>CM041015.1:3762500-5012500 GCA_022984855.1 Dimocarpus longan | reverse complement strand
AATAATAAAAATATTAAGAACTAAACAAGAATTCAAATTTAAAAAGATAAAATAACTCTATAAATATAAAGTTATCTTTTTTTTTTTTTTTTTGAAATGAAAACAAGGATGCGTCTCAAGAGCACAAAAGTACTCCTTACTCTGTCATCTTTTAGTTTCAACTCGGACCAGCTTTTAAATCTTATGATTTTAATAATAGCAAACTCTACCCCCAAACTTATTTAAGACAGTGTCCCCAATGTCTAGTAAGATAAAAAGAAGAAAAACTCAAATGAAAATGCTATTAATAAAATTATAGGATAAGAAAGTTACAACCGGATATTAAGATCCAATGCACGCTTCTTGTTACCGCTTAATTCAGGAGTCCAAACCACCTGCGACATGATTGGATCAACTTCGGGTACAAAGTCTTGCAGTTGGTCAATCAGTTCATCAGCACTGGAAGCTGAGACTAGAATACGCCGGTTTGCTTGAGTCATAAAACCCTGTTCCACAGCATGATCAAGAAAAGCCAATAAACCATCATAAAAACAGTTAGTGTTAAGCAAACCTAATGGCTTTTTGTGAATGTTGTAATGGGCCCAGGACGCAATGTTGAAGATTTCTTCAAATGTTTCCAAACCACTAGGTAACGCGATAAATGCATTAGCACTGAGTAACATGTACGCCATTCGTCCGTGTATGCTCATGACTAGAAACTCGTTACTTATACTCGTACCGATGATATCTTTCCTTTCAGCCAACGGCTTTACTGCGACACCTAGGATTCTGCTGCCTCCAACATTTGCAGTTACCGCAACAGAACCTCTCAGTCCTAAACTGCCTCCTCCATACACCAAATCTATGTTTCTGGTAGCTAAAGCCGTACCAAGTTCAGCAGCTGCCTTTGAATATTGTGTACTCATACAAGACTTTGGGCTACAAAAAACACAGATGTTTTTGAATTTACTGCTCGAGGACTCTGCCATTTTTTTTTTTTCAGAGAAAACGAATTATTTGTTATCAGTCATAAACACTTATTTAAAGAAGATGAAAGAGTAAAAGAACAGTTTTATGATGCTAAACAGTATTGGTCAGAGGGAAAAAGAAACGTTAAGTGTAAAAATGTCAAAAAGAAAGCACAATCTTCAAAAAAAAGTTAAAACAAGTCGCTAAAAATACAAAATTCAAAAAGTTCGGCGACGAAACGTCAAAAAGTAAATACAAACATAAAAAAAGTAAACACAAACGTCAAAAAGTAAACACAAACATCGAAAAATTTTGAAAAGAGCTGCTAAAAATAAAAAATGTTAGGTGATGAAACGACAAAAGTAAACACACTTATCAAGAAAGTTTGAAACGACCTAAAAATCCAAAATGACAGGTAAGGATAAGTAAACACAATTATCAAAAAATTTGAAACAGACTGCTAAACAAAGAAAAAAAATTGATGCTACAGTAGTTGTGATTGTGGCTCACATCTTCCTCTGGTTTTACGTCCAGAAACGGATTAAACAACTTCTATGAGTTAAGGATCGGCTTCCCATCCAGTTTTCTTATAAACTGGCAAACAGGGTCTTTTAAAGTCAGATTCCCAAGACTATAACGCTGTTTCTCTTTACTGAATAACTCCCATAAATCTAAAAGAATGCGTTGAACTTTCCCACAAGAATGCGTCTCAGGAGTCTCACGGATGTTATCCGGAGACTCCTTACTCAGCCCATCCTTTATGCATTTAAGTTTATCTTGTCAATTTATGGATAAATATCCACGATTTCTACAGCTTGTGTCGCAGCTCCATCTCGCACACTTATGACAGACTCCCATTCTTTTAGCTCTTCTCTTCTTTGAGTAAGAACTTCTTCCCAATCCTAGTAAACGTTTAATGAATGAATCATTCAACTCACCTGATAGACGTACCTTAGCTTCAATGATCCCTCGAATATGCTCTGGAAGACCTAAACATGTTAGTGCCCTCATTCTTTCGAGTCTGCACTTGTAAATCTTTCTGAGTACATCTTGAGGCAGAGTAAGGAAATGATTTTTGAGTGCTGCAAGACTTGTCTCCATTTCTGAAAAAGAAAAGAAAATTATCAAAGAAAAACAAAAACACACAAAGAACACAATAACACACAAACAAAAGAAAACTAGCTAAGAAAGAAAAACTTGGGTTGCCTCCCAAGAAGCGCTTAATTTATAGTCGTTAGCTTGACTGTTGAAAAGCGCTTTAAGTTGGGTCTGAAAGCGCAATAGTGGCTTTCTGTTGAGGCTCTCCACCATCCATGTAAGCTTTAAGTCTTTTTCTGTTGACTTTGAATCGACGATCTAGAGTGAACTCCCTATTTAGGATACGTGGATCATGCCCCTTTTTGGTGCGCTCTTTGTAAAGCTTAGCATTTTCTTTGATACATTCTTCCACTACATCTACCTTCATGCAGTTGCCAACATCATGTGGATGTTTGAGCGCTTTTAGTACATTAAATGTCATTTTTTTATTTTGAACTCTTAGTATAAGTTGACTTTTCTGTACATCAATGAGAGTTCTTTCTGTTGCTAAGAATGGCCTACCCAAAATGATGGGTATTTCTTGATCTTCTTCCATATCTAGCACAATGAAATCCGCAGGAAATATGAACTTATCCACTTTTACCAGTACATCTTCTATAATTCCTCTTGGATACTTGATTGATCGATCAGCTAGCTGTAAAGATACTGTAGTAGGTTTTGCTTCTCCCAAGCCTAGTTTCCTAAAAACAGAGAAAGGCATTAAGTTAACGCTTGCACCAAGATCACATAATGCTTTATCAAAGAATGAATCACCAATGGTGCAAGGAATTGTGAAACTCCCTGGATCTTTAAGTTTAAGTGGTAGCTTTTTCTGCAAGATTACACTACATTCTTCGGTCAAAGCTATCGTTTCATGTTCTTCCAGCTTCCTTTTATTTGATAGGATTTCCTTCATGAACTTCACATAGCTGGGCATCTGTTCGAGAGCATCTGCAAAAGGAATATTAATTTGTAATTTTCTAAAAATTTCAAGAAATTTAGAAAATTGCTTATCTAGTTTCTGCTTTTGGAATCTTTGAGGGAAAAGTAATGGTGGTCTGTATGGTGGCGGATTGTCTGGAAACAACTTTGACTTTGGCTTCTCTGCTTCTTTTTGCTCAACCATCACTTCTTCTTCTACTTTGCTAGGTCCTTCTTTCTCGTCTGTTCCTTTAACATGCTCTTTCAGCATTTTACCGCTTCGTAATGTGACAGCTTTAACATGCTCCCTAGGATTGGTCTCTGTGTTGTTTGGTAAGGTTCCTTGAGGTCTTGCAGTCAGTAGATTTGAGATTTGACCCATTTGTACCTCTAGATTTCGAATGGAGGCAGCTTGATTCTGAAGCGTGATGTCTGTTTTTGTCATAAATTGATTAGTCCTTTCGGTGAGCTGAGCGAGTGCTTCTTCAAGCGATGGTTTGTTGGCCTGTTGCTGTTGAGGTGGTTTAGGATATGACTGTCTGGGTTGATAATTGTTTTTCCATGAAAAATTTGGATGATTTCTCCATCCTGGATTATATGTGTTGGAGTACGGGTTATTTTGCGGTCTGTTGCCCACAAAAAATGCTTGACTTGTCTGGTTTTCATCGCATTACCCGTTGGAATGGTCTCCTCCACAAAAATCACAGGATGCTGACTGAGTATGAATTGCATTTGCTGTCAAGTTTCCGAGTTGCTTGGCTAATGTCTCGACCTGAGTGGAAAATCTGGTTAAGACATCATTTTCTTGTATTCCGAAAACTTTTTTCGGAACTGCTCTTTCTGATGGCCACTGATAGGCATTTGCAGCCATTTCTTCTAGTAAATCCCAAGCGGCTTGATGGGGTTTCCCCAAAAGTGCTCCACCAGCGGCGGCATCCACCAATGTTCTTGTGGAACTCCCTAAACCATTGTAGAATGTGTGTAGCTGCAACCAGTCAGCAACTCCATGATGTGGGCACCGTCTTAGCAGATCCTTGAATCTTTCCCACGTTTCGTACAATGATTCTCCCTCAAGCTGTCTGAATGTGGCAATCTCGGTTCGCAGCTTTGCAGTCTTGACTGGTGGAAAGAATTTGACCAGAAATTTTTGTGCCAAGATGTCCCATGTAGTAATATTCCCTGATGGCAACGAGTTGAGCCAACTTTTAGTTTTATCTCGAAGGGAGAATGGAAATAATCTCAAACGGATGGCGTCATCAGTAACACCATTATGTTTGAACGTATCGCAGATTTCTAAAAAGTTGTCAATGTGGACATTTGCATCATCGTTCGGAGCCCCACTGAACTGATTGTTTTATACCATCTGGATGATTGCTAGCTTAATCTCAAAGTTGTTAGCAGCAATAGTCGGTCGCTGTATCGCTGAAGTATTACCCACCGTGGGTAGAGCATAATCTCGTAATGCTCGAATTTCAGCATCTATTGGTACAATGTTTTGTGTGTTGTTGGGTCCTTCAGCCATATCCATGAGTGCAGTACTTGTAGCCTTCCTTACTTTTTTTCGATTCTTACGACAAGTTCTTTCAATTTCTGGGTCAAATAGTAAAACTTCGCCCCCAGACTTTCTTATACACCATAAAACTCACAAGTAATAAAACAAATAAAATAAAAAAAATAAAAAAAATAAATAAATAAATGACCAAATTAAAAATTGAGTTACGTAGTATTAGTATTAATTGAAACAAACAATCCCCGGCAACGGCGCCAAAAACTTGTTGTGCAAAATCGCAAGTGAACGAGCTGAACAAGTAATAAAATGATGAGAAAAGTATCGTCCCACGAGGATTGTTGTTAATTAATGCCCAAAATTAAAATAACTCAACTTTTATTTGGTAGATGAAATTTGAGTGAATGAGTTGATAACTATGATTAAATTTAATTGCAATTGAAAATAAATGAAAATTAATTCAATGAATAAAAACTCTAATATTATGATTTCACCATAACTAATCTATTCCTCCCCTTTGTTCTTTTTAACCAAAATTAACTATCTAATTGTTAGTCGAGATTCCCTGAATTATTCACATAGCCTCTTCCGAGGTCTAAGGAAAATACCCTATAAAGATTAACTGATATGTTCCCATGCAAGTCAAAACATTAAAGGATTCATTAAGATTTATGGATCTCTTTTATAGACTACACAAACCATGCAGGTATATTCCTATCCTACATGCAATTTATGACATTAAATACAATGAACTAGACACATAAATCAGCTTCCGCTATCATTATGATTAACAATTCAACTAAATAGTGACCAATTATTTATAAGCATTAAGAACAGTATTAAATGCATCAACTAAGATAGAAAATTCTTAATTGAATTGAACAAAGGGTTGGAACATCAAAGTTAGGCTACATCATAACCTTAGAAAACAAATCTACTCCATAATAGAATTTACAAAAACTAGAAAATTAAACATAACAAGAGATAGGAAAACTTAGTGGATTGAAGCTTCACCGTAGAATTTCTTCCTCTGCTTTGCTCCTCCTCTCCAAGCTCTCTCTCTTTTTCTCTAAACTACTTATTGTTTTGGTTTGTGATGGAATGCTTAGAATGATGATTCTAAGGCCTATTTATAGGCCAAATTCACCTCCAATTACATCATCGATTGCATCATCATTTCCTGATTTTTCACCATTTTGCATCATCGCTTGCATCATCTTTCACCTACGCCATTCAAAGTCAACTTTCAAATTGCATCATTGCTTACATCATCGTTCACCTACCCCATTCAAGTCAACTTCTATTACATCATTGCTTACATCATAATTTTGATTACATCATTTCTTACATCAGCATGACATAATATTTATTTCTAGAATACCTTATCTTTAAACCGCGATAATTTCTTTATGCGATCTCCGACTCGAATAATTCTTGAGGCGATGAACTTGCTGCGAATGATATTCATTTTGTAGCGATGATCTTGTCTTGAACAATATTACTTGGTGGGGTCCACATGCTCATTTTTAACCAATTTTATTCTGAAAATAAAAATAAAAGAAATATTAAATAATTTACTTAATAATAATAAAAATATTAAGAACTAAGCAAGAATTCAAATTTAAAAAGATAAAATAACTTTATAAATATAAAGTTATCAACAACCTAGCCTCATCAACTGTAAATCTCAACTTGCAAATGAGCCAAAATTCACCTAACATAAACACTAACTTAGTGTTATCTATTGGACCCTAATATCAATCCTAAACAAAAATCACAAATATCAACCCTAAACATCATGAATTCGGTCTCATTTCATGACTCTTGAAAAAATAAATTAAAAATCTGTTTTTAATCTTCACTTCATTAAAATAAAAATGATGACTAAAATTAATCATGTAAACATATTTCAAAATAAAATTAAAAAAAAAAAAAATCTAGTATGTGTTTGAACCCATATCTTATGTTGAAGATGTAGATTCAAACTAAGCTCTTCAAAACAAATTTTAAACCTAGAGTGTCTTCATCAAAAGCCACAATATCAAGTACAATATCATCATCATCATGCGCTAAACTACTTTTCCTCTTCTTCAATATATCAAAAAACTTAACCATCCTGTTACTTGGCAACAAAGTCTGGTTCGACTATTCCTTTTTTTCATACTGTTATTCCTCTACTTTACTCAAACTGCTATTTCTCTTCTTCTTTTCTTCTCTTCTTTACTCATCTCCCTCACTTTCGACTTCACCCCCACATTCTCCTCCATTTTCCTCACCACTATATTGAACAACCCCTTGAATATCATCAATAGAGTCTGGTTCGCATGTCAGCAACTCCTTCATTTTCACACTTAGTGTGCATCAAATCGTGACAATCTAGTTTGAATCAGATCTTCCATGATCTAGTTCGCACCAGATCGTCCAATAAGATCGTTCACCATTTGGTTTGACGATTTGGTTTTTTTTTTTTTTTTCTAATTTTTTGATTTTACAACCAGATTTGGACGATTTGGTATTAATTAATTTTTAATGTGTTTTTTTAAATATTGTTTAATTAAAAAATAATAATCATATTTAGAAACAAAACAATAATGATATTGTTATACATGTGTTGACTATTTATTGGTTGAACGATGTTATGGGTAAAATAGCGATCAGAATACTCAAGCCCAGACGGATCTACAGCGTAGGCCCAATGGCCCAGAAGCCCAATTATTAGCCATCATTTCGGTCTATTTTCCTAGAAGAGGGGCCCGTTAGTGGGCGCTTGTTGTGGCTGCTGACCGCTACCGCCCTTTCTGACCACAGACCGTTTGTTCTGCAAGACTGGCTGTGACCGCTATAGTCTCTGCCATTCAGATCGCCGTGTTCTCCTTCAACTTTATTTGCTGAGATTGATCGCTGGTCCTTGTCGCTGGCCGATGGCTCTCATCCCTCAGACTCGCTCGCCAGAATATCCGTCATCCGTGACAGCTAAGCCTGCTCGCTATATTTTCACCATAATTGACCGTCTGTCTGGCCGCTATTCCTGTCAGATGGGAGCATTCATCAAGAGGAACCATCCATCAGAGATGACCAACAAGCCATTCTCGTCCAAAGTTATCTGTCTGAACTGGTCGCTGAGTTCTGAACGTGGCCGCGTTCCGATTCCCCCGTTCATGGCATCACTCTCCTCACCGCCATATCCAACTATGGACATACCGGCTCATAACCCACCTCCTCAATCCTCCTGAAAGACAGTGTTCCAAGACCTTCTTGTTCCCCCGTCTGATTCGGTGTTCTATCTGCTGGAAGATCCGTCTCCGCCTCGCATCTGGAAGTCCCATGTCAGCAGAAGTCAACAGCGCCATGCAGAGTGCAGTTCTGAGGCTTGCCATGCACGCTACGTCAGGCAGAAGCTGTGATCTCAACCTCGACAACCCATCATTGCGTATCCGACCCGGTCAGCAAGAATCTTCTTCTGGGCAGACCTCGGACGCGACGGATTCGGCCACATTTAATAAGTTTTTGGCCGCATTTAATGCACTGTCAGTCGTTTTAATTAGGATTCCGACGCATTAAATGTTGTCTGTTAGTATAACTATAGTTAACTGTTTGCTTTTGTCTTATTCCTTTTTACTGTAGCTTGTCCCCTTCCTCTATAAAAGGGAACGATTTTCACTGTAAAAGGGATCCAATCTCTGAGTGTCGTTACTCTGCCCAAATAGTGAGAGAGTGAACAGTGGACGTAGGCATTTTTTTGGGCCGAACCACTCTAAAAATCTTCTATGTCTTCTCCTCCTCGCCTCTAACCTCTCCTTCTCATTCTCCTTATTCTTCATGCAACCCATTAACCGTACGAAACTGTGAGCTTGGGCCCTAAAACAACCTCGTTGGCTAAGGGAACCTTTTCCTGACGTTAACAAACGACATGTTTTATTAGCGACAAAACAGTTATTTTAGGTAATGAGGAGTAATTAAGTCTCTTTTTTTTTTTTTTTTTTTAGTTTGATTGTTAATTGACTAATAATTTAGACTGTTTTAAAGAGTTTTGAAAAATTTAAAGATGAAAAGAGTTGTTTTCAAAATAATTTTAAAAACTTGATATTTTTTTAAATCTCAAGAACTAAAATGAATTTTTTTTCTTTAAAAAACATGTAACCAAACACCTTTGATCCATTTTTTGCTTTTGAAAATGAAAAATCATTTTAAAAAATGCATCTAATTGCTACCTTAAACTTCATCTTTTGTTTTTGTTTTTTTTTTTTTATAATCGAGACTAGTTTAGGATACAATCGAGACTAATAGTTATAGATATTATCGAGTGGTCTGATGATCAACTTCCAGGAATAGGAGGAACCAACCCATAAATAATGGGGCCATTCCATAAATAATGAAGGGAAAAATTGCCACAAATTTAGTGTTTTATAAAAACTAATATGATATGAGCATTTTAACTTATATACAGAAAATCTTACCAGCAAGGTTGAATTTATAAATACAAAGTTGTGATACTGGTACAACACATAGATCATAATATGACCGTTGAAGTAATTACAAAATTTTCACTGAAAATTTAGCGAGTGAAGAGATGGGTATTACTTATGTGAAAAAGGTGGTTGGAAGGTGAGCTTGACAAAGTAAGATTATGATTAAAGCCACTACAAAGAAAAGGATTGGGCCATTTTTCCTTCTTTCTCTTCTTTCACTTTTTTAGACCACAAAACTTTTTCATCGGTGGATGGTTGTCCCTTCGCCCTACCCCATTTCTCCTTTCCATCGTGCCAAACAGCCTTATTTTATTTTATTTTATTTTTTCTTTTTCTACACTCACCTCTCATCATGATCATGATCATCACTATCCATGTCATGCATGATGCTTCCACCATGCACCATCAATATACACCATCCATATAACAAACATGATCATTAGTGAGAAATCTTTAATTAAAAAAAATAATTAATGTTTCATGGGGATTCGTAAAAAATGTGTAGTTTAACAGTATCTACGAGCTTGACAAATTTTAGCATTTGCAAGCGGTGTTCACGGGTTAGATCTCATCACAATTTACTAGAAAACAGTGTCGGAAGCAAGAAAATTTAGACAATCACTAACTCGCTAAGAGCCTCATGCAACTAATTCACCGAAAAATAAATAAATAAATAAAGGATTTCGGATTTAATTTTCTATTGAATATGAGAGTGATTGCATACCATTAATAACTTCGAAAATTATAGCTCAACCGTTAAACGAAACACTTGTCAGTTGAACCATGCATTTGACCAAATACGTACCGCTTAGGGCTGATAACCCACCCAAGTTTGAAAATTGTTAATTAAAAAATCGCAGAACTTTATTGTTTATTTAACTAATTAATGAGCTATTATCTTATATTTTAATAACGCCTGTCACGAAATTTAAGATTTGTAGAAACATATTTGGTAATTATTCAATTAATTATAACGTCATAATTTCTCTGCATATTATTTTTAAACAATATACGTTTATAGAAAGAGTAATTTTATAAGGTCGAAAATTTTATTCAAATTTATTGGTTAATTAATATGATAACTTTTTGTGTTATTGAGATAAATTTTTGAAAAATATGATATCGGAAGAAAAAGGAAAAAAACTAACCAGCAGGCTAATTAATAAAAGAAGATTGAGTGATGCTGTGGAGATAAAACTAATCAAAATATTATTGAAGAAATAAGAAATATACGACTGGAGAGAGTGTGAATTAGAAATTATTTTATATTTTTAATATTCATGAATATTCTTCTTGATAAGAACGTAACAGTATTGCCATATTATCAAGTTGATAAGTGACTTAACTCCTCTTCAGAAAATTGCCCAGAAAAACGTGTGCTATACTGCAAATGTATAGAGACATCATCAGAGTTTACAGAGCCTAAAAATTCACTACTAACTTCTCCAATTTATTATTCATAATACATTACATTTTTTTCCAAAAATTAAAAAAGAAAAAAAGACCCCCAACAAATTAATAAATCAATTCCCCACCATAAAAAAAAAAAAAAAAAAAAAAAAAAAAAAAAACAATAAAAAGTCAACCAAACTAATAAAATAAAATAAAAACCCCAAAAATAAAAAGAAAATTTATGTTTTAAAACATACATATATTAATGAGCCATGGCTACCGGAGGAGTGGCATTACAGTAATTAATACTTCTCTGATTAGGCATGGCTAGCATCGCCGTGTGATCCAAAAAATCGTTGAGTGCGACCACCGACTGCAAAATCGTCCTCAAATCATCGGCGCATGAAAACCCTGTGGACCCTGCACGCCTCACTGCGTAGACGTAGAAGGTGATGCACCCTTTGCGGAACTTGAAGCGGGCCATCTCGCACCCACTGAGCCCTCTTATCAGCTTCTTGTTCACTTCTCCCAGAGGTATCTCCGGCGGCCAAATCCGGTCCACCGACAGCTTCATGGACTCTGACTCGAACACGAACAGCACCACCTTCGATTTCTTCGTCCCCAGCCCTAGCGTGAGTGTGTGCCAGGCATGGTGAGCCAGGATTGTGAAGTTGGTCGGCAAGAAGCCAGTCGTTGAAGGAAAAGCTACTTTACTGTTGGTTTTGTTTACTGGTGGAAAAGAGAGGAGTTTCAGGAGCTCGATAGGCCTCGCACGACGGATTGTGAAAGATTTTACTATAAACTGGCCCCCGAATTTCAGGCCCTTGACGTCGGAGCTTGGCTTAAAAGCGACATCGGAGGCTGTTGGTTTGGTGGTTTGGTCATTTGGGTGCTGGTGTTTTTGCTTCTTATTTTTGCTCTTGCTCTTGCTTTTGCTCTTCTCTTTTTCTTCCATGGCTTTTGTTTTTTTAGGGGTTTTTTCTTGGTGATGGTTTTGGTGTTGGTGTGGTGTGGTGATAGAGGTGGGGTTTGTTTGTGTGTGCAGTGATCACAAAACCAATCTAGAGCTTTTGGTGACGATACATTTGGCTTTTAACTATTTTGTTAGGGAATATTATGTACATATTACAGTCAAAAAGTTGGCTTGTATTGTATTATACCCTTCTTTGCATAAATTTGTTTTCTCTTTATTCTATGCCCCATCATTTTTAATGTTTTGTTTATTTATTTGAGGCCTTTCTATCGACATTTTAAGCCCATCATTTTCAAGGATTTTCTTTCTTTCTCCTTTTATTTTTTATGCTTAGAATCATTTTCATCTCGAGACAAGTTAAAAAACCCAAATTGTTTCTTTTTTTTTAAAAAAAAAAAAATAATTAAAGTTTATGCTCCAATTCCGGATGTGATTCGTTAGAATGTTCAAATATAACAAAATATTTTTTTTTTAAAAAAAATTCAAATATAATTACAAAAATTCAGAATAATTGTAAAATCCTACAAATTTTGATTGTTGAATTGTTATTTTATTATATCATCGTAAAGTAATTTAAATAGTTAAGAGGTTATCATAATCTATTGAGATTAAAACATTTTATGTGAGGTCCAAATATCTATTCCAATGGACGATAAAAATATCTATTTCAGTCATAATAAAATAAAAAAACTCTTCACATTTGATGGTTATATGCATAATATATTCGAAACTCTATTATGAGTATGAGTGAAAAGTACGTTAACTATTTGAGTTATAAATAAAACTTGATATTATTTATTTCATTGTAAATTGAGAATTTAGGTATAATAAATATAAATATTTTATCATTTTAATTTAGGAATATTTCATAATTACGAGCATAAATGGTTCTATTTTTTTTTTTAAACTGATGTCATTCTGTTGAGGCGAACTCATGAGATTAAAGAAGCTAATACTACTCTTGATAATTGATTAGTTATATCTTTATATTTTTCTATTAAATAGTCGATTTTAAAATTGGTTACCCAAGTCAATCAATGTAAAAGTGGGATTATGAGACAGTAGCAGTTTGGAGTAATTGAGTAGTCTCGTATTTTAATGTAACATCTCATGATATTCCCACTGGTTTTCTTCATCAATTTTTCGTTTTTTGGGTGCAATTTGCATCCTTTTATAGATGATGCCTGGGACCGTACTGTTTATGTCTTTTAAATATGTATAATTTCTGACATATAATGGGGGACAATGTTTCACCAAATCATATGTCCATGCATAGTTGTAATTAAATGTTGAATTATTACTAAGTTGAGTGACACTTAATTAAACATCCCCATATCATGATTGCTCAAATAGTTTAATATTATTGGCCTCTTTCTATCCTTATTTTGATTAAATGCATACTTTCTTTTTATAATTTCAGAATTTGAAGAAAAAGCTTGCTTATGAATTACCGAAATGTGTCATAAATATCTCTTTCAAAATGTTGCATGTAATGATAATTAAAGTAACCAAGGAGTTTGCAGATAATTATTACACTGATTACTGTTGATTTACATGATCTGATCATTCCAAAGCCAAGGCAGCAGAAGCTATACTTTCACAAATATTCAAAAGCATAACTGGTGCTAATTGAATATTTTGGGGTTATGACACTGATAATAGTTAACCACTAATTTTGGAACATGTGTGCTCTTTATGAGAACATTGGGACCACCCTGTGGTAAATCCATACGGCAAATTAACTCTTAACAAGAAATTGCTCAATCTCCCTACCCTGATTATACCAATTTGTTTCAAGGCGTCCCATCTATGTCTAAACACTTTGTTTCAATGAAATAATGCTACTCTTTCTCTATCTTTTATTTTATTTTATTTTTTAAATTTTATTATAGTAAATTTAGAGTTAAGAAAGGAAATGACGACTCAAAACTCAAAACTCGTAAAATTATGAAAAATATTCTGTTACACCTATTACAGTAAATTTCTTTTAACATTGTAAAAATATATATAGAGTAATTTTATTATTAATGTCTCACAACTTTAAAATGTTATAACAAATCAATCAAATTCATCTGTTATAATTGAATTAAATAGGAGAAAATTTATTTTAGAAGAGAGAGCGTAATTGATGAATTCGATTAATTTGTCATAACTTTAAACGGAGCATTGATAATAGAAACACTCTATATATAATTGCACAAATTTTACATTCTATATGTAATTGTACAAATTTTACTTTTGATATTATATTTAACTTTACATGTTAACCTCGTTTATATTTTAAAAGCACATATGGTTTATGGTAACCCCAATTGAATAAGAACGTTCACTTCCCTCAAACTACTAATTATATGGAATCAAGCAAAATGTGCAACTATTTTAGGCACTAATTATTGTCAGCAAAACTCCATTCTATAATGTTAAAATGTTTAAATCATCCTTGCCTGGATCTGGTCCCATTGTCACAAGTTTGGTGAGAGTTGCTCGGAGGAAAAATTTAAGAAAATAAATTAGAAAAAGAAGTGGTTATATTTGATTCTTTGATGTTGATGGAGTGATAGGGTCGGCTAGGCTTAGCTCGTCTCTTACAACTACATTAGTAGTCTTCTCATTAAAGTTGTGTCCTTCTAAAGGCACCCACTGCCTTTAATCATTTCATGGGCAAAAAAAAAAAAAAAAAAAAAAAAAGGAAAACAAAAATGAAAATCTTGAGGTCTTTAGAAGACCAACTAGAAGCAAAATTCTTCCAATTGGACCCACGTTGGGCTCCCCATGAAATTATGCCACGTTTCTGTTTCCTGTGAGATTGTTTGCTTCCTAATTTTACCATCCTTTCAATCAAATAAAGGCTTGCGTAGGATCAGAAATTATAAAAGTTTTAATCAGATAGATATATTACATTATACGAACTTAATAATATTCTTTATGTATGTATGATTTATGAATAAATTTTTTAATGATGATTTTGAATTTAAATTCATTCTAGATATACAGAAAAGGATTTTAGTAGATTAATGTTAGACATGATGCGATATACTCTCTCATTGTGCAGAGCATGTAAAAGAAATATTTGTGGAAAAAAAAAAATTAAAAAGAAGATTACAAAATTTTAAGCTAAATTTAATTTAGTATTGTCTAAACTCTGGCTTCACTGTAGATAGATGTGCAACTTACTTTTGTTGTTGATGACTTTGAGGTTTTTGATAAATTTTAGAGGAGTTTTCAACTTTTTTTAAAAAAAATTATTAAATTTATCCCAAAAAATAGTACTGTAAAATCGTTTTTTACCAACAATAAAGTTAATTGTTTTTTGTCCAAAAATAAAGTTAATCATTTGTTATCTCAAACAAAACTTCATGAATGTTCGCCTACGTGAAATGTTATGCATAATCCACACAAACTAAAACCAATTGAAGTTTCACTTGAGAGTTTTGTTTTGGGCTAAAATCAATCTTTTATTTTTTCATTTCAAAAATGAATTTATCTTTTTTTCCCCAAATTTGGGAGGAAAATTAAACTTTAAACCTCAACATTTCATGCAAATCGTGTTTAATTACTTGGGCTATGTTTACTACCATATTTCGAGTAGATTCAAAAGAAAAACAAATATCATGGTCCCTAATTTAATTGATAACCACTATTATATGTTTATAATTAGAGATGTCAATATCGTATATTATGAATTTTTATAAATTTCCACATAAAACGATTCTTCATTGACCATATAATATGGATTCTTTAGATGCACTTAAGTACTTTATTATATGGTCCAATGGATCGACATCAAGCACCAAAATTGATAGGTAAGTAGGTAGCAATAGGAGAATTATAACAAAGTTAGTTCTGATTAACTAAAGACTCATCAATAAATGTGGTCCTTTTTTTTTTTTTTTTTTTTCATGTACGATAAACTTGATCATATGTCAACATCTTCGTAATAAACAATACTTTTCAATAATCAATTGCCAAAAAAACAGAAAACATACGACCCCTCGTTTGAACGTCAGTATCAAACAAGCAAATTAAACTATCTAATCTACGCATAAGCATCTCTAATTTTTCAATAATTGATTCTATAAAAGCGATTGTATTGGATTAATGTGTGACATTTAATAATCCCACAATTTTAAAATTAATGTTCACAAATTATTTGTCTTAGCATTCTTAATGGTATGCACAATTCAAAAATAAATTTAAGAACTCTTTTTACAGTAGTGATTAAACGTACATAGGATATGTGGCGTGCTTCTTTTACTTCATTACTAAGAAATCCATTATGTACGTAGTTGAACCGTGAACTAGGCAGAAACTTCCTTTATGCAACTTACTACTAAAGATTTTCAGATTATGTTTCATTGTTTGTTAACATATCGTTGGATGTGGTCACTATCAAAAAAGTAGCCTTAATTTTTTTTTTTCTTGCAATTTAAAAAAAAAAAAAAAAAACAGTTAGAGTGGAAAACATCAAATTCTAATTGTAAGAAAGTGAAACTTGAAAGAATTAATGAATTAATTAATGAACTGTCATAATTAATGTTAGAACAAAAAAACAAGTTTGCTGTTGTTTTTCCAGACATATTTGTTGGTTCATGCTCTTACAACTTCCTTCAATTTTAATTTTTTCTTAATCAACCTTCTTCTGTGTCAACTAATTGAACCTAGCTATCTGTAATTATAATAAAGGAATAAGTTATTTGGAAATTATCATTATCATAAAAAATTACTACTTCGAATCATAATTTAATATTACTCTTAATCAGTCAAGATTCAATTTTTGAGTTCAACTTCTTCACCTCCCTGTACTTATTTTTTTGTTTTTTTTTTTACTTTTACATAAAATTTCCCTGTACTTTACTACTATCCAGTTTTTTATTTATTTTTTATTTTTTAAATTGTTATTTTATTTTTTTTAAGAGTTAACACCATAGTTTAGTTTTGTTAAGGCTTGCGCTTACCTCCTTATGAAATAGATACACTCTTATAAATAAAGTTAGGCTTAAACTTTCTTCACAAAATAGATACAATTTTATAAGTAAAATGAGATTTAAATCCTACTCACAAAATATATATACTTTTATAAGTAAAATGAGACTCAAACCCTACTCACAAAATATATATACTTTTATAAGTAAAATGAGACTCAAACCTCACAAAAATTGAGAAATGCACATAATCAACTCAAAGTTAATTTGTGTACAATCCAAATTTTTTAAAGCTCTTTTATTTTAACTAATTTCTATTTTCATCAGATATGCTATATATGTATATTTAATTATACTGAACTTTAGTTACCCATAACAATAATATTGTATCAAATATTTGAAAGTCACACACTTCACCATAAACAGTGCTTGTTTTCTACAAATTTGATGAGTATCGAGCACAAACGATTTTGTCAAGAATGTCACAGTACAACCATACAAGTAAAATAGGACATATTTTAACAATTAAAGAATGAATGAAGACGAACTGACTAAAGAATATGTTTTAGAAGAAGATATAAATGAATTCATAAGACGGCCCCGGCCCATAGAGTAATTTATCCTTCGAATTTATATCATGCATGTGTAGTATCACACTTCCTCCATGTCTTTACCCAAATAAATCCACAAATTAAAATAAATATTGATAAAATGAGATTTAATTAAAAAAAATAGAGTTTCTGTTTTTTTATAGGTATAAAATTAGTGAGAGTTTTGGAATTAAAATTAATGGTTTTATTAAAAACTCATGTGACATCTTGAAGTTGAAAACTAACTCAAATTTGAAATCCTTACAAAGTAACTCATTCCCTACTTGAATGTACAATATTACCCTTAATGAGACTCATTTTCCATTTTATGTGATTTGTATGATTTTTAACTTTAAAATGTTTCTTTTACAATTAATTTGTTGATGATTTTTTTTTAGGTTAATGATAGTCATAGAACAAATAGTATAGGTTATAATTAATTATGTTGGTTATGTACATTTTATGTTGGAATCATGTGAGTTTTCATGATTTCATTATTTACTTTGAATTTCAAACTTCATTGTGAATTCTCAATTATGTTAGGAAATCTAAGCTCAGTTTGGAATTTATAGCCTTGTTTAGGATTTCAAATGCAGTCAAGAAACCACAACTTTTAAAATGGAATTTTAAACTTTGTAATGGAATCATAAATCAATTATATAGTTAGATAGTTATAATTTTTTAATGTTTGACATTTGACATTGATTTTGTTTTAATACATTTAACACGTTTTTAAATTTTATATATACATATTTTTTTTCATTAGGATATATCAACAAATTCATCACCAATTTGAAAGGTTGACTAGATGGATGAAATGGGTTTTATAGTTGATTGTTTGAATAAAAGAAAATGAAAAATGAATAAATTTGGTGATTATATATCCAAATGAAAAATGAAATTCATTTAAAAACTGATTAAATGCATTAAAAAACTAATCAATATCAAATGTCAAATATATATATACATATATATATGTAAATTATGATTATCTGACTACATAATTGAGTCGTTATATATAATTTCATAACAAAGTTTGGAATTCCAAACTAAGTCATAATTTCTTGACTATATCCGGAATCCTTAAATAAGATTACGAATTCTAAAGTGAGATTATGTTTAAACTATAAAGAATGAGTATAAATTGAACTAATAATATATATAACATGCGTTTATATATAACCAAAAAAATATTATTAAACAAAAAAAAACTTGCAAAAAATTTTAAATACTAAAAACTAGCAAGTGTGGTAGGCTTTGTCAAGTGAGATTATATTTAAACTACAACAAATGAGTTTAAATTGGACTAATAGCACATATCGTATCAATAATTGTAACCAACGAAAATTATTATTTAAAAGGTTTTATTGAAAACTAACTTAAAATTCGAAATTCATACAAAAGTAACTCATCTTCCGCTTTAAGTGTACAATATTGCCCTTAATGAGACTCATTTTTCACTTTATATGTTTTGTTTGATACGTTTACTTCATGAATTAAACAAAGGGAATGGGGAATGAGATTGATTGATGTTGTTTACTTGCTTAAAATCCATTCCGTAATGGGAATAAAAATGTGGGCCCCACATCAATTTGGGGTTACGGAATGGGAATCCCATTCCCCCCAACCCACTTGGGAATCCCATTCTCATTCCCTCTGACAAAATAAAATGTCCCTTATACCCTTTTTTAAAAAAATAAAGAAAAATCTATTTATTTGATGTTTAAAAAAAAAAAAAAAACTACATATTGTAATAAAAAATTACGCACTATTAATTTTTCATCACCAATTTCTTAATTATCATGATGGACTAATAAAATAATATGTAATTTTTTTTTATTATTATATGTAGTTTTTTATTTAATATTAAAAAAATTACATATTATAATAA
This sequence comes from Dimocarpus longan, assembly GCA_022984855.1. Lineage (NCBI taxonomy): Eukaryota > Viridiplantae > Streptophyta > Magnoliopsida > Sapindales > Sapindaceae > Dimocarpus > Dimocarpus longan. The sequence continues at coordinate 4,993,810 of CM041015.1, read as the reverse complement.
AAAACTACACACCAAGTTAGTAAACTATTAAAATAATATTAAGTTTTTTATTATAATATGTAGTTTTTTATTTGATATTAAAAAAAAGAGCATATTATAATAAAAAACTACACATTATTATAATTAATCCATAATTTTAATTAAGGGTATTTTTGTAACTTATAATTAATTCATTCCGATTCCAAAGTAAAGTAAACAGTTTAATGGAAATAATATTGATTCCGATTCCGATTCCTGTAGTTGAAGTAAACAACTTATATGATTCCGATACTTCATTCCGATTCCAAGTCATTCCGATTCCAGATCATTCCGATTCCTCCAAGTAAAGTAAACGCACCAATATGTTTTGTTTGATTTTTAAGTTTAAAATGTTTATTTGACAATTAATTTGTTGATGATATTGTTTTATGTTAAATGATAGTCATATAGAACAATTAGTATAGATTTATAATTAATTATGTTGGTAACATTCATTTTAAGTTGGATTCATGTGATTTTTCATGATTTTTTTATTTACTTTGATTTCCAAACCTAGAAGATCTAAACTCAGTTTGGAATTTGTAACATTGTTTAGGATTTTAGATCACTCAAGAAATCACAACTTAATTTGGAAATCTAAACTCTAGTATAAAATCATAACTTAGTTATACAATTAAACAATCATATATATATTTTAGTTATACAATTAAACAATTATATATATATTTTTTCTTTATGTTTGACATTTGACATTGTAGTAATCATTAGTCATCACAATAGTCATTTGTGTACGTGAGCTTTAGCCTTGCCTCTAAAGGTATGTGGTGGAGGCAAGGTGTTGCAATGTTCTCCTTGAATCATAGGTCAAAGTGTGACGAAAATAGTAGGCTGCCACATCTTCCTTGACCTACAGGTACCGTAAGGTGGTGTTCTTATGATTTGAACCAGTAACCTTATAATAGTTGAATCTTAGGAAGACAATCATCTCTAACCTTCAAGCACAAAGAAAGGGATGGAATATTGTCTTTAGGACATTGCAAGAAGTTGCAAGCCTCCATCTTCAACAGGTCAGTTCTTTTGTTCTATTTTATTGTCATTGTTCTTGCATGTTACATGTTGCATTTGAAGTCCCATTGTTTTTATGCAGTATTTTAATAAATTGAGTAACAATATCGTCTTTATTTCAAACATTGATAGTATCCTTTAAATTGTTCCATCAATCTCCACAATTGGAAATTAAAGGCACTTACAACAACATTAAAAAACTGTATACGAATAAATAATTGTATCTGCCTACATTTGAACCAATCTTCAATTAAATCTCCCTCATGCGTAGATGCAGTTGCCGTGGCCTGCAGTTACACAAAACAAAATGAAACATCAATGAACATATCAAAATATGACGATATACAGGTTTTATATGTTAACTAATCCTACTTTTATCTGCTAAAAATTAAATGTATTAGAATTTCTTTCACTTACTAGGGTTAGTGGTCGTCAGGTAGCCAGATTGAGAGAAATCGCAACTGGAATCCAGGCGGCCGCCCTTATTGTTATAGTAAGAGTTCATGACAAAGGCGGCATGAGACCACAAGTTATTGGGGTCATAGCAAGCACCACCAGCTTGAATCGGCTTGCAATCCACACCTTGGCTGCACACATAGTCTATGTTAGCTTGCAACGCTTGATCACTCACTCCACTTTTCGGTACACACCATTTCTTTCCAGGTTGTGTTGGGGCTCCACCTTTGCCTCGCCCTCTTCCTCTGCTTCGGCCTCTACCTCCACCTCGTCGACCGCCACCTGACTGTGATAATCAACCATGAAAAATGTTTAATATGTTACACGATTAGAAATCCTAGCTATCAAGATATTCCGATTCTAATAAAATCTGGATTTTGAATACTCTTTTTGAATGTCTTTCTGAAGGGTGAAGGCAAGACTTCGCAAGACTCCAAAATGTGGAACTATGAACATTAATTTTCTTTAAATTGTGAATACAAAATTTCAAAATTTAGCTCACCAAATTACAATTTTGTAGGTTTTGGCCTACCGAAAACCTAAAATATACATCCAAATTTGATATTTGATAGGTCGCATTGGTAAATCTAATATATCCTTAATGAAGGATCAATTATATATACAAAGAATGTTACATCTAAATATCTAAATTTAATGCATTATTACATATTAACTAATGCAGAAAGTATATAAACAAATATATAACCATATAAAAAGCTCTTTGTCTAGTCACAATGCTTCTCAAGCCTAAACCACGACTATGATCGTGATCAACTGTATGATTGTCGTGACTAACAATATGATTGTCATGACCATTAGTACGACCGTGGATTCGAGTCATGTTGCTTTTCCTCGAACCCTAAAATTATAATATTTAAAAACAAAACAATTTTTTAAAACAGTAAAAGAAAACTAAAAACTCAAATCAGAACTGAATCCCAATCCATTCAGTACCATACCTGTTGTCCATCTTTCATAAGTCCGATATCATAAACCGGAGTAAAGTCCGGCCTAAACAACCCAAAATTCTTCTCGGAGGTTGCGCCCGGTTTTTGATTCTCGTTGAACAAAGCGAAAATGTAAGTCTCGAACTTCTTCTTCGGCATCAATGGAGTCCCAATGCGTCTGCTGACACGCCATACCACGTTGCCGTTGAAGGCCTTGGCGTTTTCCACAGAGCAAGCTGGCTGGTTGGCGTCGCCAGCTGATGGCCAACCGGTCTCGGCGATGACGATGCCGACGTCAGCGTAGCCCATGGCTTTCATGGCGCTGTACACGGCGTCCATTGAGGCGTCGAACATGTTCTTGTACGTGATTTTCGTGTTCTTGTCGTAGACGCCGCGGTTGGGCTTGAAGAGAGCGTAGTCCGAGACTTGTGGGGCCCAGCCGAAATACGGGTATGGGTTGATCATGAGAGGCGATTTGGTTTCGCGGAGGAATTGGAGCATCGGAGCGATTATTTGCTTGTCGTACCCGACCCTGAACCGGGCCCAACTTGGTGGCTCCGAATGTTGAAGGAAGCCTAGAGTATGTGGTGTCGACACCTTTCAAATAACAACAATTAAAAAAAATCAATCGTGTATCAATATTTTTATGACTAGTATAAGAATTTTCAGGTTCTAACGATAAGATTTTAGAGTTATTTTTATTTTTCTATCTTAATAATAAATTATCATTTTCTTTCTTGATGATTTTAAAATATCAAAAATTATCTGAATCATTGTTAACTTAAGTTAAAATAAATGATAGAAAAATATTTTTTAAATCAATAGGAAGAAAAATAATGATTCTTCAATCATCATGGGAAAAATAAAAATAACTTTAAGATTTTATGTTATGAGAATAAAATAGATGTCTAAATCTTGATATCATATGAAAGAAAAAAATGATCACAATTACAAATAATTGAAAAGTATGATAATTTTGACAAAATTGATAAGTATGATAAGAGTATAAAGCATTTTTAAATATTATTTTGTGAGCTTCGACATTAATACTGCATATGCATCCTATTTAAAGCTATTATATTTTATGATATGAATAATTAATCAAATATGATTTTCATATTATATATATACAAGATAGAATATGAGTGGTTTGGTGCATGCATGAAAGATTTTCTCCACTTATATGATTGAAAATTAATGAGTTTTTTTTTATATTGAAAATTAATGAATTTTGATATAATTAATTAAATAGGTTCATTGGTTATGATTCTAGCGATAATATGGGAAGACGAGTAACATGAGTATAGTTTTCAACTATGGAAAATTTAACAAACCTGAATATCTTTGAATCCAGCATTAACCAGGGCCTGGTGGAGAGATTTCATGGCGGGAAGAAGATTATAAATCCATTCCTTGACAGCACTTTGGAGGATTTCATTACCAACAGCTACACGTATGATCCTTGTCTGCGGATAAAAGGGAGCAATGTTGGTGGCAACCCAATTCTGGGCGGTGGCGGCCTTGACCAGCCCTGGAATGTCACCATTGGCCACGCTAACAGTCACGGAAATATTAGTGTTGGCAAAGGCACGTAGAATCTCAGGGTTGGCATCGAAGAGTTTGATTCGATTAATGATGGTTTTTGTTCTAAGGAACTCGGCTACTTGAGCTGGAGGCGGAAGGTTGTCGCCTAAAGTGCCATAGTTTACACCGATGGCGATAGTAGTGGTGGCAAGGTGGAGGAGGACGGTGGTGAAGAGTAGGATGAGGAGGCTGGTTTTGCTCTTTGTAGACATGTTTGAGAACCCTGAGAGAGAGAGAGAGGATTTTGGGTTACCAATTGTCCCAATCAATCGCAATAGAGGTTGCCTATTTATAAGGAGCAAAATATGTGGTCAAGTAACCCGTTTGGTCAATGATATTCAGGCATACTAATAATAGCAAAAAAATAAAAAAAAAAGATCACCTTGTTTGCGAATGGACGATGCCTATCCAAATATGAAAATTTGGATTTTCCCTATTTTGGGAGAACTTTTTTTTTTTTTTAAAGAATTTGGAAGAAAATCTTTAGAGCAACAGTTTAATCACAACACTCATGCAGTGTGAAAACAATGTATTTAGGCTCTTTATTCAATCTAGAGTTTGTTAAAGTTTAATATATATATATATATATTTTAAAGATAGATTTTGATGGAATTCATAAATTCGATTTTGTTAAGAAATTCATCGAAATCTTGAGAAGAATTGTAAGATTTTTATAAACTTATTTTTTACAAAAATAATTTTAAACTTAATCCAAATCCATCACCCGTGAAGTTAATAACTTTTTTAATACATCTAAATTTTATAGAATTACTGAATTTGATATACTTAAATTTTATTAGATTCTATATAGATCTCGATTAAAAGTATCCGAACTTTTAAAATCCTTTAAATTTCAATGAAAGCTTAAATTGGTTACATTCCCTTATTCAACTGCATATTAAACTCGTGTTAAGTGGCGTGTTACGGTTATGACGCGGTGCACCAGCTTTATTAAAGTGTTTCTTAATATTTATATATATTTATTAAATCCATTGTATTCTTAACTTCTATATGAAAAAAAAAAAAAATTAGGGGCTAAAAAAAATCCTCATAACAACTTAATTAAGTATTCTTAAATGAAATAGATAAAGCCTGAAATTAGTTATACAATCCAAGTACAACATAATAAAAAAAACAAGCACGAGCCAGTTAATTTAAATTTTAAAACGACTTGAGTAGATTAAAACCTAAATAATCCAAATTGGATAAAAAATAATAAAACAGTAATAAATATAAAAATATATCTTTTTTTTATACAATAAAAATATATAATATATATCTGCATAAACAGTTTTAACGATTTTAATAAAACCATTGTTCTTGATTAAACTGGTTTTGACCAAAACATGTACAGAGAAGAGTCTAGCAGCTGGCTGGTGCCCTGCGGTGCCTTGCCGCCTTATTATATAGGCTGGCACCTGTCTATGTTGAACGCGGCTTTTTCTTTCAACAGTGTTGAAATCAGTGTCTGATCATACGCGTAACGCGATTTTATTCAAATCAGCACATGTTCGATTCAAGATTGACTTTTCTTTTTCTTTGCCCTTTTTGATTCACTTGATATATTATTCAAAATTGATTTAGAGAAAAGGAATGTTACCTTTGGTGCCTTTATAATGAAGTTACAATCCCAGAAAGTCCCTGTAAATGACCTATGCCAAGGAAACTGCACTTTTCATTTTTGTGGGGTTGAAATCTTTTAAGAGGAAATAAAGGAGCAATGTTGTTAATTTCATGCAAAATTTCAGTTCTATACTTCGATAGTTCAATAGTGTTAATGGATTTTATTATGTCTTGTCTTGACGGGGTTCTTTATGTTCACGATTTCGAGTACTTTCGTCAGAGAATGTAAAGTTAAAGAAAGATAAGAGCAATTCAACATAAAACATATTATAAAAAGCAGAAGAAATATATATGAGTGAATTATTGAAAACCCTCTGCACATTTGCTTTATTACAATCGGAAACCATTTTTACGTTTTGTAACAATGACCTCCCCTCTACTAACGTTTAACTATAATTGACCGTTTGAAATAACTGAAAAATGATAAAATAGAGTAAAAAGACGATAATACCCCTAACTAATTAATTTTATAAATTTTAAATGAGTGAATTACTGAAAACCCTCTGCACATTTGCTTTATTACAATCGGAAACCATTTTTACGTTTTGTAACAATGACCTCCCTTCTACTAACGTTTGACCATAGTTGACCGTTTGAAATAACTGGAAAATGATAAAATAGAGTAAAAAGACGATAATACCCATAACTAATTAATTTTAAAAATTTTAAATTATAAAATAATTAAAATTTAAAAATAATAAAATTTAAATTTAAATTATAAAAATTATTTTAAAATTGATCTAAACCATCCATCTCAAATATGGACGACCTAGATTAATTTAAAAAAAAATAATATTTAAAACAATAAAATAAATTGATGATGGTTTCTGGTTCATGGTTTTTGGTTCTTCAACGGTTCTGGGTTCATCTTGTCTGTTCCAACATCATCATTCATCAACATATTCCAACATCTCAATCATCAACACAAACAATCATCAATACAAACAAAACCACTGTCATCTTTAAACAAAAACCACTATCATCATCATCAAACAGACCCAAGAACATTATCAACAAACACCATCTACAATAAACACAATCATCAACACTATCATAAACACAATCAACATTATCACCATCTGGGTTTTCATATCTGGGCGTCTGGGTCGAAAACCCAGATCGGCGTTTGGAAACCCAGACGTCGATATGTCTGGGTTTCCGAACCCAGATTGAGCTGAGTTGTCTGGGTTTCCGTCTGGAAACCCATTGATCTGGGTTCCCAAACTGAAACTCAGACATCGGTCTAGGTTTCCAGATGAAAATTCAGATCGATCTGGGTTTCCAGATCTGGGTTTTCGATCTGAAAATCAAGACCGAGCCCAGAATCGAGACGTTGGATACCCAGACTTCGATCTGGGTATCCGGGCAAGAGAAGGAGAAGATGAAAATGAAGAGAAGAATGAGAAGAAGGAGAAGAGAGGGGGAAAGAGTCTAGTGAAGAAGATGAAGAAAAAGAAGAGCTGAATGAGAAGCAGAAGAAGAGAGAGAGAGATTGAGAGATGAGTGGCTTATAATTTAAATTTTAAATTTTAATTATTTTATAATTTAAAATTTATAAAATTAATTAATCAACGATATTATCGTCTTTTTACTCTATTTTTTCATTTTTCAGTTATTTCAAACGGTAAACTATGGTCAAACGTTAGTAGAGGGGAGGTCATTGTTACAAAACGTAAAAATGGTTTCCGATTGTAATAAAGCAAATGTGTAGAGGGTTTTCAGTAATTTACTCAAATATATATATTATAACCGTGGAAGTTACAACTTAAAGTGCCACTATTTAAATTTGTGGAAATTTTAAGGTTATCCACTAATATATAAATTACTACTAGAAAACTTAAAATTACAAATACTATGAAAAGTAAACAATAATTGATATCAAGGTGTCATTCTAATTTTGACGGGATCAGGGGTGAAACCAAGAAATATTTGCACCTCGTGTTAAAAAAAGCACATCTTTAAATCATTTGATTCTCTTTAATAATAAAATAACACCAATCTAACACGAACTATTAAAAAACATAAAAATGCATTGTAAAATTTATACATGAACAATTATTCAACGGTGTACCGCCATTTCTGATAAAATTTCAAATTTGTTTTAAAGCAACAACAACCATTCGTTACAGGTGTGTTTCTAATTAATAAACAAGATAGAAATTTTTAACAATTGATTAAACTAGTAAATGACTTACATTTATAATATTAAAAACGATAAATATTATGCATGTTTTAACAACTTATTTAGAACAGCAAAAGTATTTATATTTTACAAAATTTTGTCAAAAAAAAAGAAAGTAAGATGCTACGGGACAGTATGTTACATAAATAAATGATACGCATTAAGAAAATTTACAATTATTGAATAGTTCGAATTATTTATTAAAAAAAAAACTGTAACAATATCAGGTGAATTTGGATTATGTAATTAAACTATTGAAGCAAGATGAAGTTAACGTCTTATATAAAAATGGGCCTAAATATATATGAGTTAGGCTAAATGAACTTAAAATTTTGATTTAAGAAAAATTATTTAATATTTATCAATTTATTTTCACTCCATCCAATAGTGAAAAAATTGAATGAATTCAACATTGGTTACAACCTTTGAATTGAGTAAAAATGGATAGACGAATATTGAAATCATTCTTTTAAATCGAATTTTTAAGTTAATATAACCTTATTCTATACATATTATTAAATATTACTAATAAGGTTTTGTATTTCGTTATACAAGATGTTTAAATAATACTTTTCTCAAAAGTGATGGTAGGTTGTGGTTTTCATTAGTCTTCTAATCCTAAGTAAGAGCATGTATCAAGTTATATATTTAAAACCTACTGAATCTATTTTAACTTTATTTTTATAATGTAATTACATATAATTTTTGTTGGGGTCTCAGCCCATTCTTTTGTCATTCGTCCCTGTAGGGTTTCGATAATTTTACCCTATAGGATAAGTAGCGTCTTAAGATTTGAACCTGATATCCTAAGTAGATTTTGAGTGCAAACCTGTTATCACTAAGATAACTTATTTTGACGGTAGAAGGCTTATACTCAAAAGACATTTAAAGTTTTGGATTCAAATTTTAAGACATTATCTATCTTAAAGGGTAAAAAGTCCAAAACCCTACGAGAACAAATAGTAAGAGATTGGACTGAGATTCCATCACATATATATGATCAATATTAAAATAAAAAAATATACATAAATTCATTAAAATAAAATTTAAAAATTAATTAATTAATTTAAAAACAAACTAATTGATTAATTAAAATTTTAAAAAATGAAAAATCTTCACTTTTTATCTTTAAGATAGATAGTGGAGATTAAACTTAATTAAGAAAACAGTTTTTTTTACAACAATTTTTAGTAAAATAAAAAATTCAACTAGTTTAAAGATCTGAGTAATCTAGATAAAGATCTGGGTTTGGGTCTGGGTGAGACCAGATCATTGGGTGAGTCCAGATCATCAATGATATGGTCTCACCCAAATGTTGAAACAGATTTTGAAAAATTAAAAAAAAAAAAAAAAAAAAATCACATCTGGTTTCAAACTCAGGTCTTCAACATATAGGTTCAACCAAAAGACGATTAGATCTCCCAGATCTTTAAGACAACCAGAAAACAACGACCAACTTGATCGTCATCATCTAACCTATATCCCAAACATCCGCAAATCAAGCCACCAACACAAATGTCAATCCATTCTGTCACTTCCAAACCCATTGTGCCAACCAACACACCAACACAAACACATATCCAAACCCCTAACATCAGACAAGAGAGAAACAGAGAGAGAAGAAAGGGAGAAAGCAATAGAGACTTCATCTCTGTCGATAAAGATTAAGAGATGGAGCAGAGATATAGACCCAGTCTCCATCTTTGTTGATAGAGCTGGAGTTAGATCCCTGTCTCTATCAAATTACCAAATTTTTTGAACGATCTAACTAAATTTGAAAATATATATATTTGCTCTTTTAATTATTGTTTCAATTAAAAAAAATAATGATATTTAAAAAAAAAAAAAAGTGATCAAATTAAGGGCATTACAGTTATTTAAACACCTATAATGCTATAACCCCCTTCAAGGGCAAATAAGTTTTTTTACTGTTTCTATAGTCTTTAACCATCGGTTAACTAACGGGAGGAATTCAAAAGTGTTTTGAGAAACTTTAGGGAAGATTAGAGCCATTAAAATCTTGATGGTTTCCAAAACTACAGGCATGAAAATGAAAATTTTCATTTTATTTATTTATTATGAGGATTTTGTGATTGCAGGAAAGCTTGTGACCAAGAACTAGATCTCAAAAGGCGACAGCTTGAGTTGGATGAATTGGGGTCTTCTCTTTAATGATTTTGTTCCTCGACATCAGCTATGTTACCTATGTACCATGTTACGCACATACAACATAAATAGCAAAATGGACAGGAGTACTGCGTGAATGATCTTGTGTTTTTTCTTCTTTTATGCTTCGATCTTTATTTTCTTGGGAATTATAAGTTGCTCATGCATATGAATGTTTTATGAAGTGGCCTGATTGGATAAATTCCAAAGCATTACTTTTACTTCCACGTTAAATAAACACAATTATGAAATATATTCATGCCACTAGATGTAAAAGCGATGAATAAATAACATTTTAACTAACGTTTACCTGATGATGACCCGTTTAAAATATCCATACATGTATATACTGATGAGTGATAACGTTATACATCCATCTATTGCTTGACTAAAGACTTTTCCTTCAATTTGTATAAAACATCTGTGTATGTGAGACCGAAAGCAGCATACATCCTTCTGTTGGTTGATTGAAGATTTTTCTCTGTAAACAATGCAAGCAAACAAGATCACGCCTCTCTTCGTTTTCTTTAGTATGTGAGACAGGCCAGTCCACCATGTGAACAGATCAAAGCCCAAAGATTGTAGGTAATCCAACCCTTTTCTTCAAACCCATGAACCCACCAAGCTTGTTGGTGGCTTGTAAGTTTTTTATTTCTCCTCTACAAATAAATACACCAGGTGTAACAAAAAGGTTAATATGCCCTCTAAATATATATATATATATATAGCGTTGGAAATATGTACAAAATTTATACAATAAAAAAGAAGGAAATAGGTGATCCAGCTTCTGGCCTCAAGGACGTCACCGTTAAAATTGAAGATTAGAAGTGTTTGATCCACCAAAGCAAAAATGGTTGCTAATATCAACCACACAAGAAAGCCCACACCACAGCCAAATGTTGTTTCACCTTACAAATTATAAAAATAGTGAGTGCAAAGATTAAATGTTCTTTATTCACTTGATGATAAGATAGACCAATGTATTTGGCCTGAAATTATTATATAAATTGAAAAAAAAAAAAGGGAGCCGACGGGCTAAAATACCTAGCTGGAAACAGTTGATATCTTGTTATTCACGAGTTTATTCTCATGATTAAAAGAGGGGTTCCTTAAATTTGCAAGGCCAATACAAGTTTCGTAGAATCCACCAAAAGCATATCTCAATGCTTTCTTTCCACTCAGAATCAGATAAGAGATATGACGGCATAGACAAACATAGCATCTGTTCCCCACACTTGAAAAATCTTTAGAAGTGATGTTTGTTTCAAATAATCCATTATTTGAAAATCTTTGTAAGTGACTGTTTGTTTCGAAGAATCCATAAAAATGAAGGATGCTTGTTTCATTTGTGTCTTATCATAAGAATCCATCTTGTGGAATTCCTTTAGATGATGTGCAAATTGGTACAAATAAAAATCCATGCAATAGAATTTCTCCAGTGGGAAAAAGAGAATTGTGTTCAAAAGAAATTGATTAAATAACCTGTCCATAACTTTCCCCAGCTAATCAAGAAAACCTGAAATTAGTTCCAAAAATCAAAACTGAAATTAAATAATACTACAAATGAGTATATAAAAGACTCAGCCTGCTTCACAAAAAAAAAAAAAAAAGTCACCCAATTACATTACCTTACCTTAATATAATATTATATACCATTTGATCATATATATATATATATATATATTTGAACTGCCATTTGATCATATTTTCTATTCCAGATAAAATATAACAAAATCCAGCATAAATTCGCACATCTTAGAGACTTTAAAGACCACCACCAAAACATATAAACGTGTTGGATACAAGCAGAGGGAAAATCGTGTTTTAAAACAGGACAACACATCCAACCCAAAATCGCACACCTGAGACCAAAAACAGGCAGGTTTTGCTGGTTTGCAGACTAGCTGTGAGTAGTAAAATTGTGCTTTTAGAATATTAACCACAACCAGATATTCTGATTATACACAAGTCATCATTCAACAGAAAGGGAGAATGGAAAAAACAAAAAACAGACCGAAGCACATCAACTGAACCATCATATACTGTTAATTTGTAATGTATTTATATCATTTATGAATTTCTTTCGAGGCAGACACAGAAGATATACAACTCAACGTTTAAGGAAAGAACAATACTCTTGAGGGGAAAAGGAGAGTAAATATTATATAATTGCAGAAAATTCCTAAACCCGTATTAATAACAGGCAAGAAATACATTCAAGATCATAGCGGAAAAGGAAAAACCACCAGCGATCAGTCTATAGAACGATGCACCATAGCGAAGCAAGTACTGAATGGGTTCGTTGTTGGTGCTGTTCAAGCATAATGCATAAGCAGCTCCGAGAGCCCTCACTGCTGATGTGCGTATAAAATGAAAGATGACACAAAAATTTCTTACACGAAATGAACCCTGCCCTTCTTTCTGGTTCACAATTATTAAACATGGGGAAAAAGGACTATATCACTAAACAGAAAGCCGCGATAGTATTACACTCTCACATAAGGAAATTCAAATTTCATTTCCCAGGAACAAAATTTGGGCCAATCAAAGACCTCTCAACGAAGAATAGTGACGCCTCTCCAGCTTCGACCTCCGATTATTACTACTACTATCATTGTTTATAGGCTTAAAGAACCGGTCTGTTTCCATTTCAGAACGGAGTGAAGACTGCAGCTGCTTCAAATGTCCTCTACACTGTTTATGGTCGAAAGAATAAGTGGTGGCGATGTTCGGTTCTTGTGGAGGATTGAACAGTCTCTGGTAAGGCGAATGCCACTTAGCTTGCAAATAAGCTAGAGATCTCCAGGGAGGTAGTGGCATTGAGTTTTGACTAAGAGAAGATCGGGCAGCGTCAACCATAACTTGTAGATACTGCATCAATCTCATCAACGAACCCACATAAACAACAGGAAGTGATTCCAATACCCTATCGTAGGAATCAACAGCCCTAGCTATTTCGAAGTGGCTTCGAAAGTCGATATCAATGATCATCCGCTCAGAACTTGCTGTGTTATTGTAGTTTACCACATCAATATATTCATGATCGCCTGCAGAATCAATTTACACACAATCAAGCTAAGGGTCTAAACTGTGTCCTCCTAGATGATATTTTGAGTCATTAAATCAAAAAATATCTCAAGAATTACCTCCGGGGACCTTGTCGGTGCGCTGCCATCGAGTCGAACAGACGGCGGCGTCGTAACCGGAAAGTCTCAACAGCTTGACCAAAGCGAACCTGATGCAACTGGTGTTACAAGGACCCGACTTTACGAAATGGAGGTCTGTCTCTTTGATGGATAGTATCAAAGAATGAACCACTGACATCAAATCGCTCTCGTATTGAGGAACAGACCGTTTATAGAACTGCAATGTTAACATGGAAATGAATTTAAACATCCACGAAATTCACCTGAATTTCTGGTTTCTAGGTTTTGTTTGTTGAATACAATCGAATTAAAAAATCAATTGGCTAGAAATGGAATTCGAATTACCGAGACTTTATCGGCGAGGTGGGGGAGATCGGAGAAGCCGGAATCGGAGTCGGTGCTACACCAGGAATCGGTGCCGGCGCTGCCGTTCTCCCAGAAATCGGTGACCATGAGAGCCAAGTCGAGCTCGCTCTCATGGCTGAAGCCTCCGCCGATGCCGCCAGCCCTGGCCCACAGCTCCCCCGTGGCCGTCGTCGCCGCACACAGCAACTCCATCCTCAATCCAGCACCGGTTTCTCCTCCTACCCAATTCCCTCTCTCTCTCTCTCTCCCTCTCTCTCTCTCTCACACAAACGATCAGAACACCAAAACAACCATCACGCCAGATTTAAAAAAAAAAAAATCTCTCAAATTTTATAAAACAAAATGACTTCTGTATCCTCGTTGAAAGTCGTTGGAGGAAAATGAAACGAATAATTGTTCGTTTTTGTTTTTGTTGTTTCGAATACGGGGTGCGGGGTTGAGGTGGAAAATTTCTGCAGCAATAACCCAAAAGATGGAAGGTGAAAAGCACGGGAAAGCCCGAGCAGATATAAAATTGTTTGCGGGTGTGAAAATGCCAAAATGCCCTCAGATATTCCAGTTCTTGACAACAAAAGCGTCATTTTGATGCAGTTAACGCGAAATTTTCGAATGGATAAGATGACAGAGAAAGATGGAGAGGACTGTACGTGGACGGGAAATCGTTTGGGATTCGGTTTTTAACTTGTTACAGATTAATTGGCGTTGTTTTCTGTTTTATTTTTCAAAACAAAAATATCTGGTTTTTTTTTTTTTTTTAATTAGGTTTGTAAGTCAATATTTATTTTATTTTTGCTTTTATCAACTGTTCTTTAGTTAATTTGTGAAGCTGATTGTACAAATGTTATTATAAAATAAACTGTAAAAATTGTATAGAAAAAGGTTAGAAATTTTGAGACAGATAGTTTGTTCATGATTGAACAAAAAACTTTTCTTATACAAATTATCAAGTTTTAATTTACCGGTTAACATAGTATAAATTGGTTTATTAGATATTGGGTATTCATTCTCTATGCATATTTTTAGTCAAAATATTTGTTCATCGCAACGACAAAATTTGTGTTGTTATATTTCATCCAAGATAAATAAAATTATAAAAATTAGAGGTTAATTTAGAGTAAGAGTTTAGTTTTATTGTATGTTATCTTTAAGCATACAACGGAGTGACAAAAGAAAAATTATTTATTTGAAAAATTGACATCAAATAGGTTAAAAGTATGTCAAAATTTATTAATATCAATTACATAATTGAATTCTTGATATTTTAATAAATGGGGGCATCCAATTAACTATATTAAAAGTGATATATATAATGTTTTTGAAATGAGAATTCCTTACTTTAAAAAATAAATATCAATTAATCAAATTCATCTATTATATTATCTCTCTCAAAATAAATTCTCTTTCTTATTTAATTTAAATACAGTTGATGAATTTAATTTATTGATCTTTACGAAAGTCCTCATTTCAAAAGTAAGAGTGAGATATATATATTTTTAAATTTTTTATATATTGGAATGAATAGATTGAAATGGAAGAATATCCATTATTAATCTAATAAAACATTGAAACATTGGAAACTTAATAGAAGATAGAATAAGGGTAAAAAGGGAATCTTGCCAAAAAAAAAAAATTGTTAGACTTGGGGACCAAGTCACCATGCAACTTGAACGGAGAAAAGCAGTGAAAACTAATAAAGTAACCTGTGTTGCCACAAATGGAAGGTGATGTCAGCTAAATGGGATTTATTTCTTACGTCACGTAATAAATCAGCAAATAATTGACAAGTTATTTGGATTTATGGTCGAAATCATGAGGAGATCAACGGCAGTCATTTACTAGCTCTTGGTTCCCGGATGGATTCAAATCATCTTGCTGTTTTAATTTTTTTTTAAAAAAAAAAAATGAACGTACACTTTTCTTATCCTCGGTCAATTAAAATACTATTACTGTTCTTTTTTTTTTTTTTTTTTTTTATAGATTTAATAACAGTAATGAATAATTAAAACATCTATTGATTATGGAAGGAGAGTTTAAATTAAAACAATTTGAAGAAAATTACATTTGTCGACTACTCGTTCATTCATTATCTGTACGTGAGCATAACTCAAATTTCATGTATTGATCACTTATAAAAATATTGAGATCAATGTTAGAGTGCACCCCTCTAAAACTGTATATACAATCTTAATTTATATTTTCTCTAAAATTTTATTATTACCCTTAAATTAGATTATTAATGTTTTATTCAAAATATATTGTTATTATTTTTAGTTATTTATTTTTCAAATTTTTATAAATTACTAAATTTAAAACTGTAAAATAAAACAAATATAAAAAAAAAAACCTGGATCCAATAATGGAAGTAGGTTGGATGGCTTTTCAAGAACAAAATATTATCGAGTGTTGGTACTATGCAGCAGCCTCCATTGAAAAAAGGTGAAGCCTTTTGTGCATAAAATTAAGGAACTGTGTATTTGGTAATATATATATATATATATATATATATAGATAGAGAGAGAGAGAGAGAGAGTACTTATAAAAGATTATCTATTAATACGTTTTAATTGATGGGATATATATACAAAAAGAAGTTTACATGCAGTATTTAAAGGGTGTAAAAATTGACACTTTATGTTTACAATCAACGCCAATATAACTCGTTATCCGATTTTTTAAAAAACTCCCACCAAAGTATATATTACAACTTATGTGGTTAGTTTTATTTCTTTATTATCCCATCTTCTAAGAAATTAACAATTCAATTCCCACCACGGTTGTATTATAACTTGTGTAGGTAGCTTCGAAAAGATAAAAGTTTATTTCTCATCATACATATATTATAACGTGTGTGGATAGTTTTGTCTCTTCATTATAAAAATATTCATATGTCATTCATGGAAGTAAATATCCAAATCATACAATTAGTGTTATTCGACATCTCTTTATTATGAAAATAATTATCTATCATTCATAGAAATGGATGAGTAGTGTTATTCGACATCTTCTTATTGTAAAAATAATGGTCTATCTTTCATAAAAGTAGATATATGGATCGTACAAGAAATATTATTCGGCAAGTCTCAATAGATTTCTGTTCCATTCATTATTAGCTAAAAAGATAAATCAGTATTGAGTATTCCAGGAGAAAATTTTTCATAGGACGCTGAGTTAGAGTGTCGTATTGATATTAGTGACATGAAAGAGAAATGTCACGTGTCACTTTGTTATTAGAAAAACACATTGACATCAGTATAACAGGACAACTCAACATCTAATAAAATATTTTTTCATTCTTATCAAAAACAAAATTTTAGTAACGGTTCAAGGGTGGCAAAACTTTAGAAATTTTGGGAATATATTTGTCATGGCATTCAATGATAGGACAATTGAGATGTCATGTTCAAGGATGCTTCTCTTATTGCCTTGCTTGAGATGCTACTAGTAGCTTGAATTTGGATTGGATGCCACAATCCGAACCAAAAATATATATGAAAAGTACTCCAATTCTAAGGTACATTAGTGCCAAAAAGAAATATCTCAATTTAACAAAGATTAGTATTGAAAACTGTAAGGTCGAATTTTCCTCTATCAAAAGAATTGGACCAATGGATGCTTGCCTAATACATTTTGGAGATGGGATATCAGTCATAAGAAAAGATGTCTATAAAAAATTATAAATTACTTTGATAACCATTTTCGATTATCAGGGTATCAGCCATACAATGATCCATCGTCATCGAGTTTATCTTATTATAGATACGTTGAGGAACATACAACATATATAACCATGATATTTTATTTTCAGAGCGTTGATTTTTGAGTAAAGAGACATTACACAATTGCAGACTTTGAAGATTTATTTTTGCATAGCATTGTTATCCGATGACGATTATATCATACTAGGAACATAGCAACAACAAAATACCCAGTTTCTGTACGACTATAATGCCAGAGTTTCCAATTTGCACATGAAAATTGTGCAAATAGAGGCTCGATAGCTATCATATGATTTCATATTGGGCATTCCATGAGAAAATCTTCCATGAGATACTGAGTTATGTGTGTGATGCTAATATTAGTGACATGAAAAAGAAATATCATGCATCATGTTCTTATTGAAAGGACAAACTAATATTAGCATAGCAGACCAATTTAATATCCAGGAAAGATTTTCTCTTTCTTACTAGAAACAAAATTTTAGCTAGGGTTCAAGGGTGGCAAAATTTTCAGAGTTTTGGGAATGGATTTATCATAACATTAAATAATAAAATAGTTGAAACATTAGGTTTGAGGAAGCTTCTCTTAATGTCTTACTCGATAGGACAAGGATTCTCTATCAATGTTGACATGGTGCTAATCTTTTATAAGAACAATTTAAGTTTGAGTATGTATAAAAGAGACAAAATCTTTCAATCTTGATAATTCATTTTTTCAAATGTTGATGTGTCACTAGATTATCAAAAAATTAACAAAAAAAAAAAAATGGTAAAGAATCTTTACTCTACTCGATATGTTGTTGGTAGCTTAAAATTTGGGTTGATGCTATAATCCAAACCAAACATACCAAAAGTATTGCAATACTCAACCACACTAGCACCATAAAAAGCATACCTTAATTTGACGGGGATTAGCATTGGAAATCGTAGGATTGAATTTCCTCCTATCAAAAGAACAGGACCAAAGGATACTTGCAAAATAGATTCTGGAGCTGGGATGTCAGTCATCAGAAAAGATGTCTATCAAAAAGATATAAAATACTTTTATGACTATTTTTTATTATTAGAGCATCAGTCATACGATGATGCAACCTCATCAGGTTTGTCCTGTTATAGATATGTTGAGGGAGATATAACATATCTAACCTTGACATTTTATTTTCAGGGCACTAATTTTTTAGTATGAGGACATTAGACACTTGCATACTTTGATGTTTTTCCTAAATAGCATTGTTGTTCGATGATAATTTTACTACATTCAGAGCATAATATCAATGGAATACCCGATTTTTGTATGATTATAATGTCAAAGTTATCCAATTTGCACCTGAAAATTGTGCAAATAGAGGCTTAGTAGCTACAATGTGATTTCATTTTGAGTGTCCTATGAAAAAATCTTCCATAGAACACTAAGTTTATATGCGATGCTGATGTTATTGACATGTAAGAGAAATGTTATGTGTCACGTTATTGGAGTGACATACCAACATCTGAATAGCAGGTTAACTCAACGTCTCATGGAAATTTTTCTGTTCTAACCAGAAACAAAATTTTAGTTAGGATTCAAGGGTGATAAAATTTTTGGAATTTTAGGAGTGGATTCATCATGACATTCAATGATAGGACAGTTAAGCCATTGGGTTCAAGGATATTTCTATTATTATCTTGCTCGAGATGCTGCTAGTAGCCTGAAATTTAGATTGGATGTTACAATTCGGACTAAAAAATATTAAAACTACTCAAATTCTAAGCTACACCGGTATCAAAAAGGAATATCTCAATTTAACAGGGATTAGCATGGGAAATCATAAGGTCGAATTTTATCTTGCCAAAAGAACTGGACTAAGGGATGTTTGCTTAATAGATTCTAAAGTTGAGATATCAGTAATTAGAAAATATGTTTATCAAAAAGTTATAAAACACTTCGATGACCATTTTTCATTTTAAGGGCATCGGTCATACGATAATCCATCCTCATCAAGTTTGTCCTCTTATAAATATGTTGAGAGATATACAACATATCCAACCATGACATTTCATTTTGAAGGCGTTGATTTTTAAGTAAAAGGATATTACATACTTGCAGACTTTGATGATTATTTTGGTATAGCATTATTGTCTAATGATGATTATACCATAATGGGAGCATGGTGAAAATAGAATACCAGGTTTCTGTATAATTATAACGTTAAAATTATCCAAATTGCACTTGAAAATTTTGCAAATGAAGGCTCGGTAATTAGCATGTGATTTCATATTGGATGTTCTAAGATAAAATCTTTCATGAAAGACAGATAGAGTTGACGTATCATACTGATATTAGTAACATGAAATAGAAATGTCAGATGTCATGTTATTATTGGAAAACACACTAACATCAGCATAACAGGACAACTCATCGTCTCATAAAAGATTTCGTTGTTCTTACTAAAAACAAAATTTTAGCTAGGATTCAAGGGTGGCAAAATTTTAGGAATTTTGAAAATATATTCATCATGACATTCAATGATATGACAGTTGTAGTGTTAGGTTCAAGGATACTTCTTTAACTGCCTTACTCAAGATGCTATTGCTAGCCTAAAATTTGGATCGAATGCCACAATCCGAACCAAAATTATCAAAACTACTTAAATTCTAAGCTGCATGAGCACCAAAAAGGAATATCTCAATTTAACATAAATTAGTATAAAAAAATATAGGGTCGAATATCCTCATCAAAAAAGCTAGACCAATGGATGCTTGCTTAATAGATTTTGGAGTTAGGATGTCACTTATCAGAAAATAAGTCTATAAAAAAACATATGAAATACTTTGATTATAATTTTCGATTATTGATCCATTCTTATCAGATTTGTCCTATTATAGATATGTTGAAGGATATAATGCATATCCAACCATGACATTTCATTTTCAGGGAACTAATTTTAGAGTACATGGACATTAGACATTTGCAGATTTTGATACTTTTCTGTATGGCATTGTTGTTTGATGATGATTGTACCATATTGGGAGCTTGTAAGCAAACATAATACTCGGTTTTTATATGATTATAATGCCAAAGTTATTTAATTTGCACTTGAAAATTACGCAAATGGAGGCTCGGTAGCTAGCTTGTGATTTCATATTGGGCATTTCGGGGGAAACTCTTCTGTGAGATACTGAAGTGGCATGCGATACTGATGTTGGTAAAATGAAAAAAAAAAATGCAACATATCACATTATTAGTAGAATGACACACCTACATTTGATAGCTGGCCAACTCAACATCCTAGGAAAGATTTTCTCGTTTTTTTCAAAAACAAAATTTTAACTATGACTCAAGAGTGCCAAAATTTCTGAAATTTTGGGAATGATTCATCACGACATTCAATGATAGAACAACTAAAGCATCAAGTTCAAAAACGCTTCTTATACTGCCTTGCTAGAGATGTTGTTGATAGCTTGAAACTTGGATTAAATGCCCCAATCATGATAAAAAAATATCAAAACTGCTTGAATTCTAAGCTACACTAGAACAAAAAAAAAACATCTCAATTAATAAAGATTAGCATTGGAAACCATAGGGTCGAATCTCCTCCTATCAAAAGAATTGGACCAAGGGATGCTTGTCTAATAGATTCTGGAGTTGGAATGTCAGTCATCAAAAAAGATGTCTATTAGAAAGTTATCAAATACTTTAATGACCATTTTCAATTATCGAGGCATCAGTCATACAATGATTCATCCTCATCAGGTATATCATTTCATAGATATGTTGAGAGATATACTAAATATCCAATCATGACATTTCATCAGGTTTATCATTTTCTGGTCACTGATTTTAGACTAAATGAACATTACACACTTGCAAACTTTGATGATTTTTTTTTGCATAGTATTGTTGTCTGACAATGATTATATCATATTAGAAGCATGGCAGCAACAAAATATCCAATTTGTATATGATTATAACAATAGAGTTATCTAATTTGCACCAGAAAATTGTGCAAATGGACACTCAGTAGCTAACATTTGATTTCATATTAGGTGTTTCATAAGAAAATCTTCCATGAAACCTTAAATTGATATGTGATTTTGATGTTGGTGACATGAAAGAGAAATATCACGTGTTATGTTGTTATTAGAATGACACACCAACATTTATATAGTAGGCTAACTCAATGCTCCATGAAAGATTTATTTCATCCTTACCAAAAACAAAATTTTAACTAAGAATCAAGAGTGGCAAAATTTTTGGAATTTAGGGAATGGATTCATCACGACATTCAATGATAAGACAGTTAAAGTATCAGGTTCAAAGATGCTTCTTTTACAGTCTTACTTGAGATGCTGTTGGTAGCCTGAAATCTGAATTGGATACTATAATTCAGACCAAAATTATCAAAAGTACTTCAATTTTAAGATACATTGACACCATAAAAGAATATCTCAATTTAACATGGATTAGCGTTAGAAATCATAAGGTCAAATTTCCTTTTATCAAAAGAACTAGACTAAGGGATGCTTGCCTAATAGATTCTGGAGCCACGATGTCAACCATCAAAAAAATGTCTATCAAAAGGTTATGAAATACTTTGATAACCATTTCATTTATTAGGGCATCAACCATACGATGATCTATCCTTACCAAGTATGTCATGTTATAGATATGTTGAGGGATATACTACATATCCAACCATGATATTTCATTCTCTGGGCATTGATTTTAGAGTAAAGAGATATTACACACTAGTAGACTTTGATGATTATTTTTGCATAATATTGTTGTCTGATTATGATTATATCATATTAGAAGCATGACAACGACTGAATGCCTGATTTTTGTATGATCATAATACTAGAGTTATCCAATTTGCACTTAAAAATTGTTCAAATGGAGGCTCGATAGCTAGCTTGTGATTTCATATTAGGTATTTTAGAAGAAAATCTTCCATGAGACACTAAGTTAGTGTGCCATCCTTATGTTGGTGACATGAAAAAAAAAATCACGTGTTATGTTATTATTAGAAGGATACACTAACATTATCATAACAGGTTAACTCAACGTATAATGAAAGATTTTATCATTCTTATGAGAAACAAAATTTTAGCTAAGATTTAAGGGTGGCAAAGTTTAATGGATTCATCACGACATTCAATGATAGGACAATTGAGGCATTAGGTTCAATGATGTTTCTCTTATTGCCTTGATCGAGATGTTATTGGTAGCCTTAAATTTGGATCGAATGCCATAATCCAGAAAAAAAAAAAAATAAAAAGTACACCAATTCTAAACTACACTAGCATAAAAAAGGAATAATCTCAATATGACAAGGATTAGATCTTAAGCCATTGAAGATCTAGATCAACCCAAATCTTCCATTTCTTTTTCAATTTTTTTGTTCAAAAGTTTTTAATTTGATTTTTTATATTTGTTTAGAAAATCTCTATAGTCCATAATTGCAATGAATAATAGATATTTCTATTTATTTTAATTTTAATTTTGAAATTTAATTTGTAATTTTTATATGTATTTTTAATTTAATTTTTAATCTCCACCTTGCATCAAGTTGTGATGGATGGTGAATATTTTCTTTTTTTTTTTAATTTTTTTAATTTTTATAAAGGGTAATTTGATAATTTTAGATTATGGGTAAAATAGTCAATATGTAATTTCTATTGGCTTTTACCGTTAAAATTTTGTTCAGAATGACTAAAATGATTCATATTTAAAACATTAGGGACCACGGGATATATAAACGAATTCACGATTAAAAACGTGAATTTTCCCAAAAATAAAGAGATGAAAACGTAATTCTCCAAAAAATATTAAATTGATATAATTTTTCCCTCCTCTAACCCTACAGACAACAAAACATAGAACATCAATACACTCGTTTTAATAATAAATTGTGACTCAAACCAAAATTTTAAAGTCGTGAGGAAGAAATATGATTGGAATCAACATTCACATTGATAGAGTGAAAATTGAATCAACTGTTTTAACTTCCATCAAACTCTACTAAGAGTAGAAGAACTTGTTTAATGAAATCTTACCTTACAAACATACCGCTCCTTAGCAGGATTGATCAAATATTTCTTTTCTTGTTTGTTGATTGTATGAGATTAAATTTCTCTAATTTCACACAATCAATTTATCTCATGTGGGATAAATTTAACACACCAATTTGATGGATAAAAATTATGTGACCAACTCTTTTTTAACCTTTCTTTTCTTCTTTTAATTATATAATATTATTTTTGTATACATTATGAAAGTATTAAAAAACAATAAAAATTAATTTATGTGGTTAGATTTACTTTTTAAATCAATATTAAAATATTTTTAGTTTTATATTATTAAAATAATATAATATATAATATATTTTTTTTTCAATTTCATAATACACCTAACAATTGAAATATTATATTTAATCTAATTTCATATAGCATCAAATATATCACATAATTAATTTATCAAATCTAATTCTACCTCGTCCAACTCAATTCAATTTCATCAAAATAATCAAATTCAATTTAATATATCAAACGAAACTTAAAAATTTAAGGATTTAAATCTCTTTTTTTTTTTTTAAATATATATAAAATATAAATATAATTTTTTTTTGAATAAAATTTATTATTTTTTAATTATAGGAGTAGTCAATATCGTTTACTGATGATCCATTTAAACAGGTTTTCCAGAGACTTCTGATTGACAATAATGGTTAGACGCGCCACACACGTTGTCAAACATTAAATGTTAATCCAAACTGAGACGGACAATCATGGTTAGACTCGCCACACACGTGTAATTTGTGGGACGGGACGCAGGACTTCAGTCACGGGACCCACACGCTCTATAGAAATAAGATGCGGACTGGACCAGTTGGCACTCATGCGACCGATCATAGGTTCAAAATTTGACCAGCCCGTCAACCAGGCTTCTTGGTCGGCCAATTACGACTCCAAATAAAATTAAAAAAAAAACCGAACCTTATTTGATTGGTCGCTTCTCCGGACCTACTCTCATTATGATTCACGTGTCACTACGCGCCAAATCACAAGGACTTATCATTTACAGCTTTTAAAGTTGATTTTGGCCTCACGTCGTTTATTCATGCATGGAACTGCTTTTGGGTCAATTCTTCCTCGGTACCTATCTTCTTTCTTTATGCTTTCTCCATTCAAAGAAATGTTTCAATGCATTTCTCACGTAACTATATAGGCAGATTTTCATACACATCGTTTCATGATACATCAATAACCAATTGTATATAACTTATATGAAAATGAAAAGGATTTACGATTGAATCGAACACATCGGATATATTCTCCGTTTCTTTTGGGGTCACCCCTGTCCTTGTATGTGATTTTTCCTTTTCTTTGGTAGTGAATGTGGATGTCATTGACCACTTTTGCATATAAAACATGTGAAGATCAACATGTTGGGAAGATAAGGTTTGTTGAAACGCATTCATCAATCTTGCAAGTTGGTGTTCTTTTTTCTTATAATGGAACAATATCAAAACATAAATATAGTATCTAATACATACCAACTAATTTAATTAGCAAGATGCAAAAGTAAATCTCTAATTTTCACTTTAGATAGGGTCAAGCCATGTTCGCTTTTAGGTAGTATTAATAACATGTGTCCTTTGAGCGTAGGTTAAAACTTACAAAATTCAAAAAAAAAAAAAAAAAAGCACAATTAACCGATGAAGAAATGTACTGATTTTAATTTATTTATATTTTTCTCTTATATTCTTTTATTGATTGTTTGTTATCTTAATTGTCCTAGGATATATGCTCACACTATACTTTATTTGTGCATAGGATGTCTTAAAGCAAACAAAAATACCGTACTAATTAAGAGCTGTTTAAATTTGAAACAAAACAAAGTCTACTTTAATTTGTTTATTTAAGTAAATTGCATTTTAATTGAAAATTTTGCGGCTTATTAATTACTTTCCCAAATCATATCTCCATCAAGTCATCAACATTAAAACCATAAACGCTCTTCCCCAACTTCCTAAACAAAAATCACAACACAAAATGCCAAATTAGCAAAAGATATATTAACTTTTTTTAGCGGAAAACACACGCATGATTCGAATTCATCGTATCAAATTCATAAAGTACATATTAATTAGTTGAACTTCATAAATTAATCATATGATTAATTTGTAGAATTAATCATATAGTCTCTACAGCAACAGCAGTGTAGGATATAAATTTCCCCTGTCAAGTCATAATCGACAAGTTAGAATTTCCATTAATTACAATATACTTCCACTGCCCTTGAAGTTAATTTTTTTTTATCTAAAAGTATAATTACCTTAGAAAATTTGAATGACACCTGGACCAAAATTAGAGCTAAGGAGTTGTTGAGTACATGGTTAAAAAAGTCCAAGGAATGCATGTCTTCCTTATCCCGGCCCACAGCCTGGAAGATTTACTCTTTTTCTTTTATAATTTGGATTACTCAACCACTCATAATTAGAAAAAGCAAAATACACAAAACCCCTCTCAGGTAAGACCTAAATCGACTATAGTTAAAGATTGGGTTTAATGACACAATACCCCCGAGTTAACAGTATCTGTTAGGCATCTCTCGATTGATCAAGGGTAATTTCGTCATTTACTAATAACAAAAATTATTAAAATCATTTTTCCAAAACTCTCTCTCTGTCACTCCCACATCCTCGCCTCTCTCCACCTGATCTCCACCACCTTCTTCTTCTTCTCCTCTTTTTCTTCTCTGCCTCTACCTGATCTCCACCACCTTCTTCTTCTTCTTTTTCTCCTCTTTTTCTTCTCTGCCTCTACCTGATCTCCACCACCTTCTTCTTCTTCTTCTTCCTGATTTGGGTTCATGGAACCCAGATCAGATCTGGGGTCACGATGATACGAACCCAGATCTGATCTGGGTTCGTCGTCGCGAACCCAGATCAGATCTGGGTTCGTCGTCGCGAACCCAGATCAGATCTGGGTTCGTGTCGTTCAAACCCAGATCTGATCTGGGTTCGCGACGACTAACCCAGACGTCTGGGTTCATAGATGACGAACCCAGATCGATCTGGGTTCGTCTGGTTCGTCGAACCCGTCGTGGTTCGACGAACCCAAACCTGGGTTCGGCGTGGTTCGCTGAACCCAGATCTGGGTTCGTCGAACACGTCGTGGTTCCCCGAACCCATATCTGGGTTCGTCATGGTTGGACGAACTCAGACGTGGTTCGACGAACCCAGATCTGTGTTCGTCTGGGTTTAAACCCAGACAACCCAGATCTGTTTGAAGATGATGTTTGGATGTGTTTGAAGATGATATCTAGATGAGTTTATCTGGGTTTGAAGAAGATGATTGATAATGTGTTTGGATTTTTGCAGATGATTAATAATATGTTTGGGTTTTTACATATTGATGTGGGTTTTTGCATGTAGTGGCCATTTATGTTTGGATGTAGATTGATGTTTGGGAGATGAAGGTTTCTGGATGAGTAGAAACCTTCATAACCTTCTGGATAAAGATGAAGGGCCTGGAAGATGGTTGTTGCAGAGAGTTTTAAATTTTAAAAGAAAAAAAATTAATTTTAAAAATGGAGGGCATTTACGTCTTTACACTTTAAATTAAAGTTGACAGTCAATTTTAACACATTTTGACCGTTAAACTGGGGTTATTGTGTTATTAAACTCAATCTTTGACTATAACTGTATTTAGGTCTTACCTGAGGGGGGTTTTGTGTATTTTGCTCAATTAAAAATGACGTGTATATCTGCGTCGAAATTTATTAATTTAATGATTTTAAAGTTACTAGGGGTGATGTGTATATCTGCACCAAAACTTATTAATTTAACGATTTCAAAATTCCATCTATGTGAAACTACGCAGATTGCAATATCCACAGCTACACTCAAGTCCTTTAACATGAATGGGAGTGAATCAGTATCTCCAGTCTTGAACATGAAAAATTGCAAATTTCTTGAGGTAAATATTGATTTGTTTCCACCAGCGGAAATGGAAAGCGAATGGGTTTGAAAGCAAGTATATATTTTGCATCTGAAACGCATGACCGAATTACTGCCCTACACGAATTCCTTGAGAATATCGTGTACATTTTTACTTCCAAAGTATGAACATGTTATTTTTCTTGTTTATCTTTTTTAATTACTTATGTTTATTAGAAAATTAGGACACCAATTGAAATAGAATTAGAAATTCAACTACGGGTTGACTGATTATAATAATTTGTGATCGGTAGAAATTTGTTTTACACCGGAACTCTCAGGTGGCAGAGATAAAATTTGTGGAGCTCGAGGTATTTTGATCATTTTTTCTTTTTCTCTATTTTTATCTTTATAATTTGAGATTGATTTTTTCAGGCTAAAATTTCAGAGGTAACGTCAAGAAGTCAGGGGTATATTAATAGTTTTGCTAAAATTTCTTTTTGCAGAAAAGCTTTTTATTGGCAAAACAAAAAGTTCCAACCTTCACAGTTTGGTCAATCATGAAATCAAAGTATAAAAATTATTTGAATTAAAAAAAATAAGACACGGATTTTGTGTGATAATTTCCAAGAAAATCAAACACATGTGATCAAATTGAAATTGAAGTGTTCTTAAAAGTAGCTGATATATAGGTAGAGCGTAGATGCCTAACCCAACTCATCAACTTGGTCGAGCAGATTCATATTGACAACCAGAAATTCAGAACCAAAACGTGAATCAGAAGTTCAACAACTTGAAAAAGCTAGTTCAAATTGCACATGCACTTTTTGTGTTCCATTAAAAGCAATGGACTAAAATAAAATATTTTCTCAATTTTATAGTCAAATTTGAGACGGGTTTTGGAGGGTTTTCAACAATGTTAGGTGTTTGGAGCGCTGTGTTTACGATTTTAGAATCAGAAGTACTTTGAAAAATCATGAAAAAAGTACTTTCAAATCTACACTTTTTTACTTTTAAACCTATAGATTTTATTTTTGAGGCATAGTTTAACTAGTTAATTTAAAAAGAATTTTTTGTTTTATGATATAAAAAGTATATAGTTCAAATCTAGTTTATCCAAGGTGAAAAGCAATTCAATTTGAAAGGTCTAAGCTAAATCAACTTAAAAGTTTATTATTTATATAAATTCAATATTTATCCATTTAGAGTATATTTGACTGGACTTTTAAAAAACCTCTATCAGACTATTTGTAATAGATTATTAAAAATAGAGCTTTTGAAAAAAAAAATTACAATTTTGTTTGATTGGTAATTAAAAAAGAAAAAGAAACACTTTTATAACAATATTACTCGGTTGACATATCAAAAGATAAACTAAAATATTAAATTACCTAAAAAAATATATTATTAATTCAAGATTATTGTTTTAATAAAAATATTTACATCAAATACGTCTTTTTTAAAAAATATCTATTTAAAAAAGTCCCTCCCCATAAACATTTTAAACCTCTACTAACCTCTATTGAAATTAAAACAAACAATCACAAAAGCTCAACCAAACATCTTTTACAAAATTAGGTGCGCATTAATAGAGCTTTAAAGTTAGTAGAACGTCCAACCAGCACTTATTTAATTTTTTTTTTTAAACATAAGAAAAGGAAAATTTTGACCTACCTGGACAAAACAAAATTGAGGACTTCCTAATTGCTATCCTTATAAACAACAGTTAGACAAGACGCCATCAATTGATTAATTAAAGTCACAAGAAACACAAATTCTTTAATTTTAATAAAACATATTAAAAACAGATTAATGAACCTGAACTTCTGGCACTAGGCCAGGCTGTGCCAGTTGACCTACCAACAAGTAAAGGACAATACAACGTTTACCATATAATTTTGAATTAGTTTAAACAAAACAATGAACTGTACAAACTACATTGATCTACATGACACGTAAAAGCATCGCTTTCAAGCATATCCGATTTATAACATGCCAATTCCTCGGGTTTCACCTAAAATTTTACAATATAACTGTACAAGCCTATCCATTTTCTCCAATGATGGCGTTATGCCTGCAATCTGGTTGTTTTAAAGCTGTCTGGCAAATCATTTGGGTTGTGTTGTCTTAAAAAAAAATGGGGAAATCCATTATGGACCCAGGAATCTAATGATTACTGTCACAATAAATAATCGAACAAACCAATAAGTTTCTGCTTCAAAACTTGTACAAAATATACTATTATTTAAACAATTAGTTGGCCTGTGGAAACTTTGTTTATGAAGAAACTCAAACCCAGCCCAGTTTGACACAAACAAACCAAAATATGGAGCCTCGTATACGGTGTATTTTCCATCAAGATCTTGTATAAGATTTTGATGAGAGATACATCAAACATCAGATGCACACAAGTTTTTTCCCAAAATCTGAACTAAATTACAATCAAAGGCATTAGGGTAGTTCTCAGAGTTCTGATATATCCTATCATCCAAAAATGGTTGTCAGTGTGGCTGCTCATTTATAGTATATCTCTCGAAATCATAATCACAGTTAATTTGGAAAAACGTAAAAGAACTCCCTGTGTTACTGAAATTGTAAACTCCAATAATATTACCCAACTAATAAAATTATCCATCAATAATAATTATTGAATTGACTATTAAATGGATGGACATACTATTATGCATTTGTAGTTAAAAGGAAGGCTCATTAAATAACTATTATCAATATATTTAAAAACTAAATACTAATCAAGATGATTGTTAAAATAATCGAGTAGGTTCTATATATAATCATATGCACGTAAATTTTAATGGTAAAATTTTATTGCAAGAAGGTAGATATGTTTCCGCTAAAACATTTTGATAAGGCGAATTATAGAATTTTCCAGACTGGATATTCTGTCTGGTGGTTGTGAATAACGTCCATCATTTTCTGCTGTTTATGGGTTGGACTTCATGGATGTTGATTATAGAATGAAGAGAGAAACACAGAAAACTCTTTGTGGGATCCCACTGCATGTGAGAACAAACACTAATTTAACATCTTCTGTGGGTACCGAGAATGGAGCACAAGGCACTTGATGGGGCTTTCGACCTAAGCACATTGAAGAGAGATACAGACTTGTACGTTTCAAAGACAAGAAGGATTCTCTTCAATAATTTCTGGTGCTAAAGGGGACATTTGGCAACAAGTGATGTGACGCAGACAAAGACGATCCTGTGAGTCACTTTCTTCCTTTTGGAGGTTTGCACGTGTTACTTATCCGAATGACTTCGCCTGAATTTTTAACAACCAAGTTAATGAGAGACGTGAACGTCCCAGTTGCCAGTTCCAAGTTTCTTGAAAGTGGGGTCTAAACGAGAACCATCCAGAACTGAATTGGCAAGCAATGCATCATGATGCCAGTAATGAGGACCCAGCTTATAATGTACACACACACACATATATTGCCAGTTCCAAGTTTCTTGAAGGTGGGGCCTAAACGAGTATCATCCAGAACTGAATTGGCAAGCAATGCATCATGATGCCAGTAATGAGGACCCAGCTTATAATGTACATAAACTTATAACACGCGCGCATGCACGCACATATATATATATATATATATATATATATATATATATGTAAACAAGAGGATAAAGTTACTGAAAAGGAACATTTGAGAAGAAACTTGATGGATGAAAGGACAATGGGAGACTCAGAAGGGATAAAATCATGTCACTTAATAAGAATCACTTGAAGTTGCTAAAAGAAAACACTGAAAAAAAATTTAGAAAACAAGCTAAAAAGCGTTTAATGTAATAACTAAATATAATGTCAAAAGTTATAGGGGCGCCTCTATGTTGCATTGCTAGAAGAAAAATGCATTTTTCATGACTACCACCTACAGTTTTAGGTGTAAACAGCCAAGTTTCCCGACATTTCAACAATAATTTCAAATATGTTATCTGAAAATTCAGATTATGAATCTGGGTAATCACAATTATATATGGAAGCCTAAAACTAAAATTACAATGTCTATGGAGACATTGATTTCATGAAAAATGTTAGTTCAAGAATTCAGAACAACATCCCAACAATTCTACGCACATTAACAATCTGACATCCCACTATGTGTGTGCCACATCGTTATTGGGCATTTTTCACCCGCCCAACAATCACACCATGAAAACCATTTCCTTTGTGTAAGTCTTCACAGAAATCCATAATTTGTTATATGGGGCAATGGAAACTAAAATAGGAGCCCAGAAGTTCCAACTCAATTGTGACAACTAGTCTAAACCATTTGGACGCCAGACCCATAGACTCTAATGCAAGTGACTAGGGTTTGAGACAGAGCCATAACCATTAACTTAACAAGCTCAACAAGCCTCTGACCCTATTGACTTTGGTTGAAACCAGAGACCACATGAAAAAACAAGCACAACTAAATGGTTATAAATATTTTCTACTAATTCCCTGTCCAGAAACACATCTTCCTCCAAAACCTTAGCAGTCAAGTCTTCTTAGTACCCCAACCACACTAATTTGATAAATCCTAATGTCCTATTTTACAAGTATCAAATAACTCTACAACTCATCATCCTAGGAAACTTTAACCAACCTAAAAATAGAATATAATAACCATAATATAAACAGAGGGCATGAAAGCAAAAACAACTAAGGTTCACGCTGATAATTTTCCACAATTCGACTCTGTCAAAAGCCACATCTTCAACCAAATCATTAGCAATCAAGTTGTTTCAGCACTCTAACCACCTTTCTGTAAATTCTAATGTAGCATTTAACACAAATCAAATAACTCTATGCCTCATCATCCCAGGCAACTTAAAAGCCTTTGCCTAATCCAACATCCGTATGTGCGTTTGTCCCTTATTACAGTCTCAATGCTCATTAACCTCAGAGCTATGCATTTTTATAAATAACTTTCCTTTTTTTTGTACTAAGTTTTATAAATAACTTTCCTTTTTTTTTGACTAAGTTTTATAAATGACTTTTTATGCATAGCTAATTGCTATTATTAATATCTAGTAGTTGTAAATAATTACAAGAAGCCATTGATGTGTCCAGGCGCAAAACTTAACAATAAATGTTTTAAGAACATGTTGCTAGTAGTAGATCACTGATCACAGACAATTCCCATTTTCGTCAATTTGGAATTTTCAAGACTTATTTGTAAAAACATGATTATTTTGTGAAAAATATGACGATAATAAATACTATAAAATAACAATGCTTGATGAGAGTTCAACATGAAGTCACAATTATTTGATAACTATAACAAGCGAGGCATTGGACATCAGAAGGGATCAGTTGGACTGGGTTCAGACACAGAGAGAACAGGAGTGCCTTTTGTGCTAGCTGAGTGAAACTAGCATTTCCAGTTGAGATTGAAGGAGATTATAAAGGACAATGTGTATCTCAACGTCGCTTCAGAGGTTGCTGCAATTAGTAATATAAACAAATGCCAGTTCAGTGAAAGTAATACTTTTCTTTTGATAATTCAATCATAAATTATTAACTAACAAAATCCACGAGAAATATTTTTTAAGACACTGAAATGTAAGAGGTAAAGAAAGAACTTACTCTTTGTGCATTTCTAGGTACTTGTGGCTGCCTTGCTTGTGGCTGTCTGTCAGACACACTATCTAAATCTGTGACTGGGTTATCATGCTTGTAGAATGCCTCAAGGGCTCTTACAACAAATGGGCGGACTACATTCACTTCCATTGCAGATAAATGGGCAATCTGTAACATCATATCTCAAACATCATGAGCATGATAACAAAGGGAGAAACAAATACAATTCCAGTTTCAAATCCAAATTTGATGCTACAAAAATGCACAGGTGCTGAAGCTGACATTTGATGAACCACATAAAAGAAATAATTCACAAAGTCTAATTTTCTAACTAATAGATGTTTTACAATCAAATGGCCATCGTCCCTTACAGATACATTCAATAAATGAACTGACTAATCAATCAAGATTCTGAGTTTGCTGGATGCTGCTCATGAGAGTGAAGGTAGCTCCACTAAAATCACAAACATAACGACAACAAAATTTTCAATCATTCACACTTATTTTCTGCTAAATATTTGCTCTAGGAAAATAACAGGGGAGGTGAGACACGTCCCAATAACACAAGTTTCACGTAGAATCCCTCTTCCCCTCCTCCATGGACAGGTGAACATCCAAACCACATTATCTTTGCCATGTGATTGTCCGTCCAATTTGCTCACTGTCTTAATTAAATCCTGAGGTTCCAGATATGTAAGCCACTAAGAGGGCAGTTTCCTTCAACCTCTTTGGTGTTTTATGTTTAGACATTAATGTAACCAGAGTTGCTCCATATTTCAGAAAATTGATGCATGTCACCTTCCCTGATTTGATGATAATTTTCTAAGGTTGCAAACAGCAAGGAAGACAAAAAACCTACCTTTACGGCAGATGTAGCACTGAACTTCTCTAAGTTAGTCTCAACTTTATGCAGCCGTACATCTCTGATGTCCTCAATAAGAGACCTCACCTATGGAAAAGATATACATTAAGGTCCCTAAGAAGTTCAAAATCCGTAGTTTTAAACAAGTTTTAAATAATCTTATGACTAACCATATATATGTCAGGAATGTCATCCCGTGCACTACCATCCACAAAATAATGGCTGCTGTAAGCATTATTGTAACATTGTAAAGAATAAGCATAGTCAAACTAAAAAACATTAACATGCTCACTGGTCAAACAGAAGTCTAGAGATCTCGATATAATGGAATGGTACAGCCTGAAATGCCCCTTGATCTTCTCGTTCTCCTTCCAAAACATGGGTTAAATTTTCTGGTCACATAGCAAAAAGGAAAGATAAGAAAACTTAAAAAATCACAATTGACAATTCACTTTCACTTTCTTAACTTTTAGCCTGACTAAAGAACCATAAACAATCAAAGAAAAATGGTTTTATGCTTCTTCACTCAATGCAACTTCCAGAAGCATGCATTCCTAACTTAATATTGTCCAAGGATAAAGCTCGATTCTAGATTTTACAAACCTCAAGAACCAAACAAGATGAATTATAACAAGAAAATCAAAATGAAGAGTGTAACACTGAAACGAACTGCATCCAATTAAAAGAAAGAACCAAACCAAAGCACTACTTTAGTCATCTAAAGCAGTTGCACAAAATGAAACTAAGAGCAAAAGTTGCAAAGCCAAATGGCTTAGAATTACAATACATGAAGAAAAGACCACACAAGATAAGCGTTCTAGCTACTAGTTAAATCACACTTTCACAATTAACACCCCCAATCACATATTCAATGAATGTAGTTAAATCACGCTTTCTCAATTAACACCCCCAATCACATATTCAATGAATGCTACACATGTTTTCACATTTCATAGCTATGTATGCACAAAAGATAACACGAAATATAGTCTAACGTATATTACAAATAACACATAGGACACAGGAATATATCATAATAGATAAACTCACCGATGGACATCCACTGAGGAGGTCGAATCGTGCATTTCCCACGCTTCTTCAAGGCCACTGCAAGCCACAGCGGCACTTTGGCTGGTATTTGTGGGAAAAAAGGACCAAAATCGCCCTGTCATTTCAACAACATAAACAAACGGAAAACTTGAAAACAATAGATACGAGTTTCATTGGCAGGGGTAGATTGGGGAATTACACAAATAAAATTGAGAGTGTCCATCCTCATATTTGGCACAATCTCTACGAATTCGTCTTCTGCCATGAATTCAATCTGATCAACAACAGAAATCAAAAGTCAATTACATAACTAGTAAAAGTCGGAAATTAACAGAAAGAAGAAATTGAAAGATAAGTGGAGACCTCTTCTGGAGAAAACAAGGATATGTGAGGATCGGATTGACCGGCCATTTTAGATAGAGAGAGCGAGAGAGAGAATTGGTTTTGCAGGATTTTGATCTTTGAATAGTGTGATGTTTGTGAGTTTCAGTGAAACCCTATTTTGTTGTATGCTGCTGGTGCGGTGGCGGGAAATGATGCCGGTTAGTGCTCTTTGAAGCAAATTTTTGGTTTTCACTTTCCGGTTTTGCCCTTGTGGCGCTAAGCAATTATTTAAATAAAAGGATATATTTTTACACCAACCTATCTATATTGATTTGATTCGGGTCGGATCAACGTCTCCGATCTAACCCAATCCGATTATTATTTTCTGATTGGATTGGATTAAATCTTAAAACAATTGGGGCAAAATGGGTTGGTTTGAATTAAAAATTAAATTGAATTAGGTTGGATTAACAAATTTTCAACCCAACTTGATCATTATCTATCTTTAATTCTAAATCATTGGAGCATGGATTTTGATAAAAAATTTATAAAGTCTAACATTACCTTTATTAAATCATGTCTACTATTGCAAAAGGGAAAAATCCAAAAAAATCCCCTAAAAACGAAATAACATCAGTTTACCTCAACTTTTGAAAATATTGACCAAAAACCTCCCCTAATGCCAACCAAAAATAGTTTTTATCAAAATTTTTAATGGTTTTATGACAAAACTATTAAAAAAATCAAAAAATTAAAAACTAATATACAAAAAGTTATTCAATCACCAAACTACCTTTTAATAACCAAAATAAAAATATGTGGAATTTACAATTAAAATAAATAAATTACAATTTTAAATAATTAAAATAAAAATTAAATAACTTAAATTAAAAATTATTCCATTAGATCTCTATCATCAATCTTAAGCTGGACGGTGTAGATTAATTTGAAAAAAATTTAAATTAAAAATTAAAAATTTTGACAAATTAAAAATAAAAAATTAGAATCAAACCCAAACAACTATGTTGATTGAAGGACAAACTCAGCCACAAAGGCTTGCACATTCAATTGAAATCACCACCTATGTTCTAAACAACTACAACCCTTTACCTTCAAATAGCTATTACTACTTCAAACAGTTACATTAATACTTTATAATATAAAACTTAAAAACTTCTAAAATCACAAACAACAAAAATATCAATCAAAACCCAGACCCATAATCCATCTTCAAGCTCTCTCTCCTCCTCATCGTTAACTCCTTCAAAAACTAGATCCAAATGCATCTTTACGACACCAAAACAAATATTCAAGCCACTTGAAGAATCTTTCAAGACACCAAACAAAACCAATCATCATAACTATGAAATTAAGAAAAACAGAGCCACCAGAGTGTTCGACCCAGAGGTAAGGCAGGAGCTTTTTCTGCTTCCATTGCTGACTGGTCCTATAATACCCTCTCCCGAGATTATTACTGTACATATGTACGAAATGATATATTGTACTAATATACCCTTGTTGGTGAAATAATCAAAGGATTTTTAAGTGTTTAGTAGTAAAAATTTATTATTTGTAAAATTTTTGGAAGAATCAGAAATAAATTTAAATTATAAAAAGGTTGAGGGGCAAGTGAGAAAATAAAAGATTTTTGTGGAAGAGTGGTAAATTTATAAATAAAAGGAAAGGTCAAAGACATTGGGGGAAAAATGAAAAAGTCTCTAGAACGTGTCAGAATCGTAAATTTAAAAAAGTTTAAGGGTAAAGTTGAGTTTGATCCATGCCTATAAATATGGGTATATGGTGAGCAATTTGCTGTAGGAAAAAGAAAGAGAGAATGAAGAGAGAAAGAATAAAAATGGGAGAAAAATCTAGAGAGGAGAAAGAGAGAGACACTGTCGACAGAGCAAAGGGAGGCAAATTAACAGCCGTATCAAACAATTTTTACCGTTTGTGAAGGGTGATCAGATTGCTGGAAGGTAAATAACAAATTTAGGGAACCAGATCTTGTAAGAATCAAGTGATTTGGTGTTAAAGTAGTGAGCAGGT
The DNA here is from genome assembly GCA_022984855.1 of Dimocarpus longan. Taxonomy (NCBI): domain Eukaryota; kingdom Viridiplantae; phylum Streptophyta; class Magnoliopsida; order Sapindales; family Sapindaceae; genus Dimocarpus; species Dimocarpus longan. The sequence continues at coordinate 4,956,792 of CM041015.1, read as the reverse complement.
GGAAAAGTAAGGCAAGAGGTTAAGGAGGAATCTGATAAGTAAAGTAACTGTGAAATAATGTGGATCTATAATGGTTTGATGGTTGTTTAGAGTGATTTGGTTTTCGTTGCAAACCTATATGTGGTTGCAACCTAGATTTTGTGAAAAAAAACTTATGATTGTATGTGTGTAAAAACTGGAAAAAAAGTGTTAAAAGTAAGCTCACGTGAGATCACGCGGAAACTCGCTGAATGCGAATTAGATGATACCTGTAGCCCTCCTCCAATGCTGGTTAAGTTAGATTGGAGCGTGAGCTCATAATAAGCGAGCTGACTGATGCTACCACCAGTTATAATGCCTGTCCGAGCTGGACTAAGGCAGTAGCTTATAAGGGCGAGCTGGTCAAAGGTAGGAAACTGCCAAGGTTGTGTTGAGCGAGCTCACTAAGATGATTAATGCCCACAATTCAAGCTGAGTTAGGTAATGTAGAAGCTCGCATAGGATGAACTAAGGGAGTTGGGGTATGAACTCGCAGCTCGAGCTAGACTGACAGTATTACAGTCTACAGCAGCTTGGGTGAAATTATAAGTTATAGAGATAACAGTCATGGCTTGGAATTAAAATGTTGTGCGAGCTAAGTGAAGATTTCGATTGTGATTAAGTATAGGTGAGAAGGCGAGTTGAGAAGGCCACTGAAGCTGAAATTTCAAGTAGATTAAGAAATAAGCTGTGAGTGTGAAAATATTTTAAATACTTTTTAATTTATTTAGCAAAGATTTATTTTCACTATTTGTTCTTTTAGCTTATAAATTATTTATGTTTTAGCATGAAGGGAAATAGTTATCTATACATTGATATGCAATATTTAGCATACTTTATATTTATAGAATAAAAAAGAAATTTATTTGAATTATAAAAAGAGAGAAAAAAAAATTTCAAAACTAGTAGAAGACCCGAGCTTTTATACATAGACCTTGTAGTATTATACCCGACCAGTATACCCCGCAGTGTATGACAAGTGTTGGGAGGACATGTCCTGCTAGCATCAGGGGGATCAAGTATGTCATGTCAGTTGAGTCGCCTTCTACATTTGCAAGGTATTATCTCGTTACACGATGTGCGATGATAGTTATGCCACGTGATAATAGGATGTCTTTATAGTTCTATCACGGTGAGCGATGCTAACGTTTATGCCACATGACCTCCCTACTGAGTGGAGCTGGTCTGGCCGCTCATGTGGTTGTAGTTTTCCTTGGATTTCCATTAGAGCATTTTTAGAAGAGAAAGCATACCATTAAAAGCAGATTTTAGAAATAAAATATTTTTGAAATATAAAACATTTTAGCCATTTATGAACTTACATTAGAACAACCTTTTGAAATTTTGTAGTAATATTATAAAAACTTAAGCTTTTAGAAATGAAAATTATTTTGAAGAAAAATGTTATCAAAATTTTTTCAAGAGATAATTTTATAAAGATTATTTTAAATATAAACACATTCACACTCACTGAGCTTTTGTAACTCATAATGTTTTTAGTTTTATATTCAAAAACCTCCCAAGCACAGGAGCAAGTGATCCAGGTAATAGTGCACCTCATTTAGATTTGGTGGATCATACAACCAACAACGCCGCATAGCCTCTTGTGTAAAAATTGTGATTTAAATTTTAATCATATAATTTACATATTTTCGTATTGTGAACAAATATTGTTGAACTTTTATGTTAATAGGATGCATACATGTTTTAGATACTCACATATTTATGCTAATACTTTTAAATTATATGTTTATTCATCTGATAAAATTTGAAATAAGATTTTAAAATGTATGATTTGTATATTTAAAAATTGATAAATAATTAAGAGTTCGCTCCGTGGTATTCTTTTAGATCTTGTTAGTTAGACTTTAGAAGGGTGTCGTGCTGCCCGACAGAATCACTGTATTCGTTAGAGGGAATCTGGGTCAGGTTCTGTCAGGTCCTCACTGGTCCATCACCAACTTCCTCGTCCGACCGATTCGTCGATAACTTCTCTTCTTCTGTTTCCATCTCACAGTAGTCCATTACCAACTAGTCACCGACAACGTAAACGGTCGGCTAGCACTGGTTCAAGAAGCTGTGACGGCATAAGAGATCGACGATGGAGAGAAAAAAAGAGAAAGAAAGAGAGAGAAAACGAGTAGTGGTGATTGATGGTAAAGAAAGTTGAAAGGTAAAACGATCTGCGAGAACCTTATGGTCTTTGATTGGATCTAAAAGAAATTTGTGTAGGTGTTATATAGGTCTTCAATTAGTCTTAAAAAAAAGTGAAGGAGATGGAAGAAGTGGAGAGAAAGAGAGATGGTAAGTGACAAAGAGGAAAAAAGAAGGTAAGTGACCGGAAGAAAGAGAGAGAGTAATGTGGGTGTTGTTGTTTAATTTATTTTGCATTTTCTCTTTTCTTTTAATTTGTTTTTAAATGGTTTTTATTTTTCTTTTCCTTTTTTTTTAAAAAAATTAAAAAACTACATAGTATTTTCCAACTATATTTCATCACTACCATCAAGCTCAATGACTGTTTTACCCTCAGAATTCATAGAATCATCACTTAGTTAATTGTTTTACTATTCCAATTGAAGATCGGGCATTTTTAAGTAATGTTTTCAAAATTAGTGATGATTTGATATTATTTTAATTTTTAGAAGCCAAATTGATAATAAATCATTACAAAATGAAATTATCATTTTTTTCTTTTTTTACGAAAGAAATTTTAACCACTCATAACGAATGATACTAATGTATTAGAAGACTTTCAAAGGTAAAACAATTTTGTAGAATCCAAAAATCAACCTAAATCTATTATCACAGTATATAGGATTATGTTTTGATTAAATTTTGAATTATATAGCATTACAAAGTATTAGAAATACTTCGATTAAAATTAATTAGTTCATCTTTATCCTTCTAATATCTCAAGAGATAGTTTGCTTGTGTGGCTTCTATAAATAATTAATGCATAATATCTAGTTACTACCCTAAATGGAATACAATTTTATGACTAATAGATCATAATGAGGTGAAATAATCATATATGAGTAGAGTGAGGTAATGACTGATGCCAATACTTGCCCACATCATTTAACTTCCTGTTGAAATTAAATCACAAGAAATCACCCTAGGGAAGACTTTTGACACGAAATCACCCTAAGATAAGGCTTTTGATAAGAGAAAACGAAGTTTGGGGTTTTATAACAAACTACCCCCAATTTAACAATCAAAGGGTATTATGTCTGACGATCAATTTTAGTATAAAGCGCAAAGACAAAAATACCCTTAATTTTTAAATTAATTTTCTTTTAAAATTAAAATAATAAAAATCAATTTTATAAAAAAAAATAAAAAATAGTAAACCTCTATTATCCATCTCAAATGATGGATCGTTGAGATGAAATATGAACATGAAAAAAATTTAAAAATAAATAATTGTGGAGGATTGGATCTCCACAAGGTGTCTTCAAGACCAATATTCCTCCTCAAACCCCAACCCAATCCATCTACAACCATCATCCCCTAACTCGATCATCAAAGATTCAACCATCACCAACAAACCAAAATTAAACACTAGGGCCTTGTTTGTTACCTAGGATAGAACTGAATTTTGACTAATTTTTTGTCCAAACTCATGTTTGGTAGGGGCAAATTAGTCTTCACAAAATTATCTCACTCTCACTTTATCCTATTAATTTGAAAGAACTTTAACTCATTGAAGACCACATATTAAAAAATAATCTCATCTCTTTTCATAATTTTACCCAACCTAACCAATCCTTTCGTATTTGATACAAAAACACTTCACTTGGCTTCTCTCGCCTCAAGAACAACATCTACTTTCTTTTTGTGACTTTCTTTTCCTTTTTCATCAGGAACATAACTGGTTTATAGTGAATTGCTACCATTTTCTTCAATTTTGTTTATTTCAATATCCTAGATTACTGCTTTGGATTTCTTACTCAACCATTAAATACAAAACTTTGGTAAAATCATACCCTAATTTTCTATTTTGTCTTTCAATTTATGGGTTTGTTGTTTGTTTATGTAAAATTTTAGGGGTATAATGGGTTATTGATTGATTGGTACTGTTTTGAAAGTTGTTAGGCATGTTGTTTACTTTGTGTGCATCTGGATTAAACTATTTTCACTAAAGTCCAAGATAATGATGATGTTAAATTTGTTAAAGATATAAAACCTTCTTTGTTTCTCTCTATATTTGAAGTCTGTGGCTTCATAATTCCGCCTTCCACTATCACCATTAAAAGTTAAATTTAATTTGAGATTGTTGTGTGGATTTTTCAGAAATAATAGGGAAGAAAGAAATAGAGAAAGAGGACAAAGATTGTAGTTTGCAAGTAAAATTCTTCTACTTTATTTCAATAGTTCAAGATATTATATAGTTCTTAAACATAACTTGTAAAGTTAAAAAATAGGACCACAACTTTTTTAATAACAAACCATTAATAATAGAACAAATAATACTCTCTCCACTAATAACAGATATCTCCTAACTCATGCTACTCAATAGACAACATCACTAAAAGTTATTTCTAGAACTGCACCTGCCCCATCTAAGACTCCAACATTTCCATTACCTGCATGAACATGTTTGTACATATCGGAGTTCACCTTTTTTTATATGTATTTGTATTTAAAAAAATATATGGAAGAGCCATGACTTTTAATAGTAATAGTAGCAATTCCCATACAGAACATAATTTAATAACAAAGATATGGAATTATGGCTTGTTCATTATTTCAGACCAAAAAGGAATATGCTTTCACTTTACAAAAAGCAGAAAACTATAACAACCTTAATGACATAAAATCATGTATAAAACTTTTTTTTTTTCTACAAGTTGTAGAGAATATATATAATAAAAAAGTAATGGAGTTGTTTAGTATGATATAAACTTAAGCTTGTATGTGCTCGCAGATTATCTTATCAACTTTAGTAGTTAAAAGATTATATGTTTTACAAGATTTTTCTTTAGATTTGCTTGTAAGATGATTTTTTTTTTCTTTGTTGATGAAAAATAATTGGACCATGTATATATAAAAAGTTATAGATTAGTTATTATTATGAAATATAACATCTTAGTTCCTTCGTTATTGCATGTTTAGGGGTAACCAAAGGAATCTAGTTAGATGTATTTACGCTTTTTGTTATGATTATGTATTAAGCAACACAGCACACACGGAAAGTCACTGATAGAAGACCATATGGAGTGAGATTACATGTAATTAGTTATATATGTCAAATAACGGTATCTAAGTTGACAATGTTTGTGACAAATATGTATTATAAATGCCTAGTGTATTTTGAAATTTTTTACTGATTTAAGTTAATTGATTATTATTTTATTCATTCAATTAAATATTAATAGAGCATTTGTTTTCCAAAAACTTATTCTATGAATTTAATCTTATATGTGTCTACTTGTTAGAGAAGCTTATAAAATGATACAGACACACTTTAATTATTGAAATTATATTTTTGTCTAAATGAATGATAAATGCTTATTCTTTTTATAAACTAATTATAGATGATGTGGATCAAGAAGATATTATCTTGTTTATAGTTGTACAACTATTACATTTATAAAGATTATATCTGCTTACAATGTGTTCAATTATGCATGATATGGCAAAATATCGATATAAAAGACAATTGTTAAGTAACCGTATGTTTGTCAACCGTTCAACTCATCTTGATTATATAAATAGTATAATTAGTAACAATGATATGGAGTGTATCCATCAATTAAGGATGGATAGAAGAACTTTTGCTATACTATATGAATTGCTTCATAACACTGGGAGGTTAAGGAATAAATCTGCATATTCTTACATATACATGTCTACCATGTTAAAAATCGAACCATTCAAAATAGGTTTCATCGATCCAAATAGATAATTAGTCCACACTTTAATCCAGTTTTACGTACAGTTATACAACTACATAATGATCTATTAGTTTCATTAGCTTCTGTGCCTGAAAATTGCACTAATAAAGGATGGAAATAGTTTAAGGTAAGTAATACATAAAACTATCAACTAATTTTAGTTTATGATCCCATCATACCTTGCCCTTACATGATGGTTTATTTATAAAATTATTTGGGGGTTTTAGATGCGACATATATTAGAGTGCATCTGTCTGAAGTTAACAAACCACGATTTAGAACATGAAAATGTGAAATTGTAACAAATGTATTAAGTGCTTGTTCTAGGGATATAATGTTCACATTTGTTTTCCTGAGATGAGAAGGTTCAGCTTCAGATTCTAGAGTACTGTAAGATGCATTATCTAAACCAACTGGGTTAAAAGTTTCTACTCGTAAGCATTAATAAAATGATTACGATAAGAAAATACGTATACTAATAGTTTTACAAACAACTTTTTTTTTTTTTTTCAAATGTTTGCGAATTTAGATTGTTATTATCTTGTGGATGGTGGATAAACAAATGGTGAAGACTTCTAACACTATATAGAGGAATACGATATCATTTATCTAAATGAAGAGTTGGTTATGCCTCTATTAACCATCAAGAATATTTTACATGAAGTATTCATTAGCGCGAAATGTAATTGGACGTTCTTTTGGACTACTAAACCTACGTTGGGCAATTTTACGGAGTCTATCTTATTATCCTATTAAAACATGATGTACAACCATAGTTGTCTCTTGTTTTTTATATAATGTTATTAGAAGAGAAATGTCAACTGATCTGATGTAGCAAGAGTTAAATGAAATCAATGAGAATAATGAGGCTAATGATGTCATTGGACAAGTGTCTTCATCATCGCAATTGACAATATGGAGAGATAACTTAGCAATGCAAATGTTTAATGGATGGAGAGGAAATTGATTTACTTAATCTTGATTTGCAAATACTTTTGTGCTTAGACTTTTATGTGTGATTTGTGGATTTTATGTACTTCGATTTTATGTACTAATACATTATCTTTTTCTATATCTTCTTATTTATATATTATTTAAGTACATAATTTTATTGTTATAACATAAATTATTTATCAATAGATTACAGGATTATATTTGAATGTATATATGTTTTATATTAGTTTGATATTACTACATTATGTTTAGCCTTTGGTTATTTTTTAATTTGTTTTATTACACTTTATATGTAAGGATACATAATAGTTTGGTTCCTTTTATTTATACTATGACTATATGTGCGTAGGAATGGATGTTAGAGGTTCTAGCCAAGCAAATGAGCAAGATAAAAGAGTAAGTAGATGTGTGTGAAACAAACGAGAAGAAGTTCTATTAGGTATCTTAGAAGAAATTGTAGAAAGTGGAGGTCGTGCAGATTGTGATTCTTTTAAAGCTGGAACATTTAAATTATGGAATCACAATTAGCAAATGTTCTGCTGAATTATGATTTAAAAGCTAGCCCTCACATTGAGTCAAAAGTGAAGAGTTGAAAGAAAGATTATGAAGTGATATATGACATGAGAAACACTAGTGAGTTGGTTAGAACCATAAAATAAAGTACATTAAAGTTGATAGTAATGAAACATGGAATTCATATGTAGAGGTGATGCTTACTTTTTATTATTATTTTTTAACATAATTTAACATTATAATGAGTTCTTTTTTATTCTTTTTGCAACACTATAGACAGGCGAAAGGATAAAGAGATAAACCTTTTCCTTTGTATGAAAGATTGGAAAGCATTTTTGGAAAAGATCGTGCCACTGGAAAAATAGTATATACTCTAGATAACCTAACAGTACATATGGAGATGGATGACAACTCTAAAAATGAAGTTGAGATGTTTGAAAATTTTTCTCTTTATGTCAGGTAACCAAACCGATTATAACCAACCAATGAATCAACCTTCGTCTCAACCTTTGAGTAGGAAAAGGTTTAGATTTGGAGATCTAATGGGTAGGAATACTGTTCAAGTTAGAAATGTGCTGAAGAAGGCAATGACAAAACAAATAACACATTGGACAAATTTTGTCAAGTATTCGCAAATAAGTAGGTAACTGAAATAAAAAACTGGCTATTGATTTCCGACAAATGCAACTTCCTCTCTCATGTTGCATACATGTTTTGGAATTGTTTATATATAAACCAGCAGTTGCAAAGACTTTTAAGGCATTGGTTGATAAGGACGAGAGTTGTAGTTTGTTGCATCACTTCTTAGTGGTGCATTTGATGGATGATCTATTATGTGTGAAAATAGTTATGCAAGCTAACCTTTTGTTCACAATATGTACAGTTTGTAATTGGCTTTTGGACTTTTTTATTATGTTTATTCGATGTTATTAATATTCATGACTACATTATTATAAATAGTTGGTATCCATTGACATGTTCTTTTGTATATAGGTACTCATTTATGATTGATGCAGCTTTTTGGTTCGTTGCATCAACAATTAATATCATGTTCATCTTCAATATGTGACTTTTGTAATGTTATATGATTATTTTTTGAATATATGATTATTAATTTTAGTCGTATATTTCAATTTTTATTTTTATTTTTTAAATATATTGCCTGAATGGTATATTTAGTATTATTATGATGTTTTTTAATTTTTTGTTAAATATTTATAAGTTTCTTATCTTTCTAATTACATATATCTTTGTCAAAAACATGTCATGTCGTCGATCTCAATAACTCGGTGCAACTTCTACACCGATAACATATAACTATCAACTTTTTTGTGGAATTAAGTTATAATTAAAGTCACACTGGGTTCATATTGTAAAGAAAATTGGGATTTAATTTACTAAGAAAAAAAAATTATCATTCTTATTTTAAATTTTATAATTATTTTTACAGGTTGATACATGTATAATAAAATAATTTATTTCCAAAATTTTATAATTATTTTTGTCCATCGATAGATCTATAACAAATTATTTTTTTTTTTACTTTATAAATGAATTTTATTTTATTGAGACAAATTTAACTTTATATTTAAAAATAATTTAAGCACAATTAAAATATTATTTTAATTATTATCCTATTCAGACTTGTAACAAACATGAGAGTGCACTATTTTGTCTAATCTCATAACTTACCAAATAAAACTACACATTATTTTTAATCCTATCTCACATTACACCAAACATAGGATAACTTTAAATTAATCAAATCCGATCCTATTCAATCCCACATAAATAATCCAATCCCATCTTCGACAACAAACGAGGCCTAAATTGAACACCAAAATTGGAAAAAAACCAAAAATCAATGTATCAAATGATGGAAACCCAAATTCTTGGGTGCCATGAAAACCCAAAAATCTTTTGTTTATTTTCAATATCAAACACATCAACATTCCTCTTTATCATTATCAACGACACAACGAAATTGATCAAGAACACATCAACACTAACATTCCTCTTTATCATCATCAACAACAAAACAAATTTTGTTTCAAGAACCAAAAAAAAAAAAAAAAAGGATAAAAAACAAATACATAAAGAAATAAAAAAACACACTAAAAAAAAATAATCAAAAGTTCATCTGGGTTTGTCAAACTCATATGGAAAACACAAAGAGGCGAAATAGAGGGGTTGATGATAAAGGAACCAGTTAGAGATAAGGATTAGAATTGATGAAGATAGATTAAGAACTTAGAGTTACAGTATTTGAAGACGAAATAGAGGGAGACAAAGTAGCGAGGCGACGTGGTGAGACGGAGCCGATAAGACTGGAGGATGAAGATTTATAGGTTTCCATTTGGGTCTCTATGTCTCCATTACTGGGGACTCGCTTCTGGGTCTTCAGTCATAAAGACTCGGTCTCATGAGTCAGCGATCGTTCGATGGGTTGGGTTGGGTTGGAACGAGAGAGAGAAGAAATAGGTGGAGATGAAACTAAAGAGAGAGAGATGGAGATCAAGAATGAAGATGGAACTAGAAATTATTTTAAATATTATTTTATATTTATTTTTTAAAATATTCATTTGCTTTTCTTAAATTTTTAATTAGTTTTTATTAGTCAGCTCAAATAAAGTGCCACAAATGCCCTTTCATCAAACTAATGTTGACTAACAATCACTAATAATATTGGGGTTTTATATTTCAAAAATGAAACTTTGTTTCCGTTTGATTAGAGCCTTATCCCAGGATGGTCAAGCGTAATTTGCTCTTAAATTAATTATTTGAATTGTATAGCATTATTATTAAGTGGCATTATTACCATCCAAAAAAAAAATTACTACACTCAATTACTGTTACGGATAATTTGACGATCAGACCAATTGGGTCGAGAAGGATCTACAGTGTAGGCCCAATTATCCGAAAGCCCAGAAAACCTAGTAATCTGTCCATTCCTTTAATCGCGCGTCTGATAGCTAATTTGTTCGTTTGGCTGTTTGCCATTCTGTTCGTATGTCGGGGTCTCCCCGCTGATTGTCAATCTGGTCGTTGATAAGCTCGATAGTCTACTTGGTAATCTACTCATTATTCTGACTACGAATGTAATCGCATACAGCTTTCTCTTCGGATCGCTTATTAGTTCGTGAGCGAGCCCGTCTGTAATCTAGTTAGCTGTTCGCTCTATCTGCTTGCATAACTGTTCAACAGTTTCTGACCATGATCATGTGTCTGCTCATTTATGAGGCTATTAATTTATTAATCTATCCGATTGTGGGAGAATTCAATTGTGACTTACATCATCGACCCTCGGAATGTCCGATTCTCTGGAACTTTATTTGCTCGCTAACGCAATGGGCTACCCTGCTCGCTGAGTATTCAGTCTCCACCATATCTCCCAAACCGCGAGTCAACAGAAGTCAAAGATGTCATGCAAAATACAACTTAAGGCGTGCATGAGCACGCCATCTCTGTCAGAAACTACAGCCAAGATTACGATGATCTCACCTAACCAACATAGGATAGCCGCCTGAAATCACACTTGAGCAGAGTTCAGACCTGACAGTTTCAGCCGCATTTAATGTAGTTTCGACCGCATTAAATGCGCTGTCAGCCATATTAAATGAAATCCCGGCACATTAAATGTAACCCATCATTGTAATATCAGATTACTGTAGCTTTGTACTATAAAATCTTAACTGTAGTACCTCTCATTCTCTATAAATAGGGGAGAAAATTTCCTTATAAAAGAATCCCAATCTTGAGAGCTGTTACTCTACCAAAATAGTGAGAGAGTGTACAGTGGATAGAGGCATTTTTTGGGTCGAACCACTCAAAAAATCCTCTGGTGTTCTCTTCTTCTCCTTTGACCACTTCTCCTCTACTTATTGCTTCACTTTATGATCATCTTACAATGAACAACATAAAACTGTAGCTTGAGCCTGAAACAAATCTCGGTCGGCTAATTCCCAATGTCGACAATTACTTTATAAACCCATATTTTAAAAATATATGTATACATATATTCCAATTAAATTTTTAGTTCCTACACTCTTTAAAATACCAAAACCATCATTCGACATTAATAATAATTTTATTCATGTATTTTTGTCTCATTCCTCTTATTTTACATCGATTTAAACACACAATTCTATTTTTTTTTTCTTAACTTTGAATTTGATTAGAACTTTTATTTGTGTTCTTATTTTTACTTATTTCATTGTTTTTTCTTCTTCCTTTATCTCTTATGCAAATTCTTCTCATGATCATTTGGTTTTCCTTTTTATAATTTATTTATGTTAATGATTATAGTGGTTTAAAATAAAGTGATAAAATTACATATGTGGTTTTTAAATATGTTAATTATTAGGTTCTCTTGATTTTATTTTAATTTATAAAAACTACATATATGTTTGAGTAAAGAAAAAATGAAGTGATAGAATTGTTTAAGAGTAGTTTTGGTTGATGGTTTTAGTATCAACCACATATGTGTTTGATGAAATGCCCAAAATAAATAAATAAATAAAGTTACAAAATTATTTAAAAGTAGTGTTGCTTCATAGTTTTAGTGTCCACTATATATGTGTTTGATGAAATGTCACAAAGAAAATGTGAAGCCATAAAATTATATAATGATGAAAAAAAACAACAAAATAAAACATCTCAATAGAATCAGTTTTTTTTTTTTCTTTTTTTTTCAAACAAAACTATATATTAACCAAAACAACTTTTTCTTCAATCAGAAAACTAGTTGTTTTTGTTTAAAACAAGTTATTAATAAATGTGGGCACAAAAACATGACCCAACTGAATCGACACGAAATCCAACCAAATTCAGGCATTCAATTCGGGTCATGTAGAGACAAAGAGGGTGTTCGATTCTCAAGTTCATAACTAATTAAAATTTTTGTTCAGTTTAGCTTTGGGTATCCGGCCCCAAACCGAACTGAAATATGATACATATATATTTTATTTTTTATATAGTAAAATTATACATTTGTCCGCAGAGTTATTCAAATTTTGAATAACTCAGAGGGCACATGTGTAATTTCGACGCCTAATTACCCCTAAATCAAACCTTGAGTTAGTGTGACCAGTCAAATGTCTTCCTTTTCTTCTTTTTTCTTCGCATCTTATCACTGAATCGGTTGTCAACCCCATCACTAGCTTCGCCATTCATCTTTTGCATCTTTATCGGTCGACAGTGATGACCAACTTTTGTGAAAATTCACCAATACCAGGTATTTGTTGTTTGTTGCTTATTTTCACGTGGGGTGGTGCTATTTTGGTGTTTTTGTAGTTGAAATTTGGTCTTGGAGTTTTAAAACCATGTTTTGGTTGGTTTTTGGTTTTTGTAGGTCGTAGTTGAAATTTTTGTAAATAGTTTTTGGTTTTTATAGACTTTGAGATATTGAAAAGTACAAAGCCAATGAGTTGGAGAAAATTTCAACTATAGTCCATTAATCAACTACAAAACTAAGGTGGTTTTTGTTTGTGTTCTGGTCATTAAAAAATTAAGACTATTTGTGTTTGATTTTTGGTTTTGGTTTTTGTAGTTGAAGTCATTATTGTTACACATTATCTGTTTGTGACTTTGTTTACATTTGTTTTTGTTATTAAAATGAGGTCAATAGTAAGCCTAAAAACCAAGCCCTAACTTGAGCCCAAAACTGACAAAACTGAATCGAAATAATGGTGTTCGGTTTTGATCGATTATGCTTCCAAATTTCTTTGTGTTAAGAACAAACATTTCTCGGTTTGGTTCGGTTCCAATAATATTCAAACCAAACTCCCTTTTGTGCAATCCTAGTTATCAACATCAAACTTACTAGAACTTAAAATAAACGTACCTAGATACATTCAAAATTCATCAATCAATTTTTTATTCATCCATTCAATTGTTTTATTTGTGAATACTATATTTCTGTATGTTATATTACTTTTGATTTTGTATATATTATTATTAGGGTTTAATGTTATTGTTACTATTTACTTTCAATTATTTTATAACAATGTAAAGTTTTCTCTTTTAACTATCGTAGCTAAAGTCTCAAATTAAATAATGTCATCCCCTACCATTTACACCTCTTACAAATTCAATGAGTACAATTTCTTTTAAGAAACAAAGCAATATATTTTTGTCTTATAAGGCATTTCACTTCGTAGGAATTATAATAGTGACAATAGTTTTTCACTGGGACTTTGATCATCAGTTACCATGTTGTTAAGCCACCAATTTCCTTAAACCCCAAGCATCGTTGTTTGCCTCATGGTGGTAACCCCATCTGACATGTCTCCCTTAAGCTTCATTTGACATGTGAGAATGGAATGGAATGGAATAAAATAGAATAAATTGATTTGGATTAAAAAATAATTGTGCAATGTTTGATAAAACTTGAAATTAAAGTAAAATTATACTATATCATACTTGGTGTAGGTTAGAATTGGATTGAAATAAAATTAATTTAAATTTTTTATTATATAAAATTAATTTTATAAAAGATTGAAAAAAAATTAAAATCTAACCCACAGTGTCTTCAATATCATTAACCAAAATTCATCAATATCATTACTCAACGACTCAAAGTTCATTAACATCATCATCTCTCACAATAACAATAGAATCAACATCATTAACAACAACATCAAAACGTCAGAACATGAACTTAAAAAAAAAAAAAAAAAATCATAAAAGAGAGTTTCAAGTTCTGGGTTTATCGTCGAACTTAAAACCATCTAGTTCTAAGTTAGATGGTTCTAGGTTCGACGATGAACCTATAACTGGATGGTTTTAGGTTCTGCGATGAACCTACAACTCAATGGTTTAGGGTTCATCGAACCAAGAATTGGTTCTACATTCGATCCTCGAATCAAGTAATCAAACTTTTAAAAAAAAAATGAGGAAGAAGAAAGAGATAAGGTATAGCAGTAGAGATGTTATTGGTTTCATGCATATTTCCGTCGATATTTCCGTAAATCAAGGGTACCGATATCGATAGGGGGTGTAATCTTCTATCCGTCAAAATATCCTGGAAATATCCGCGATATATCCGTAAAATATATTTTCTGTGAGTTTGTAGTACAAATTTTACAAAATATCGAGGAAATTTTCGGAAATATCCGTGAAATATCCTGAAAATATCGGTTAAATTTCCATAAAATAAAAGTAAAATTTAAGTTTTTCAAATAAGAATTTGTTAAGTTTTTATTAAATAAATAAAATGAATAATTACAAAAAAGACTCATTTGGTAAGAATAATCTTTAAAATAACATTTCTTATTTTATTGTTATAAAAAATATATTGGATGGACAAAAATACCCTTAATAAAATGATAGTAATTTGAATCACTGTTGGGATTCTCAACCTTAAAGTTAGGCATCTTAACCTCTATATTGGGAGTCCCAACCTTTAAGTTTGGATTCTCAATCTTGATTTAACATCCAGGTTGGGAATCTCAACCCTAAGGTTGAGATTCCGAATGTGGATTTGAATCAAGATTAGGACTCCCAACCTAGAAGTTGGGATTCCCAACTTAAAAGTTGGGATTCTCAACCTGAAGGTTGAGAATGTAAACTTGGATGTTTTATCAAGGTTGAGATTATCTACCTCGAGGTTGTGATTTCCAACTTCGAAGTTGGGATGTAGATTGGGATCTTAACTTCGAGGTTAGGATTCTCAACCAGATCGTTTGGTAGAAAGAGTGACCGACAAAAAATGATGGGTCAAGGGCATTTTCGTCCAAAAAAAAGACATTGTGCGAAGTTTAAAACAATAAAGATTATTTTTCAAATGAGTTATCAAAAATGGGTTAGTTTTCAACAAAACCCTAAATAAAATAAGTTTTCAACCCACGTGAATAATCTCATTTTCATCAGAAATTTCATTATTATATTCCATTTTGTAGTCAAGCTCAAACATCTCATAATTGCTATTCTATTTTAAAAACGAAAACTTCTAAGCCCTTGCTAGTGATGGAATTCATAATTAAGACAATGGTGCTGATGATGATGATTATGATAATGACAATGATGACGACGACAATAATGATGATGATGATAACAATAAAGAAAATAATTATGCTTTTACTCAAAGAAATGATACTGATACAGGTTTGCCATTGAGCCCATTTACTTGTGAAGAACAATACATTCATTGCACATAAGATGAAGACCATGGGTGTAGAGTTGCGGGTCTAAACATAGAGACTATTAGTAAGGATTATACAAGGAGAATCCATCAAATGCAGTTAGGGATGTCATCATCCAATGAAGATAATATTTCAACTACTTTTGAATCTATGAGTTTAAGGTCTAGTGATGATGGTCATATAAGTTTTGGGATCTCCAATGATCTTTACACACAATTTCCTATCTATGGACAGATGGTCGGAAGAAATCAAGAAGCTTATTCATGGCATGTTCGTGATTATATTCAAAACCATTTAAATTATATGTCATGATATCGGTATTGTATAAATCTAGATGCTAGCTATACAATCTATGAACCACCTAGGACTTCATTTTGGTTTTAAAATTTACATGATTTATGTGATGCAAATTAATTAAAAAGTTTTAATGGAAACTTTTTATATTTTCATATATCTCCTCTATATATTATATCTATATTTATACCTTTTAGTTGTTACTTTTTAGATAGAATATGTTTTTTTTTTTTTTAAATATAATATGATTTTTGGTTGTAGAAATAATTATTTTAACATTACCAAAAGTTTCATTAAAAAATATTATATTTTTAACTAAATTTCCGTACTTTCTGTAAATTTTACGTAAATTTCCGTCGATATCGATATTTCCGTCGACATTTTCGCCGAATCGTAGTACCGATATTTCCGTCGATATCGATATTTTCAACATTGGTTTCATGAAGGTGTTATAAGAGAATGATGGAAGATGAGAGAAAGAGAGAGGTGGAAGCATGAGAGGAAAAAAAAAAGATGAGATATGAGGAATCTATTCCCATCAATGGTTTTGGATGGGAACGAGGATTCCAAAAGAATGAGATATGAAGGACTTTAAGATTTTTAAAATTTTAAACTCATTGCTTTTCAATTGGTTTCAAAACAAAACATTTAAAAAGTTTGAGATTTGTAAATCTCAATCTTATCTCAAATTTCGCATGTCAAATATGTCATTAATATGTGTCAAGTTCGTGGTTCAACAACCACCAAAAATATAGTGATAATTTTCCCTTATTATTTGTAGGTTGTTCCCAACTCTTTATACATTGATCGCTTGCATTCTTAGGAACTCATCCTTGAATCTAATCATAATGATTAACACTATTAGTCTCGATTTTATCCCGATTCATTCAGTCATATAAAAATAAATAAATAAATAAATAATTTCCTTGAGGCCCCAGTGATACTGTGATCGAGGAGCGTTAGTCGCATTACACGCTACAACTTTATGCAGATATGGGATTTTTTGTGATCAGTTTCTTGGGCAACCCCCTTCGTGGGAGGCACTCGCCTCGAAGTTATGACATACAAATCTTATCACAACGAGTGATGTTTACTCATTTAAATTTAATCATACATTATTAAATTCATATAATAAAAGCAAAAAGTCATAAGAATTTATTCTCAAACAATTAAAAATTTAAATTAAAAAAAAAAACCCATAACGATCAGGTAATAATATCCTCCTCCACTGTATTTCAAAAAATGTATATTTATATCCTCCTCCACTTATGCGCATGACCCATGATGCACGACTGCACGGTTCACGAGTAACCCATATAAAAATACGTGGGTTTTAGCCAATTACTATGGGCCCCTCACCTAATCCGCTACTCACCGCTCACTCTTTCTGTGACTCGGGCCCCCCGCACCTAAAAACCGTTGGCCCCAAGTCGCACTTTCTCATTTCCCCAAACTACCCACCACCTCCCCACTCACACCGCAGCAGCATATTCCAATATGCGGAGGTCACTAATATAATTTCATTAACAGCCAACAGTCACACACTTCAACAGCCTCGAATATTCCCTATCTGTATCTGTCTGTCACTCCACTCCTCTCCACTCCTACAAAAGCGAAAATCAAGCAAAACCGACAAATCTTCAATTTCCGTTCTCATCGTCGAGAAGAGAGAAAAAAAAAACAACAAACAAACGAATGGCAAGAAAATTCTTCGTCGGCGGTAACTGGAAATGCGTGAGTCTCTTGCTTGATTTAAAATTTCAAAATCACGAGATCTGATTATTATTGTTGTTGTTGTTTTGTGATTTGTATTTTTTTGAGAGTGTAGAATGGAACCACTGAAGAAGTGAAGAAGATAGTGAATGTGCTCAATGAAGGTCAAGTGCCGTCCTCTGAGGTTGTCGGTGAGTGAGTGATGTGAAATTGTTGTTTTATGTTTATATATTTTTTATACGAATTCGTTTTTAAAGAAATGTAATTTTTGGATCGATTCGAGTTGCAGAGGTTGTGGTTAGTCCACCGTTTGTGTTTCTTCCACTAGTGAAGAGTCTGTTGAGGCCTGATTTTCATGTGGCGGCGCAGAATTGTTGGGTCAAAAAGGGAGGTGCCTTCACTGGTGAAGTCAGGTAGAATGTTGTTTTAAGCAATATAAGCGAAATGAGCATTTGAATGACATTTCCAGCTAATAAAATCTTTACATATTATTTATTGGATGTACGATTGATATGAAACCTTTGATGGTCCATTTAAATATTGTTTTCCATGGACAATGATGGGATTTAGCTCATTGGCTTGGAAGTTTCATTTAGATCAATCCTCTATAAAATCAATCTTGACGATAATCAGCTATTTTGTTGAATCTTATGGCTGCATTAATTACTTGGATGTAAATTTGTCTCTGACGGTGCAATAAGTATTGACGTGATTTTATTTGCATTAAGATACTTTTTTGTTTGAAAAATTTAAAGTTGATGTTTAATGTATGTTTAGTGCGGAGATGCTTGTCAATTTGGGTATTCCATGGGTCATTCTTGGTCACTCTGAGAGGAGACTTATTTTGAATGAATCGAATGAGGTGAGTTGTGTTTATGGCAAATTATATTGACTTTCTTGAGGATTTGAACTGTGGTTTGTTAGTTTTTTATTTGTTAGTATATACTACAATAACATTGCAAGCTTTGTGCATTTTGTTTAGTTTGTAGGGGACAAGGTTGTTTATGCACTTGCTCAAGGTTTGAAGGTGATCGCCTGTGTTGGTGAGACTCTTGAGCAGCGTGAAGCTGGATCGACTATGGATGTTGTTGCTGCTCAAACTAAAGCAATAGCAGGTACATTTTTTGCTGCCACACACACAAAACGTCTACAGTTTTAACAGCTTGTACATGAAGCTGTTAATTTTCAATATACTGTATAAGAAAACACCACCCTTGGTGTTTGGAAATAATTGATTATTTTTCAATTTGTTTTTTGAAACTTGAATGTGTAGTGTAGTAACTATTATGTTATATTGCATGACATTGTAAATAAGATCCGTACTCTTTAAATGTTGTTGCTGCAGTGGGTTGCCCCTAAATAAAGCAACAGTTTTTTTGGTTATTTTATTTAACTTTCATTATAGTTCTCTCAATACTTGAAGCCTGTGTTTTCTGTTTATTATCTTGTTGCATCAGCATTTTCTTTGTTTATGCCTTTACTAGATGTGTCCATTGTAGCTATTTGGAGAATGAGGAAATCATCTCATTTGTTTGATCTGGAAAACATGTTGGATGAATGTTATTATATGTGATCTGAATGCTGCCTCAGCTTTTGTGCCAACAATAACAAAATTTGAAGAACCGCACTGGCTTTTACGACCAATCATTGTTTTAAATATGTATGAAACACGTCTTCAAAGTGCTGTTATTATGCTTCAACTTACACTGCTTGGATTTCTTTAATCACTGTTTCAGCTCATTGTATTTATTTTCATCTTTGTTTATCTCTCTGCAGAACAAGTCTCAAATTGGTCAAATGTTGTTTTGGCCTATGAACCTGTATGGGCCATTGGAACTGGGAAAGTTGCTACCCCAGCTCAGGCTCAGGAAGTGAGTTAGGCTTTCATCTTATGGTTGAAGTTATCATCATTGTATGATTTAAGCATATTCTTGCATCCTCTGCTTTAATGTGGATACAGCCAATGCTGGAGCTAGAATTTTTTTTTTTGGTCTTTTTTCCTTTCTTTCTATCTTTTCCACTGTTTTTTATTAAGAAACTATAATTATGGGGGTTTAAACATAAATGTATAAAAATGTAGTGAATTTGTAAATAAAAATACAATTGTTAATGAACATAGCTTTAACCCCTGGACACAGCACCTATGCTGTTGTACTTTGCATGGCTGGGTTTAAGTGGGAAAGTTTCTGGAGAAGTGTTCCGGGCCAGCAGTTTAAAATGAAATCAGTAGGATACTTGTCACTGTTAGAAATTGATATAACAACATACAATGGACAAACTGTGCCGTAACTACGAAGTTAGCTGTTTCAAGGAATGTGGGATAATATTATTACAAATAAGCATTACTTCTTAATGTATTGAGACTTAGGTTAGGCAGTAATGAATTTTTATATAATCTGTATTCTTGGTTTATTTACTTTGTTATCTTTGAGTTATAAAGTGGTTTTCTTGTGTAAGGTTTTTTCATTTTCTTATGTAGAAGTGTCCCATGGCTATTCTATTTTCTACATGATAGGTACATTTTGAACTGAGGAAATGGCTTCATGCAAACACCAGTCCTGAAGTGGCTGCTTCAACACGGATTATTTATGGAGGTATTTTATTTCCTAGAAAAATATATGTATTAAATGCTGGGTAAATGTTTACAGACTTGTATGTCAAAACTCCCGTAGTCTCTCCATACTCAACTTGAATCAACTCTCCAAAATCAAATAGGTTGTTTTGTGCAAAGTTTAAAAGGCGAAACGGAAGGCGAGGTGGTCATCTCAAGGCGATCAAGCCGGCCCCCTCAATTGGAAATGAAGAAAAGATTATTAGAAAAAAAAAAACCCTAACATTGAAAATTACCCATAATATTGAAGAAGATAGTATAACTAATGTTAGAAACACAGGTATCAAACTAAGTAGAATAAAATCAATAAAAATATTATCCTAATGACCACTAAATATTATCTGGATTAGTCTTTAATTTTTAACCTTTTCAAAGGAATTCATTTAATTTAAAATAAAAAGTATATATATATACATACGCCCACATACATATGGAAGATAATAAGACAGCTGTAAATTATGTTAACGCAGAAACAAAAAAAAAAAAATAAAGTGTTAAAGCACTCATACTCTCAACCTCGATTATATTGACAACTTTTAGCAAACTTATCCTTTCTCATCTTCTTTCTCTTCTTTTTGTTCCAACAATTTTAACTAATTTTGCAGAGGATATATATATACAAATACATATACATATGGAAGATAATAAGACAGGTGTAAATTATGTTAACGCAGAAAAAAAAAATGTGTTAAAGCACTCAAACTCTCAACCTAGATTATATGGACAACTTTTACCAACCTTATCCTTTCTCATCTTCTTTCTCTTCTTTTTGTTCCAACAATTTTAACTAATTTTGCAGAGGATATATATGTATATATACATATATATACGTATATATATACGTACATATGGAAGACAACAAGACAGGTGTAAATTATGTTAATGCAGAAAAAAAAAGTGTTAAAACACTCAAACTCTCAACCTAGGTTATATGGACAACTTTTGCCAACCTTATCCTTTCTCATATTCTTTCTCTCTTTTTTGTTCCAACAATTTTAACTAATTTTGCAGAGGAAATCTCTCATGTTAGCACAACCTTCCATTAATTTTCAAACACTAGACATCTCTCTCAAATCAAAATTTTCAAATATAAAAGATATTCTTTTTTTGTTATTTTTTGTTTTTTCGGGCTGACAGTGTGGTGACCATTGCCTCAGCTTGCCTAACCTCGATGCAGGCTTGAGGCGACTGCCTCAGGCCGGTGAGGCGGGCTCCAAGCTGGACCAGAATGAGGTGACCGCCTCAGGGCATGTTTGGCCGTGAGGAGGTCAAGGTGCCGCTTCGAAACGCCTTTTAAAACAGTGGTTACGTGTGTATAATGATGGTTACTTTCCAAGGATCTTGATCTACTAATTTGATTGTTATAATGATTGAGGTCCCCATTTTTTTATTAGAAGAGATGATGGGTTTATGACACATTTGCCTTCCACTGTTATGGAAGTCAATTTATTACATCTTCGACATTGCTGCAGTGTGGAATAAAACGGCTGTGATAAAAATATCTCCTAGTCAAAGTTTCCTGTATTCGACTAGCCCCGTCTTTGTAGGCATCAATAGGTTAACAAACTTGCATTTTGCACGGTCTAAAGAAGAAAGAACTTGTTTCCATTTTAATGGATCTCAAGATTCAAACGATGGTGATAACACAAAGATAGCATAGTTAGCATACTTGTGATAGGTGTCTAATTACCTATTTCCAGTCGCGTTATTTTTGTTTAATTACTTAATAAATGCATATTTCAGGTTCTGTAAATGGTGCAAACTGCAAGGAATTGGCAGCTCAGCCTGATGTTGATGGCTTTTTGGTCGGAGGAGCTTCTCTGAAGGTAACAAAATTCCATTTCTCTTCATTTTATCATATTGTTTTGGCAAACATATTCACATATTGTACTTATATTCGGTGCCCCTTGTTACGCACTTTTCAGCCGGAGTTCATTGACATTATCAAGTCTGCTGAGGTGAAGAAAAATGCCTAAGTTTGTTTGAGACATAACCTTCTGAGTCTATGAAGCTTTGTTTGGAGGAAGTATAGAATCCAGTTAATACAAATTTTAGAAATACTTTTTGAGAGAATAAGTTATGTTGTCGTATCTCTATATGCACTCCAGTTTCAAAAACTTATTTGATGCATAAATCTGTTAATTTCCATCACCGTGCCCTTTTGTTGCTTGGGTGCATGTTCTCTCTCAGCCATTTTATTGTTTGATATATGAAACTTCAATAAGTGCAATATTTAGGATAGATAAGTTCAGTTGACTTATGTGCTTGCTTATGAGAGAGGGAATAAATTAAGTTCTTCAAAGGGACCCCAGGGATTGACTTTCGAAGAGACTCAGAGCTCAAGTCTGGAAAAAATTTATATAAAACACTAAATTAGAAGTCAAGTTTTCCAACCTAATAGTGTTTTGAATACTATGTGATGGATATTGAGTGTTGAAATTACATGTTGCACTCGGAAATGTTTGTTATAAAAAGAGCCTATTGTTTAGCAAGTTGATATAAAGGTGATGGCCTATTAATTAAATTTTATTGACTTCATGTTAATCAAAGGATTTTTTAAAGTGTTTCAAATGACACTCATCAAAGCATGCGAATAGAAAAATGGGCAAAGCAATTAACATAAGTAGGAGTATTCAATTGTTAATGGCCAAATAGTGCACCGGAAGCACATAGGTCGACATTCCATACCTCCAACAATGAATGTGAGATTTTCTTTTATATATATAGGTTGTTTTTTATCCAGATGTGAATAGCTTTCAACCGTATGAGAGTTGTTTATCCGAATCGTGCCTTTGAATCCTACTAACTTGTTTCCGATTGTTATTTGGACTCCTCATAGTATCTAAAAAAAAAACATAAAAAATAAAAAAAGGTAGGAGTAGTCAACATCCCTCACCTCTAACAATAAAGGTGTGATTTTTTTTTTTTCATATATTTAGGTTGTTTTTCACGCAAGTGTGGAGAGCTTCCAATCATATGAGAGTCGATTATTCAGGTTGTGCCTTTGAATCCTACTAGCTTAATTCCGATTATCATTTGGATTTGTTTTGATAACTTAAAAAAATAATAATAATAATAATAAAAAAAGGTAGGAGTAGTCAATTAAGCAAGCAATCATTATTGTTTGTTGGGTGAAAGGTAGACATTATTCGGCCAAAAATGTTCATGAGAAAGTCTTCTGGGTTGATGCACCTAATAAACTCCATAGTCCATGCCTCCACCGTGTGCATCTTAAATTCCTGCAGGTTATAACCGTGAATGATATTTCAGGATAACTGAAACACAAATTGTCTATCTTTTTTTGACTTTTTTTTTTTAGTTTTGCCAGCTCCATGGATTAAAAGTGATTTTGAGAATTGATGTTAGCATGCAACTCACAAGCATCACAAACCGACATTACAAAATTGTCGTTCAATTTCACACGTCTAATGTAGATGTGAACTTATCCAATTATCCTTGATTCTTTCACGGGTTCTCTCATGGAATTTTAACAAAATCAAGAGGACTTGAACAAGACATTGCATCAAATTATAAGTGCAATGAATTTGTTCGTGAATTGAAAATAGAGGACACCCTCGTGTGATTCATTGATTTGGATATTTTTAATTGTCTGAAACTAAAGGGTGAGAGCTCAAAAGGTTCGTGAAACGTGAAGGGCTGCTTTAAAAATTTAATAAAAGAGCCCAAAAAGGACAAAAAGAGTCAAAGAATACCAAACAATGAGTGATGTCTGCGTGATTCTTATAATGAGCACACAATCTGCGAGACCATAACCTGTCCCTCTCCTGTCTGTTTCCAAAGTCAAACACCAAATTTATTTAAAATTATCTGGCAGTCACGAGACTGCGTTTCACATTCAATCCATCGATTTCCCATTTCTCCATCGCTGAAACTATATTAAAAAAAAAACACTGAAAGTATTTTTAATTGTAAATTTATAAGTTCGAATTTCTATGTTTCGTGTTATTTTCAATGTGTATAACTAGTTATACTATCTAAAATTTATATACTATTTATTATCATTAATTCAAAATTTAAGATTGGATAATATAATTTGGACTCATAACTTCAATAATATTAAACTGACTACATCTTATTATTTAGATTCATATTAACTTGTAAATATTAGTATTCTGTAGAATTGTTGTGTCTTTTCAATGAGTTAAAAGTTATATGTTATGTTAATTTTGTTATCCTTACTTTAAATGTATAAATATAAATTTCAAATCACTCCTTCAATTTTCATTTATAAAATTTATAAAAAAATAATCATGAACAGCTATCAAATATAGTCAAAGTTTATTTTCTACACCGATCGGATCTATATTTAGGTCATCTTTGTATAGAAATTGTTTTATTTTTTTTTAATGACAAATTGTCATGTTTCAATATCCATCAAAATGACAACCTTTAAGAGTCGATGTTATGCTAAAAACCATGGTTAGATGCTTCCAAGTTGAATGTTGCCGAACAAAAAGCTATTAAGAAAATGTTTTCAGAATCGTAAGACTCCCAGCCATCACAACCGTTGATTGTCACAACTTTGCCGTTAAAGTCACGTCCGTCAATATACGGTATTTGACATCCAGGACTTTAGACGCTTCTCAAGAGTCGTTCTCCATTTTTTTCGTCAAAGAAATTTATTATTATTATTGTTATTAAATGTTCAGTGTGTTCTCTGTATGAAGATAACCGATTTTTTAAATCCTTTTTGCTGAATGTGTAATAGTTGGAGAAGGTTTGAAATTCACTTTGTCTCATGACTATAGACCTCGAGTTGAAATAGATACTCAATTGGTTATTTTAATAATTTAAGTTAAAAATTTCTATACTGCAGCAGGTCCTTTTATCGAAGATATTTCTTCTATTTTGATTAAGTTAGATAATATTTGATGTTAACTTACTCCTAAAAGAAGTAATGAGGCGCAACACATAAACTTGTAACTCTGGTTTTCAAAGGTAAGTGTAATCAATCTTGGTTTCATTATGTTCGAATTGTATTAATGAATATCCTTACAACATTGGTGGTAAATTCTTTACATATATATATATATATATATATATATATTAACGAATGTACTTGTGATAAGACTGCACCACTCTTTAAAATTTTAATTTGCAAGATAGGGTTAATTAGCCAAAATTTGTGGTTATTGCCAATAGCAGCAGGCACCGTGAGTTTAAGTGTTAGCTATTTCCATATCTTCGGCATGGGTCTGACACCCAAAGAAGGTAAAAAAATAATAATAATAACACATTCTCATATATTTATGTGTAAGTTGACATCTACTCTTAAGTGAGTCTCTCCTCATCTTCATAAGAACAAATTCCTTCTATATGAGAGCAATATTCTAGATCGTACCACTAATGTTTCTATCTCGATATATTTCGATAATTCTTTGGACTAGTTTCAATTATTAAAAAAAAAAATGTGGATGATGAAAAATGTAAGCTTTCAAAAAAAATAATATTTATTATGTCAAAAAATAATAATAATTTCTATTAGAAGTTAATTATTTTATTGAGTCTACAAGAAAGCCAACCGTGTGCATGAACCTAAATTGAACAAAGTCAAGACCGCGCAAGGAGGGTTCACATCCGTCTGCGGTTTGAAAGGGTGTTGATTTGTCATAGGTGGGACCTTCGAATTTGATCAAACCGATGACAATGATGGTGCTGTTGGTTGAGAGAAGGGCCCTACCATACCGGCATTCATATACAACAATTTGACTTAATTCGTATTTTAAGTAACATTACATTATGATAATTAGATGCGAATCTAATGGCCAAAACTAAACCATCATGTGCCAATTCTCCCCTTCTCATTCTCCGTTCACATGCAGAATTATTATGTGTAAAGCGTTCGTTTGTCTTTTTATAGGAAGATGAAATAGTATTAAAAGTTGTTAAAATTGACTAACAATTGGAATATAAAACCTGAAAAACGTATTTATTTTTTAATTTTTTTATCTTTAAATATATAATAAATTTTATTTGTATATAAAATTAAAATAGATCGAAAACTAATAATTTATTATTTATACCGTTTACCATTAATTGTTATGTATTTTTATTTAATATGATATCAATAATTATAAATAAATTATTTAACAAAAACTAAAAAACTTTTATGTATATATTAATAATACTTTTATTCATAATTAAAATATGATTAATTATTATAATGGAGTAAATTAAACTTATATATTTAAATAAAAATAAATAAAATAATCTTAAGTTGAATTATTATTACAATAAAAGTTTAATTTGTAAAGAAAATTTAAGGATGAGATATTTAGGGTTTTTAATTGTAAAGAAAATTTAAGGATGAGATATTTAGGGTTTTTATTTGTCAACAATGTTTGTTATAGCTTAAAAGCAATATGTATAATGTAAAATTTAGATAAATTTGAATATATATATTATTTTATGGAAGATAAAATTGAGATAATATATTTAAAAATCATTAAACGATTTGATGTTCAAATAAAAGTAAAAAATTGTAACTTTTTTATTTTCATTGATTTTGAGCAGTTTTAAATTATTTGACTACTTGAAAAACAAACAAAAGAACTTAATGGATCTAATTTAGATCCATTAAGTGACAAATACTAAAAGCAAACAACTAGTAAGTGTTTGGTTTTCTTGGTTGGGTAAAATCCCTCGGTTATAAAAGTAGTAATTGAAGAATATTCAAGGGTTGTTATTGAAGAATATTCAAGGGTTATTATTGATATGTAACATTATTCAACTGGTAACGTATGTAGCCAAACTTATGATATAAATTCGAAACAAATTAAATTGTATTCTCGTGTATTAACAAAATAAAATTGTTATTTTACTTAAATTTGTAACAATACATATTCTTTTTATAGTGCCATAGTATGCCCAAATGACTTATATTAAGGGAATAATAAATGTTTAAGTTATAAATCGACGAAATGAAACATTCATTCATTTATAATCTAAATAGTTAATATACTATCTTTACATTAACGAAGATATATTAAGTCTTATCATGCATATTTAAAACTAGTGTTGAGAGTTTTCTCTTTTTATTATGAGAATAAAAGTAAATTTTATTCAGTATTATAAGAATAGATTTTTAAACTATATACATAATTTTTTGTCTTTACATGTCGCATAAATTCTTAATTTTTACTTGTTAATGTCACATACTTTTATAATTATATATATAAAAAAAGGGTATAGATATGCCTACTTTTATGGTATGTTGCTACGTTTCAGTTTTGGTAAATTTTTATAACGGTCATTTATCTTTTTTCTTTTTTAGTAAAACCAAAGTAATATTTGTTATTTAAAGTTATACAATGTTGACGTTAAAATCTGGTCAACAAAGTTCTTCGAAGCCCAAGTTGTAGATCTTGTGAAAAATTGAAAGAGGAGAGAATAGAGGTAGAGAAGAAGAAGAAAAGCAGATAAGATCTACGTGATTCGGTCAAGAATGGGCCTACGTCCACGGCGTCGGCTCCGGTAAGGGACGAAAATCACCGTTATTATTGTTTATTTTGTTACAACTGTAAAGAGAGAAAACAGTAGAAACAAAGGGAGCAAAAAAACCTTCCATCTTTACTATAATTTTGCTTCTATTTATAAAGAGGGGGATGTGCTATAGTAATGAGAAAACATTAAATGCATATTACAATTTTTAAAGTCTTCTGTCAAAAAGTCTGAGTTTTCTGACACTGCTCATACTGTAGTGGTTGAGTAAATCACGTTGTCACTGATTGGGAAGATTTAGCATGTACGTCACGCTGTCTGCGGAAAGCTCTGAGTGGGCAGCGGGCGAGCAGGCTCTAGTAGGCAGGGTGAGCAGGCCGGGCGGCAGGGCGAGCGGGCCAAGCGAGCAACTCTAGCGAGCTTATCAGGTCGTTTTGGCACGAGCAGGCCGGGCAGGCGGCAGGGCAAGCAGGCTCTAGCGGGCGACCGGACGAGCAGGCTCTAACGGGGGACCGGGAGAGCAACTCTAGAGGGCGACCAGGCGACCAGGCCGAACAAGCAACTCTAACGAGCGGCTGGACGAGCAGGCCGAGCAAGCAGCTCTAGCAAGCGGTCGGGCGAGCCGGCTCCAGTGGGCGACTGGGTGAGTAGGCCGGACGAGTCACTCTAGCGAGCGGTTGGGCGAGCAGACCGGACGAGCAGTTCTAACAAGTTCATGGCTAACCAGTTGAGTCATTTTTTTTAGGCTTTTACTAGCACAACATACGACGATAATAAAAAATCGAGTGGATTATTCATCTGTAATCGTATTTATAAGTTAAATTGTGAATTTAAATGTTTTTTTTTTAATTTAAGTTTGTGTTAAGAAAAACAAAAAGTTATACAACAATAGAGGTTTATTATATGAAAAACCCAATGGTTGAGAAAAAAAAAAAAACAATACTATAAAATTGAAGATATGAAAAACTTAAAATTCCTCCCTCCACATGCATCAAGCATTCTTAGTCTCACTGGCAGGAAACTTAAGTACTATAATTGTCAATTATCATAATCAGTAGATAATGTTTAAACTAATATAATGAGTTTGAGATTCTTTTAGATAATCTTATAATATTACCATGCATAAAACACGTATATTTTGTTAAAACCAATTGGACGTATAAAATAATAAGTTATAAAACATGTGTGTATAAAAGAAAGTCTTAACTTAATATCGCTTCTTAACATCTATAATTGGACATTTCCCCATTCATTAAGATAGTATAAGTTTAAATCCTACCACGCGTTTTTTAAAGCTCGTATTATTTATTATAAAATTAATTGTCTTTCGTTTATGTGCATGATTAGCTATATGGCCGGTAGATCTCGGTAAACTTATTAAATATCTCTCAAATATACTATCTTGTATGCTCTTTTATTTGTGCCACGTGATATTTATCGAACATGGTTATAAAATTAGAATTTCATAAATTTCTAACTCGGCGATGTAACAACACTCATTATCAACAATGTTACATTATCACTCTATGACAACAAGAGCATGTTCCAATGGACCTTTGTCCGTTTTAAGGATACATTTGACCACACTGATAAATACACGATCCTATGTAATCTTTTATTGTATGACATGATCTTATTAAATATCATTTCAAATTAGAATTTTACATATTTATAACTTCTTCTTTTTTGAAATTAACATATTTATAGCTTCTTAACACTAAGTATCAATAACGTTACATTGTCACTCTATAATGTCAAGAATTACTCCTCATACTTAATATATACACATATATATTATAATTTTAATATTATTTTTAATATTAATTTTTTTATTTTGTTTTATTTTAAATTTAAATATTTTGTTTTTAATATAATTTTAATATTTTTTCTAATGGTTTAAATTCTATTTTTAGAAAATTATGTATTTATCCTTGAAACTTCAATGGTTTTAATTCTATTATTAGAAAATTATGTATTTATCCTTGAAACTTCAATGGTTTTTTAACGGAATATTAATGGCAAATAGGATTTTGGAGATTTTGATAAACTAGGAGGAGAACTTGAGGTTATGTTTGGAATATTAGATTTGAGGTGGTTTTGAGAGCAATGTGTGAGATTTCAAATCCAAATCTTAAACTCTCTCGTATCCTCCTGTCATGGAAATGTTCATTCCCAACCAAAATAGTGGGGATTTGATGAATTTGGGAATGAACATTCCATCTTCACTTTTTTTTTCTCAAATTTTTTAAAAAAATTAATTTTTAGTATATTATAAAATATTTAAATTAATTTTATTTCAATTCAATCTCAACTTATATCAAACATAATATGGTATAATTTTAATCCAATCTCAAATTCTATCAAATATAAAACAGTAATTTTTTAATATAATTTAATTCAATCCAAGCTATTCTATTTCAATTCCGCGCGTCAAATATGACATAAAAGTTTTGATAAACTATAAGGGGAATTTTGATGAAAAATAAACCTAGAGGAGGAAATTTGAAGAAAAATAAAAACTACAGGGGGAGTTTAATAATTTTCCTAACTTTTTAGAAATGATTTGATCCAATATGAATAAAAAAAAAAAAAAGGACAAATCCTGTCATATGGATATTCTGTAAATAGTAAATATTAACAAACAAACGAGCTCAAATTTTCACTTTTCATGTAACAAAATTCTTACTTGATACACCATGTGATTGATTCTGTCCTAATCCCTTGTAGGTTTCCACTTGCGGACAAAGAAACATAACTGACGGGCAAGTCAAAGCAGTCACGTTTTGCCCTTGGGGAAGCGCTTGGAAAAAGCACTTTCCCAGAAAGCCAAAATACCCGCCGCCCGCCACCCACTAGCTTTCTCTGGACTATTTCTATCCTTCCCTGCTTACTCACACTTCACATTTGTCTTGTTTTTTTATTCAGTCAAATATATGCAATTTGGACAGTTTTGTTCCTGTGGGACAGCTATCCATCTCTCTGTACGTATAAAAGTTTAGCTTTCACACTTGAAAACATCTCTGTTTCACGGGCTCTGCTTCTTGTGTCCTCCTTTTCTTTATATCCTATCTGGGTTTCTTCTATTTTTCTTCTCCTTCTCCTCCTCCTCCTTCTGCTGTACCGGGTGGGTGCCAGTGGAAGAGTGAACAAAGTTGAGCTCTTTTTTAATTTTTTTTCTTTTGATGGGGTCTTGTTTTAGTTCTCAAATCAAAGCTGAGAGTCCTCCTCACAACGGTATGCTTTCATTTCCTCCTTTTTTTATGCATTTTTCAGATCCTGTGCACAAAGTTTTCTTTTTTTCTCAAAAGGTTATTGTAATGTGAACAGAAGCTGTTTTAGCTTGTTTTCTATGGATTTTATTCCAACTATGATGATTGATGCCGTGTTTGATTGATGGGAAAAGTAGTAAAACTTGATTTGATTTTTATGTTATCGTCATGGATCTTATTGGATTGGATATAAGAAAATCAGGATCCTCCCTCTCACTAAATTTGGCTAAAACTATATATTCTGCTTGGTTTGGTTGATGAAGTTACCTTCTTTGGAAATTTGATGACTAAGGATTCTTGTTTTTTGCTAAGCAAGTAGTTTCTTCATAGATTTAGAGAAATTGTGATGTTCATTGATAAATCAATGTCCAAATCTGCATAGATAGCATGGATTCAGTTACTTGAATTTGCAATGAAATTTACTAGATATGTTGCAATTGATCCTTGTAGGAGTGAAATCAAAATACAGTAGGAAAGATGGAAGCGGTAAAACTGGTTCGAGCAGCAGGATCTCATCAGTGCCTTCTAGGACAGAAGGTGAGATTCTGCAGGCTTCCAACTTGAGGAGTTTCAGCTTTAATGATCTGAAAACGGCCACCAGGAACTTCCGCCCTGATAGTGTTTTGGGTGAAGGTGGTTTTGGTTGTGTCTTTAAGGGGTGGATTGATGAGAACACTTTTGCAGCTACCAGACCTGGGACCGGCTTGGTTATTGCTGCGAAGAGGCTTAACCAAGACGGTTTCCAGGGTCACCAGGAATGGTTGGTAAGTATCACCTATTTTACACTCCTTGGTGGACTTTAGTTTCCTTAGGATTAGCATCCAGTAATGCAAATCATTACCCGAATAAACAGTGCCAAGAAATGAATTTGATTGTTTTTGACTTATCCTCCTGCTATTGTAGATGGTTTTCTTTGTGCATAAAATGATAAATGAGTCATTAATTTCTTGGCCTTTCTTGGTCTATAGGCAGAAATCAATTATCTGGGACAGCTTTATCATCCTAATCTTGTGAAATTGATTGGCTACTGTTTAGAGGATGATCACCGGCTTCTGGTGTACGAATTTATGCCCAAGGGCAGCTTGGAGAATCATTTATTTAGAAGTGAGTTGTCGATGTCCCTCCTGTTTCATCACTTTAGCCTTTTTATTCAAGGATCAACATTATCTATGACCTACGATGCCTTCAAGTAAACTTGTTATTTATAATTATGTGTGTTGTTGGAACAGGAGGCTCTTATTTTCAACCACTTTCGTGGAACCTTCGCATGAAGGTTGCTCTTGGTGCTGCAAAGGGTCTAGCATTCCTGCATAGTGACCAAGCAAAAGTGATATATCGTGATTTCAAAACTTCTAACGTTCTGCTTGATTCAGTATGTGAAAAATGTTCAATTGTGAAAATTCATCTCTATAGAAGTTTCCTTTATGCTCGAAGTGCACTTACATTCGTTTCTCTTATACAATGCCAGAACTACAATGCTAAACTCTCTGA
Organism: Dimocarpus longan; assembly: GCA_022984855.1. Lineage (NCBI taxonomy): Eukaryota > Viridiplantae > Streptophyta > Magnoliopsida > Sapindales > Sapindaceae > Dimocarpus > Dimocarpus longan. The sequence goes on along the minus strand of CM041015.1, from coordinate 4,924,430 downwards.
TTTTGGGTTAGCCAAAGACGGGCCAACAGGTGACAAAAGCCATGTCTCCACAAGGGTTATGGGCACCTATGGGTATGCTGCTCCAGAATATTTGGCTACAGGTATCTTTCAATTTACAGCTTTATTTGCCTTGGCATTTGACCATATTTTTTTCTTTGCAGCCCATAGAGTTCTCCCATCAACCTCCAATGTTAGTCCCTCAGTATACATAATACCCCCTTATTCAAAACAAAACACCAAGACTCTTTGTTTAAAACAGGGTAACTAAATCCATAAGCTGTTTGCTTCTCTATACAATGTTCTTCTGAACTCCTTCTGCTGTCATTTTCAAATTTCTTAACTCATCCTTTATAATTCTGTTTCTTTAACCCATTTCATTTCTTAGACAGTCAATGTCCATTAACATCACTCTTGCTGGATTTTAAGCTGTCAAGTCCTGACTTTATCTATTTTTATTCTCATTTTTTTCGCATGTGTAACTTTGTGATGTTAACTTTCTGGGCTTATACAAATTTTTGCGCCACCATGCCACTCTTGTTCCATGCTGTGCTTTATTTTAGCTACTTCTCTATCAGAAATCCAGTTAGTTTTCTTCTAATCTTCAGTTCATTCTTTCTTTACGAAGGCCATCTTACTGCCAAAAGTGACATATACAGTTTTGGGGTAGTTCTTCTCGAAATGTTATCTGGTAGACGAGCAATTGACAAGAACAGGCCATCTGGAGAACATAATTTAGTTGAATGGGCCAAGCCTAACCTACAAAGCAAACGCAAAATTTTCCAAGTCATGGATGCTCGTATTGAAAACCAGTATTCCCTTAGCGCAGCAATTAAGGCAGCTACGATTGCACTCAAATGCCTATCAACTGAACCCAAGTTCAGGCCTAACATAGATGAGGTAGTAAAAGCATTAGAGCAACTTCAAGAGTCCAATAATGATGTTGAATCCTCCCGAAATGAACCCCGCCAAAATTCTGATAGCATGTCAAGCAATGGTCCTGGACGTAATAGAGCAAATGTGAACGAAAATCGTGACAGGAGAGCTGCCTCTTATCTTACACCATCCGCTTCCCCTCTTCGTACGTAAACGAGGAGAGACATTTGGTACATGCTTTATTATTTTCATTGATTCAATGAAAAAAATACAAGTGGTTGATTTGATGTATCATTATGTATTTGTCATGAGCATGTATAATAACAACCTACCTTTCTATGTACAGATTTTATATAGTATCTAAAGTTGACATTGCTTCAACATGTTCTCTCGCCCTGCCTCAATTATTTTGCTTATATGCTTGTGGCATTTTATAAGAGCTTGCATGACACAAAATTGCAATTGCAGAAAACTTGTGGAAGTACTTTCTGCAAGATGCATTGTTGGATGCTGAATGCATATTTAGCTTTGTAACTGGAGAGTTTTAGATCTGAATTTGTCTAATGAATATATCAGTAAATATGATACAAGATTTTATAGTTCTTAGATACCAGTTTTGATCACTTGTTACTCAAAATCTCAAAGCCATTAAGTTGAAACAAGAAGTAAAACGTGTAACGAGAGAAGCTCAGATGGACCGTGACAATTCAATTTATGCAGAAAATTCATGTGAACAAAAGTCATGTTGCAGAGGACAAGCGAGGTTGGCATCAGGGACGTAGGTGTGTGGGGGCCAGGGTTGGTTCACACCTACCTAGCCCACCTTGAAAATTTTTTCTATAATTATGAAATTATATCTATATTAAATTATTAATACATAATGAATTACAAAATTATACTTGTTTTAATTTTTATTGATACATATTTATTTATATATAAATTCTTTTGAAACTGAAGTAAATATATATTTATTCCAAACTTATTGCATATTGTATTTTCTAGTTTATGCTTATATTTTTATTGAAATGTTGCACATGTAAAACTTCTTTTCATACACTAATTGTGAAATTTGATCTACATTTTTCATATTTTATTTTTTTAACATAATATTAATTGAATAATATATTACTTTAATTTTAATATCTTCTAGGACTTTTTTAATGCACTCTTTAATTTGAAAAGTTGATAGTAATTATAATTGTCAAGATGTAGATTATCTATATTTAATAAAAGATTATTAATGTTATAATGCTATTCTGTTATAATAATAATTGATATGTTTGATCATTTAAATATTTTTAGATCTTTCTTGATTGATGTTTAATATTACTTACATTTCATGTTTCTTCATATTTTGTTGAGTGTTTTTGTTTTTTTATTTTATTTTTAACATATACATTTATAATATGAATTTTATGGGGGTGGAACTTATTATATATCACTTCTAGCTAGGCATACATGTGTTCTCAATTTATAATATGCTTTCATATCATTGAAGTTCATTTAAAAATTTATTCTAACCTAGCCTAACGTTTAACCTAGCTTGCTACACCCCTGGTTGGCATAGTGGTTTAACCATCTTTATCTATCATTTCAAGTAGCGAGTTCAAGTCTCCCTTATCCAAACCTTTGTGTTAATATTCACAAAGGTGTGGGTAGACCTCTTTAGATATCTGGAAGTAGTTATCCCAACAATATTACTAGAGTCTCACTTAAGTTAATCTCAACAGTCCTTTAACCCAAAAATGGTGTCAAATAAAAAAAGTAATGATATTGTAGAAGTTTTAGACCATGCCTAACCATAACATTAACTTAGATTTCATTTTATTCGTTTTTCATGATATATAAATACTAAATTAATTTCATCAAACAAAATATAATTAAATTGAAGTGACACATATAAACTAATCGCTATTCATATCTTTTGCCACAAATACTGTAATATTTCAGCATATCATTTTTGAGTCAGGTTGACCACATGTTCTACCCGACCCGCTTCCGCCATCATCGTCTGTATATTTTATTTGTTTATGTGTACAAAAATGATCTAGATTAGATGAGATAAACCAAGCAACTACACTATATTGAAATCAAATTATCAAATTATTTCTTCCTCAATTATATTATACCATTACAACTTCTTGTACATATAGAGGCGTCAAAAAACTAGATGGGCTTGATCCGATGTGAACTGCTTTGATACAATCTGAACCGGCTCGGCCCGAAATCCAAATAATCGAATCCACATCTTAAATAAATTCGACACCAGACTTCTAGAAGAAAAATATAAATTTTAGATTTGAATCCCAATCTGATCGGATGCGTCCAAATGAAATTTTGTCTTTAAGAAGTTTGATCCGACCTAGTTGTCTCTGGTCCAATTTTATCTGAAATTCGGATTTGTTAATGCTATTTTATAATCGGTCCAGTCCAATCTGACCCAAATTCTTTTTAGGCCCAAATTCAGTCGAACAAACCCAAAATTTTTCAAGCAGACTACCCGATTGACTCCTCTACATGCATATTATGATTATTTATTTATTTATATATATTTGAAGAATACTAACTCCGGACAGCCTCCTTATAAATGCGGAATTAAAGTAGGGCCGGCACTGACGTTTTAGAAACTCAGTGTAAAAAATTAAAATGGATCCCATTATTCATATAAATACTACATATATATATATAACTTATTTTATTACATTTTTGATGTGTATGTAATAATTTCATTAAGAAAATTTTTTTTTATCATAAGACAAATATATTCATATAATGATAACAAAAATTTATTAAAACTCAAAAATAAAATTTATCTATACATGCCAAAGAACTCAAAAAATATCAATTTGTCAATAAACAGCACACCTAGTAATGAAGTGGTCAAAATGTCTTCCATAATAAGCATTCAGATCAATAATTCGAACATGTAAACATCATTCCTTCATTTAGAAAAAAAGAAAAAACAAAAAACTTGGGTTGGAAACTACCAACTAAAGGCCCCTTGACCACTAAAGCTAATTCGAGTCTTTGTGCATTATTTGAAACATTAATAATATATTTATTTTACAATTTAATTATGAAAAAAAAATATAAAATTTAGGACCCCAAATTTGAGGATCCGAGACAATCGCACCTTTAACATGTACTCATAACCGACCCCGATCTAAAGTCATAATGTATAAAAATAGTAAATAACAATAATATTTTACAATTTCAGGATCCTCCAATATCTTATAATATTTGATACATACATTAACTTCATAAGAAAGTATCTTTCGATATCTTATAATATTTGTCTTTGCCGCAAACATGAAGTTCATATAAGAAGTTTCATTTTTTCTTTCCTTCATTTTTTTTTTTCATCAAGAACTAAACAATGGAAAGTTGATATTAAGAGCAAATTACAATTTAACTACCCGGTTTAAACGCTTTCACAGGCGGAGCAAATGTTTCCATGTTATTACAATTTAGTCCCCTCCCGTTAGTAAAATTCGTTATATTTGACGGTAAACGATGAAAAGACGAAATTATCCTTTGACCAAAGTTGACCAGTTGACCAAATATATATCTGGTCAACTCCTCACTCACTCACTCACTCACTCAGCTGTTCTCTCTCTCTTCCTTTCATCCTTCTTCTTCCGCTTCTCATCTTCTTCCGCTTCATCTTCTTCCGCTTCTTCTTCTTCTTCTTCTTCTTCTTCTGTTCTTCTTCTTCCTCGGATCGTCTGGGTTCTCTCCGATCTGGGTTCGGCAGCGAACCCAGATCGGAGACCCAGACACTCCGATCTGGGTTCGCTGACGAACCCCGCTGGGTTCGTCACGAACCCAGATCTGGGTTCTCAGGAACCCAGATCTGGGTTCCTGACGAACCCAGCTGGGTTCGTCACGAACCCAGTCTGGGTTCCTGACGAACCCATCTGGGTTCGCTGAGGAACCCATTTGGGTTCGTCACGAACCCAGCTGGGTTTGCTGAGGAACCCATCTGGGTTCGTCACGAACCCAGCTGGGTTCGCTGACGAACCCAGATGGGTTCCTCAGCGAACCCAGCTGGGTTCTCAGGAACCCAGATCTGGGTTCCTGACGAACCCAGATTCTGGATTCGTCAGTGAACCCAGACTGGGTTCACTGACGAACCCAGATTCTGGGTTCGTCAGTGAACCCAGACTGGGTTCACTGACGAACCCAGCTGGGTTCACTGACGAACCCAGCTGGGTTCGTCTGGGTTCACGAACGAACCCAGCTGGGTTCGTCAGTGAACCCAGTCTGGGTTCGTCCGATGAACCCAATGTATTTTGTTCAGTTTGATGGTTTTGATTTCAGATGATATTGGGTTTGATGCTTTTGAGATTGATAATGTTGGGTTTGATGGATACATTTGAGGTCATTTTTTGGATTTTCAGAAGTTGTGACGTTGGCTAGTTGATTGAAGATGTTTGGAATCATTTTATGGTTGCTGGTTGATAATGGTTGCTGGTGATGATTTGCTGGGTGATGTTGCTGGTTGACAATGGTTGCTGGTGATGATTTGCTGGGTGATGAACTTTGAATTGATGATAGATTGTATATTTTGGGATAAAATTTAAAATTAAAAAAAAAATTAATATGAAAAGACGATTTTACCCCTGGCTTAGTTAAATGTAACTGAATTCATTAACGGTAGGGGGGTAAATTGTAATAAAATGGAAACATTTGCTCCGCCTGAGAAAGCGTTTAAACCGGGTAGCTAAATTGTAATTTGCTCTGATATTAATAATAGTAGTATTGTTATTCAGTTATTAAGCTTGAAATCATCAAATTAAGATGTATTGTTAGGTTATAGGATGCACAATTTTTACTTCAAAAAGATATTGATCACACACATACATAATACATACATACATACACATACATATATGATGTATATGTATATACATAGAGATTAAAAAAAAAAAAACTTAAGGTGTGATCCCATCACACATATAAACATATACACACAAAGACTCTTTAGTGAGGATGATTTTAAAAACGTTTTTAGGACCAACCAAGACATACCTACATGCATAGATATTTGAAAAAAAAAAAACACTAAGGTGAAACCCATCTAAATTGAAAACACAAGGGTTATTATTATTATTATTTAAATAATCATACCTTAAGATTTTTTTTTTTCAAATTCCCATATATGTATGTATGTATGGCCGTTATTTAGTTAGGCGGTGTTGAAAGTATTTTAGGATTGATTAATATTAATCGATGAAAATTGGTTGGTCTTATAAAACAAAAATCTGAAGAGCATCATGACTAAATAAGGACAGTATACATACATCAATGAAAATTGGTTGGTCCGTACATACATACATATATAGAGATTTGAAAAAAAAAAGAAAAAATCCTAAGGTGTGACCATTTTTAACTAGCAACTCTTGCGTTTTAAATTTAGATGGTACATGGATTTTCTTATCGAAATTTTGAAAGTATAAGATAGTTTTGATGTACAATCAGAATGTTTAAACTAAATTCAAAACTAGAATATTAATTTAAATAAAAATCAAATATACAATAATTCTCTAATTTGAGTAGGCCTTGAAAATGTATATCGATGCACGTTAGTTTCAATGTAGAACACATTTTAATTACGATTTCATATATTTTGTGATAGTGAATTCTCGTTTAACCTGATAATAAATTAGGGTTCAACGGTGTTTAAAAAATAAATGTAATTGAACACATTTTACATGAGTGCATATGGACTCTTAAAAAAAGAAAATTAAAAATTAATCCTACGGAGAGAACCATCCTTTATTTTAAATATATTCAACTAAATTGAGAGAAATTTATTTGACTGAAAAACTTTTTTTTGACCCAGAATAAAATGCAAATCACTTTTAGTCCTAAATGAAACTTAGTTATTTTTGTACCTTGTTGTCAACACGCAAAATATGTCATTTAGATCAATAGTTCCTTCTTTTTTTTTTTTTTTTTGAAGCAAAATGTAAATCAATATTTCATATACATAAAATTAATCTCACGTACGCAAAAATGGACTGCAAAGGAATCAAATTTCCTTCCGGGTTAAAAATGATCAACCAGAGTTTGGGTCTAAAACGAATTTTCATTATTCTTTGGACATTTTTCATAATTTCTACAAATCGAAAATTGAAAATGTATATAGGGTTATTATAGTCTTTCAACTACAGGGTTTTAGATGTGGAAGGGGAGCTGAGGTTTTAGCGAACAATTGAACCAACACAGAGAGAGATGATTACCGTTTCAATGGCTCTACTCTATCACGTGACCTCCGCCCCTCTCGCACGTGCGCTGCGTCCTCACAGCTGCTCGCGCAAGCTCTCCACCGCCTCTATCTCACGTGGCACTAACGTCCTCCTCGGCATGACGGAATCGGACTTCCAACGACTCGCCGTCGACTTAGGCCAGGTCCGCCACTTCAACTAAACCAAAATTACTTAATTTCTTATCAGAATTATTAAAATAATAATTATTATTGTTATTTGTAATTTTTCTGGATTAATTTTAAAACATATAGCAAAGCTATAGGGGGAAGCAACTTCACCATCTAATTTACGATAGAAAAATCAAAGACATTCAGGATTTTGTTCAATGTGAGTGTTTTTTTTTTTTTTTAATTAATTTTCTTCCATTTTTTTATATATTTTTTTGCATGTGCTGAAATGTCTTGTTGTTGTGTTGTTGTACTGTTATGATGCAAAGTGCCTCAAGCATTTAGAAATAACCTTCAAGAAGCTGGATGGACGGTCGGTCGCTCTCCGATTTATCGGACTGTCACTGCTGCTGATGGAACCGTTAAAGTTAGTTACTTTACTATTCTTATAAACAATTTACATTGAATGTGTTTGTGTTATATTATATAATAGTTTGGTATACCTTTTACTTTTGACTTTCGTAGTAAAAAAAGAGAAGCTGTTTGGATAATGTATTTCATAATAGCTTTTGAAATTTTGGAGTTATTATTGGTGGAGAAAATAATGAAATTGTTAATATGAAAACATTAAAATGACAAAACAGCTTCTCTTGTTTTGTAGGAAGTTCTTCTTGAAGAAGCTAATAAACTTGGCTTCTGATGAAAGAGCCTTCAAAAGTCAGACACTATTTTTGAAAGTATACACAAACACTCCCACAAGTTTTTTATTTTTTAAAAGCCAAAAACCAACTTTTGAAAGCTATGCCAAACAGATCGATGGTACTCGAATGTCATTGCTAACCTTAGTTCTTTGTCATTTTTTTGTGTCGCTGTTCTTGCAGTTGTTGATTAAACTGGAGGACAACAGATTGATTGAAACGGTTGGCATACCTGTTGAAGGCAAGAATGATTCAATGCGTCTTACTGCTTGTGTCTCATCACAGGTGATATGTTCTTGATGAATGGTGGTGGAAATTTGTTGTAAAATGAATTTATATGTATATTTTGGTTGATTGTGTAGAATTGTTTTGTGTGGCTAAGTGAGTTTTTTTCTTTTCTTTCGACTGTTCAGGTCGGCTGCCCATTAAAATGCTCATTTTGTGCCACTGGAAAAGGAGGTTTTTCAAGAAATCTTCAAAGGCATGAAATTGTTGAGCAGGTTTCTGTTCCTTTTCTCTCTGTTGTTTGTTTCCATCCAAGTCATTTATCTGACATGTGTGGTTGATAATTTGTTGGCATCATAATCTAAAAACAAATTGGCTGAAGCTGAGTCCATCTTTTCTATATCATAAAAATCATTGTTTGTTGCTGCCACTTTTAAATCCACCACGACAACCTAAATCTGTTGAAACAAGTATCAGTTTGTGTTCAGCATAATTCAATGTGATTATGTAGGTCTTGGCTATTGAAGAGATCTTCAAGCATAGAGTGACAAATGTGGTTTTCATGGGCATGGGTGAGCCAATGTTAAACCTTAAGTCGGTACTTGAAGCTCATCGGTGCTTGAATAAGGTGCTCTTTTCAACCATATTTTGTATGACAACTGGGTTTTTCATTACCATCTTTTTATTTTGTGATGTTTGTAATTAAACTTGGTTTTCTTCATGGATGGCAAGAGGTTATTTGGAAACTGTTATATTCTATGAAATCTGATTTTGCAAACTAATTATTTGGATCCTTTGAATTAAGATTTTAACAAATAGTTGTATCCAAGACAGGTATGCGCATTGCCATACCATGTGCTGTACACTTTATGCTAATTAAACCAAAAAAAAAAAATCTTGTCTTGCAGTTTAAGGAGACAGAAGAAGCTAACCTCTGCACTTCTGTTTTTGCAAACAAATGAAAATCATACCATGAGAATTTTTTTTGTATTTTTTTCTTTCAGTTAACATGTCCTGTCTCCTGTCTCTTGTTATTGCTGCAATGAAGGCCAATAATGGGAGAAGAAAATAGCAAACCTCTACACTTCTGCTTTTGCAAACACAGGAAAATCATATAATGAGAATTTTTTTTTATCAGTTAGGATACCCGCATCCTGTCTCTTGTTATTGCTGCAATGAAGGCCAATAATGGTTTTGATGTATTCTGTTTGTTAAATTGCTTTTTATTTTGTTAAGGATGTGCAAATTGGGCAAAGAATGATCACAATTTCCACTGTGGGGGTTCCAAACACAATTAAAAAGTTGGCATCTCATAAACTTCAATCAACTTTGGCTCTCAGGTAAGTTATCATATACATTTTATGTGTGTGTATTTTGACAAAATTACAAAAACAGGTGTGTTACTTTTATAGGAAATGAAGAAATAAGCTGGACTATTGTATGGACCATTAAACTGGACTTGTTTTTCAAGTTGGGCCACGTGTTTTGAACTATTTCTGAAAAGAAAAAAAAAATTGCTTTGGAAGTCCAAAATTTCATCACTCTATATTTGCTTTGACCGTTATCTATTTCATGCAGTTATCCCTCATCACTATAAATGGATATCAAATAAAATGTTTGATTTCACAATCTTTGCTACAAAAATGGTAGCATTAGTTTAATCATTTTTTTGCTCTCACTGGAATTCTACTGTATTTGATCCTTATGATTCAATTTAACGAGCCTGTATATCTAAATTTCTCTTTTAATTTTCAAATAAGCTTTCTGACTTTCAACAAGAAAAAATTGGCACCTTTGGTTTCTGGCAGATGCTTGAATCTGATCTCAAATACCAAAGAAAAGTTGAAAACTTGTGTTAGCAGTTAATTCAATAAGTCGTTGATTTGAGCATTTTAAGTATTTTATCTCCTTTTCTTTAGTAGAACAGTAGAAGTGTGACGATGTATGAATTGGTTTACTGGAGTATCTCTCCACCTTGCTTTGCGGTCGGGTTTGACTAATATTTAGCCTTTAATTCCCCTTAAGCATTTTAAGCAAAGCATATTTGTTGGTGCTAGCTTAGCGTCAGAAGTTTCTTTCAGTTTCAGGGGATATTTACTTTTTCATTGTTTATTATACTCTATGCACCAGCTTGCATGCTCCAAACCAGAAACTTAGGGAATCTATTGTGCCAAGTGCAAAATCCTACCCACTGGAGGCAATTATGAAGGACTGCCGGGACTACTTCCTTGAAACTAGTCGACGTGTATCCTTCGAGTATGCACTATTAGGTACTAAAGTTTGACTTTGTAAATGTTATCCTTCAATCTCTCCTCTTCTTAGCACCTTGATGAAGGGTTGCGACTATGAAAAAGTATGCAAGTGAATATATTTGTTATATTATTTTATTTTGTGGGCAGCTGGAGTCAATGATGCAGTGGAGCATGCAGTAGAGCTTGCGGAGATGCTTCACGAGTGGGGACGAGGTCATCATGTGAACCTGATACCGTTCAATCCGATAGAAGGCTCTGATTATCAACGCCCGTACAAAAAAGCGGTTCGTCAATGATTTTTATCATGTTTTCGTCATTTTCAGACATAATCCTCATCACTATATTCAACTTATTTTCTACATTGTAATATATAGATTCTATTTTTCATTTGACAGGTGCAAGCATTTGCCTCAGCATTGGAGTCTCGTAAAATAACTGTTAGTATACGTCAAACTAGAGGACTAGACGCAAGTGCAGCTTGTGGTCAGCTGAGAAATGAGTTCCAGAAGAGTCCTTTGCGTGCTGATTCTAATCCCTCACAGTCTGAATCTGACATTGCAGTTGCTTGTTAATCCCAAATGTTCTTTCTACCATGTTGTATACCATACACATCCATTCGCTCACCATCAGCGAGACCGTTGATGAAAAAATTGCTGGTGGATCAGGCTTCTGCTGCTGCTCTGCTAGTTTCAAGATTGAGCTTCTTTGTACGTGGGAAATGCCAGGGAAAAATCTCAGAATCGACGGCAGTGATGTTACTTGCAAGACATGTTAGACTGATGACGGCCTGCAAAGACAAATTAAATTATTCCGTTTCTAACATAGAGAAACAATTTGTTATCATATGATTGCTGGCTATCGATTTTTCTTATATAAGCCAGTGTATAGTATCTTTCAATAGCATTTATGTAACATTTGATGTACGAGAAATGTGAAGGACAGTTTTATTCTTTTCTTAGTACGTGTTCATTTTGTCACAAAAACATTCTTTGCTTTTCAATTGAATTGTCAAAAGTCAATCCATTTAATTTAATAAGAACTACACTTTATGATATTATCTGTACAATGAATTTGTACATAAATTTTGTGATTATTATTCTCTCTAGTTATATGCCAGGAACATATATATGGAGATTATCAATCATCGAGATAAATGATAATTGCACCGTCAATTTGGATAGCCTGATCTGGATTTGAGTAACCTCCACTGTAGTAATATCTAAAAAAAAAAAGTGATAATTACAGTCATAAAGATAAGCAACTATGAACAACATGATTTATACCATTGCCAACATGGAGGTTTGGCTCCATGATTATCTTTTTGGGACCTAATAACCTGTAAAAAGTTGAACGAAAAGAATGAGTTATCTTGATAGTGGGGTGCCGGTTAAAGATATTCTGACGCTCAAATTAGAATGATTAACAAAAGTAGATAAAATGCAAAAAGTATGCGTACGACAAATAACTACGAACGACAAGTGATGGTGAGATGGTGAGATGGTTTAAGTAAAAAGAGAATGTCGTGCGACAGAGAGCGAAGTGCTTGCTTAATATTCGTGGAGAGTTTGATAGAGTAGCGGTATGATAATCAAGTATCCCTTTTCCTCTCTGGTTGCCCCTTTTTTAAAAGTGGGAAGATGACCATTGTCGAGCTGTAATAACTCTTGTGATTAAGAGATCTGTTCCTTTGATCTTTACATTCGATCAACGGATTTATGAATTTATATCCAATTGGTTAGACCAAACATTATCACTAGTTGTGGGCTTTAATCTGGGCTTCCATGGGGCTGGTCTGGATATTAGCCCAATATTTGGGCTTGCTATTTTGGACCCTAACTACAGTCCATCCATTGGGCCCATATTTGTTGATTTTGGCTATTACAGTTTGTTTCGTACTCCTGCATAATAGTTAAAAGCTAGGTTCCTCCAAAAACTTGTTCTGATACTGCTCCTCAGATCCGATATGTCGTTCGACGGTCATCGATCGACCGCTATCTTCTAGTTTATGTTAGGTTCAGGGTTACTCTCTCGACGGCAAATCTAGGAACTTGAAATATGTCCATAGCCTCAGCTTCAACTTGTATCAATTGACTTTTTGATAGGCATTTATTTATTTATTTATTTAATAAGGAGATTAATATGCTTAAAGATGTGATAGGTGAAATTAATGGGTTGATTTACTTTTAATTAAAATACTATCCTTTTTAGTCATTTTGTGTAAGGATTGTTTTGTCATTAAAATTTTTAATAAAATATGGGTGTGTAAAACACATTTTTGGACACTCTAAATTAAAATAGTAAAAAAATAATAATTGAATATAATACTTTATAAATTTTGAAATTTTCATATTTCATTTCATTTTAATAATAAAATATTGAAATTAATTTTATGTTATGTCAAAACTAATTTAATCTAATGTAAATTATTAAACCCCAAGCAATGGAAAACATATAACATTATTAATTGTACATCATACTAAACGCAATACCACACTTATTTAATTTAATTAAATCCAATATTATAAAAATAATAATCTAATCAAATCCTTATCACACACGGTCTCAACATATAATTCTGTCGACGTTCGGAATTAGCCGACTAGGTTCGTTTTTGGCCCAAACTACAGTTTTGGGTTTGTTATTGTATAATTGGCTAAGCGAAAGCAAATACAGTAAATGAGGTCAGGGAAGAAAAAATGAATATAGAATTTTAAGTGGTTCGACTAAAAAAGATACCTACATCTACTGTTTACTCTCTCACTATTTTGACAGAGTAACAGCGCTTAAGAGATTCAGGTCCCTTTTACAAAGGAAGTCCTCCCCTATTTATCTCTAGAGAAGGGGAGGAGCTATAGTAGAACATAATATGAAATAATGTACAGTGAGACAAAGTTGTAATGATGGGTTACATTTAGGGATAATCCCAAAAAACCTGTTCTAGTTTACAAAAATATCAATTTTACCACCTCTAGTTTCATTTTTATCCAAAATCCCTTCTAACGTTAATAAAAATATTCAAAATACCCCCTAAAGACACGTAAAAAGACGATAATACCCCTGATGGTCATAGATTCCGTTAAGTTGATTATGTTGACCGTTTGATTTTAAGGGTAAAAAGGGAAATACAAAAAAAAAAAATTAAAATTGATTAAAATAAATTAATAAAAACATAATATTAAAATTAAAAATAGATAAACTTTTTAAAATTAATAATAATATCATACTAAACTTATTAAAATAAATCCCTTAAAAAAATTTAATAAAATAATATTTAATTAAAAATTAAAATCTAAAAATCTGAAACCTAGATTATTTACAAAAACTTTCTGGAAACCATTTTCTTTTCTTTGTCATCTTCTTCTCCTCATTGTCACCGCCGACGACACCATCTCTCCATGTCTTCTTCTTCATTTCTCATTTTTTCTTCTTTTTCTTTTTTCATTGATCTCATCGCGACCGTCACCCATCTTCACCGTCGATGACTCTGACGCACTCATTCCACATTCGTCGAGTCCACACACTTCCCTCTCATAACCAGACCACACCGCCGATGACCCTGAGTTGTTGTCCTTCTTCAAAGTCTGTCCTCGCCATCGCCGGTCCTTCACTTAGACGCACTCTTTCCCTCTCGATATCCCCTCGCCTTGCTTCTCCTCGTTGGTGTTGGCTGGTTGCGGTGCTATGCTTTCCTTGGTTGATTTTGGTTGTTGACTTTGGTTGTTGACTTTGCTTGATTTTGGTTGTTGATTTTTGATGATTTTGATTTTGGTTGGTAATTGTGTTCATGATTGCTAGTAATGGTGTTGATGATCGATAATAGATGATGAAGTTAATGTGGCAAAAATTTTTTGGGTTGATGATAACTGGGTTTTCAGAAAATGAAAACCCAGAATTTCTGTGGGTTCCAATGACTGAAAACCTAGAAAATTCTGAGTTTCCAGTGAGAAATAGGGAGAGGAAACCCAGAATTTTCACATTGGGTTCTAGTAAGAAATAGGGAGAGGAAACCCAGAATTTTTTGGGTTTCTAGTGAGAATTTTCTGGGTTTCCAGTGAGAAATAGGGAGAGAGAAAAAAGAGAGGGGGAAGAAGAAAAAGAAAGAGGTTGCAGCTGGCGGAAGTGGTTTTATGAAGTCTATGGCTGGTGTGTTGAATGGTTGGTGATGAAGATTGATGAAGATGAAGATGGAGATCGGAGGTTGAATATGAAAATGGCCAGATGGATTTCTTTTTTATTTTAATCAATTATTTTATTTAAAATATTATGTTATAATTATTTTATTTGTTAAATAAAAATGTTTTATCAAGGGTAGAATTGTCTTTTTACAATTTTTCAAACATTTTTGTTAACTTACTAACGGTAGGGGGTAATTTGGATAAAAATGAAACTAAAGTGGTAAAATAGATATTTTCACAATCTAAAACCGGTTTTTTAGGATTATCCCTTACATTTAATATGTCTGAATCGTATTTAATGCCCCTGGATTGCATTTAATGCTGTTGACAGCGTCAGGTTAATTCTGTCCAAAGCATGGGTCTAGGCAGCTAACTCATGTGGGTTAGGTGAAATTATCGTAATCTAGGCTGTAATCTCTGACGGGATTGACGTGCACAACACACCTTAGGCTGTAATCTACTTGATAGCTTTGACTTCTATTGATTTGCGATGAGAGAAATGTAGTAGTGACGAACTCTTTAGCGAGCAGAGTAGTCTGTCAAGTTAACGAACAAATAAAGCTCGGGTAAATTAATCATCTTGACAGTGACTGATATAGGCCATAGGCAAGCACTTTAACGATTAGATGTATTGGCGAACAATAGGCCTCGTAGGCAAGCAGATATGCGAACACGTGCAGACAGACCAGAGGGGTTGTTCGGGTAAGAGAAACGAACAACCGATCAGTCCTATAAACGAGCTCAGTTACGAGCTAATAAGCGATCGCAAAAGAAAAGCTGATGAGCGATCAAATACGCGACAGGATATCGAGCAGATTTCCAAGCGGACAAATGAACAGATAAACGAGCAGAAATAGAGACTTTTTTGGGCTATCTTGTCGTTGGGCTCGCCCTTTGGGCTTTGGATAGCCCATTAAACCTGATCGTGAAAATAACCATAACAAATTCTAAATTACACACCATCATTTAGTAGAAGTGATTGAATACCCAACTTGATTTTAAGAAATCAAAGATTCAAGTCTCATTTTTATATTTTAAAACACAAGATATGAGTTATGAGTTTCTTCTTGTAGGAGTTATTCTCTTTCTAATTGTGAGAGTAGTCATCTGGACTACATTATTAGTGATCTATCTTTACAAGTCCCAACAATATTTAATTTAAGATGTCAATGTTTTTTAGAAAAAAACATATAATTTTGATTTTTTTTTTTCGATAGTTGGGATAAATTCAGAAATTAACATGAATTAAGCGAAATTTGACTTTGAGGTATAGTTCGAAAAACTATTTTTATACAGAAAATGATCAATTCACACATGAATGGGGATAAAGTTCACAAAAGTTGAAGGGATAACCCGCTCATTTTTATGCGGTGGGAGAGAGGTTGCATTGATGAGAGTAAAAACAGTCGCCTAGAAAAAACCATGTTAGTAGTAGACCACCACATCACTAATAGACTCTTATTATTATATATAATTCCGAATTTAATGTAACGATTTTTAATGAAGTAGAAAACCGACAAGACAGTCGGGCCGGGCGGCCCAAAGTAGGAGGTCGGTTTAAAGTCTACGCGTAGACGGCTTAAACAAAAGTAGAAGTCGAAGTCACGAAGGAACCAGTTGTCTGTGTACGATACCTGAGATCCAACTCACTGAACTCTTCATCCTCACTTTCTTCTGTTCGTTCAGGTAATCTATCCAACTCTACTTGTATTCAAATTTGTCTCTTTGGATTTTTATTCTTTTGATCTTTTATTTGCTACTCGATTTTAGGTTTTTTTGCTTAATAATGATTATTGTTGAATCATAACGTGAACTGGGTTGTTCTTGTGTTTATTTATAATGGGTTTGTTAAATTCTTGTTGTTCTTGTAAGAATCTTAAGAGTTGTTTGAGAAGATGTGATTTTGTTTGGTGGACAGTGGAATGAGAAGGTACAGTCCACCATACTATAGCCCTCCTAGGAGCGGATACGGAGGAGGAGGAGGAGGAGGAAGAGGACGAAGCCCCCCGAGAAGGGGTTATGGTGGCGGAGGTGGAGGTGGAGGTGGAGGTTATGGGAGGCGCAAGGAGCAGAATCACGGAAGCCTTTTGGTTCGAAACATTCCTCTTGATTGCAGGTATCGTGGGGTTATAACATTTTTTTTTTTCGTTTTTTGTGATTTTAGGTTTAGTTTTGTTGAATTATGCATTTTTTGCTGTTGCAGGCCAGAAGAACTTCGCATTCCGTTTGAGAGATTCGGGCTTGTTAGGGATGTTTACATTCCTAAGGATTTTTACTCTGGGTGAGTTTTGCCGCCTGGCAATTTTGTCAAGCTGGTATTGCTCTGTGATGGTCTTTTTCAAACTTTCGAACTGTTTTTTTTTTGGTAGTATTTCTTCTCCTTTTAACTTTTTTGGTTCATTACTGTGATTAAACAATTCTATTTGGCTTTGAGCTATGCTTTATATATTTTGGCCTTTTTTTTTCCCTTACAATTTTGCAATCAAGTGGCGGATGCCCCTTATGAAAAAGCTTTGCAGTTTATGTATCATGCTATAACTTTTATTCTCAAATTTTACTACAAAGATTTTTTTAAGAAATAAGTTGCTCTAGGAATTATGATATTCAATATGTTAGACGTGTTAGATGTTTCCATAATTCCATGTGCAGTGATTGAGTTACATCGGAATTGTCCACTTGAGCATGACATGAATGGTGAAAAGCACTTAACATAGTTGTTGTCGATTCAGTTGTTATCATGTTGCTAGTTCCTTGAATCGGATTATCAGGATAAATAATTAGCTGTTCTAGTCAATATTTTTTATGTTGCTTCTGTTTTTCTTATTTCATTTTAGCACCGTCAGTCACATAATGCAGTCGGGGTGGAAAATATATCTACACACACTTGATAGTATTCTATAATATTTATCTAGGGATTTCTTTTTTCATGGCGGATTAAAGTTTGAACTGGTTTGTCAGGGGGTATGTTGGTTTGACGTTAAAATTAAAACAAGCCGAAGCCCCACATTTGATGAAGACCTACTGTTTGTGTTAAGAGTAATGTTCAAAAGAAGAGTTTTCACATATGAAGACCAACTGTATATCATGCCTAACATAGTGGTTTCAAGGTATAGAGAATAATGTTCAAATGAAGAGTGTGCCTTTTTGAAGAGAAACTATATAATTATACAATCAATAGAAGTTTGATGAGGAAGAAGATTGAATCTTGAACAATTGAAGACTACTTGGGGAGATTTAAACTTTGGGGAAATGTTGCATTCAATTGCTTCTTATTTTTACAAGCACAAGAAGAATTTTCAAGTCACTTGGCTCTTTCAAGTTGCCTTTCATACTTGAGTGTTAAAGAAAGGTCAGCACCTAAGCTTGCTTTACATAAATTCAGTGCCCAAGTGTACTGGATTCTGAAATTGGTGTTTTGACACATAAAGAAAGGTATACTGAGTGATG
The DNA here is from genome assembly GCA_022984855.1 of Dimocarpus longan. Lineage (NCBI taxonomy): Eukaryota > Viridiplantae > Streptophyta > Magnoliopsida > Sapindales > Sapindaceae > Dimocarpus > Dimocarpus longan. The sequence goes on along the minus strand of CM041015.1, from coordinate 4,906,381 downwards.
AAACTGTGGCAGGAACTTAATATGTTGCTCTGCGCAAGTAACTATTCTCAGACAATCTGTGTTACTGTTTGCTCAGATATAAATTTGCTTGCATTAAATGAGGCCTTGCTGTATCTAATGCGCAGAGAACCTCGAGGGTTTGCATTTGTGCAATTTGTGGATCCCTATGATGCTGCAGAAGCGCAGCACCATATGAATGGGAGACGTTTTGCGGGGAGGGAAATTTCTGTGGTGGTTGCTGCGGAGACAAGGAAAAGGCCGGAGGAGATGCGTCACAGAGCTAGAGCCAGGTAACCTTTCTGGATTCTCATCTGAGACCCCAAACATTTTCCCTTTTCATTTGCTTATGATTAGCTACCACCCTGGTAAACTGTGTTTGTTTAGAAAGTACTTTGATTTGTTTTACAGTAGAGGAGCGGGCTATTTAGGACAACGATCATCCTACTATGGTATGCTGTCCCTTTATATTAAAATTCCTATATGAGAAATTGATATTCATTACTGAAGTCTAGCGTCATCTGAAATTCATTCCACCTTTGTTTCTTGCAATTGATTTTTTTTTTTTTAATTTTTGGCTTCACTTTCTCCTTATAAAGGATGGAGTCATTTTGTTTTGTATATCATGGTTATTTTTTGAGTTACAATGTGGTAGGACAGGTCCTAGTGTCTAATCCTTTTCCTGAGTGTCCAGTTCTATGTACTGTTCAGAATTCCTGCCTCATGCTCATTTTCATTTGTATAGCTACTGAACGCATCAGTTCATCTTCTTCCATTAATTTTCCTGTTATTACTGTTATTTGGGTAATTCAAGTATATTACTGCCTCGTGCTCATTTGGATAATTTGGTGAATGATGGCTATTATTTTGGAATATAGTTTCTTGCTTGTATGAAATCATTGGATTCAACATTTTGAGGGTTTCAGTTTCTAGTATCAGGTGCTAATTTGTGGTAGTGTTTCTCACCTCTGATTTTCGCATGTTAAATCCTTTTACTGCTTTAATGTTTTGATGATGTTCTTGTTTTAAAAATTTGGGTGTTGTTACTTCAGTAGAGGTTCCTTTAGAAAAAAAATTTCTTCTGTATAAAGCTAGATTGATTGGAATAGGATGCAGGAGTCAGTGAATTTATTGACCTAGGTTTATGTTTCCTGGCCTAAAAGTTTATTTATTGACCTAGGTTTGTATTTCCTGGCCTAAGTTCTTCATCTTCTTGACAAAATGAGCCATTTGTTTTCAAATTTTCTTGTTAAAAGTTTGAGTATCAAAGAAAAGTAAGTCAGGAGCTTTAAAAGCAAGAGTAAATAGGATTTGGGACTTAAGAACTAGGAAGCTTTAAGGTTGAGTAATTTACTTGAAGTATATTTTTGGTTGTCATCTAAATTTACTTCTCCTTTTTTATTTTTTATTATTTTTTAATTTGTTATTATAATAAGGTATATAAATTGAACCCTTTTGTAATTAATCTGTGCTTCTTATACTATGTGTTTTAGGACGTCCTCGATCGCGTTCAGTATCCCGTTCACGCTCCCCCCGCTATCCTGAAGGTTCTAGAAGTAGATACCGTTCAAGGTAAGTTATCAATTATGAACAGTGTGATCTTCTCTTCCTAATGTCATCTCAAGTTGTTGAATACATTTTTGCATTGCAAAATGGTCAGGTCTTACTCTCCTGCTCCAAGACGAGGAGACTATTCTGTTTCCCCAAGGAGAAGGCATGCTGAACACCCAAGATCACCAAGAGGTCCTCCACAAGAGAGAGGTACTGATTACAACCGCGTGCCATATTCCTCTGGTTATGACAATGCTGCTGATCGGAACCACAATGGTGATGGTTATGGCGAGTAAGTGGAAGTCTTTACCTAACTGTTTAAACTTCATAGCTTTATCATGTAGTGCCTAATATGATGAGTTGCTGTTGAATTCTACCGTCATGTATAAGTGATAATAAGTAGCACAATTGAAGTTGCCTTTTTGTTATGACATTGTCATGATCGCACGCATGTTTACTGTTATTACCGTTATCACATTGTTACTGTGGTTATTGCCCAATAGTTGCCTTTTTGTTTCAAATTATGGCTGTGTGAAATTAACAAGTTCGTTTAGATTATCGCCGTATATACTTTTGCTTTTGTAGTGCATGTCATTAGCAGGATCATGAACCATTTGTTCCGATCAAGAGATGTTAGGATACTCTTAATACACATTTAAAATTAAATATTATTTGTAGTTGTTTACTTTGGTCACACATGTTTTAGGAAATCTGCCTATGAGGAGGAAGCACGGGCGGCTCATTGGAGGTCGCAACCTGGTAGAGCGTCAAGGTCTCCCTCTGGATCTCGATCTAGGTCTGCTGATCTGTCACCTCGACGCAGCAGATAGGGTAAACTGCAAGATGGAGGTGGAGACTCAGCATTTTGGTTTTAGGTTATTAAGGTTGACAAAGCAACACGTTATATTATTGTTTAAAATGGTATGCCTCTTGCAGACAGTGGCAGGTCCAGCAATAGGCTTGCTTTCAATCAGGTGGATGAAATTGTAATGTTGTTACACTGGAGTCCTCAAAAACTTATTTGTTGTTTGATGTCAGTATCTATGGGAGTGCAACCTTGATATTATGGTGTGTTCAACAATATAATCAAATCCCTAGGATTCTGTGATTTGAATGAAGCATTGGCACATTTTAAGCTTTCATATTTTGTAAGTTTGCCTCATCTTTGGGCCATCTGAAAAGTTTTGCATGCATTAATACATGGGTGTACTACTGGCCAATGGAGTGTACGGTTGGTAGTGTTCTTCCACGGATCAAAAGAGTTTTTTAAATTCCAAAATTTCTATTTAAAATTTTGTATCGTTTGATTGTCACTACGATAAAACATTTGGACGATCTATGCTTATGGGAAGAAGCTTAAATTTATAGTGTGTTTACTAGTGGAATTAGAGGATGAAAATAAAGAATGAATATGATTATAGACGTTTATTTGTTTTAAATTAATCTATAATGAGAATGAAAAATATAAATTTTGTACAAATTTGAGATTGTGGAGTGGGATTATCATTATCTCATCCTCTGTTCGGATCTAAAATCTCTTTGCCTTGTAAGTATTTTATATTCCTATTTAAAAAAAGGGAACCGGTAAAATTAAAAATGTGAAAAAAACTTATTTTATATTTATGAATTGTATAGTTACTTTTAAAAATCTTTGTTATTATGATTAAAAGTTGAATCAACATAACATAATTAGAATAAAAATACATTTTTTTATGACAAAAAACTAAGTTTTCTTTCAAAAACACTAAAGGAACATATAAATTTAATGGAGGATACTTCGATAATTGTAAACAATCTATTTCTATTCCAAATTAATATAAATATCTCAATGGAAATATTATTAACATAAACAATTTATTTTAATTTCGATATATCAATCCAATTCTAAATCAGTTCGATTTTAGATCATTTCGATTACAGACCATTTCAATTATGGACAGATAAACACACCATTAAAATCTTTTGGGTCGATATATATATTTTTAACTTTTTCATAACATTAAAATGTCAAAAGTGTCATTATATTATCTTATTAATTATGTTGCACTTATAAAAGAAATCTTAATAAATTTATTTAATCTTGATTCTTACATATCCTTTTTATAAATTAATTACATGTAAGTTCATTCAAAATTAAACAATTAAATGGTAATTTTTTTTTTTCTAAAAGTTATATTCGTAAATGCTCTATTTTCAAAGGATTTATTCTTTGAATTAGTTCCTAAATTTACCCTTAGATGTAGGGTCAAATTTTCAAAAAACCTCAGTTTTTTTTTTTTTTTTTTCCTTTATATATATATAGTTGTTGATATGTGTAATGAAAACGTAAGTTAGAAATTAAAGAATTAAATAAAAAATACTATTATACCGTTTCGAAAATTTATATTTTTAATGATTGTTGTAAATTTGTTGTTTTGAGGGAGGGAAAGAAAATTAGAATTCATAACCTTAAGATGTAATTGTGGGGAATATATTATTAGATTATTTTTGCCTTGATATCAATTTATTTATTTTCTAAATGTAAAAAGTTGTGAATTTATTTCAAAAAGATGAAAAAGGAAAAGTTGCGTATTTTTTTTTTTTGAAACTGGAAAAGCTGTGAATTAATATATTGAAAAATAGATATAAATCATTTGTTTGGTCCTACGAATTTTAGGAGTCACAAAACCCTTCCATTTTTGCATGCTAAGTGGACCAATTCAGCATGTTAAAGCAATTTCAGGAGTAAAGTTGATACAGAGGTTTGGTCAAGTCATTCGCATTAATTAGAGTTGAGTGTTTGCTTAAGTTATTAAAGTCCTTGCATTAATTGCATCTGAGTGGGGATGACAAGGAATTGCATTTAATTGATTGAAATGGTCAGTCAAGCAGTCAGAATTTGACGGTGACTGGTCTGACTATGACTCAAAAATCTAAGGTAAAAACATGTAAGTGATCTATGGCCAGTAGGTAGCCAACGTTATCTATTTTATATATTCGAATTTTAATAAATCTTATAGTTTACATTAATATTTATAAAAATATGGATAACTTTATCTTAATATTTGAGAACAATCATCTAAATTGTGCTATTAAATCTTATTTGGATTGATCTCTTGCTTAAAAAAATGTGTCAGAAAGTTAAAAAAAAAAAAATGACATCAACTTGTATAATTGTATTAATTATAAATAAACATAAAATTAACTTGGGAACAATGCTAGGAAACACACTTGGAATAAGTAATCTAGAGGCCTATTCGGTGTGAATCAAAGACTGTTTCTTCTTAATTATTTATTAACTTTATAGTTACCCTGTATTTCAATGAGAAATAGAAAGTTAAAGAGGCAAGACTTGGCCAAAAGGTTATTGTTGCTGGTCGTTTTTTCAACTTTGACTGCCCCTTATTATACTACAAGCTAACCTGCTCCCATGCATCCACTAGTTCTATATAAACCATGTCACATTCTATGCTAGACATAATTCAAAGTTCTATATATCCAAAAATCTCATTTGAAACTTCTAAATCTTGAAAAGAGATAGAAATGGCTACTGGGTTGATGGAGATACAACTGGTTGGTGCCAATGGCCTCAAAGACACCGATTTCATAGGTATATAAAGTTACAACAGTTTAGCTAATATACACAAACTGTATAGTTGTTGGATAGTATCGTTACAGTTTTTTCTTTTATGTTTTGCACAATTTGATTCTATGAAAGATATGAGTTCATGGTGTAGTTTAAAAGTTGATTTTTGTTCTTCTTTTTCTTCCTCTTCATGTTCATGTTTTTGGATCTTGTTGATTGGCACACGTATGTGATGTGAACGAATGATAATGTAATTTATGTGATATAGGAAAAATTGATCCCTATGTTGTGATACAATACAAAACACAAGAGCGTAAAAGCAGCGTGGCCCGAGGTTAGTTTACAATTCGCACAAAAAATTGATGTCCTGCTATTACTATTTTTTCTCTCAAACATAGGACTGTGTTTGTGAGTGATCCATAGATGCATGTTGTTGAAATTGCAGATCAGGGTAAGAATCCCGCATGGAATGAGAAATTCACATTCAAGGTGGACTATCCGGGGAATGGTGGACTATCCGGGGAATGGTGCACCCTACAAGATCATCCTCAAACTCATGGACAAGGACACCTTCTCTAAGGATGATTTCCTCGGTCAAGCCATGTAAGACCCCGTTAATTGTTGCATCACATTTTAGATGCACCAATCCGATATTATAACTTATAAGTTTTAGACGTAATTACAGAACAAATAATTCTATTAGATAGATACTGTATGTTTTAAACGTAATTACATAAATGTAGCCTAAGTCCTTACCCACATAGGATGTGATCATATCTCGATAGAATATGACTAAATTATATTCAAGAAATGATATATTAATGACTCTGTTGCACTTGTAGAATCTATGTCGAGGATTTATTGGCTATAGGTGTGGAGAAAGGTACTGCTGAACTACCTCCATTAAAGTATAGAGTAATTGCTGCTGACAAAACTTATCGTGGAGAAATTCAAGTTGGTGTCACTTTCACCAGAAAGGTACTCTTTAACATTTTCATGACAATATTCTCTATCGAGTATTAAAGTATTAATTAACCACAAGTGTTTCATATGATATTTGTGACGGACTTGGCAAAAATCTGGCTGAAACTATTCGTGTCGTGGTCATATTGTCTTGTTTTATTGACATGATTGTTGGTTGCATGATTTTACAGGTTGAAAATGCAATTCATGAAGCAGAATTTGGAGGTTGGAAGGAAAGTGGATTTTAGGTCTCTGGATGATATATGCAAGTTGTTATGCACATGGATCTTGTGATTTTTGTGATTGCAAAGTTTCATAGAGTCAGTACTGAAGTTTCCAATTAAAAGACAAGATTCAGCTTTCAACAGTCAATCATGACAGATCATGCTTGTCAATCTTAGATTTCTCTAATTAGCATTTGGTTTGATTTGTACATTATTTCTTTAAATGATCCTTTCATTATAAAAGCACGAGGAAATTATTGTGGATAATAAACAGATGACCCTTTCTTATTCTTATCTTTTTACGGTATTTTAGTGGATGTGGAGTTTTGAATTTATTCTGTTTATTTTATACTTTTCATTCAAATTAAGATATGTTATATGAGTTCGTTCTTTTATTATATTTGAAGTCACTTTCAATAATTTTATCTCTAAAATAATGAGGACCTGTCACCTATTTATGACTATAAAATTATTAGAATGGTTTAAATAGAAATAACAAAGTAAGAAGTTAGTATTAGTTTGAAAATAAATAATTTTCTAATAACATTATTGGTATTCAGTAATTATAATAGGAATAAAAAACACACTTGAAATCACAAGCTTATAATTCATTTACTGAGATTTATTTAAATAGTTAAATGTTTGAACCTAATTAATGTCATATTCTTTTATTAAAAAAATTAAAATATATACCTTATAGCGATTGATTGTTATGATGATATTCTATATAAAATTAAAATGTAATCTAATTAAAAGAATGTTAATTTTATAATAAAAATAAAAATAAAAATCATGGAATTATAAAACTGAGTTTCTTTGACATTATTTGAAATCTAATAAACTTAAAACATATTATCTGAATGAATGATTAAATTTTATAGAAAGTAAAAAAGTTAAACACGATAAAAAGGTGAATCAATTCAATGGAAAGGTGTTTCCATCCACCAAATATCATTAAGTGATGGGTTCGACTCATCTATCTTATTATTATATGGGTAATTTTTCTACGTTTGTATGAATAATTTTAATAGAGATTCGAATGGTGTCTAACAGTCCTATATTAATTTCATCTTATTCCAGCAGCAATTTCACGGGGTGTCAGCCAGTCCTGAAAAAATATGTTGGAGTTGAAACATTACTTGGCCAAAATGTCCACGGCTGTTGTGCATTGAATATTGACCGGCTGTCACTGTATCACCTGCCATGTTATTACTTCGATAAAAACCAAGTTAGAATCCATGTCATTATGCTTCACGCTCTCTCTTAACCTCTGAAACTTAGAGAGACTTATACAGAGTCACTGAAAATGGCAATTGGGATCATGGACGTGCTCTTGGTCAGTGCAAAGGGTCTTCAAGACACTGATTTTTTAAGTACATTTTTTTCTGTCTTTCTAGCTCTATAGATACGTATGTACTTGTGCTTGCAATGTCAATGGTGTTTGTATGTGTCATGATTAACAAGTTCATTGAAATGATATTATTACACGCTTCTTTGAGAATCTCAATGATTTCTAACAACTGGGTGTTTTCAATTGTGATATCTTTTATGTTTTTATTCATGTTCATGGTTTCATTAATTGAGTTACTTCACAACTTGTTGAGATTCTATCAAATGTATTCATGGATCATGAATCATGAGCAACTATTGATAATCAGTTGGATTATTAGAAGCAAATTAACTTTGCAATTAATTGTTTGGTGTGAATCCTTATTGACCTTAATTTGGTGCAATCTCATTTTAAGATTCTAAGTCAACTCCTGGAATTTTGTGCTTTTTTTGTGTTTTGTTTTGGTTGTTACAAAGGATGATATGTGAACTAAGATTTTTTGTGGGGATTATGATGTGGGGTAGGTGATATTGATCCATATGTTGTGGTAGAATACAAAAGCCAACAGCGCGAAAGCAGTGTGGCTCGAGGTTAGTTCTGCTCTAACCAATATCTTGTTTTCTTCTTTTGTAAATCTAATTTTGATGTGTGCATTGTGAAGTGTGTTTGGCATTGTGAAAAGCACTTAGAAAATAACAAGTACTTTTCTTCATTAATTTGTAGTATCTGATATAATAAATGAAGATTTCTGGAGTCTGGATAGTAGTTTGGTTCACTTTCTGATTGGTAACATGTCTTGAAAAAGGGAGCATAAGTACTTTATTGCCAACCAGTAGACATCTCACAATACTATTTCATTGTTTCGATGATTGCATATAAATTGAATGCCAAGTAAACTTATCAATGCAGATTAAGAGTTTCTGTTTGTATGGTATTTCAGCATTATTATGAGTCTAGTATGACTTTTAAAATGATCAAAAGAGCTTTTATAAGAAAGTCATTTATCAACTTATGCAAAGATTGAAAATTAAGCAAATACCGTTTCACTAAATCAGTTGATATCCAAACAACCAACAAGTTTTTCATTAAGTTGTACTTGAGAAATTTCAAGTAAAATCGGTTTAGTTTAGTTTGAACCTTGTTTATCTATCGGAAATGCAGGTCAGGGTGGAAATCCGACATGGAATGAGAAGTTCACATTCAAGGTAGAGTATCCGTCGAGTTCTGGTCAATACAAGCTCATTCTGAAGATCATGGACAAAGATATGTTCACCGCCGATGATTTCCTCGGTCAAGCCACGTAAGAATACATTCAATATGTGTTATATACTCCCTCTGTTGCTGTCCCAGTTTTATTTCATTTGTCCATCCAAATAGTGTGATTTGAATTTTAATCTCCCAAGTAACCCATTTGTGTTAATTTACTTGCTTGGTCGGTACCTTGAAGTGATGATGACTTACAGAAATTGTATTGCAATGTTGAGCAAACAAGTCAGCCAAATGATCTCTCAGAATTAAATGAAATAATAATAAGCCAACTACTGAAAATTCAAGAGAATTAAATTATGAATTTAATCAAACCTGCAAAGATACAAAATTTCTGAGAATTAGAGCATCCATGGTAATCTCCAGATTTCGTGGTTTGTGTTATAACATTGGTTTCTAGGTAGAATTAATGAATAAGATTAATCTATATGTTCTTTCTCTATCTGTTACTTTGGTTTCTATATTCATCAACACTACTGCATGTGCTCTTTCTATGGTGAACATAGACTTTCTTTTGCTTTTATTGAATGAGAAAAAACATTCATCTGGTGAATCTTTACCGATTTCTTGAATTTGTTTATAACAAGAGCTTGAATGTAATATTGATATATGATACTAAAAGGCACCATCACTTTCAACAAACATGTTATCACAAATTTGCAATTCAGTTTAATGAGACAAACTTACAAAAAACAATCATAGGACTTGAATTTCAGCTGTGAACATGCATGTATCTACACACACACATTGCCAAAACTAAAAATCTCTCTCTTTCTTTGATATCACCAAATCATATTGAAAATAAATACACTTGTAGAATATATGTTGAGGATCTATTGGCACTTGGAGTGGAGAATGGAACTGCTGAACAACACCCTAGCAAACATAGTGTAGTCACCGCTGATCAAAGTTATTGTGGAGAGATTCAAGTTGGTATCACCTTTACTCGCAAGGTAAATTTTCACATTTGTATGATCCTTAATATTCAAAGCAGCGTGTCTCATAGGCATGATAAATCAACTTGTTATATCGTATTCAATTGTGTAGGTTACTATGGTACTAAAAGAATGAGGTTAGGAAATTAAAAGGGAGCATTACCATAGTTGGATAATGTTTATTTATTTATTTATTTTTCTGGGCTATCTTGTTTGTCGATATGATTATTGCTTAACGGATTCCACAGGTAGAGGATGAAACCGATAGAGAGGAATTTGGAGGCTGGAAGGAAAGTGAATATTAATTGTGTCACCCAGTTGGTTGATATCAGCAAGTTGTGATACATGAATTGTAGTTTTCTAATCTGTTTCTGCTGGATTTAGAATCAGTAATAGTAAAGTGTGCAGTTTAGGCAAGACCCCAGAAGACCTCATAAGACATTAATGAAATGCAGTATTGACATTTTACTTGGGGAGTGCTAGTAAAAGTTCAGTCAGTTCTTTGGTGCTAATGGAACAACTCTTCCGTTATTTGGTGCTAGTTCACATCCTTTTCACAATTGCTTATTTTCATCTATTTTCTGAGTAAAGAAATGCAAATCTTATTTGCGCATATGATGTGATTTCATATCAATATTTTGTGGTTTCATATTGAATTTGTCAGCAAATCTTGAGCACATGCCCTTGTAAAATTAGAGACAATCTCATAGGTTGTCAATATCAATCAAAGGATAGAACAAATAATAAAAAGGTAAAAACAGCACAACAGAATATTGAAACATCTTTAGATTGTGAAATGCAGTTTAGCAGCATAGTGAAACTATAGAAAACAATTAATTTCAATCAAATTACAACACACGATTAGTGAATTGCTAAATTATGCGCTTATTACATCTTGACATATGTTAATTTAATTGCTTATTGATCATTCTTGCAAGACGCCAGCTTAACAGTAGTTTGGGTTGTGGCCTGGTGCTTTGACCCTCAGCCAGCCTTTGCATTTCAAAGAGGTGACTGGTTCTACACGCATAAAACCTTACAATATTGTGGACATTTTCCCTCCACGCTTTGTGGGTTATCTCCTTCGTTCCTAAGAGCTAATCCCCGAGCTATGCCACTACATCTGATCGCTGTTGATCTTGGTTGTATCATAGGTTAGTCTCAGTTATCAAACCCAAAAAAGATGCAAGCTTAACAGTTAGGTTGAAAAATGCAAAGACATAATTTTCTAAAACTTTGTTAACAATGATTTTGTTTTAATTAAAATTTTATCATATATCAACGAAAAATTAGAATGTTAAATACCCCTATTAATACTTTTATGAAAATGGCCATATAATTATATTATATGTAAGTATATTCTATTCTAAGCAAGGGTTCACTACCATTTTTTTAAGCTTTTGATAATGTATTGATGTATCACATAAAAAATAATGAATAACCAATATTGTTATATTTTTTTCTCTCTCTTACATCATTCAAACTTAAACACATCAGTATAAAATGTCAACGTCAATATTGACAGAGAATTATTACTCTTTCTATTAAACTAAATTCTATAATGCACATCCACAGTGGTAGACTCTACAACAACTCTTCCAAATTAGTTTAAATAGAATTGGTCATTTTGGTATCAACAACAAACCTGAATTTATATTTCAATCTCGCTTTCATTTTTCACTTTTGATTTTTTTTTTTTAAATGGAAGACTTTAATTTAAATAATTAAAATCATATTAAGAGTTTTATTTATTTGACATAGAATAAGAGTGATTCAAACCTAGGACATTAACTGACTGAATGAGTGTTTTTCGTCACTAAACCACATTGGGTGGTGATCTTTATCTTATTTGTTAACTTCAATAAAATGCATAATGTAATTTTAGCCATCGTTTTTGGGGATTTTATGACACAATGTTGGCTAGATAATATAATACTTGTTGAAAGTCCTAAGTTAGAATTCATAAAATGCATTAGAAATTATCAAATATAGACCGCACTGATATTTTTATACCTTGACAATTCTTGTTCGATGCCAAACAAGTATTAAAAAAAATAAAAAATAAAAAGTGTCTTAACCAGTTAATAATTGATAAATCTAATTGTTGATATATGAATATGTATGAAAATTTTGTACGGATGTTGTTGACGTTCGGATCTGGTCAACAAAGTTATTCAAAGCTCGAGACTATAAATCAATGAAAAATAGAACAAAAGCAAGAGAATAGAGGCAAAAAGGAAGAGATTGGACGTAGATTTTACGCGGTTCGGTCAAGGGGAAGGCTTACGTCTACGGTGCCTACTCCGGTGGTAGAGAGGTAGTCATTGTTATTACTATATTTTCTGATTACAGTGGGAGAGAATAGAGAGAGCGAGAAAAAAAAAAGAGAGAGAGAAAAAGTCTCTCTACAAAGATTTTCACCTCTATTTATAGAGAGAAAGATGTGTTACAATTGAAATGAGAAATAATATAATGTTAATTTACATTTTTCGAGATTGACACCCATTAAATGCTAGGTTAAATCTCGTGAAATCTATGTCTTGATTTAGTAGTCGTGTGTTCCTTAATTTGCGCTACTGCCATTCTGAGAAAGGTTGAACGTGTACGCTAAGTAATTGATTGATTTCGTTTTAACGAGCTCATGTGAAGAGCTGGTGAGCTGAAGGACGAGCTCAAGTGAGGAGTTGGTGAACTGAAGGACGCGCTCACGTGAGGAGCTAGTGAGGTAAAGGACCGGCTCACACGAGGAGCTAGTAAGTTGACTAGCTGTGCCTCTGCCTGCTAGGTCGATTCATTGAATCATTTTCGTTGGATTTTTACCAGTCCATTTAAGCAGTCTAGAAAATACCCATAACATAAGCCCTCCAGCTCTCAGTGTGTTTACGGACTGGGAGCTTGAACTTGCTGGTAAAAGTTGTTGCATCTTGGTATTGTTGTGCTGCCTCTTTAAGTTCTGCTTTGTGCTTTTATCTCATCAGGTCTTTGAGTTTCTTGTAAATTGAAAAATGAAGTCATACATTAGCAATAACAACCTCTCGAGCTATGTCCAGGTAGGTCGTAACCTCAGCTAATATAGTGAGAATTAAGGAGGTCGGAACCTCAACTGCGCTTAAAATGTCAGAACCCGAGCTTGTGCAGCATGATATCCCGCGAGCTGTCCATGAGGTCGTCCCCGACAACATAATGCAATTATTTACAAGCTATGTCTAGAAGGTCGTACCCAGCGGCAGCATAAGCGGTTGGGGCTGTCCCAGGGGTCGTCACCCGACAACAACGTAATAGGTCTTGAGTTATGCCTAAGGGGTCGTCACCCGACAACATAGCTCGAGCTGCTTATTCTTTGGCTATAAAGAAACTTAACATTTCATAACATAGAAATAATGATAGCACAATAATGTAATTTATTTATATTCAAAAATTGAATTTAACATCAAGGGCATGAGTTCAGAAAGTTACCGAACATGGAGCTATACCCGTGAGGTGAGGCTCATCGCGTGTAGGGATTTCTTTTACAACTAGTTCATATTTTGGATTGGAGCTCGTCAGGACTGCTGCCACATTGTCTATTGAGGCCGTTGAGGTAGCTAGCTTGTTTGCTGCACCACATAATCACTCAGTCAGCCTTGCTAAATCAGATTTTCAATGGCGTCCCTCGGCTCCTTACAATCCAAGTTGTTGTACCCAACCTCGTTGTGATACTCATAGAACTTCCTCTGGTTTCTACTACCGACTGAGAATCTCATGGGATTGGGCTTCCCAAAATCCTCTCTATCCTTCTCAGTTGCATAAATTTTGTCTTGAGCATCTGACAAGGTGTTGTAGCCTTCAGGATGTTGAGGTCACTTAGCCCTTGACTCTTTTCTGGCATTCTTAACGACTTGATAGCTCGAGTCATTGCCTTGACCTTCGCTTTCACCATTGCTTCTTTTTTCTGAATGGCTTGAACTACCAGTCTTGTCCTCTTGGTCAGGTCGATTTGAGCAAAAGACTTCTTCCCATCTGATTTTCTTTGCAGCTCGCTCATAGAACTCGCCCAGGTCCCTGACTGGAGACTTATATATATTTTCATATAGCTTCCCATCCTTGTGAAAACCAGCTGAGATCGCTATCAGGATGGTTTCATTTGAGGAATTGTCTACCCTATTGACCTCACATTTGAACCTGGTAAGATAGTCTTTTAGCGATTCACCTCATCGCTAGAAAACTGTCGCGAGGTGGTATGGCAATGTAAGCTGCTTCTTTAAAGCCTTATATTGGCTAATGAACCTTTTTTGCAATGCCTCCCAACTATCTATACTACGAGCTGGGAGATTTTTGAACCAGGTCCATAGAATGTTCCCTATAGTTGCTGGAAAGACACGACATTTAACCAATTGATCGATCGTTAGAAAGTCCATTTGGATGTTGAATGCATCCATGTGATTATAAGGGTCGCTCACCCATTGTATTGATGGATATTGGGGACCTTGAATCTTCTTGGGAGAAGTCGCATCTCAATTTCTCTAATAAGGGGGCCCATTTTTCCATACTGATCATGCTGATTCGTGGCCTCTAGGCGTGCTTCGAGCTACTGAATTCTCTAAAGCAGCTCTTCTATCCTTAGATCCTGAGGCCTGTGCCTCTTGAGCTTTCAACCTGAGATGTGGCAATTTGAGACGTTTACCTGACCGACTCTTTGCAAGCTATTAGTTCAGTGCGACACTTCATGTCGCAGATAGCTTGCTCCCTCTTCTTGAGCTCGTCGACCTTCAGTTCTTGAACGCGAATGGGAGGGACGAGTTAAGTTGGGAGGTTGCAGCTCCTCTTCGATGTGCCTTTCACGAGCTGACACTTCCTCTTGCTGTTGGCAGGCTTCTCTGGGAACCTCAGCCTCAAATCTGGGCGTGTTTTGTGCTTGGGCCTGTGTCAACGTCCTCAATACATCCGTGAGCTGCTACATTGAATTCTCTAATGCCTTTTATTGCTGGTATTAGATCTGAAGCCCTTTGACTACAAGGACTATCGGATCTAACTGGCGAGGGGCTAGTGGGGTTTCATCTCCAGCAGCATTGTCTGTAGGGACAACAACTTTCCTTGTTGGTTGGTTAGCGGCTGCTGCGTTGGAGCTTCTAACTCTTCCTTTTGCCATGACAATCTTAAGATATGGAGAAATCTGCAGTTTGGGTCCTCCTTCTAGCGTCAAAATGTTGACGTTCAGATCTGGTCAACAAGGTTTTTCAAAGCCCAAGACTACAAATCAATGAAAAATAGAACAAAAGCAAGAGAATAGAGGCAAAGAGGAAAAGATTAGACGTAGATTTTAAGTGGTTTGGCTAATAAGAAGGCCTAAGTCCACAGTGCTTACTTTTGTGGTGGAGGGCCTAATCACTGTTATTACTATTTTCTGGTTACAGTAGGAGAGAAGAGAGAGAGAAAAAGTCCTCTCTACAAAGATTTTCACCCTTATTTATAGAGAGGGGGAGGTGTTACAGTTGAAATGAGAAATAATATAATATTAATTTACATTTTTTGAGGCCGACACCCATTAAATGCTGGGTCAAACTCGTGAAATCCGAGTCTTGATTTAGTAGTCGTGTGTTCCTTAATTTGCACTGTTGCCATTCTAAGAAAGGCAAGGAGCTAGTGAGTTGAAGGACGAGCTCATGTGATGAGCTGGTGAGTTGAAGGATGGGCTCACGTGAGAAGCTGGTAAGCTAAAGGACTCGCTCATGTGAGGAGCTGGTGAGTTAACCAGTTGGGCCTCTGCCTGCTAGGTCGGTTCATTGGATAATTTTCGTTGGATTTTTACCAGCCCATTTAGACAGTCCAAAAAATACCTATAACAGATGTTATTATGTGCCTAAAGTATTGAACAAACTTGTATACTACATTGATTTGTTATGTGTGAGTGCAATCTTACAATCAGATATTTTATGGTATTGTTAGGTTATGGTTGCCTTTAAAGCCGGCTGGTTTCTATTCATTCTCATTCCCTTGCATGAGTACATTTATCGGACGAGGTAAAATTTGTGGTAACGCATGTTTTATTTAAATATGTAAAATAGCAAAATTCCTCAAGCAAGCCGTCTTAGCTCAGTGGTAGAGCGCGTGGCTTTTAACCACGTGGTCGTGGGTTCGATCCCCACAGACGGCGTTTTTGGATTTTTGGTTACAGATTAAAACAAAATTGCAATAAAAAATTGAATGAAGCTTGAAGAATTGATCTGATAGTTAAAAAAAAAGGGCATAATTTAAATCATTAAATTTAGTTTTTCTTTCTGTAAGATTATATTAAATTATAAGAAAAACGACCATTGGCATCTCGGCTATTACTTCATCAATTGATCAACAGATGAACCCTAAAAACTACCAAAACCCTCGCTGAAACCACCCTAGTAAAACCTTCAAACCAATAAATCACTCAATTCATCCCATCACCACCACTGATACCATATTCATAGCAACCATCCCTTCATCGTCGAACACCCAGACCACTATCAAACCCAAACACGCAATTTACATCATTACAGAAACCACCCTGACTCCACCACCAAACGAAACCCAACAATATGAAACTGGATGATTTTTTGTACCTTTTGTTTTCATTCAAATAAAATTTTTTAAGATAATATCTAATGGGATCTATTTATGAAAAGGTTCCACATGTAGCTTTAGTGGAGTGCAAATGCCGCCCCTCTGTTTTGTTTTAAAAAGTTGTAATTTTTGGGTCTAAACAGTGTGACTTGTGGTTGGGCCGATCAAATAAAAACAAAAGAGACCCGGTTGATCGTCCTTGTCCTTGAAAGCTCAAACCCTCAGCTCAGCAGAATTGAATTGCAATGGCTTTCAAAACCCCTCTTCGTCTTTCTTCTTCATCTTTGACGTTTACAGCTTTGAAATGCAAACAGCTCTCTCAAAAACCTACCAACCCAGCGGTATTTGAGAGTTTCCTCAGAGATAAATGCAGATCAGGTAACATCTCACCCCATGAAGCTGATCGTTTATTTTTTGATTGCTTGATTCAGAGGAAACCCCCTCCTCATATGCCATCCTTCACTCTTTTTCTTTTATACTTCTCTTGCTAAGAATAACCATTACCATACTTTTATTTCTCTTATTATGAGGTTGAAAACTCAACCGGGTTGTCGCCAGATTTCATTAATTTCAAGTATTCATCTGGGCTTGACTCAATATCTATAAAGCTCATCTGTGTTTTCATCATTTGGTGTAATCTTCGTAATATTGTGATTGTTACTGGAGATGTGTTCCATTATCAAGAGATTGAATTTTGTGATTGATTGCTAACTGTGTTTATTATTGCGATGTATGGTTTAGCTATTACTTCATTGTTTATCTTGAGTTGACTAGTGAGTTTTCTAATTAAACATCTGAAACTGGCATTTAGATGTACAAGACTTGACTTGAATTTTCACTCTCTAGGTCCCCCAATAATGAAGGTGTGTGTTGCTGCTGTTGTTGAGTGACATAGTTTGTGAGTTTATGAAGCATCACTTTCCACTCCATCTCCATCTAATACGCACTGAGGCAACAATCCAGGCATTGCAAAAAAACCGCCCCTCTTCATCGATGAGAACACGTCATCCGCGGCCGTCTCATCCTGTCTGCCATTTTTATGGTTTCCTCCTCCGTCTCCGTCCCCACTGGCCTGAGCGCCTCCACCGCCTTCGCTGTCCTTCACGGTGGACCACAAATCGTATTTGGATTTCAACCTATCAACAGATGTCTTCCAGCAGTTATTAATAGCTTCAAGCGGCTTGTCTTCATTGAAACAAACCATAGAAACACTCACAGAATCTTCTAGAACCGCTGCCGGCTGCACCTCCCTCACCTACGGTGACATCCTCCCTGCAGTCCTCCGCCTCATTCGGTCAAGCTTGTTGAATTTTCCTGTAGGGGAAAGTCTGGTCTTCCAACGGATTGTGTTTCGGTCAATGTGCTTGGATACTTGGTAAGCATTTTGAGGGATGTTTGTGCACGGGAGGATCCATCTGGTTGTGATAGTGAGGATTCTGTTGATGTTGTTGGTAGACTGTTATCTTCTGGACTTACCTTGAGCCTCCGGCAATAATTAGGAAATCAATGAGAGTGAGTGAGAAGGAAGAGGGGACTAGCTCATATTAGCCAAGACCTGTCCTTATATGGGGTTTCGAAAAACATTGCTGCGGTGCTAGGGAATTGTGCATACCGGAGGAAGCGTGTGCAAGTTGAAATTAAAGAGAGAAATGGGATTTTACTGCTGCCACAAAAGTGTGTTGCAGATGAAGAAAACCTGTTTTTAAGGGAGTAGGGCATTTGGTCTTTTGGGAACTTAATTGGAAGGTAATGTGGAGAACCAACAGGTGGTGGCTATTTTGGAGTTTGAAGGGACCGTTGATGTGCCTGAGCTCACTGGCATTGGTCTCGAAGTAGAGGTGGATCAACAAACATGGCGTGCAAAGTTTGTAAACGTTGCAGCCAAAGTTTCATGAATTAATTTCCTTAGTCTCATGCTTAGACATGATCACGGTTCGATTCGAACCGAACCGGATCTTCAGAACTGGAACCTGAACAAAGGTTTCGATTCAGGTTCAGAACCGGAACCGAAACCGCTACTGTAACGGTTCCGGTTTCAGTTTTTTAAATAATGAAATCGGAATCGTCGGTTCAAAGAACCGGTGGAACCGGAACCGCTTTGAACCGGCAGTTCCGGTTTTTTTTTAAAAAAAAAAAACTGCATCACTTTAAAAATAATAATAATAATAATTTAAAGTGACAATTGACCACATTTTTTTTATATTTTACCCCCTCCCCTTAATTTCTCCTTAATCCCTCCATTTCCTCTATAAATACCCTTTTTATTCTTAATTTCTTCTCATATCTATCTCTCTCAATCTCAACTCTCTTTCTCTCCATTAATCTCAACTCTCTCTCAATTTTAACTCTTATTTTCAATATTCTCTTAATTCTTAATTTTAATTTCCTTTAATTTTTTTTAATTATATCTATAAATTATAATTTTCAATTTATTATTTGAAGTTTCAAATTCTTAATTTATTATTTTAAAATTTTAAAATCTTATTTTATTATTTTTAAATTTCAAATTGTCAATTTATTTTTAAATTCAATCAAAGTTCAAATAATTAAATTTCTTATTTCTTTTGTGTATAAATTTATTTTTTTAATATCAAAATATAGTTTAATATTAATTTTTAAATTTTATTTTTATTTAAAAAAATGTTCCAAAACCGGAACTGAAACCATTATAGAATCGAAACCGGAACCAGAACCGTTACAGAACCGTCGGTTCCAGAACAGAACCGAAACCGTTTTATCTCGATTAAGGTTCCGGTTCTAGCTTTTTCAGAATCGGAACCATCAATTCGGAACCGAAACCGAAACCGAACCAAACCGAACCGTGGTCATGTCTACTTATGCTGATTAAATTGTGTTATACTGATCCTGTTGCACGCTCCACACTTGTTTCAGTTGTTTGGTTTATATACTTGACAAGAATTTGCTCAACACACACAATCTTTATTTATAAATAAAATTAATAAAATGTAATCTATTGCCACAGATCTAAATTATTAAGTCCTGCAGACAACCTAGTTGAACCGCAATATACAATTTTCATATTATAACTACATGTATTTTTACGATCCATGCTATTAAATTTTGAAGTCATATGTTTTGCTTTTTGGAAACATTTAGAGGTCATACTTAAATGCTCCCCAAAACATTACTGTTTAGTAACCTCATACTTAATAAAATAATAATAATAATAATAAAATCTAAGCTTTAAAAGCATCAAGTTTTTGACCTTCTTCAATCGCACCGCCTATGACCACTAAAGACCATGTTGTGTTCAAACCACCATCAGGCCCAGAATTATATATATATATATATATATATATATATATATATATATATATAATAAAAGATAAATAGGGCTCCGCAGCCTAATTTAGGCTGTCTAGGCGGTCATTTGCCTAACACTATCGATGCCCTTAAAATCGGATCGAGTGTCTAGGCTATTTTTCAATACGGTGCATGTAGAGCTAAAAAATCTATTCTTAGAACATTAAGAGATATCTACTCCTATAACAAGGAAGAAAACTCACTATAAACATATTAATAAATATAAATGATGCGATACAAACTACTATTACAAATGTTAAGAATAAGTATACTAATTACTTGAGGTATGAGTGGAGATCTACTGGTGTGGTTTACAACTAGTTACAAGAATTTTTATTTTCAAAACTTGTTATAATAATAAGTGAGTGAATGTGTGTTTGTGGGAGAGAAAAATGATGAAATCGGTTCAAAGATGATGAATTCGTTTTGGATAGGATGGAATCGGCTTGAAAAGTAGGAAGTGATGTTGAAATCGGTTTGGAGAGGGAGTGAGGAAGAAAGAAGACAGAAAGAGAGGAAATGTATTTTGGATTTTCCATGCAAGAACTTTTGGGTTTTGGAAGAGTAAGGGTATTTTAGGTTTTTGATGGTAGAGATATTTTAGGTTTTCCTGATAAGGAAATTTTAGTCATTAAGGGGTATATGTTACAATTAAATACTTTGATAGGTCAAAAACAATTTCATTTTTAAAATGGGTTAAAAACAAATTTTTCCTTGATAAAAAAACTCTCAATTTTATGTGTTCCAAATTCTTTATAATATCAAGGACACTAAATTGTTCCAGAATCTAATGATAATAAATATCTCACCTTATGTTAATGAAATTGTGAGTTTAAATTAGGGGTGGGCATCTCTAGCCCAACCCGACCAACCCAACCCAACCCGATCACTTTTTATCGGGTTGGGTTGGGTTATATTTTTAAAAAAATTGAGATGAGTTGGGTTCAAAATTAGATTGGATTGGATTAGGTTGAAAAATTTTTAACTCAACCCAATCCGACAAATGTCTATCCCTAATTCTAAATCCAAGTTTTTCTTTTTTTCCTAAAAATACATTTGCTAGAGATGAAGATCAAGAATAATCTATGTGGTGGATTAAATCTTTTATTGTTAATCATTGAATATTTATTTGTATCCATTTTATTTGTAATCAAATTACTAAGACTATAAGAGTTACTAACTAAATTTGTTATGTCTTCGTAGTAGATTAAATCCAACTCGATCAACTTAATATAAATCAACCCGATTATTATTGAGTTGGGTTGGATTGGGTTGAAGAATTTATTGGGTTGGGTTGAGTTGAAAAATTTTTAACCCAACCCATGTTAGGTTGAGAGATTTTCAACTCATCCCAATTCGAACCCAAAAACGTCCACTCCTAGTTTAAATGGTGTCTTTTCCCTTCTTAAATCTCAGTTCCCATTGTCACTTGGTTACTGAGGCCGTTGGTTGGCGCCAGTAACCCCCATGCCTCCCTTTATAAGAGGCATGGGTTCGGCACCCCTCCCCAATATCCCAATATTTATATATACAACATAATATATCATATAATAATACTAATATATTAAATCTCTGCTCTCCCATCATATGTGTGGGTTGATCTCCCATCTTCATGTGGGTTTTTCCCATCCGTCTTTGGGTGTGTAGATCCCTCCCAATTGGAAGTCGTCATCCAGGCCGTGCCCCAATGTCTTATCTCGATTAGTCCCGGTCCTCCTCTAGGCCCGTTCCAGCTACAGTTTATGTATTCAAAAATATATATATCTTAGCTCCCATTTATGAATTTTTTTTTTTTTTAAAGAAAACAAAGTATGATTTTTTTTTATTTAATAAGTTAAGTGACAAATTATTCTTTAACTAACAGTTGTCAAATATAATTATTTATTGATCATATTTTAGGGTACTTTCATATTTTGACGAAGAATGTCGAGGACAAAAACAGACTGATACATACAGTGTCAACAAATTTATGTCTCTAGAATGTCAACCAACAATACCATTTGTTTAGTGCTTTGCTTGGTCTTCTTCCCACAAAAAGTATCATTTGTTGCAAAAATGTCAACAGATGTTTTGGTCTCCCTCCAAAACAGTTGAACCATATTTACCTCTTCATGGGCTTCACGTCACCACATTCACTGTTCAAATTTAATGTCTTTCTCTTTCTAGTCTCTAACAAGTTCATGTGAATGGCCATGCAACAGCAGCGACAATCACCTCTCACCGCCCAATCACTGCTACACCGCACATTCTCATCACATTTCACTTACTGTTTCTTTTTTTTATTTTTTTATTTTTTGCTTCAAGCTCTGGCTACTTGGTCATCATATCAACTCTTGTTCTATGCTTTAATGGCACCCACGATCCACCACCACCGCACCCATATAAGCATTCTCCCACTTCACTTGTATTTTAATAACCACTTTTTGTCCTACAACTTCCATTACCAAGTTCAAGTATTCTTTGTGCAAATTTTTGTCCTGTGAAGGATGAAATTTGAAGACTTGTTGATGCAACCAAAGGATGATCATGAAATTAAGCAGAAAAGGATTGATCTAGAGGAGGAGGTGAGAGTTAATCATCAGTCTAGCCTCCTGTTTACTGCGTTTATTTTAAGTTATTTGCGGTACAAAATAGTTGGATATATAGTGATGTATCGTAAGTTGATGGTTTTGGTGATTTTGGTTGTAACATAATGTTTTATTATTATTATCATCATCATTATAGATTGAGAAATTGCAAGCAGAATTGGATGCAGAACAGACAGTGAACAAAGTTTTGCAATGTGCACTTCATGGGCCTGTGATATCACATCCTTGTCTTTCTTCATTGCTTCCACCTCAGGTAAGACCAAAAATTTTATTAGAATGTGTTACATGAGTCTTTTCATTCTCTAACAACACGAATATCTTGATTTTTTTTTCATTTGAGTGTCAAAATTAATGCAATGTATTGTTCAAAGTCTTATATAATTAAAATTCGAGACAGTTGATTCCTGCAACTCTACAACAACTTAGAAAAGTAAAACAGATTTCAATCGCTATCTGCTTAAAGCCGAATTCTAAGTGAAAGAATAATATACATAAAAGATTGTAATATTATGAAGGAAGACTTTGCAAATGCAGGTTCAAGCACTTCTTAGTGAACTGGCAATGGTGGAGGAAGAGATCATTTGGCTGGAGAGAAAAGTTAATGAGATGAAAATGAGAATGTATCATGAAAAGAAACATACCAGGGAGTTGCAACTGCATCAGAAACAGAAAAGGAGACTGAGGAGAGGAAACCGCATACAGTTCTCTGGACAAGGAAATCCATCAGTGATCAATAATAATAAGGATCTTCAAGTTAGAACCAGATCACAGAATTATGAAGAATACACAAAGGAAACAATGAACAGTTATAGAAGAGCTTCTGTGGGTTCTGAACTTGAGCTCCTACACATCTCTTCCACAGGATCCCCTGGTAAGCTTGTTATAACTTACAAGGCCAATCTCCAAATTGCTTAGAAAAAAGAATCAAGAGAAAAGTAATATTTTTATTGTGGTTTTGGATATGTTTATTAGAAAACCAAGGAAAAACAAGGAGGCATACCAGGAGAATCCCAAAACCTTCACATTTTGAAAAAGGGTCATGCAGTGAGAAGCCTAATGTGCTATCAGAGGAGTTGATCAAATGCTTGATAGGCATATTTCTGGACATAAACCAGGCATCATTACATGACAGAGAAGGATCATCAGCCATTGTTCCAAAGCTTAGTCTTTCCTGCATGAACGCAAAAGGATTCATAGCAAAGTCTTCATTTCCTTTCACCCACAACAATGCATCAAATCTCGATCCCTATGGCATATTGCCAGATTTAGATGGCAGCATCAGAGACATAGGTCCATACAAGGACCTCATCCAAATCACAAGAAGCTCAATAGACATCAGTCGTTTTATGGAGTCTTTC
Source organism: Dimocarpus longan (assembly GCA_022984855.1). Classification (NCBI taxonomy): domain Eukaryota; kingdom Viridiplantae; phylum Streptophyta; class Magnoliopsida; order Sapindales; family Sapindaceae; genus Dimocarpus; species Dimocarpus longan. The sequence continues at coordinate 4,882,707 of CM041015.1, read as the reverse complement.
CCAGCAGTCGAAAAATTGAGGTAGATTCTTGATTTCCAAAACACATTTGACGCGTAGGACTGAATTAATTTATCCAATGTTTGGCGCATGTTTATGTATTTACATGCATCAAACATACGATTGAACTATATTCCAATCAATAGACCAGTCAAACTCAATCAAATCACATGCATCAAATGTGGCCTTTGATGATCAATTAGAGGACTATACATGGCTAATTAACAAGGAATGATCTTATGCTTAATTTATCTTTTGTGTTGCAGGATTTTGATGCAAAAGCTATCAAAGGTAGACTTGACATTCTTGACTTATAAGCAGAAGCTAGCATTTTGGATCAATATCTACAATGCCTGCATAATGCATGTACAGTAAGACATCTCAAGCCACATTTAGCGAAAAAAGCTAGAAAGCTAGCATATGCAGCAAGCTAAGGTATTCACTTTTGTTTGAAATTCAGGCATTTCTAGAACATGGGCTGCCTTCCACACAGGAGAAACTGCTGGCACTTATGAACAAGGTATGCCTCTTTTAGATAACTTGATCATGAAAATTTATTAACCTCCCTAATGGATTAAGCGCACATATATCCGAGTAGTTTCAAAATTTTATAAAAACCTTGGTTTTACAATGGAAGTTTGGCAACATTTGACAAAATCAAGGGGTTTTCTAATAGGTTTAGAATAGGTTTCTTATAAGCGGTCATTTAGATAAACCCGTCTGACTATATAATAACAAACCATACCTATCAACAAAATTTTTTTATAATTGATTTTCTGATTAACAATATAGACATTATTTTGACTCAGGCTGCACTAAACGTGGGTGGTATGGTCTTGAACGCTCTGGCAATCGAACACTTTATCCTCAGAAATCCGTGTGAATCAGCATCTGTAAGTGAAACACTTCTTGCCTACATCTAAAATGATTTGGAAGTTGTTGATGATAAAAAGAAAGCCATTTCCAAAATCTTAAACTGATAAATTGTGATTTCGCTTCAAGGGCCCTGCTTACCAAAAGGAAACACTGCTGCGTCATGCATATGGGTTGGGGTATCCAGAGCCGAACATCACGTTTGCTCTTTGCCGAGGCAGTTGGTCGTCACCAGCAGTAAGTATCTTAAACAAGTTGCCACCAGAAAACTTTTTTAAGAACAATCAACCATCTATTCTTGGGCATATAATGATACGTTTTTTTAATGCAGTTAAGAGTGTATACTCCAGAGGAAGTTGTGAATGAATTGGAAAGAGCAAAAGTGGAGTATTTGGAAGCTTCAGTGGGAGTTACAAGCAAGAGAAAGATTGTAGTCCCAAAGCTTCTGCAATGGCACCTGCGAGACTTCGCAGATGACATGGAATCACTACTAGAATGGATTTATAGTCAATTACCACGTTCTAGGTCACTGAAACGATTGATGATGGAGTGCCTAAATGGAGATATCAAAGCTCCTATATCAAAAATGATAGAAACGCAACCTTATGAATCTGAGTTTCGGTACCTGATACCCCCTTAATGAAAAAAAAAGAGAATGAAACAGTCGTTCCCCTTTAATGAAAAAAGAAGAGAACGAAACAGATGGGGAATGACGCTTTGCTATACTTAAGCAGCATACATGACATAACAGCATGCTGTGCAAGTAGAGCTTTAATGAGGCACATACTGATTACAATTGTTCGAAGATGAAGAGGATTTTATAAGATAAAGTGTATACTCAGTTTGACAGTACATTTACTCTAAATTTCACACCCTTTGCATTTGTTCAATTTAGGGGAAAACAACAGGTCATGATTTGGTTTGATAGAAAAGCTTCGCTAAAATACAGCACAGCAAATTAATCAAATAAACCATGGCAAGGAGCTATTGCAAATCCACACAACACACCATCTCTATTGATAAAAGAAAAGTAGCTTAATTATATCCATGGCCACGTGTTTGCTCATTCGTAGGAAACAGCAGCAGAAAGATGATATTAAAGAAATTAAATATTTAAGAAAATCAAAATAAACAACCATACAAGATAAAATATTGCTCCAGGCATCTTCAAAAGGCAATACAATTGCAATTGTCAATGCTTCTGTGCATTAAACATGGGAAAAAAATTATCGTCGGGAACCACTCATAGATTGATAAATACAATCAAAGATTTAACAAATAAGATTGGCTTCTTTTCCAAACTGGATGATTAATAATTCCCCAGTTCTTAATTTTATTAGCTATCACAAGTGGGTAGAAGAGGGCTCCACTAAGAAATTTACAATTCTGTTCAACAGATTCAAGCCAAATACGGTTTCTTCACAGTTGACTTTAATAAACACATTCAGTGGTTCAGAGCATTTACCTTCAACAGTAATAGTGATTAAGCAAGTAATTGAATTGCTCAAGATCTCACTGCTGAACCGTAAACGCAAACCTGTCGCATCATCAAGGTTGGCAGCGACGGGCATATCCACAGATACAAGACATACTTTGGCATTGCTAAGCATCTTTAATGCTAGGCTCTCACATACCAGGAGATATTTGTCTTTCATTAACAAACCCTCACCCTTGTCCTTGTTTAGCTCCAAAATATGATCTGTGAACGTGCAGCTGTCACAAAAGGCAAGAAATCCAATTTAGAATACCAAACAAAACAGAAAAGCAAAAAAAAAAAAAAGAAAAAAATTGATGAAAAGACAATAAATGAGAAAACACAATTTAAAAACCCATAATCTTTTAACTGAAAAGAATTGCCTGCTGAAGACGGAAACAGAATTATGCCATACATAAATACAGACTCAGATCATCGTCATTGTGCAAATACTAGTATGGACAGACAACCAGTACAAGTGGTCCATGGTAAACTCCATTTTACTGGTTACTTCACATTGGTTAGACAAGAAAACATCAAAAGCCAAATCTTGATTCATTTGCTCAAGTTCAACACAGATCCTTTATTATCACTAAAGTTTTACAACGTGTTCCATAGCAGAGACTGAACAGGAGGACCTAATCGGGGACAGCAAGCCTGAATATATCAAATTTCTACTTTTGTTTGGCAACTGATAAAATTTTTAATTTTAAAATGAATTAATATATGGAGCATTGTATACTATAAGATGCTATCAAAAATCAATTCTAAATGAGAAGCAATCTCTTGGATCAGTTATACGAATAAGCCTATGAAAATTCAATGTAAATATTATCAAACAATTAGCGGCCATGGTTTACTACGAAAATTGAAATCTTTTGCAAAAAGAAATCCTATTTGAAAACAAGATTGAAAAGATAAATAAGAAAACAAAAATCGTTTATCTGCAATAGTTTCCTTCCCAAATATCCTGCCTGTAGAATGATAACAGCTTTCAACGAAGATTCCTTCCCAAATATCCTGCCAGTGAAATCATAATAGCTTCCAACCAAATAATGACTAACCTCCTTGTGTACTCAAACATTCCTGGGAGATGAGATTCTTTCTCTATGAACACTTCCATGTCCATTGGAAGGGGTTTTACAAAATATCCAATGTCAGGTCGTAACTTTACAGGAAGCTTCTCGCCATTACAATATAAGACCAGCTTCAGAGGCAACAGATGGTGACGGAAGCGAACCTGTAGAGTCCTCTTTGTTGTCTGACCGGGTTCAAGAGAAATAATTTCCTCCATAGGAACTAATGTTGGCACATCACTATGCGATGACATGGAGCTGCAACAAGAAGATAAAAAATAGCGAAAAAAAAAAATCAGTGTTTGAAAATGCAAGTATACTGCAATTAAAAAAATAAGACTGGGAACTTTACAAAACTACATAATCAAACAGACAATATAAATAAATTAATAACAAGAGCACAATAAAAACAGTTATAAAATAGGCACGAGACAATGGCTCCTTTGAAGATGAGTGAACTTCAAACTGAATTCACTCAAGTTACTTTAATTCAGTCAGCAAACCCCTTCTTTGACAATTTGACTTCGAACTTTAATCCGTAGACCAGAAGATAACTAAAAATATCATCAAAATATAAGACATCAATGTAGGCATGACCTTTTTTCACTCTTCTTGAACTACTGATTACATGAAAAAACGTAAGAGCATGCTAAGCCATGCATATTTGACAAATATTTTTAGGAGGCAGACTCTAAAAATGCCAACAAAAAAGAGAGATGGGTGATCACCAAATGGTACCACATACATGTGATAAATGACATGGATGATATAAAGAACCTTAATATATGATAACAGAGCACTTAACAAATGAACTGGCAACTTGCATAGTGATGCACAGACTAAAATCACCTCTCAATCGTAACTGATGCTTGGTCAGCAGAATCTAAGGCTTTGTTAGACTCCTCATCTTCCAAACTTACTTTTGACATGACCTCCGAAGTGCAGTTCTCAAAGAAAACTTCTAGGCATACAAGTAGAGGGGATATGGTTGAGACTTCGGATGAAAATGAATAATACACCTTCAAGCCATTTCCATTTGCAGGGTCCAAGAGTGTATAGATTTTGGCTTTAACTCGAGGTCCTATGTGCCCAATAGAAATCCTTGCTGATGATCTGCGGACTTGATTCTGTTCAGATGTGCTCAGTTTTGATGAATCAGGTTGCTCATCCAACCATGATTCAAGAGCTCTCTTCGACATCAATTCTCCCAAATCAGCAGAGCCTGACTGAGAAGCTCCATTCAGGTTGTTACCAGCATTGGCAGCATCTGAAATCTGAATCAATGGAGCAGGATTATCATCACCTTCACTTGCAGAATTGTCACTTCCACCATTATCACTTGAGCCTGTAATAGATAGCTGGGAATCATAATTTGAAGCACTTTCCTCATCCAATGATCCAGATGCATCAGAATCATGTGTGCCACTGGAGTCATCATAAGAGGCTCCCTCCCCTAATATAGTTGCCCCCCGCACTGCATTTGAGACATGACCAAGGTCATCGTAAAGCACGCTACAGGGTTTTGGAAGAGGTTCATACCCCGGAGCTGCATGAAGAACTATTTGGGAAAGAGATCCAGGAAGATAGAAACGGTCAGTAATTGGTCCAACTGATGTTAGTTTTGTTTTTTTCATAAAAAGGTGTTCCATCAGTACATGCAAATCCTTGTTTGTGGTTAGAGCATTTGTTTCTTCCTCCACCCCTTGAGCGCCTAAGTTGCACGCCAGAAGTTTCTTTAAGAAACGAGCTCGGTCACGAACATCATAGTTCAAGTCACACTCAGCCAGTTCAAGACAATAGTTGAAAAGTCTTTTGAGTGCCCACAGATCTTCACCTTTTGCATACAATAAGACCTGTTAAAAAAAGGCCAGCTAATTAAATACAATTTTCTATCAAGCTTAAGAAAACTGTAAAAGAATAATCCATTTACATAAGTCTGATTGTCAAACACAGTACGGAAAAGTTTATTTGAACAAATGTTTTTTACCAAAAATCTTATCCCCTGCAAGTTCCAATTTACCCCAATTTTAGGGTCACTAATCAAATCCCACAGTTTGTAGAGTACCTTAATTGTGGTATTAAGAATCTGAAGCTTTGTTTCCAGTGCTTCTGATTTAAAGCACCAAGCCAGGTACTTGAGTACTGCGGTCAGCATCTTGGGAATTATGTGCCCTAGAGAGCTGTACTCTCCCACCATCCAAATAATTATTACACGGGCTGCAGGCACCTTGATTGAATCCAAATTACGAATCAACTGTATAATAACCTTCAAAAGAAAAAAGAAAAATTTAATTATCTGGCACAGGAAAGTTGCATAAACTGGTCAAAAATGAGACTTATAAGATGATCATTTACATCTAACTTGATACGTCCAGTATAGGAATCAAACCAAATTGAACGTGAAAATCTTTTCTCGAGATTATAATTAAAATATGATAAGTAGTATGTGATTTTCAATATGGAACTCCCCTTGACGTAAATAGTTGCTTGTAATTACTAATGAGATAAATAATTTATTATAATTACATAATATGTTAGCGAAGGGAAGGTTTCAAATGCCCATGATACTCGAGCCTCGTTTGGTGCACAAGATTAGATTGGATAGGATTAAATTAGTACTATATCGTATTTGGTGCAATCGGTATTGGATTATATTTTATTATAATAAAATACTATATTTAAATAAATCATATATAAATAAAAAAAATCCAAAATGAAAAGAATTTTGAAAATCCATATACCCACATAAGTTGTTAGAGCCCATTCATTTGGGATTTGACAATACCTTGCATGTGGGCTCGAGAGGACAAGTTTCCTTTCCCTCTCTAAACGTAGACAATGGTGAGTAGGAAATTTTTTTTTTCTATCCCACCAAATTATCCATGTTCCAAACACACCCTCAAGGTATATCCATTCTTAAGCTATATTTGCTTAGCAAAATGTACAAATGTCAACAAGGAAAAGAGTTTACAAGAACCACCAACAATGGGGAAAAAGATAATATAGGATTCTGAAAAAATGATATCATTTTTTCCTTACATATACTTTTTCCCCTCATTCAAGTTAATTCTTGGTTCATTTCAAAAATTTTGACAAAGTTTCAGGGCATGTTTGGAACATGGCTAATTCGGTGGGATAGGAAAAAGAAAATTCCCTACCCACCAATACCATTACCCACATTTGAACTAGTGAGGGGAGGGAATCCCTTCCCTCCTAGGCCCACACGTATGGTATTGACAAATCCCAAATGAATGGGATTTGACAACCCATGTGAGTACATGGGTTTTTAAAATCCCATTTATTTGGGATTCTTTTTATTTATATGTGATTTATTAAAATATAGCATTTTATTATAATAAAAAATTATATAATTACAAATTTATTTAAAGTAATTATATGAAGTTTATAAATTCAAAATTTATTAAAAAAACTATTTTTATTTTTATTTATATCAAACATATTTAAAGATTAATTTATTATATTTTATTCAAAAATCAATTTACACAAATATTATATTGATTAAGTCAAATTCAATATAATATAATCCCAATTACACCAAACACGGTACAATACTAATTTAATCTCATTCAATTTTATCTCATCCCATCCCATTTCATCCCATCCTGTTCAGACCTGTGTACCAAACAAGGCCTCAAAGATTTCAAATCTACTATTTGGCTAGGGCTTCCTAAACAAATGTTTGGCTTTAAAATTTCGATAAAGCAACAAAAGAATTAAAAGGATGGGAAAAATAGACATAACATTTACTTTATTCTCTTTTTTTTTTGTTGAAATGGCATATTCTAAGAAATATAAAGCCATGAAGCAGAATGGTCCAATTGGAATCCAAAAGAGGTCATGCATTTTGCTTTGTTTCCATACAAATTTAGTATTTACACATATATACAAAGAAGAGAAACTAGAAATGAATGGCAGAAGTTTAACTGTTTAAAAGAGGTTAATACCTTCTCGTGACTGAGTGGATCTTGCTCTATGGTGGATTTAATGGACATTACTGCTTGAATCAAAACACTGGCTTCTCCATTCTCAGACCCCACATCAGCAGTCAAAAAATCTGCAATAAGCATTATTTCAGAAAACAACAACACAGTTTCATAAATGATCAATACAAGAAGTAGTGGATGACAGACCCTGTCTGATCAAAGCCAAAAGCCCTTCTATACATGTGTTTGCCATTTTTGGAAGTCGCCGTGCACATAAACCTATTGCAGCAACAGTATCAGCAGCAAATCTCCTGTCCGGATCTCTAATATAATCCTAGCAACAGACTAAAAGATAAGCATCAACTCATGGACTTATAAATGAAATAGTGTGCAAATATGTGTGCATATTTGAAGTCCGTGCATGAAACATGAATTTTTTTGCATAAAGCAATTCTCAAGCATTTTTAAGACTGAACAGATTTGTCTATTAGAATTACTGGTCAGAGTTATGAGATAACATAATGGCAATAGATTATAGGATTCTAATGGACGCTAAGGTTGCTTTTCATATCTACATATACAAGGGCCCTTGTAAATGAGACAGATAAGATGAAGTAAAACAAGTCAGTTATTTTGCTCTCCTTATGTTTTGCTCTTTCTCCTTCTACATGTTTTACTCTTTATTTCTTACCATTAACAGCTGCACACAACCCATTACACTCTCAGAAAAACTAGTAAAAATTTTCAAATCAGAACCCTCCATCCGTACCCCAGCAAAATTTCTTCAGTAACATTATATTAATACAGCAAGACACTGATCTAACATCATGTCAGTCTCTTGAAAAGACCTGAAAGAAATTGAACTTCATAAAATGATGAAAGGTCTGAAATATCATTTCTGTCAAAACTAAGAAGTGGGGGTTAGTAATTTGTTGAAGAACATCTTGAGGTATTTAGCAGAAAATTAACGAAAATAAGGCATGCAGAAAATTTCAAATGTAATTGTATTTCTTTCCCATTCCCGTACCTCAACTAGGTACACAAACTTCTTCAATATGTTAAAAAAAAAAATAAAAATAAAAATAAAAAATAAACCTTACAAAAGGCAGCCAATCTTTACGTGAAATGTGGAAGCCCACCATGGAAAAAGAAAATTGTACCTGAAACTCTTTGAAAACGGATGGAATTGATGAATCTGTGACAATAGAAGACAGTATCTCAAGCTTCAAAGCTCTAGTTTGATATGAATCCGAAGAACATATGAAGAAGTCTTCATAATATGGCTCAAAGAGATAAGGCATTGCTTTAGCAAACACTTGAATATTGCAGAGGACCTGCACAAGTCAATTGAAATAACCAACCTTACTGTCTATCAAAAAGTATAAACCGAAAAATAATACAGAGCAAGTAGATTAACTGAAAAAAAGATATGCACATTGTAAAATAAACAAAAGCCACATATTTAAGCATAAGCCAAAAGATAACTCTATATTACAAATTATTAATTTCTAGAGAACCTTGGAAGAATCTAACTGATATCATCCACATCACTTGACACTAGACACTGATAAAAACTAACAGAGCACAAGGTATACTAACACTTTAAAAAACATAACCACTTAGCCTAGTAGAGACATTGAAGTAGATGACAGCAACATCTTAAGCAGTTCTAATTCTTTAATGTTAAGAGCTAAAACACAGCTCCATTCAAAGGAATTTGTTCCCTTTCTACTTTCTAGAACTCATCCAATTTTGATTTTCAAGAACTTGAATTTAGATGATTTGAAAATCTTATAGCTTTATGAAATGATATCTACGCAAACTTGATAAGTGATAGATTAGTCGTTAACTAACATAGAACATCATAACATCTTTGCAAAAGGAATTTATGCGTAATGCAAAAATACATATCAGCTTATACACCAATGCATCAAATAATATATATATAGAGAGAGAGAGAGACAGACAGATAGACACACACACACACACACACAAACACTAAACAAAGAAAGTAAGAATATACCACATATTTTGAGGCAGCAGATGATCTCAGGACAAACAAGAGGGGCTTAACAATTCTTTTGACATCATCCCTTGGAGCCATAATCCAGTGTACACCAGCTGCTGCAAGTACTACAGCACTATTGTGACTCCATAGCAAAGGTGACGTGCATTGAAGTAGGATCGTCACATCTTCATTATTCTTGCCAGATGTATATTGTGCATCACTCAAATCAGAGGAAAGCTGCTTGGTGCAACTTGACCTTGTTAAGTATTCATCCAGACCTTCAATATAGGATCTTGAAATCACATTTGATATTTCAGAGTTATATGAGATTCTCATGTTGCCAGTATCACCTAATGCAAAGTCTAAATCATCCTTTTCAGAATGTGAATCCTCTGTACATTGCAAAGAAGACATAATTGATTCTTTCACAAGCCCATGCCTTGCTATTACATAACACAGAAGGATCCCGATCAAGATAATCTGACCCCACTCTTCCACATCAGGAAGAATATGACATAAATTTCCGTAATTTTGTGCAATCAAGGAAAAATTATTTGGACAAATGGAAGCAAATGCAGATGCAGCAGCTCCAACTACGCCAGGAGAATGATCATTTAATAAAATTCCAACAATCTGCATAAGATTATGCATCGTATATCTATTAATAGAACCAATATTAACCTTTAAAATATGTAATTATAAATTTCTTTACATAAATATGGCAGTGCCTTTGAACACCAATAGAACTCCGATAAACCAGGCACGTCTTTTATGAACCTGGAACAAAAATAAATTTCCACAGGCCAAAACTAATATACATTTAGGAGATAAAAAACAATGATTAAAACAATGATTCTGACTTTATAAAATGTACTGTTCCCTATTGAAAACAAAAAAAGAGAGAGGAAGAGAGCCTCTGATGTAAATTCATGTTCCAAAAACTTCACTGTGCAACCTGCAATACTGAGTTTTCAAGACACTACAATTAATATTTCTGAAAACAAACAAATTTTCGCATTGCAATATTTAGGCATGTTTGTGCACTTGACTTTAGATGAGTTTCTGCGACAAACTTCACTAAATGTGGAAAAATATGTGTAGTTAAGCATATGTAGTATGAATGAGAGGGGAAGGGGTTATATTTCAGGAAAAATACAGGAAATCTCTGAGTTCCATTGTATTTCACAAGTGACAATTGTTGAAGAATAACCTTTTTTTTTTTTCAAAATAACAATACTAGATAAACATTACAATCCAAAGTTCCAATCATAAAATAAATCAATGATAAATAATGGGTCAAGGAGAAACAAGGCATCAACCAGCCACGTAAAACATAATCCTGAACAAATCTAGGTTTTGGAAATAGAGATACTCAAAACATTATTATTATGAACCTGTGTATTAAGTATACAGACCTCTTCTATTGCAGAGGTATGCTCCTCTAGGCGCAAATCATGCAACTTGGGAAGAGCATTGGCTGCACATTTTCTGACATAAACAGATGGATCTCTAGCACACTTCGTCACAGCCACCAGAACAAGGGGTGCAATTACATGTAAACGAATTCCTGCCATGGTCCGAAGTGCCCACGCCCTCACTAGTGGATTCGGATCCCCCAAGTCCTTCTGGAAACAATTGATGGATAACAGTGCTTCATTTGGACGCCTACATTGTTGAAGAAAACAGATGAAAATGATTTGTGAGACACTATTTATAGGAAAAAGATGAGATTGATCACAATTTCAATTCTATCCTCGGATGCAATAGAAGGGAAAACCATTGGTCAATATCCAAAAGCCCAATGCAGCTGTTTCCTCCTGCTTCATACTTCCTTATCTATGCTAGAGCCATAGTTTTAAAAGGTGCAAGGCGTACCAAGGCACAAAGGGGCTATGGAGCCTGAGGTGCAAGGCGCGCCTTTTCGAGGCAAAACACACTTCTCATAAACAAAACTTAAAATATTATAAAATCAAAAAATTGGAGTCTTTCTATATAATATAGTTATAGGGGTTTTTTATTTATTCTTCAAATTAGTGGGTTTAATTGGATATTTTATAATAATTTAAGAAATTATTTACAATTTTCCCTAGCTCTAATTGGGTATTTTGTCATAAATTAGAGAGTTTTTTACAATTTTTCTACACATATATATTTAAAGTTTGGACAGCCAAAAATCTAGCCGCCTTATCTTCCCCCTTTACGTCATTTCTCCCTGCCTCAGCCTCTCCCTTCCCATCCCTTCTCTCTGCCTTAGCCTCTCCCTTCCCTCACCCTTGCCTTTCTCTCTCCAGTTCTCCTCACCGTCTGCAACCAAGCAACCACCATCTTGGAGTGCTGGTTTCGGCGACTAAAACACCGGCGTGAGGAGAAGGGAGTGGATCGGCAACAAGAAGGCTAGTCCCGGGCCTTTCGGCGGTTGTTTGGCCAATTTTAGCGGCGATTTTGGTTGCTAGGTGGTCGGGATGACTTGTTAGCTAGTTTTTGCTCTTCATTTTGCCTAGGCGCGCCTAGGTTCTCCTTAGGCTTCTCCGCCTAGGTGCTTCAGGCGCGCGCCTCTTCGAGAGTGCTACGCCTAGCCGTTGTTCAGGCGCCGACAGTGCGCCTTACACCTAGGCACACCTTTTAAAACTATGGCCAGAGCTTAAAACAGATTACACAGTAGTATAAAACCATCTTCTAACTGATATAAAAATACACACCTCGGATTCAATTCGCAAGGAACTAAAATAAATTGCCTTATCCACCTCACCAGTCTAATCATTGAAGCTAGAATCTAGTTATGTGGACATAAACTATGAGGTAATGACATGGCATCAAACGTAGACACCCCTTAAAAATAGTGGATCATTTAGAGTTGTGGTACTTAAGATGTTTGTTTGCAAGTGATCTTCCATAAAGCAAACACATAAACGTAGTATTAAAAGCACTCATTTTTTGCAAAAATGCTAAAAATAGGATCATACTCAGAACTAGGATCCACACATATAATTGCCCATACCGTAACATTCAATTAATTATGTAAGAAACTATGCAATACATAGAAATTACAATGTCTAACTTACTTTTCAGCATAATGCAGAAGATACAAGTAAACGAGCTTCTTTACTTCCAAGGACTGAGATGCAACATTTTTAACAACCTACAATTCCATTAACAAATTATTGGAAGAGAAAACAAATCAATAACTCAAAATAAAATAAATAAATAAATATAAATATAATATAATATAATATATATATATATATATATATATATTCTCGATACTATACTGAATTTACAACAAATTCTGCTTAAAAAACGAAAACAACAGGTATCAATTTCTATATTTTTCGAAGTTATCAATGACTTATCACATCTTCTATTCAAATTTTTAGCATCATTTTCTTCCATTGTTTTTGCTTTTCTCACACTTCCTAAGCAACCAAACACGACACTGAATTGAGAAACAATATAAACAGCTAAAATATTAAGAAAAAAAAATTCCTCGCAGAGATCAAGATTGCAACAAAAATTACACTCAATCAGCAGCTACAAGATCAAATCAATTATTCAAAATTATCACCAGCAATTAAACACAAGAGTGAGATGAGAGTGAAGTGTGGGAACCTGAGGGAAGAAATTGGAGACGTCGAAGCCCTGAGCGATGAGAGCGAGGAGTCGCTTAAGAGCCTCGCATTTCTCGGAGTCGAATTTGCTGTCGAGCAACGGCGCGATGTTGACGTCCTCGGGATCGTCGTACAAGTGAGCGTCCGTACCGATTCGGAACACCATTGTCGATGCCTTGCTCAGCGTCTCCGCTGTCGCGCCAAATTGAGGGAACATCTTTCTCTCTTTTTGATCCTGGAGAGACGATTTTGTGAGTTGTCGAGAGTTTGCTGTCTGTTTGCAGCTCTGCACTGGCCACCAGGTTGAGATGGACACTGTTTGGCTGCTTCGAATACCTAGTTCAGGTTTCGGAAAAGAACGGCACTTTGTGCGCGGTTGGGATCACTTGATCCTGGATTAGTGAGGAAATTGGTGTTTGGCTACGTTTTATGCGTGAGGCTCCATTTTCGTTTGCAAATCCTTTTTTTTTTTTTTATTATTAAATTTGACTTCCTATTCGATTATAGATTACTAGGACTTAATAAGATTAACCATTACAAGCCCGGAAAGCACTAATTTAAGAAGACTAAAATCTAAAATTACTCAAATGTTGAAGTTTTATAACTTATCATTGTCTTTTCCAATTGTATATAATCAATCGCAAACAATTACAAATGCATTTTATTCTTGAAGAAATGCATTCATATATACATTTGTATGTCGAATTCCTTTGGTTTTTATGCTTCAAAAGTATTTTGGAATCTTTTTGTTACATTTTATGTTTACATGACAAGTACATAAGGACATAACAAGTTTGTCCAATCATTCCTGCCCTTATAACATTATTATTATTTTTTTTTTCAATTTTTAGAACATCAAATAGATTAAAAATATGATAGATGTTTATCAAAACCAATGAATACTCATATAATCTAGATATATATTCTCACAATAATGAAAAAACAAAAAACTATATCGATATCAGTTATTATTTATATATTGTAGATATCTACTCTCATGATAAGGGGAGAAAACTAAAATGAATTTAGCACTTTTAAATGGTCTGAATATCTGTTTTCATAATAAGAAAAGAAAAATAATGTTAAAATTAATTATGTTGTTTGTATTTTTATGTAAAAACTAAATAGTTTTGAATATTACTAAAAATTGAATTGTGTCTGAAATCCAAAACCTAAATGATATGTCTTTTTTTTTTTTTCTAATTTTTGAATATATATGTTGATTATTTTTTTTTAAGAAAAAAAAATTGAAAACAAATACTTTTACATTTATATCCTCATAACTAATAATTGTTATGTACTTTTATTTTAAATTATATATGTAGCAAAAAAGCAAATCATTTAACAGATAAATCCTGAACAAATTTGTATATATATTTCTACTTTTACATAAATGTAGTTTTTTATTGATAATTATAAGTATATATTATTTTAAATAATAATAGTTAAAAAAATTTATAAGTTCATATAGCTTATAAATATTTTAATTTATAAAATATATGTGAACATTACTATACAAATATAAAGATTCAAATTGCTATTAACAATATGAAAAATGTTAATTTTTAGAATATTAATGAAGATAAATTTGAAATATGTATTGCTGACGTGGAAAATTAGTCAACGAGATTCTTTTGAGTCCAATGCTGCAGTAAATCAAATCGAAAACAACAAACAAAACAAAGATAGAAAAAGAGACGAAAAGAAGAACAAAGAAGAAAGATTTTTAAAATGGTTCGACCTTTTAAACTGCCTACGTCCACTGTTCTCTCTATATTTCTGCAGAGTAACGATAATATTTCTCTCAGTGTATCTCTCTTTATTTACAATGAAAATGGCTCCCTATTTATAGAGGAGGATGATACAATAAAAAAGTGATAAAACTGACAAATAATGATGGAATATAATTTCCAAGACTGACATCTTACAAAGTCAACCATAATCGCACTAGGTCCTAACATAACTCATGCTTAGTTGGTGAGATTTCCTCAAATCACGCTGTCATTAGGTGAAATAATCCTTCTTATCATGCACAACACGCCAGATTATTGTTCTGAACTGATACTCAGCGGGCTAAAGTAAGACGGGCTGAGCTGCAGAGGATAAACACTGGTTTAATGGATAAGCGGACTCATCTTAGCGATCTTGACATCGCCTAAAGGGAAACGACCTTGACGCCGCTTAAAGGAAAACGATCTTGACATCGCTTAGAGGGAAGCGGACTAGACGTCGCTCAAGGTTAAATGTTAGAGCTTCTGCGGACTGTGAGTTTCTACACTAAGCCACGCACATTGAGCCCCCTCTCGCTAGGACCAGTTTAAGTGGGCTCATGGGCTTTTACCAACCCATTTGGTCAACTCAGAAAATACTCATAACATATATTTTTTAGAATAATAGTTATGAAAGAAAATATTTTAATTATAATTAAGTAATTACGTGTTCAATGATAAGTTATAATTTTTTCAATCTACATATCTAACCCATAATAACATGAGAAAATTACTCATACAAAATTTATAAATTAATTGGGTGGTACTGGAGCTCTCACCACTAAGGTGAATAAAGACGTAGATAACCTATTACCACTAATGTGGATGAGGAGGTACATAACTACCTATACGAGGAGGGGCATGCAACTTTACATTATTGATAGTGTTATATAGTGTTACATTCAACGTGAGAAAAATAGTTTATAACACCATAAGTAGTACTTTTTTATGGAAAGTTGTAGTTGTAATATATGTATAAGAAAATTATACTCTAGTTATCCAATTTAATATTATATTCAGACGGAGCAAAAATTTTGATTTTATTATAATTTATCACTTACTATTAGTGGATATTCGTTAGAGTTGTAGTGGGTCAAAACCACAATATGTCAACCCTGAGTAGACCTCGTTGGTTAACATTATTTAGAACCTGATAACCTGAAACTTGAACAAACCAAGTAAAGAACACAGATAATTTTGACACAAGTAGGGTACCGGCTGAAGACATTTCAATGCTCAAATCAGTATCAGATTAATAATAAATGGAATAAACCATCAACAAAATATTCTCGACAAACATTGTTAAAGAAAAACTAGACACTCTTTAAGAAAAAGAAATAAAGATACGACAATCTGGAAGGATTTTGGCAGAATAATGGTATCTCTTCACCCCTTTCCTTTAAGGGTCCTCACTCTTATTTATAGACGCTCTACTGATCATGGATGAAGCCTAATTCGAATAAACATAAGAGTCTGAGAGTTTTGATAAGATCAAAACAGAAAACTGTTATCTCTAATTTATAGGGGATGAGATTGATCCTTATCTAGATTTTATCTATCAAGCAATATGAGTCCTTATAGAACTCACTTCGTAAAGAGGAAAAAAGATGTGGGATAACGAATGTCGGGTTCCTATCGAGTCGACCGACCCAATGACTCAACATTAGGTCGAATGGATGGATTGGATCTATTTTATTGTGTTAGATTTGATTGACCTACTAGCAAGTCGGTCTATGGACTAAAGAATTCGGTAACAAACATGTCCGATATATCATACTAGTCCTCCTTGATATGCTTTGGGCTTATTTCCTAACTACAGTTCTTGTCCACTACAGGAGTTAACTAATTCAGAGGTGAAATTTGTCTTTTCACCTTATTTTATATTTTTCTTTTAAAATAAATTTTAAAAATCTTATAATAAATTAAATAAAAAAATTAATCAAATAAAATAATCCAAATAAACCAAATATTTATTTAAGTAATTAAACAAAAATCTCAATCTCCAAATTGTTCTCGACCACTCTATCCTCTTCAAATCCCCTCCCCTTCCCCAACCACCACTACATCATTAGTTGGCTCTCCGACCGTTGCCATTTTGTTTTCTGCGAGTTCTCCGTCACGAAACTGGTGAGTTTTCGAGATGTGTAGCGCCTTCCTAACTATATCGACTTCCCGACCGATGTCGTGTGTCTCTCTTTTGCTCTCTCTCACAACATCCAATTTGCGATCCTCTAGGCAACGTCTCCGATGGGCAACATAACGGAGTCCTACATTGCCACCACCATGGCTGCTCTTGGCGCCATTGGCTTTGTACATTCTTAACTGCTCCGTCGCTGACTAGGCCGCTATCGTCGCCGCCACTTAGTCTAGGAGAGTCCCTATCTTTGCGGGTGGTCTCTTCAAGGTGGCTGATGCTTTTGTTGAGAGCTTTGATGGGCTTGATTACGTTTTTGTTACTGATTCCGTTGAGAGCTTTGATGCTTTTATTGAGAGCTTTAATAAGGGAGGAGGGAGGAGATTGGTGGTAGTGGTGAGAGGTCGCGGCTGGGTCTGCAAATGATGATGATGATTCTGGCTTTGTGTTTGATTATGGGCTTATGTTTCATATTCGATGATTCAGAGTTTGTCTGCAGAATGAAGATATGTTCTAGTTTTGTTGATTTTCTGTGTTCTTCATGAATTTGTTTTGGCGATGTCCTGTTCTTGACGTTGTATGAATGTGTTGATTTTATGGGTTGTGTTGATTTTCTGGGTTGGAGATTTTCTGGGTTGATGAAGATGATGAATGTGTGGACTTTCTGGCTTATTTTTTTTAAATTTTTTTTTCAAATTAATCTCCAATCTGCGTAATTTTTTTTATTTAATTATTTAATTTTTATATAATTATTTAATTTTTTTTCTAATCTCCAGATTGGAATCTGTCTTTATTTTTTTTAAAATTTTTTTCATCTTTATTTTTTTAATTTTTTTGCCTATTTTTATTTATTTTTAAAATTTTTATTTATTTTTTATTTTTTATTCGATCAACGGGTCAAACTAGTTATCCAGGTACATTTCGATCTTTTAGTCGTTCACTGTTAAATCTAACAGAGGTTCCTAATGGTAGGGATATAAATTGCAATAAAATCAAAATCTTTGCTCTGTTTGAACATAATTTCAAGTCAGGTAGTTTAATTGTAGGGATAATCCCAAAAAACCCTCTCACTTTTGATAAATTATTCATTCTCCCCCATATGGTTTTATTTTTATCCAAATTACCGCCTAACTTTTAATTAAACACCCAAAATACCCCCTGAAGGCGTATGAAAAGACGGTAATACCCTTGACAGTAACCGATTCCGTTAAATGAATAAGGTTGACCTTTTGACTTCAGGGGTAAAAGCGGAAATACGAAGAAAGTTAAAAATCTATATATTAATTAATTAAAATATGAAAAATTAAAATAAATAAATAATATTAAATATAAAAATATAAAAAATAAAGATATTTTTATTTTTAAAAAATAAAAAATTTAAATAATTTTTTTTTTCAGTACTCACCACTTTCCCTCTCTAACTCACCGTTCTCTCTCTCTCTAACTTCACCAGTCTCTCTCTCTCTCTAACCTCACCGCTCAGGCTCCGTCGCTCGCCGTTGCCTCCGCCAGACATCCACCACCAACCTCTCCCTCGCCGACTCCTCTTCATCTCTCTCTCTCTGGCGCCGCCGCCGCCGCCTTCTCTCCTCTTTCTTTTCAGATCAGGATCGAACCCAGATGGAACCCAGACGACTGGGTTCGTCTCCTCTGGGTTCCAACCCAGTCGTCTGGGTTCGAACCCAGATGAGGGTTCGTCTGGGTTGGAACCCAGCCGAACCCACTCATCTGGGTTCGAACCCAGACGACTGGGTTGGAACCCAGAGGAGACGAACCCAGTCGTCTGGGTTCCATCTGGTTCGAACCCAGACGACTGGGTTTGTCTCCTCTGGGTTCGAACCCAGATGAGACGAACCCTCATCTGGCTTCGAACCCAGATGAGGGTTCCAGACGAGGGTTGATTTTGGTTGCCGATTTTGCTTGATTTGGTTGTTGATTTTGGTTGATTTTGCTTGACTTTGGTTGCCGATTTTGCTTGACTTTGGTTGCCGATTTTGCTTGATTTGGTTGTTGATTTTTGATGCTTTTGATTTTGGTTGGTAATTATGTTGATGATTGCTAGTAATGGTGTTGATGATCGATAATAGATGATGAAGTTAATGTTGCAAAATTTTTTTGGGTTGATAATAACTGGGTTTCCAGAAAATGGAAACCCAGAATTTCTGCGGGTTCCAGTGACTGGAAACCCAGAATTTTTTAGGTTTCCAGCCAGAAATTCTGGGTTTCCAGTCACTGGAAACTCAAAAATTTTGGGTTTCCAGTCAGCTTCCAATGACTGGAAACCCAGATTTTTTTGGGTTTCCAGTCACTAGAAACCCAAAAAATTCTGGGTTTCCAGTCGCAGGGGGAGGAAACCCAGAATTTTTTGAGTTTCCAGTGAGAATTTTTTGGTGATGAAGATTGATGATGATGAAGATGGAGATCGGAGGTTGAAGATGAAAATGGCCAGATGGATTTCTTTTTTATTTTAATTAATTATTTTATTTAAAATATTATGTTATAATTATTTTATTTGTTAAATAAAAAT
The DNA here is from genome assembly GCA_022984855.1 of Dimocarpus longan. Taxonomy (NCBI): domain Eukaryota; kingdom Viridiplantae; phylum Streptophyta; class Magnoliopsida; order Sapindales; family Sapindaceae; genus Dimocarpus; species Dimocarpus longan. Next base: position 4,863,300 of record CM041015.1, on the reverse strand, counting down.
GTTTTATCAAGGGTAGAATTGTCTTTGTACAATTTTTCTAACAGTTTTGTTAACTTATTGACGGTAGGGGGTAATTTGGATAAAAATGAAACTAAAGTGGTAAAATAGATATTTTCACAATCTAGAATCGGTTTTTTGGGATTATCCCTTAATTGTAATTTGTTCTATATAAAGAGAGATTTTATATTATACTTGGGGTATCAATACAATTGACAAAAAAAAAATGAGTGATTATATTATAAAATTACTGATTGTAATTTATTATATCTGATTTCAATTAAACATGTTTAATTATAATCCGTAAATATAATTTTATCTATCGATTGTTATAAATATAATCTGACTCATTTAGTTGTAATTAGTTATAGAGCGAATTACAATTTAGCTACCCGATTAAAACGCTTTCACAGGCGGAGCAAATTTTTCAATGTTATTGTAATTTACCCCCCTAACGTTAATAAGATTCGTTACATTTAACGGCAAACAATATCAAAACAGTAGAAAGACGAAATTACCCTTTGACTGAAGTTGACCAAATATATAATCTGGTCAACTCATCTGTCTCCATTCTACTGTTCTCTCTCTTCCTCTCATTCTTCTTCTTCTCCTCTTCTTTCGCTTCTTCTTCTTCTTCCCTTCTTCCGCTTCTTCTGTTATTCTTCTTTCTCAGAGTAACGGGTTCACTCCGAGGAAGAATTGGGTTCGCTGACGAACCCAACAGCTGAGTTCATCACAAACCCAGATCTGGGTTCCCTGACGAACCCAGTTGGGTTCATCAGGAACCCAAATCTGGGAACGACGAACCCAGATCTGGGTTCTAGGTTTGCTGACGAACCCAATTCTTCCTTGGAGTGAACCCAATCTGGGTTCACTCCGATCTGGGTTCGCTGACGAACCCAGCTAACCCAGATTTGGGTTCTTAGGAACCCAGATCTGAGTTCCTGACAAACTCAGCTGGGTTCGTTCGTGAACCCAAACTGGGTTCACTCTAATGAACCCAGATTCTAGGTTCACGATGAACCTAGAATCTGGGTATATATATATATATATATATATTTTTTCCAGTTTGTGATTGTTGGTTTTGATTTTAGATGATGTTGGGTTTGATGGTTTTGTGGGAGATTCATAATATTGGGTTTGATTCGATGATGTTTGAGGTCATTTTTTGTGTTTTCGGAAGTGGATTATGATGTTGGCTAGTTGATTGATGATGATTAATGATGTTTGGAATCATTTTTTGGGTTTCCAGTCATCTGTTGAACTGATTGAAATTATGATTTTGAGATTATTATTTTTTGAGATTATGAACTGGTTGAAATTCGAACAGATGATGAAATTAAAACATTTAATTTTTATTTATTTTTTTAATACATATTTTTAAATCAATCTCTATTTTTTTATTTAATTTATTTTAAAATTAAAAAAAAATAAAATTAATATCAAAAGACAATTTTACCTCTTTCTCAGTTAAGTGTAACGAGATTCATTAACGGTGGGGGGGTAAATTGCAATAATATTGAAACATTTGCTCCGTCTGTGAAAGCGTTTTAACCGGGTAGCTAAATTGTAATTTGCTCTTAGTTATAATAAATACAATTAGTAATTTTATAATTAAATCACTTTTTTTTGTTAAGTATATCGATATCTCACGTGTACTCAAAGGGATCCGATATATATATTTATATAAATAATAGATGTAAAATTTAAAAAAAAAAAAAAAAAAAAAAAAAAAGATATGACTCTGATACATAATTTCAGTGTATGAATGTATACGAAGTAGAATTTAATTGCTTCAACTTTTATGACAAAGATGATCTTGACTACTGATAACTTTGAAGGATATGATAAAATTGTTTACAATGAATGCTAACCGACTCTTGTTAATAAGTTTATTTGTTATAAAATACAATATAATATAAAAACAATGAATATAGAATAATAATTAAATAAGAGAGAACAAACAAAAGTAAGAGAGAAAAAGAGAAAATAATTCAATTGATATATTTTTCAATGGTTACAATATAAATCTATTTATAAGCAAATTGGAGTATCATTTTCATAATGGGTAAAGAAGATTATAAAAAATTAAGTGGTGCTAAAACCATATATTCATAACACTCCCATCTGCGTGTACACCATTTGATAATACTTTTCGAAATTTTTGGATGTACCAAATACTACCTTATTAAAAGCTTTACCAGTAAAATCCAATGAGATAAAAACTGATCAAATGGAAAAAAGAGTGTAGGATACAAAACTCCAAAAAGAGATGACATATTTCCTTGATGAAAGCAGAAGATATGTCATGATCTGCTAGATAAAAAATTCAATAATCTTATGAATTCAATAGTATTTAGACGTGTTTAAAGGGACTACTTCGTTAAAAACATTGTTAGAAAAACTCAGTGGGACAAAACCTGATCGAAGGAAAAAAATAGTGTAATACACATATGTCCATATTGATTTAATATACTCCCCCTGAAAGATATACAATTGTTACTCTTGTAGTTCTTCGAAGATATTGAAAAATATGTTTGACTCTATTCCAGTGTCTTCAAGTTGATGGACTAATATTCCTTCTGATTTGTATTTGATCTTTAGGTTACGACAATATTTTGTTTCTCAAAATCTTACATCTCAAAATCTCTTTTCAAATATTCAACAGTTTTTAGGAGCTCTTCAGGAGTTTCAATTTAATTCATGTCATCGACATATATTGCTACAATTACATATCCAGATTTTGATTTCTTTATGAATACACAAAGACATGTAAATCATTAATATATTATTCTTTTGTGAGGTATTTACTTAGACAATTATATAACATTAATTCGGATTGCTTTCAGCCATATAAAAACCATTGTAACTTTATTGAATACAAGTTACGTGGATTTGAATTATATATTTTAGACATTTTAAATCCTTTAAAGATTTTCATGTAAATATTGGTATTTAATGATTCATATAAATATGTATTACTACATTCATAAGACACATTTAAAGTCTTTTGAAAACTGTCAAACTAATTAAAAATTGAAACGTAATCGAATTTATCATAGATAAAAATGTTTTATCTCATTATGTTTTCAAATAAATACTCATTTATTTTCATCAAATTTGACGTCTTTAGAAATCTGAACTATTGTTCTAAATACATCATGTTTGGTCAATGAAGTCAATTCTGCTTGAATCGCTTCATTTCACTTAGGCTAATCATGTCTTTTTTAATACTCATTGATACTATGTGGTTTATAATCATCATTTATAATCTCAATAGCTATCGCATATACAGATAAATTGTCAATGATTATTTTATCATGACTACACAGTTCTCCTAAGGAAATTTTTTACATTTTCAAGATTTTATATCTTTTTAAGAGATTATACCACTTCTGAGGCACTAGTCTCTGCAAGGACGGTTCATTCTCATCATATGAAATTATCTATAAGACAATTTATTTTCACATTATCAATATTAAGTTTCTGCAGTAAACTTTTGAGATGTAATTATATCTTACCGTCTTAATTTTTATATGAGTAATTATTTTGATCAAAACATATGACAAGTTTAACATGACTACATAAGTATAACTCTGCTTTTGTTTTGATCAATAATTTTTATGTCGACATTTATCCATAATATATTATTCAATATTCTCATCATTTTTCTGTAATATACACAGTAATAAAATATAATATCTTAATTTTCTTTAAGTTTTCAGTACATATGTCTCTTCAGGAGCTACTGTAAACTCTCACATATTCTTAAGACAAACTATAATATTTGTAGTTTGAACACATATTTTTTCATATGTAATTAAGATCTTGTTTGAGTATCATAGGAGGAGATTTAAAGAGTTCTATCTTTTCAAAAATATTTAATTTTTCAGAAATTATATTTATATAATGAGGATTATATATAGTTCGAGTGTGATCTTTAAAATAATCATGATATTTTATTATTCACTTTACAACCAAATTTACTTTTTATATTTTTATGTGTAACGAAATGATTTATTTGTTGTCATTTATATAAATTGTTCTTCAGAAATAATCACCCGGGTTAATATATTAACAATAAATATAAAATCATTTAGGTATACAATTTTCAAGTAAACAATTTTTTAAACTTCAAGTTCATATGACTTATACAATAATCGTCATAATGAATTATGCATGTCAATTATAATTTTATATCGTTAAATTTTTTTAATTTTATCCTTTTTCTCACCCTAACGACAAGAAAATTTATTCATTGACATTTTTTTTTTTTTATCTTTCGTGAATTTATTTGCATCATCATAATGTCCTTCTGAGACTTATTTATATCATCATAATATTCTTTTGGAACTTAATTATACTGTCTTATTATTCTTCAGGGATATATTAGATTATCATATTATTCTTCAATTACTAAAATGTCACATAGTGTCTTTCAAGGACTAAATTGTAATATCAATTATTGTCTTTCAGGGACATTTAGTAAGTAAGAATCTTCAAATTCTATAATAGATATCTATATTACTTCCAATAATTTGATGCATTATTTTCTTTGTATTATTGGATGAAAAATAAACTTTTGATTAATCACAATTTTTTTTTATCATATTATACTTATGATCATATGATAGTCATTGTAGAATATGCTTTTGGCATATGACAGTATGAAAAATAAAAATGTGATACACTTTTATTAATATATATATGAATAGATCCTTTCAGGATCTGTTAAAATAACAAAGTTTCACATATATAATATTGTTGTTTTTCATTTTATAATATACAAATTTGCTTTTCTGGAGCCTTTATATATCGATAAAATATTAATATAATATTTATATATACTTTAGATATATAATTATTATAATTTCATATTCCACCAATAGTAAACATTTTGTTTACTTTACTTTGGTGTGAATTTCACTTAAAGTGGTTAAAATTTATTATGATCACCAAGGTTTTACTGACCATAATCATCGTCATGACTATTAGATGATTTAATATTAACTTCAGGGAATGATATTAATTAATTTAGCCATGCGAGATAAATGATTTTTTATCCCATAATCATTAACATTACTACTTCAGGAGTAAATTTGAAGTACAAATTATTTCAATCATCTGACTTCATTTATTTGGTGATCAAATATATAAATATATATATTTCTTTACAAATATAAATTAATCATTTCACTAAAATATATAAATCGTAATCACAGTGAATTAATGAACAATTTCTCAAAATACAATTACAACAAATTGTAATAAATATTTAATAATCAAATAAAGTTTAAGAAAATACATGTCATATACCTTATTTCGTATCTTGTGTGAGAAAAGAAGATAAACGAAACTAACATTATCCTTCACTAACAAAAAATTTTATGAGAAATAATAATAATTATATAATTTAATATAAGAAAAATAAAAATATTATACATTTTTTTTTTCAAAAACTTAAAACTTTAACCTATGATGTGATTGTATATTATCATTACATGTTAAATATAATAGTAACTCAAAATTTTAGGTTTTGATAGAATTGAGAATGAAATTCTTTTTCAGATCACGTTAATTACTGTAATTAGTTTTAGAACTTCAAGTTCTAAGTAAATTACAATCATACCTTAATTTTATGATATATTATAAAAGATCTCAAACAAAATAACTATCAGGAAACCTTAATCGCTACCACTATTTGATTTTTACATCTAACAGTTTATGCCACTATCAGACTCATGCTGTTACTAGAGACGTAACAACTTAAACCATAACACCAATAAATTTTAATTATATGGCATGAAGCATGAGATCGTTATATATATTCGATTAAATAGAACGTATTAAATATATAAGAATAAAAATACATATCTCGATACGTTAAAATTCATAAACAGAAAATAGAATATTTTAACGTATTTACAAATATAAATTTCATGATTTTTATTCTGAAATCATGAACAAAAGTTAGTATAAAAGATCTTCAAGTCTCTACTCATCCTTGATGAGGAGATATATTTTCAAATCTACATACTTGGGTTCGAGATAGGTTCTTTTTGTATTAAATTCGAATTGATTTAATTTTTTTCAATTTTTTTTATTCTTAATTTTGAAACTTTTAGTTTCAAAATCTAAAAATATATATATATAATCTAGAATTGAATGAAATATCTAAAACTTCAGGTTTTAAAATCAAAATAAAATTGAGAATAAATTTATTTAGAATCTGTAACTTCTGGTTTAGATTTAGAATACAAAAATTTGGATTCAAATCATTCATTAAGAATCCAATCAATTAAAGCGAATTTGATGGAACCATTATGTTATATGCAAAAAGTAAGAACATAACATCACATCACAAGATCAAATCTGTTCGATCTTTATTTAATTTTTCATAACTCAAAAATAATTACATTGTTTTATGTCTATATGTATATGCATAATCTTGGCTTCATACACAAAATACAAACTTATATATTTTGTTGTCTTTTGTGTTTAGATCAATGGTCTAAGACACACTCTTTCTATAAAATAGGCAAGGGATAATTATGTTGCTTCAGACAACTATAATTTATTTGACATATACAATTGTCCACATTGAGTGTAAAAACCAACAAAATTTAATTAGAATTTAACTAGAATTTTTAGTTTCAGATAAATTAGCACTATAGAAATTCTAGTTCTAATAGATAAATATATCAGAATTTATAATTCTAATTAAATTAAAGTGTAGAACTTCTGGTTTTAAATAAATTTACAATATAGAACTTCATATTCTAATAAAATTGAAAATTTAGAACTTCTAATTCTAATTAAATTGAGATTATAAAATTTCTGATCCTGTCTGGAAACTAAAACTTTTAGTTTTAATTATCGCTTGCAAACTTCAGCTAACAGATTAAAAAACTAGAAGAAATATCATATTAAACAAAATATTAAAATATAAGTTCAATGAGATTAAATTTATTGATCCAAAAATAGCAATTCTCATATAACAATATTCATAAAATTATTTAAACAAACACCAGAAACATTGATATCTCACTAAGAGCTAAAATATATATATATACTTTATATATTTTCTACGTAGTACATAAATAAGGAAAAGAATAATTTTTTTTTTTTTTTTTGTACACAGAACAAAGACAAACTTCATATAATTTTTTTCTTTTCTTTCTTTTTGCATCAATTAAACCAATAAAACAAATTTTTCGATTCATTTTTTTCTCTTTATACAATTAATCAAATCATGCAAATAATATATGGATTTGAAACTCTTAACATATGTTTTTAAAACAATATCCACATTGCATATGTTTAAATAAACATATAAACCAGAATAACAAAATGACAAAAATCAATTAAACTTGGAGAAAAATTTATTTTGTATCTAACGTAACATCTGTTAGCATAACATAACATCTATACGAAACACATATACTAGTATAGAGTAGATCATATGAATGAAAACTTCCATACCAGATTCATACTAATAATGTGTTATAAAATATGACCTAAAAATAATGAATATAGAATAATAATCAAATAAGAGAGAATAAACAAAAATAAAAGAGAAAATGAGAGAAAATAATTCAATTGATGCATTTTTCAATGGTTAAAATATAGGTCTATTTATAGGCAAAATTGAGAATCATTTCCAAAATGAAATAGCAATAAATAAGGTAAAAAATATTATAAAGAAGAAAGTGGTATTAATACCATATATTCATAACATTATCAATATATTGAGAGTAATATTACAATAATTCAAGATAATATATAAATTAATTCCTCTAAAGATCATTTATTTCAATTGGAAGATTGAACAAACAAGTTTTAGTTTATAATTTTAAGGTGTTGTGCACTTCAGTGAATACAATGTTATTGTTAATTGGGTTGATAATGGTTTAGCTACTTTTATAGATTTTATTATACTTAAAAAGAAAAAAAAAAGTCATTGATTGTATTCTATATATATATATTCACAATTTTCTTTTAATGGGCCAACTCGAAAAAATCAAAGTAAATGGGGCAAAAAAAAAAAGAAGCCAAAATTAAACTATTTTAGATTGAAAACTAAACCATCAAATCAAAGTGGGGTTTTATTGGCTTGACTTTATCTTATAATTAATTCGATTTGGGTTGTAAATTACTAAATTAAGTAAATAATGATATCTTCCTAAACCAACTGATTAGGACCAACTTAAAGGTATGTGGGGCCTTGGCCGAAAATTTGAAATGAGACGTTAAATGTTTCACGCAAAAAAAATTAAATTAATCATAACAATATTTTATTGAAATTACAAAATCTAAATGTATATTCAACTCTACAAATGTCGTTTCACTTGCAACAAAATTTATCAAGAATTATGATTGAACTATATATATATTAATTTAGGATCTTTTATCCTAATTCATAATAGGATCATATCTAACAAAAAAATAGATGAAGAATTTTGTTATGCTTGGGTTAAACAAAAAATATATAAAAAAATTAGCTAAGTAATAAAGTTTGGAACAATGCAACCTAAAATGTTGCCAGATATATATATATATATATATATATATTATAGTACAAAAGACAGCTTTTAAAGAGTTCAACGGAATAGAATATATAAAATTAGAGTAATTATAGACTTTTAGGCCATGTTTGATGTAGGGGATTTGGCGTGGGATTGGAATTCCAATCCCACTCAATCCTGCGTTTAGTGTGGGAAAGGAAGGGGAATCATTTATTCTCAAATTCACCACCCATTCTTGCCAACATAAGAATTAAAATCCTAATCAAAATGATGGAATTTCGTCTCCTGCCTTGGTAAGAATAAGTTTCCCACTCTCTTTCATGTCACACCACCACCACCAATAAGTCTCTGTCTCTCTCCCACCATCAGTCATAGTCGCTTTCTCTCATCACCAAGACAAGTGACTCTAAACTATAACAAAAATATCACAATCAATCGCAACAGATCTTGTAAACAGAAAAAACCCAAATTAAGCGACCCATCAACATCCATCATAAGAAAGAGGGGGAGAGAAGTAAGTGAGAGAGAATAGGAAATAGACTTGGGTCGGAGATGAAGACGACTATGAAGATGGAGATGAAGATGTCGATGTCGGTGATGAAAATGGAGATAAAGATGATGGCGATGGCAAATGAGAGGAGCTCATTAAGGAGGGCAAAAGATAAAGCCGGAGCCGAAGACGAAGTCAGAGATGAAAACAATGGTAGCAGCAGTGGTCGGTTAGAGAAGAGAATAAGAGAAAATGGGGAGAGAGTGTGACTTTTTCTAATAAGATGAAATGAGGAGAGAGAGTGTGATTTATATTAATATTAATATAATAAATATTTTGATTTTAATATTATTATATTTTTTTTCTTTAATTTAATCTCAAATTCCACTAAACATGGGAAAGTAATTTTTTAATCCAATTTATTTTATTTCAATTTAATTAATTCCATTTCTTCGTGCCAAATGTAGCCTTAAAGTGGGTTTGAATGATTGCATTAATGACCGTATTAGACATATTGTTGTACCGGTTAAACCCGTCTAATGTTTGGTGAGAACATTGGAATGGTTACACCATTCCTATCAACTAATTTATAACTAACAAAGGTTTGGGTTACTCTTTTTTTTTTTTTTTTTGGTTACTTTTTTTTTAAAGAATTAGTGTTATTTAATTATTCAATTATTTAAACATTAAAACATATAAAAAAATTAATTTATAAAACTTAATTAAATAATACTAATAACTTTAATATATTAAAAAATTAAAATTTTTTAAAAATTATTATAATTATATTCTAAAGGGACATTTTCAAATGTAAAATTTTAGATTTTCCTTTATTTTTAATTTATCAAATTTTGATTATTTTATTTATAAATATTAAATTACCTTAAAATGTTATTTTTTTATAAATAGTATTAAGACATAATCATTTTTGAACATATCCAATCTTCTCACATGCCAAACATGGGATTTAATCATATCTAATTCAATCTAATTCAATTAAGTCCAATATAATCCAATATGGTATATCAATTGCACCCTTAAACTTTTGCATCGCACTTGCATTCAATGATGTGATAGTTAATAAATGGATACACATTAGTGATAATTTATTTCACTTATAAAATCCATTTATCAATTATGAGGTACAAGTTGAGAAATAAGTTAAAATGTTTTATTTTGCTCATAAAATTATTAGGTTTTGACACAAATATAGAGGCTAATTTACAACAGTTGTTGAAATAGATTGTTGGTCCTACGTTAGCTTTGTCGGGCCATTAACAACCTGCAAGAAAGCCAAGGGATTAAAGGTAGAGTTCTTGATATCAGGGTGATATCGGCTGAAAGCATTTCGATGCTCAAGTTAGATAATGTAAAAAGACTAAATTTGAACAATAGATAAACGATAAATTAGAAATACTTTTTGATGTTGAATTCTGGGGATTGATTGACTAAGCCTAACAATGATTATTGGGATGAAATGGAGGGAATTTTGGAGTGTCTAAATGGTGAGGGTAATGTAATGTAATTAAAGCATAAGTTGTTAGAGAGTCCCTCCAATGGCTATGTTTAAACATTTATAGTGAAGCAAGTATTTGTAAGAGGGTGTTCGTGAGAGGATCTCACTACTTGCGGATCCTCCGCACTTGACTCTCATGAATTAAGTAGGGTTGACTTTATCATTTGGACCAAGTCAAATGTCAATAGAAGAGGCAACTACTGATTAGCCTAGGGCTTGGGCTATTTGTGTGCTATGTATGGGCTTCATCAGCTTGGTGCTAAGATTTGGGGTTTTAGGCTTGAGCATAATTTTTACCATTATAATAACTATATGGGCGAGTCAAAAAAAAAAAAATAAATAAAAACTAGACGACATGTAGTTTTAATTGTTTCTTTTAACATTCACACCTTACGAGTAAAAAAACTATTAGAATATGTCGATATGAATCATTAATAGCGCAGTTTAAATAACTAATTCCACAATAGGAGATAACAACTCCCACTAACAAAAGAACACGCTTCATATTTTGTATTTTAATAGAATAAATGTGGAACTAGAATCCTTGATCTATTAGGTTGACAGAGATACTCATCCCCTCTTATGAAAATATGGTGTGTATTGTTATATAAAATAGCATGGAATAAAATTAAGTTCACCCTGTTACAAAGTAGAAAGATATTTATTTGGAAAGTAAATAAAAGATAGAGAATTTTTATTTTTAGATTAATGCTGAAATAGGAAAAATTTTAATTAAAAAATTAATTTCTTTTGCTAAAAAGTTATTAAACATACATAAATTTTTTGAAAAAAAAAATTAGAGTCCTACTTTTTGGTGGGGCCATCCCTCAGCTTGAGATAGTGATAGTAATTTTATTTGCGAATATCCATCTTTCATGAGCGGGTATGAATTCGACTAAATGGGTTTGCGGGTGGATATAGACATTAATTTCATACCTATAACGAGTATAGGTAGGAAAATTCCAAGCAGATTCAGGTATGAATACTGATGAATTCATCCAAATCTTATCCATTGTCATCCTTAGCTTAAGGCATGAACCATCGAATTTCAAGAGAAATGTTGATTTTAGAGTGTTGACTGTAGAAGATTCTCGAGGATAAAATTATAATTCTACCTCCTTAACCATGTAAATTATAATAGACAATTACAATAAGTTTCATTTAAAATATGTAAATATGTGTAGATACAATTTCAAAATTAATCTAGTTTATCGCAAAAATATATTTAAATTATATCTTTTCTGTAAGATTATATCTACCTAAACGTACTTCAAAATCTCTTCTTAATTATTATAATTTTTTTAGGGATCTATGATGGTTTTCATCAACCTCTAAGTCTGCTCAGATTCCGAGATATTTGTCCGAATCCTAATCAGCAGCTTTTATTTGTTGCTTTGCTTCATTTTCTGGGCCTGCAATCCAATTTCCATGGCTTGGTCAAAGTTCACGTTAAAGAAAAGAAACCACAACTGACAAGAGTCCAGTGAGTGAGTACAAACTAGACACTGTTGAACGAGCGCCTTGTCCTGCTTTATTGAATCAGCTGCAAGTCTATTGGTCGGTCACAGCGGTTTTATGCTTGGGGTATGACGCTATCGTCTCTCAAATAAATAATGAAGCTGTGGGTGGTTGACAAAGTACGGAACTCCTGAAGCGCGTGGGTACACGCTCCCCGTAGAGAAGTTCTAGACTGTGTTGCAGCCTAAAAAGCTTTGACATAGACCTCTTATATTCTTCATTTTTTCTCTTCAATGGCTTTCAATAAAATTTAAAAAAAAAAAAAGGAAAAATTTGAAAGCGAAACACAAAACTCAATTCTTTTATGGTTTGGTGGCATTTGTTTTTATGTGTTAAATCTTATAAGATCCTTCTTCTTTTTTTTTAATGAAACACATTTTTTATGGACCAAAACAAACTCAGAAATCAATCAAAATCAAATGAGATTTTGACTCTGTATCACGATTCGAGAAGCGTTTCTCATACGAGATGAAATAATTCACATATAGGTGAAAAAGAGGACTCACATAAGATATAAGGAACAACTCATACATTTTTATATAGTGAGAGAGACTGTTTTATTGAGAATTGAACTTGGACCTTAAAGGAATAAGGGTTAATGACTTTCACCAATTGCGCCACTAATTGACTCTCAACAAATTTTAAAAAAAACAAAACATTTTCTAAACACCTTCTAGTTTGTTTTTATTGCTAAATTTTAAAAGATCCCTTTTTAATTAAGCACTTTTTAATTTATTTGGATTATTCGATATAAAAAAAATCATAAAATATCTTTTAACATTAACCATTTCTTAAAATTATCACCGAATAGATTAAAGATCTATCAAAACTTACAAAAATATAAAATATGTACTCATATAAATGTAAGACATTCACTTTCACAATAAGAACATAAACTTTATTATGTGTTTCGTATAAATTGAATATTCAACACCATAGTGAATAAGAAAATATCCAATTACCTACTTTATAAGGTGAAATACTTTTAACATTCATTTTTTAACTATATGCTAATGAAAAATGTCCTTCCTTAATTAAAATTATCAACAGTTTGGTGACAAGCCACATTTGGCAGGTGTAGGACCATAGAAGGCACAACTATCCCCACAACTATTACAAATCAACACCAGACCAAATTTAGAAATGGAAATATAAAAGGTTATAGATGTTTAACTATATTCTACTAAATTGGTACGAAATTCCATTGTACAGGACAGACAATAACATTTATAGGTCATAATTCATAATGTAATGGCTTTTATCAACTAACAGATCTTGCAAATTATAGAATCATTGTTCATGTTGTCAGTATTCTAAAATAGATCAAAGACCAATCATATCATTTATCTATAATAAACACAAAAGATTTAAATAGTATGCATTAACAACACTTCGATTGTGTGTTAATTTAGGGCGTGTCTGATTAGGTTTTAATATGGTATATTTTTGGTTTCATTTTCTTCACTTCAAAGCTGCAAAGTTTAAAACAACTTCGGGTTGTTTCACAATTTTTTTTATATTAATTTAGAGTACTCTTGGTCACGATTCAGAATCTTATTTTTAATTTTCATTTCTTTTTACTTGCTGAAAAGTTGAAAAACAACTTTGGTTATTCCATGTGTTCTGTGTATGTTAATTTAGAGTGCTTTTGGTTATGTTTCATAATCATATTTTTGGTTTTCATATTTAATTTTCTTACTTTAAAGCTAAAAAGTGAAAAATAATTTTTGATTGTTTCACGTGTTTTCCAATACCTTAATGTTGGGTGCTTTCGGTTACGTTTCATAATTATTATTTTATTTATTTTTATTTTTTACTGTAAAGTTGAAAAGTTGAAAATAACTTTTGTTTATTTCATTTGTTTTCTATATGTTAATTTATGTGTGTTTGGTTACGATACAATTTGGAGTTATATTTTTTGTATTTTTAACTTTTTAGTTTTTGTAAGTTTAAAGTTGAAATGTTGAAACAACATTTGGTTGTTTCATGTGTTCCCTATAAGTTAATTTATGGTGCATTCGATTATGTTTTAAAATCGTATTTTTGATTTTCAGATTTTTTTAAAGCTGAAAAGTTGAAAACAACTTTAGATTATTTCACTTGTTTTTTATCTATTAATTTAGTACAAATTCAGTTACATGTAAGAATCATATTTTTGGTTCTCATTTTTTATTTTTTTATTTTTTACTTCAAAACTGAAAAGTTGAAAACAACTTTTAATCATTTTACATGTTTTCTGTATGTTAATTGTGGATGCGTTCAATTATGTTTTAAAATCATATTTTTTGTTTTCATTTTTTTATTTGAAAGCTGAAAACTTGAAAACAACTTTTGGTTGTTTTACATTTTTTTTTAAATAAAAAATATAATTTAGTGAGCATTTGGTTCCCTTTCAAAATTTTAGTTTTAGTTATCATATTTTTACGTCGAAACTGAAAAGTTGTTCATTTCATGTGTTTTCAACAATTTATACTCTATCTTTTATTCTTTTTATTTTTTATTTAAGCATTTGTAATTAAGGTTTTGGAGAAAAGGATAATTAAATTAACTATTTAAATTAAGCTAATTTAATTATATAATAACTCTATTTGATTATTATTGATTTTCATGATAGTCTTTTGAAAAATATAAATTATTTTTTAATATAAAGTTATTGGTCAAAGCCAACGTTTTATTAAAAGCAGAAAAGAAAAATACGAAAAAAAATAAGATATAAAGTTAAAAAGAAATATATATATATATATAAACTATTATATAGAAAGCAACTTGTCATTGTACATCCAACAAAATAAAAGCTCACATATTACTTAAAAATCAAATTAGATTTTAAATCTCATATAATATTTAAATTGCATCTATATTATATATAATCAAATCTGAAATATATTTTGACTTGCATACTAGTATTTTCTGTCAATCCTAAAATTAGATGACCTTATAATCATATAAAATAAAATAAACTACAAAAAAAAAAAACCTTAAAAAACTAAAAAAAAATGTAAATATTTTTGTACTATTTTTTTATATGGTATGGGAAGGATAAATATAAAATTTAAACTTTTAACCTCTTAGAATGAAAAGAAATATTTAATCACCCTTAGTATGAGTTTTTGTGAAAAAAAAAATAAAATTTGTCAGGTTTTAAGGTCTTGTTTGTTTTCAGGGATTAGATTGAGATTGAAAAAATTTCAATACAATTTTTGTATGATGGTTGTATGAAATTGGATTTTTCCAATCCCATACAACCATTTATAACTATGTTGGTAGGATAAATTTATTGGTGGGTTAAATTTATTACACCAACATGAGATACTTTATTTTCTTTATTATTATTATTTATTTTCTCTATTACATTAATTATATAAAATATCAAATTTATTTTTAATATTATTTTTATATACTTTATTAAAATATTAATAAATAATATATTTGAATAATAATAAAATATATATTATTTTAAAATTGTTTTTAAAGAGTTAGGTTTTACTTTTTAAAATAATGTAAAAGGATTATACTTTTTAAAATAAAATTAAAACATTTTTAGCTTTATTTTATACAAATAATATAATACATAATTATTTTGTTGTCAAATCCCATAATAAATCAAATAATGAATGATGTTATTTTTAATTCAATCTTATACAGTATTAAACATATCATAATATTAATTTACACAATTAAATCTAATTTTATATAAATAATTCAATTCGTTTTTGCTTGCCAACCAAACCTAAAGTTACAAAATCCAACCAAACTAAAACTGAAGTAGTTGGTCTGTTTAGGAAATCCAAACAAACGCGCACACCATGCGCGTGATCGCCCAACTCCGCATCTTCCACAGTCAGTGACCCCACCTCCACCTCCCACCTCCCGCAAACCCATAATACATTTAAAATGGAATCTCTGTACTTTCTCACTTCACACTAACCCTAGTGGTCACCACCACTATCGGTTTCACCAACACCATTTCTCCCCATTCACCACCAAATTCCACTTTCTATAGCTCCAATTTTGCAAGTCTCCACTGGGTACCCCCCCTCACTCTCTTGCTCACATTTTTGAACCTTTTCTATTGATCTAATTTCATGCATGTTATTATTATTTTTTATTTATCTTGCTTTAGATTTATAATGCTGTCTCATAGTTTGGTTTTTTTTTCTCTTGTTTTCAATTTAGCTTACTCTAAACATGAATGCTTGAGAATTGGGTTTTAGAAGTGAATTTTAAGGGTGTGCATTGATGTATCTATGTTGAATTCTTTAGAGAATTGGTTTTTTACATGGGGATTTAGTTATTTGCGGTTTGATTGTTCATGTTACTGAATATTTGATGTAGGGGTTTTGGTTTATGTTGGAAAATTGATTTTGAGAATCAAAAAACTTGTATACGCATTTATCATGGGTTTCGCAGAGGGAAGAAAGGTTACTGGGTTTGGAAATCCTTGATATAAATATGTACATGAGCCATATTTGTCAATGTAATAAATTGGCCTGCTGTAATATCTCTTTATATGGTATTTTAGTTTTTTTGGGATCGAGAAATGTTAATTGAGAGGTGAGAATTTAGAGATGGGAATCGAGAGCTTCGAAATTAAAGAGAGTTTTGTCTATCTGTAATTATTTTCTTCTAAATCGTGTCCTTAGAATCCTGTGTATCGTGGTCGATGTAAGATCCCGAATTCTCGAATATTGAGCATGTTAAACATAAAGACAACTTTCGTCTGGTTTGGTTTGTATATAATAATTCTCTAGAATTCCCTGTATGTTGCGATAATTTGTATATTAAGTTTACCATTGTTTGTGGCGTTTTCCTTTGAGTGAATGGTTTGATTGATTACTTTTGCGTAATTTTTCTTTGGAAATTGTGTTTAATTTTCTCGTGGCATTGATATTAAAAATTTAAAGCATTGAAGTAGCAGGCAAATCGTTGTTGTTTGTACCTAAACTCGAAACCATGGCTCTTATGTTCTTTCTGGCTCTGTGTACAAAATACTCACTTTAGAATTAATGGAAGTTATTTTCACAGATAATTGAAGCAATTTGTGTTAGTGTTTGATTCTACTCTCAGGTCACGTTTGAGAAAGCTTAATGGGAAGTTCGGTGGAGCACAGCTCAGAAGATGATTCAGACATAAGTGAATCTGAAATGGTTGAATATGAAGATAAATCTTATAAAAAATTGAAGAGTGGAAATTGCACTGTGAAAATCTCAGATGAAACTTTTACTTGCCCTTATTGCCCCAACAAGAAAAGAAAGCGAGATTACCTTTATAAAGATCTCCTTCAACATGCTTCTGGGGTGGGCAAGAGTCCTTCGAACAAAAGAAGTGCAAAAGAAAAAGCAAATCACCTAGCACTGGTGAAATACTTGGAGAAAGATCTAGGGAGTGTAGGCAGTGCATCAAAACCTGTGAAAGAAGATAACTCCGTGATGGGTTGTAGCCATGATGAGAAGCTTGTGTGGCCGTGGACAGGTATTGTGGTTAATATTCCTACTAAAAGGGGAGAAAATGGGCGTTCTGTTGGAGGAAGTGGATCCAAGTTGAGGGATGAGTATATAAGTAGAGGGTTCAACCCCAAAAGAGTTGTTCCATTATGGAATTACCAGGGTCATTCGGGAACTGCTATTGTGGAATTCAACAAAGATTGGCCTGGCCTACACAATGCCATGTCCTTTGAGAAAGCTTATGAAGCGGATCATCATGGCAAAAAGGATTGGTATGCTTCTAACAAGGAAAAATCTGGTCTTTATGCTTGGGTTGCCCGCTCTGATGATTATAATTTGAATAATATTGTTGGGGAAAACCTGCGCAAGATCGGGGACCTTAAAACCATTTCTGAAATGATGGAGGAAGAAGCTCGGAAACAACATCAACTTGTGTCTAATCTCACAAACCTTATTGAGGTTAAAAGCAAGCATTTGGAAGAGATGGAGAAAAGATGCAATGAGACTTCAATCTCTATTAACAAGATGATGGAAGAGAAGGAGAAGCTTCTTCAAGAATATAACGAAGGTGTGTTTTTGTATTACAGTTAATGGATCTCATTATAACTATGTAAAAATTTTATATTGTAAGTAAATTATGTATTTTTATTGCTGTTCCATTTATATGCTTTTACATTCTTTATATCACTAGCAAGAGGGTTTGAGACTCTCCTTTTATTTTTCCTTCTTCTGTTAGATTCTATATTGGCTATGGTATTTAAGAACTGTATATTCATTACTGATGCCATGCTTATTTGCCTCACAGAGATAAGGAAAATCCAACTAAGTGCACGGGATCACTTTCAGAGGATCTCTAATGACCATGAAAAGCTGAAGTCACAACTGGAGTCTCAGAAAAAAGAGCTTGAGATACGTGGGGTAGAACTGGAAAAACGTGAGGCACGGAATGAAAGCGATAGGAAAACTCTTGCTGAAGAGATTGAAAAGGTAGATTGCCTTTCTATTTGAGTGTTCTACATGTTGTAATAAATTCCATGCTGTACAGACTAGAAGTTATTGCTGCCGTATAAATCTGTTGTTCTGTCAGATTGCTGTGAGAAATAGCTCTCTTCAATTGGCTGCAGTTGAGCAACAAAAGGCTGATGAAGTTGTTATGAATCTGGCTGAAGATCACAAGGTTTGTATGCCTTACATGCCTCAGTAATAATCAAAATGCTTCCATGTCATTTTTTGGAGAGTAGAAAATTATTGACAATATTCGTGACTGTTAATTCCATGTAGAGGGAGAAGGAGGCTCTTCACGATAAAATATTTCAACTGGAAAGACAACTTGATGCGAAACACAACCTGGAACTGGAAATTCAAACTTTGAAAGGGACATTAAATGTCATGAAGCACATGGAAGAAGGAGATGACAGTGACGCTGAAGTTCTACAAAAGATGGATTCAATACTTACAGATTTGAGAGAAAAGGAAGGAGAACTTGAAGATTTAGAAGTGTTGAATCAAACACTAATCGTAAAAGAGCGAAAGAGCAATGATGAGTTGCAGGATGCTCGTAAAGAATTAGTTAACGTGAGTACTTTGATTTCTGCAATTTGAAAGGCCTATCCAATAACTAACCTCTTAGTAGCAAGCAAAAGGATATTTTCGATCAAGATGGTTTAACTCGACCTATTTTCTTTCTTATTAGATATGTTTTTATCCAAGCATTTGTCTCAAAGTATTGCAGATGACAGAGTTAAGGTGAAGAAATCATTGTGGATGGGATGGGATGCTTAATATATTATTTTCTGCTTTTGCATGCTTTAGACTATTGGTATATATGCTCTCAAGAAATTGTAAAGTTTTGGTTCTTAAATAGCACATTCTGCTATTAATGCAGTTGCATTTTACAGGGAATAGTGATGGTTGTTGCTGTTTATATGATTTGTTATTATTTGTTAACTGTCATTAAAGGATTATAAAATACTTCCTGTAGTTTTCTTCTAAACTTTCTATCAGCTCCTCTCTCTGTATCTGGTGAGGAAGTGTTAATCCACTCATTTTGTAGGCCTTGAAAAATTTATCATCAAGCCGCGCTTTTATTGGTGTAAAGAGAATGGGAGAACTTGACAGTAAACCGTTCCTCGAAGCAATGAAGAGAAAGTATAATGAGGAGGAAGCAGAAGATAGAGCGTCTGTACTCTGCTCATTGTGGGATGAATATCTTAAGGATCCAGACTGGCATCCTTTCAAGAAAATTAAAGTTGAAGAAAAAGTTGTGGTATGCCTTTCCTTATTGTCTTACATATATATGTCTCTAATAATACTCATCTGATTCTGATTTAGCTCTGTGATGTCTTCTTGTATTTTATTGGTATGTCCATTCTTTTTGGTGCATGTGAACAGGACTCAATTGTAAGAGTATCTACCTCTTAGTTCAAAAGTTCTAGATATCACTCTCTCTTTTTCCCCCAGCGCTCTTTCTTCTATGTATAGTTTAGTTGTGTTCAACACTTGGCAAAGGCTATAGCTGGAGCAAGCAGACGTCCGTAATTCCCACATTTCTGTTTGCATGGATGTATATATATTTGTGCAATTGTGTACTAATCAGTATACTGCTGTGCTTGAAACTTTTAAGCCATGGCAAATCAGGAAGTCCTGCAGTATTTTTGAAGATTCAATTGGTCCAAGAAGTAGGATATCTTTAAATTTCTGCTTTTGACTTTTCTTGTGAGATCATACTTCTGTCACTTCTATGGTGAAATAGTTTATACATATGGTTGATGTTACTGGTTCAGGAACAGGAAGTAATTAATGATGAGGACGAAAGGTTGCAAAGCCTGAAGAAGGAAACAGATGATGAAGTTTACAAGGCAGTGACGCAAGCTTTAGTGGAGATCAATGAGTACAATCCAAGTGGGAGGTATATAACCTCGGAGTTGTGGAACTTCAAAGAAGGAAGAAAGGCATCACTGAAAGAGGGAGTTGCTTTTCTAATGAACAAGTGGAAAGCTTTAAATAGACGCTAAGGTGGCATGTTTTAAAGGTTAGTCACCTGTAAATTACTATAGTAATTTCTTGGATCTACAATCTACAAAGACAAGTGATAGGCATTAAAATGTTGATTCAAAATTCCATGTAACAATTAGGATACATATGCATTATACGATGATTCCGGTATGACTTCTAACAATTTGACTATTTTCTTAGTTCTTTTTCGTCAAGCAACATTCGCCCTAGTTGATTGCATGTGATATGGCTCTGATTTTGGTGCTTTCTTTGAAGAAGCAGAGCTCACTATTCACCGGTTTTGGTTTCAGGAGAGGAGCTGCTGTGGAGGTCGAATGTGGCACTGGGAAGTTGAATGAGTTCCCAGATCTCATAATGGTAGTCGCTGCTATCGGTTTCCTGTAACATTATTGAATTCTGTACTGATATTTCCGGCAATAAACTGTATTAAACTTGTAACACCGGAGTTGTCTGATAATGTTCGGAAACCTGATGATTCAGGGAACCATAATGACTTGGTGGCGATCAATGTTTGAAGGCATTGATTCTCTGTATATTATTGAATTTCATAATGGGGATTCCTGTGATGATCTGCCTTTATGTTGATATGTAGCATTATAAGCTGCTTGACTGTGTTTGGATAAGAATATGATTGAAATTGAAAAGCCTGCCTTGCTAGTGACGGTAATTCATCGGATATAACTTTTTCCATGATATCAGATTTAGGGAAAAAAGAAAAAAAAGCATGCTTTTTCTTCAAATTATAATGTAAATTGGAACTATGAAATCTAATGTCAATATGGTTATTTTGTTTATATATATATATATATGGGGTTTTTTATTTTGAAATATGTAATTGGTTGTAATGCCGTAGTCTCACCTGTTCTTTATTAATTCATTTACCAAGTTATGTGACATTTGTTAAACAAATAGTTTTTGGAAGGTGTTTTGTTAGACGAAATTTGTTTTTTGGATGTTATGGCTCATTGAAGGCTAATTCTCCATGCAATTTTTGTTTACTCTTTTTGATGTACAGTTCATGTTTTAATTTTGTTTTCACCCACTGTCGGATTCCACTAACGGATTCGAACTTCGGATGGGAGGCTCTGCTGTATATGAATAAACAAATCATTAAAATGAAAAAGAACAGAAATATAAAAAAGTCTCCATGATGGAGTCATTCTAATAGTTGGGTCCCATTAAGCCAATCTCAATCACACACACAAAAAAAAAAAAAACTGTAAAATGAGGATAAATTACCCATTGCTTTTGACACCTTGACTCTACAAATTACAAATATTACAATAAAAATCATCAATTTTCATTTGATTGTTATTAAATTCAGAAACAAAATATTGAATGAAAAAACTTTCAGATTACCACAATCCCATTATGTTTTGTATTTGCAAGAAAAAACCCTTAATTAATTGAAAGAGCAATATTATTTGCAAAAGTCCTACAATTTTGTATAGAGAAGAAATCTTCTCTCCTCTAAACCTCCAATTTTATTTCATATCATGTGTTGTTTATAGTTTAGATTGTAATTACAATTCACACATTCATATTATACAGATTACTGCACTTTATTCGGATTGTATGTTTGGATCAAAAATGAAAAGGTTTGGGCACTTGGCAGTCCACATTGAAGAAAAATCCTCTATAAAGGTCATGTGACCAACATTATTATTTTCCTGTGGTCTCTCGGGCCCACGCGTTAGCAGGTAAGCCAATGCTCGACTATCCGAAATCCGAAACGGTTTTTCGCTTTGCAAGTCAAAAACTCCGTCAGCTATTTCAATTCGGAGCATCCGAAACAACCCTCGTTTTCGGGTAGAGTTCTTATGAGCCTCTCCTTCTGTTGTTGTCATTTTCACATACAAATACAAGCCATGTCACTCACAAGCCACAAGTTGTGACCAGCCCACCTTTTTTTTTTTTTTTTTTTAAGCTTTGGCTGGTTTGAGTACCATGTCTCTAAAGTGGACATTCACCGTTTAACCTATTTATATGTGGGTAAATAACGTTATATTTCAACCTGTTCTTAAAAGTTTTATTAAGATGGTCTGAGCAGTTCTAAAAGTTAATGTAATTATATCTGTAATTTCAATATATATATATATATATAAAAGCCATGTCAAATATTCCCTAGCGGATGTCGAATTTCGAACTATATCCGAAAACAAGTCTCTTGCTGAAAATAGAGCAATTACTTGTTCTAAAGTATGTCTTTTGGAACGTGGAGGAAAAGGACAGGCGGTTAAAGTGGGTACACTGTTGGATTTTTTTAAAAAAAAAAAACTGATACAGTGTTGGATTTTAATAAAAGATTCCAATTCCAGTCAGTGTTAGATTGTGCAACAGGATTAAATAAATCTTGTAGAAAGTCTCAAAAGACATGTTTTAGTGTCGGATCATTCGAAAAGTTCGGTTTATTTATATTGCAAGCCAGTTTATATCGCAAAGTGAGAATTTTGTGATCCACTCATTTGACTTCTTGACTCTCTGCATTACAAAATTTCTTTTTGATTTGTTTTTTCTATTTTCAACATTAAAAAAAATATACATGAATTTTAAAATTAATGTAAAAAACAGAATCAAAATATTTAACTAAATAATTCGCGAATAAATGATAAAATAATTGACTAAAAAAGTTTACAAATAAATAATTGCACCAAAAAATTCATTTTTAAGTAATTTTAAAACTCACATAATTTTGGTGTTTGCTGAATTTCCACATTCTTTCTTCTTTCTTGCGAAATAAATTACACATATACATGCTTTTTCATTTCGTTGATGATGTGAATTTAAGAAACAAACTTATGTAACAAAATTTGCACAATCCATTATGTTTTGCTTTTGCAAAGAGCATGAATTTATTCCAATGTTAACAGGATTATTGATTGGAATAAATATTGATTGACCGAACTAGATACACCATGTTGAATTTATTATGAGTGGGGATATTTTCATCCCTAAAAAATGGTATGAACACCCTTTTTGTTTGCACACTCAAAAACAAGTTTAAACTTTTTTTAATTTATTTTTAAACCCTCACTTAATACCCAAATTACCATTTTCTCTTAATTTGAGTTACATTTTTCGTAAATGCACCTTATCAACGCCTATTTTATTAGTTGTATGTGTTAATGAATTATTATGACACACTAGGTGGAACACAACAAAAAAATAAAAATAGGTAAAGAAAGTGAATAAAATGGACAAATCTCACAAATGTCCTTGTATTTTGACAAGATGCCACATTTTTCACTAAGCTCGGAATAAATAGTCAAAATCATCTCACTTAATGGTAAATAAGCAAAAATTAATAATCTAATTATTAAAAATCATTAACCACCTTACGGGAATCTGAAAACGTTTTACATTTATTTTTACAATTCGAAACACAACTTACTAAAGTTTAGAAACAATACTTCCACGAAGAAACAGAGTTATAAATTCTCTGTTCATAACTCTGTTTATAAACAGAGTTAGAAACAGGGTTATACATAATACATCACAACAAATCGCAACAAAAGACAGCATATACGTGTAAGTAAATACATAATACATCACAACAAATTACAACAAAAGACAGCATATACGTGTAAGTAAATAAACACAATATCTAATTTAAGTTGCTAGAAGTGAAATAGTGGGAGACCAAAACAGTGAACAAGGCAACGACATAGAGAGCCCAGGCGATGCATTTCAGGCTGAGTGGCAGCGGAATCGCTATGGTGAACACAACTGCCGTGGCAACAAGCACGACTGCTATCTTCTCCAAAACCTGAGCTGTGTTTGCGAAATGGGGGCCAATCAAGTTTGCTACAAGGAGACAAAGAAAGGTGAGCAATAAAGCCAAAGAGAGCAAATGGAAGCAAAGTGGAAGTTGGGATTCAATCTGAGCAGAAGCGAGAGCTATTTCGAGAGCTGATGTGCAGCAAAACGCCATCACGACGTTTCTCCATTGAAGCCGAAACTGGCCGTGATTCTGTTCCACCACAACTACTGGAGCAGCAGCTGGTTGCACTTCAGGGTCCTCTGTAGTGGATGATGATGGAGGGTGGTCTGAGGTTGGAAGGATGCTCATAGCTACAGAGCAAATTGCGCGGAGAAACTCTCTAATGGAAATGGTCATTTTTGCTGGTGTTTCAGGACCTTTTCCTTTCATTCAGTATTTATAGTATTCGAGTTCGGATATCGGTTGTATTCGAGTTCGGATATCGGTTGTCCGAATTATATAATAAAGGAAAGGCCAATTGTTGTCGGATTAATCCGAAATTAGAACGGACAAGAGTTTCGAACTCTATTGGAAGTTTCGGATTTCGGATTAAATGATATACCAGCATACTTTCTTAGTTTTCTGTGCAGCTGGATGTCTAATAAAAATATATATATATATTTAAAATAACTAATTAAGTATTAATTATAACCATGCTCTCTATTTTTTTTATACGGAAAATTTTACTTTGGACAAGATTTAAGACTATAGTTTAGATGCTAATAATTTAGGGATGATAATTGATGGAAGAAAAACAAACACAAACAAATTGCACAACGGAACTTTTTCTCCCTCTGAATGAATCTTATGAAAAACCACTAAGTAATGCACAAATCCACCACAATATATAAATATCACCAACGATCAAATAATGAGCAAATAAAATTACCATCACATGCACGAATAACACAAACTAATTTTTATGTGGAAAACCTCCCCAATGCGAGGAGTAAAAACCACAGGACCGTAATCTACCCAAAAATTTTCACTAATAATCAAATGTGAGAGTAATAAATTGTTTTAACATTAAATAGGAACCAAAATCGAGCAACAATTATCTAGGTTCCCTAATAACACAAATTTAGGTTTAAATAACAAGTGAAGAGAAAAAATACAAACTCAGTAGAACGTTCTGAACTATGTCGCTCTTCACTGGGATCTCAAAATCCAATCTCCACCGTCCAGAATTTAGAATAATGAGTTCTGAGTATACTATCCAAATTTGAGATCGATCCAACGGTGAACGAAAGAGAAATTGATCTTACAAAACTGCTGCGTAGACAATGCATGAAAAACTGGACAGCTCTATTACGAGCTATATATCTCATAAACGACAACTCCGTTTCCGATCTTCACCGTTCAGAATCAAGATCCAGAAGAGATGAATGTGCTGTCCAAATTTTAGCATGATCCAACGGTTAACAAAAAAGATATTGCAGTACATCCGAAACTACATGGGATGAATTTCTGTGTAGAAAATTCACTATTTTCTTTCATCCTCTCTTCCACACGATTTTCTCTCTTCACACTTGATTTTATGTTTTTTTCTGCCTCAAAAAACCCTAAACTCTCACAGCCACCAAACCCTCTCTTTCTTATTTATATTGATCAAGGAAATTAGACTTAAATAGAGTTATGATTCCTAATTGCATTAAGATTTCCATATGAATTCAATTTAACTTGTTGAGACTTGTTGGGCTTCTACATAAGAGGGAACCAAACCCAACAATAATGGGTTGGATGGGGTAGGATTTGCTCGCCTCAAACTTGATCCAATTTTTTGATGGAGTGTCACAAACCCGACTTATAATCCGAATAGGTAATCACTTTCCATCTCAAACCTGAATCAGTTTAGGGTAGCTTGCCTCATACCCGATCTGTTTTGATATGATTTAATTTTAATAAATCACAAAATTTATTATTATTTTTTTAATTGAAGGTAGACTAACCTAACGGGAAAAGTATCATCACAAGCAATCATATGCTTAAATATGTATATATATATATATATACAAACAATAAAATAAACATTAAAAATTAAAATAACTCAATCTTAACTTCAATTTAACATCACATTAATATAATCTCGAAAGCTCATGGAAAATAAATTCATTAAGTACAAGTAACAAAATAATAATTAATACATAACAAAATTCCATAACAAGGTAATAATGCACAATACTTAAAAAATAAACTATAATAATAACAATAATAATAATAATAATAAAATGATATAATCAGATCGAATCAGATTAAAAATGTTTGACCCAAATCTAACTCGATATAAAATTAAGTTAAACACTTTTGACCCAAACCCGTTCTGTAATCTGGTTTTGATGCCTTTAATCTGATTTGAACCATGGTTTCAATGCCTCAAACTTGACTT
Organism: Dimocarpus longan; assembly: GCA_022984855.1. Taxonomy (NCBI): domain Eukaryota; kingdom Viridiplantae; phylum Streptophyta; class Magnoliopsida; order Sapindales; family Sapindaceae; genus Dimocarpus; species Dimocarpus longan. The sequence goes on along the minus strand of CM041015.1, from coordinate 4,836,649 downwards.
GAACATATTGGTATCTTACTAGTTTGGATTAGATAAATCAAGAAGTGTATTAAATTTATATAGTATGAAAATTGGAATTGTGAATATAATTTTAAAGTCTCCAAGGAAGTCTCCATGGCTTTTTATTAGAGAATTAATTATTCAATCGGATTAAATATGATCCAAATGGTTTGGTAGCAGCATGAAGCCAATCCCCGCAAATAAATGACCTTTGAGGCTTTGACTCTTTGTTGTGGCTTGACAAGTCATTTTACGGGGGCCACCATCGTAGAAGCTACCAACTAAATAATCGGATTATTCGAAAGCTTTGAGAAATTTATAAAATGTCGGATCCATTCGAACGCTTTCGTCAGCCCATAGAGCAAAATGTGATTGAACGGATGGGATATCGGATTTATCCGAAAGGCTTCCTCCAATAAAGTATGAATTCATTTCAATCGAACGCTTTTGTTATTGCTTTCACACACACAAACATATTGAAACCTACTTCCATACTAAGACACGTTGAAGAGAGTTGAATCACTCTCTAGCTAATTTTAAAATAATTAATATTTTATCGGATATTAATCAAGGATGACAAAATTTAATGAGGGATGTGGGGAGGTTGTGGTTAGGGTAGGCACTCATGACCCATCTTAAAAAAATTACGATTAAAAGGTTTCATTTATCTTAAAATTTATTAATTTATATATTTTTCGTTTACTAATTGATAAGTTTAATTAATCAAATATCTTTAAATCTTGTTTGATTGCTTACGTTTCATGTTTCTTTCATGTTTTCTTTAGTCTTTTTACTTTTTTTTTTTTTAACATATTTTTTATGATATAAATTTTGGAGGGTAAAACTTATTACATCTCCTCTAAGTAAGTATACTTATATTGTTCAGTTTATAAAATGTTTTCGTACTGTTGAAGTTAATTTAAAAAATTTATTCCAACCCACCCAAATGTATAATTCTGGCTACATCCCAAGTTTTGGCCGAATCTTTTATCATTTTTCCCTTCTCATGGCTTAGTTATAAACTTTTAGAATTTACTCTTTACTTTGTTTTGACTTTTTACCTTATCATTCTTTGCATGATTTTTTTTTTCCTTTTTAATGATATATTAACTTTAACCAACAATCTTATATCATAAATAAATAAATAACAAATTCGTGATCAGTTTGGTGTCAACATTTTAGTTTTAAACCAAACAACAGACTAATAGCAATAGGATCAATGAACTTAAAGATTTTACAACAACTTTATACTATTTATACTCATATAAATAAATAGCACCCTAACACGACGTGAAGTTCGAATACGTTGGTAGGATCCGATACTGTTGCCCACATTTTGCTTTCTCATGGGCCTGATGAGTAAGATGGGTCCACACCAGTCTTTTCCCAAAATGTTCACAAACAATTAAAACAAATTTCGGAGACATCCGATGATGAGAAAAAATTGTATGACCCCACCATGGCACCATCAATTCTTGATCCGTAGATTTCTTTCAATATATATATATATATATATATATATATATATATATATATTCTTGATCCGTAGATTTATTCTAACGTGTTATCTCGACGACGAGAGAAATTATCAAAGACTGAAGACTTTACAAGAGGAATCTATTTTCGGATATTTGTCAGAAATCCGATCCTTAAAACTAAAAGAACATTTGACTCTATAGAAATTAGTCATTCGGATTAATTCGGAATTGCAATCCATGGCTTCTTTGTTTTGCTTCTGCTTCTATACTACGTTAATGTAGGTGGACCCAGACGAAAATTGAAAATAAGTTACCTAAAAAAAGTGAATGAGAGGTTATCAAGTGAGAGGTTTGATTAATTATTCAGACCTTTGTCCATTAAATTCTAAAGTACAGGCGATCTTTTCCTCTTAGTAAGAATTTTATTCCAAATCATGCTTATAGTAGTTAATCTCTTTAGATAAGCACTTAACTTTAGTGATGTAATAAAAAAACAATTCTAAGTAATTACTACACATAAAGAGCACTAAACTCAAAAACTTAAATCACGCTAATTAAAAATGGTAGACATTCTACACTTGTATGAGCATTGCATATGTATCACAACCTATTATGTAATAATTGGAGTCACGTGATATGTGGTGATTGGTTAGTGAGATGGATTATCATTAATATTTATCTATTTACTAATTGCCACATCATAGATGAATATGATCATGAAAATTTAGATAAAAATAAAATGAGTAAAGTTACTCAATTAATTTTTTCAAAATAATTACCTACAACTTTATTAATAACGAATTAAGATAAAAATGTTAACCTTTAACTTCTAAAGGCATCTCAAACCACCCACCTTAAGCTTATTACTCGTAATGACTTCGATGGTAAAGGACAAAGCTTTCCAATATTTGATTTGGAGTAGTCGAATATTCAATAACTTAATTTCCAATTAATGCAAGGTCCTAAATATTGACATGATACGCAATATTATTATGATATAATCCAAATTTTCAAGGGACTGATATAGATACGAGAGAATATCCAATATCCTCCGCTGTATCCATACATATCCCGATATATCTATAAAATATCTTGATATTTTTGAATAATCCTGATATTTTTCTAAATATCCTGATATTTCTAAACTAAATAATTTCAACCGATTGACTTAAAATTTTTTATCTTATTAAAATTTAAATTTTAGAGAACAAATTACTTGTCATAATACGATAACATTGTTAATATAGATAAAAACATAATTTTAAATTTTAAGGGCAATTTTATAATTGTAGCATAAAGTATGGTATACATGACGACGGTTAGGAATGGCAATAGGATTGGATTGGGGTTGGATCAACCCGCTCCAAATTTGAAACCTATTTTGAGTGGGGTGCCTTATATTCCATAACCCACGGGGATTTTGATTTTTTGCCACACACTTGATCCATTTTGACCTGAATTATGAAAAAATATTTTAATTACACTTATATGTAAACTTAATTTTTACTCATTTAAATATTATTAAATTCAAACTTATGTTTAAGTTTAAACATATGCTTAAAGTTTAACATCTATTTAAATTTACACATAAATGAGAATTCAATTGAGCATAATTAAAAACTAATAAACATTAAATTAAAACATGTAGTAGTACAGACACTAAAATAACTTAAAGAACTTACAATTTGTTGACGTTAAGATCTAGTCAACAAGGTTCTTCAAGCCCAAGACTGCAAATCAATGAAAAATAGAACAAAAGCAAGAGAACGGAGGCAAAGAGGAAGAAAAAGAAGCAGATTTTATGTGGTTCGACCAAGGGGAAGACCTACGTCCACGGTGTCTGCTCCGGTGGTGAAGAGGCAGTCACTGTTATTATTCATAGAGAGAGAGAGAGAGTAGAGCATAGAGAACTCCCCTTTTACAATAATTCTCACCCCTATTTATAGAAGGAGAAGGTGCTACAGTGACGCCTGATAAGTTAAAATACAATGATGATTACAGTTGGATTGCATTAAATGAGCCTGACAATTATTAAAGCAAGTTGCTTAGACGGCTGATCTAAGTGAGCTAGTTCAAATAGGCTAGCTCAAGTGGGTTAGATAAGATCTTCGTAATCCAGGCTGTAATATCTGACATGGTTGGTCGTGCACGTCATGTTATCGCGTGAGCTGGTTCTGATCTGGATGAGATGGAGCTTATAAAAAACGAGCTCATGAGGTCGTTGTGAGCGAGCTGATGAGCTGAGACTGATGAGCTAGAGGCTGATGAGCTGAAAGTTGATGAGTTGGGAGCTGATGAGCTGGGAGATCATCTTGCGAGCTCGAGCTGGGAGCTCATCCTGGACGAGTTGATGTTCGTTCATCTGTTCGTTGGCCTGCTTACACATGGACTGCTCGTCCAGTATTCTGCTGGGCAGCTTCCGCGAGCTGGGGTTTAATAAATTGAGCCCTTATCTACTGGGCCTTTGAGCCTTTATTAACCTATTTAGGGTATCCCAAAATATACACAACACTCAGTCCCCCGGCCACTGGGATTGCCGAATTAAATACACGTATTAAATACATATTAGGCGCATTAAATACATGCATTAAATGTAATTCATCATTACAAAACAAATAATTGCATATTACTGTAACACCTTTCCGCCCTATAAATAGGAGAGGATTCTCATTGTACAAACAACACAATATCTTCTGAAGAGTACATTTACTCTGCAGACATAGTAAAATCACAGTGGATATAGGCAAAAACATTTTGGGCCGAAGCACTATAAAAACTCTTTGTCTAGTGTTCTTCCTCTCTCCCTTTCTATTGTTTCTTTTATGCTTATTACATCACTCTCAACATAAACCGCAGTTTGGGACGAAAGAATCTCGTAGGCTAATTCCCAATGTCGACACAATTCATTAACTATAATACAACAGTGCCAACTACTAAAACAAAAATTTGAAATTTCATTCAAGCATCTCAAATATCTATAAGAATAGTTTGTTTCACACACAAATTTATAAGATTGACATTAAATGAATAAAATGATAATTCACAACATTTAAAAATAAACTATATTATTATTATTATTATTATTAATACTAATGAAAGCAATATTAGTGTATAAAATAATAATAAAGCAGGTACGTAAGTCAGGATAGGTCAAAAGTATTTGATTTAAAATCGACTGGATTATAAACTGGATTAAACTTTTTTTACTCAAACCTTACCTGAAACCTGATTTTAATGCTCCAAATTTTGTCCACAAAAATTGAGGCCTCGTTGGTTTGGGTCAAATCGAGGAAGTTTGACCTCTTTTGATATTATAATACATTAAATTATCCTTCATTGCAAATACTATATGAAAGATCAGTTGATACTAAGCAATAATATCCTCTAATTAGGGTAAATCCAAATTACCAAATTTATGGAATAATTGGAAAGGATGAAAAGTGTAACATATATATATATATATATATAATGACGTATTAAAAACTACTTTTGAAATTATATAAATACATATTCATGAGAAAATTATTGTGCAAATCAAGATGAAAATGTACTTTATATCTTTAATCACTGAGGAATTAATTTGGAATTAATTTCTACTTTTGCAAAATTTTGTAAGCATGTACTATCTATTAAAGAAGTAAATTTTACATTTCTTCATGTGTAGAAAATGTTTTAAATAAAATACTATTTCACTAAAGATTTGATTATTAAAAACATATATTTTTATCATTTCAAATATTTATTATAATTAGATAATAATTATATATTTATTATCTCTACAGTATATATACACTCTATTTATATCATAATTGTTTATAAATATATTAATTTATTATTAAAAGTAAGAGCAAAATACACAAAACCCCCCTCAGGTAAGACCTAAATACAGTTATAACTCAATCTAAGTGTAAAGACGTAAATACCCTCCATTTTTAAAATTAATTTTTTTTTCTTTTAAAATTTGAAACACTCAATCTCTGCAACAACTTTTATCTTCATCAACTTTCATCTTCATCCAGAAGGTCATGAAAGTTTCTGCTCATCCAGAAACCTTCATCTCCCAAATATCAATCTGCATCCAGACATAAATGACCACTACCTGCAAAAACTCACATCAATATGTAAAAACCCAAACATATCATTAATTATCTACAAAAATCCAAACACATCTAAATATCATCTTCAAACACATCCAGACATCATCTTCAATCAGATCTGGGTTCGAACTCAGACGAACCCAGATTTGGGTTCGTCGAACCACGTCTGGGTTTGTCCAACCATGACGAACCCAGATCTGGGTTCTGTGAACCACGACGGGTTCGACGAACCCAGATCGATCGGGGTTCGTCATCTAGGAACCCAGATGTCTGGGTTCGTCGTCGTGAACCCAGATCTGATCTGGGTTCCGCGAACCCAAATCAGGGAGAAAAGAAGAAAAAGAGGAGAAGAAGAAGAAGGTGGTGGAGATCTGGGTTCGCGACGATCTAATCTGGGTTTGCGACAACGAACCCAGATCTGATCTAGGTGCGCGACGACGCGAACCCAGATCACATCGTCACGAACCCAGATCAGATCTGGGTTCACGTCGTTCGAACCCAGATCTGATCTGGGTTCCACGAACCCAAATCAGGGAGAAAAGAAGAAAAAGAAGAGAAGAAGAAGAAGAAGAAGAAGAAGAAGAAGAAGGTAGAGATCAGGTAGAGGCAGAGAAGAAAAAGAGGAGGAGAAGAAGAAGAAGAAGAAGGTGGTGGAGATCAGGTTTTGGAAAAATGGTTTTAACAATTTTTTAATAATTTTTGTTATCGATAAATGACGAAATTACCCTTGATCAACCGAGAATTGGTTAACAGATACTGTTGACTCGGGGGTATTGTGTTATTGAACTCAATCTTTAACTATAACTGATTTAGGTCTTACCTGAGAGGGGTTTTGTGTATTTTGCTCTAAAAGTAATTTATTTGATGTATTATTAGTTGTTTTAGCTTAGTTTAAAATTTTAATTAAAAAAAATTAAACAATAATATTTATTCATCATTTTTCAAATTTTTGATCAAATATCTAACTGATATTATTATCCATATATTCATAAATTCGAACGCTCGACATTGGTACTAATACTGATATTTAGAACCTTGGGTTAATGTGTCAAAGCTTGGATGGGTCATCGTCGTTTGCCTCAATCATCTGGCTTTGTAATTGAAATTGGCCTCTTCCAACTCATCCTTTCGTCCTTTTCTTTTAAATAATACTGTATGGTAGGAATATATGAGAAGCTACGGAAATCAATTACTGTATAAATAATTTAAATATCCATTAAAATAAAAAGATTCATTAAATAAGTAAAATACTAAAGTTCCACGCGATATTTCATAATTCACTGAATACTAGTTAGTCAGCGGTCTGGCTAGCATTTTGTTAGACCATCGATTAATGGTCAATTAATTGACTGATAGTTAAATTTGATCAAATTTGTTAAAAGAAAAAATTTATAAGATCAAATTACAATTATATGACTATAAAATATTATAAAACATGTTTCACACAATTTCAAAATCAACTTTAGCATAAACAATTAACATAATAAGTTCAGATTTATATATATAGCACTTAAGAATTTATGATTTGTTTGACTAGCACTAAAGAATTAAAATAAATTTTAATAGCATTATTTCACTATTCACAAATTTTAATGATAAAATTACCCTTTTTAATCTCCAACGTTATGTTATTATACTAATATTTTTCAATGTTAATTGTAGCCATCACAAAGAGAATGGCATGGTGGGTGGCCTTTTATATATTGGACAGCAACCCACCCTGGATTAACTCCACAAAACAACATCACTTTCTTTTGTTTTTTGAAAAATTTGAGGCAAAAGAGTGACAACTTGAAGTGTCGCACCCGGGTTCTCGACTCCACCGGTTCCTCGACTCCACAAAACAACATTACTTTCATTTATTTTTTGGGGAGAAAAAAAAAATGAGGCAAAAGAGTGACAACTTAAGGAGTCGAACCCTCTTCATAGTGAAAAATGCAGCCTGCTCCCACCAAATGAGCTATTGCTCAACATTGGTAAGATCTTAATTATTTATCAAATCATGAAACCCATTTGTGGGGAAAAATTTTGGAAAAAATGCTCTGTTTGTGTTCACAAAAATAGAGCCCTCTGTTTTTATGAACAAAAACATAGGCGTTCATGACTTGACAATTATTTGTTTCCTTGTTACAGCATTCATCAAAATATGATAAATCAACGAGCAAATTGTAAAAAGGAGAAGAACAAAATTCAGTCTAAGAAGATGATCTCAAGGACCTATTTTTTACACATTCTTCGGTCCAAGTTGTATACCTCCAGAACCACATTATACACAAAGTTCACTTCAACAAGTTAACGCTATGTGCCACCTTATCTTCAAGCCTAGCCATCGAGAACTCAGCTGAGGATGGCCACCTGTGCGACCCAACTACCCAGAACCCTTGATTTGGGGGTTCTCGGCTCGTCGGATTGCCGCAGATCAGCTAGTCTTCAGCTTTGGGCGTCGAATTCTAAAACACTGGTTCCACATAATCATCCAATTGACATAATTATTCGAAATCATAAAGATTTTTTTTCTTAAATTCAACTTAACGGTGTAGTCATTTGGATCTAAATTATTGCTAGATTGAATAAATATTTTTGGAATCTCATGTATACTGAAAGATAATAAGGAATTTTTAACTTTTTTTTAAAAAAATAAGGAAATGTTACCGTTTCTGATTAGTAGTTCATGTAATTTTTTATTAATAACGCGTAAAAGCTGGTTAAAGTTGCCACTTGAGTGAACCAAGTCTGCAGGCATTGACTGATGATCCAACAAGGTTGTGTTTATATTAGACTTGCAATTTCTTTTTATCTAACCGAATTCGGATTAGTCCGAATTCGTTCGGACTAGTCCGAATTCAGACTTCTTAGGTGCGTCCTCGTGAAAGCTACATAATATCGTATGCTGTAGAAAACTACATTATTTTATGTCAATTGCATTGCCACTTATGGATTCATTCCTGCCCAATAATACTAAGTAGAGGCGTACTAAATATTTTTGAGAAATCTTGAGACAAACATTTTTTCAATATAAAAAGTATCACAAATTTTACTTTTTAAAAATAAAATTTACGTAAAAAAATTGCTTATTATATATTTTTGTTCAATTTATATAAAAATCTTCTTTTTGAGAAATCTTGAGACAACATGCATTATGCAAATCATATGTACCCTTCAGTAGGTAACAACGATTACTTCAAATAGGACTATTCTCTAAATGTAAAATCCAGGATAGCCAATAGGTTCCATCACTATTCATGATACTACTCGGATCAAACAGAGATAAAACAGAAGTACACCTTTATTATTTCAAACAAAGTTTATAACAACAGTGAATCAAAAGAAAAAAAAGTTTATAACAACTGAATTAAAAGATATAACATCAAACGATACACAACACTTACAACAAGAAGAAGATTAGTAGATCACATATTAATAGTTAAAAAACTTTTAAGCACTTGCAGATAAGAACTGTGAACAAAGCAAGGCCATAGAGAGCTCCCGTAAGGCATTTGAGGGTTAGCGGAAGCGGAATTGTGATAGAGAAGACAACCGCCGTGGCAGCAAGGAGGACTGCTATTTTCTCCAACACTTGAGCCGTGTTTGTAAAACGGGGGCCGATGAAGTTTGCAACAAAGAGACACAGAAAGGTAAGCAAGATAGCGAAAGAGAGCAGATAGAAGCAAAGTGGGAGTTGAGATTTAGTTTGCTCGAAAAGGAGAGCTATTATGATTGCTGATGTGAAACAAAATTCCATCACGATGTGTCGCCAATGAAGAAGAGCCTGCAGGTTGTGGTTGTGATTCTGTTGTGCAACAACTACTGGATGATCAGTACCTGGTTGGGCTTCGAGATCATCAGTACTCGAAGAAGATGGTGGCAGTGGTGGTGTTGATGATAATGGAGGGTTTGTGGTTGGAGGGGTTCGGTACATGAGGCTGATAATTAGTAAGAAAGCTGCATTGAGGAACATTTTTTTTTGTTTATGTCTGTGGCGTGTTCTGTGTAGTATTTTATAGACCTAGTTGAAAAGTGCAGACTATCGGATGTCCGAAATCTGTATCACCTGATTCGATTTCAATTTTCATGTGACAATACAAATATATATATAAATATTTTATTTGATGATGTCAAACATGAAAATGATTGTTTGATTTCGGATACTTCGGTATTAGATTCGTTAAAGCACTTTTGACACTGTAGGCAGCATGCATTCGGATATCCGATATTAATTCGGTTAGTTACTTTAGGAAGACACCAAAGAAAATTAGATGTTGTTAAGTCATAGAATCTCTTACCGTGAAATATAAATCAAACACCCGCAACCCCAATTTAGGTGTGAATGGATTTAAAAGACATCTTATACAAAACTATATATAAACCCTATTAACTAAACTATTAATTAATATTCATATATATTTTATTGTTAAGCAATAAGTAACAAAAACAAAACATATTAAAAATATCTCATAGAAAATATATTACGTATGTGTTTTGGAGTATTCGGAAATTCAGTTTAACAATTGACTTGGATTTTATGGAACGAAAAATAATATTACACAATCAAAAGGTGTTGCTAATCCCCTTTCAAAGAGAAATAAGAAAAAAGGATGTTACTTATAATATCATATGAAAACAGCGAATGATGTACACATAACCTAATGATAACCACACTTCTTTATAAAGTAAAGATTTTGAAGCTCTTACTAACAATATCAAATGAAAGCGGTGAACAATGACAATATAGTTGTACACATAGTCTGATGATAACCACACTTCTCTGTAAAGTAAAGATTTTGAGTTTAAGTTTCCTCTCCCTTAAATAACAAATATATATATCAAATGACATGACAAACAATTTATCATCATTCACTATGTCCTTGCATAATCTGGATGATTAAAATAAATTACTTATCAAAATATACGTGATTATTTTTGTACACTTCATTGTTTTTTGAATTTTGTAGCATTGTCGATAGAACAAAACTTTTGGATTAGTCAAATATTTGAATATGATAAATGGCTCAAGGCTTTCGGACTATTCAGATATCCGATAATTCGCCTATTAGCTTCTGTGATACCTTATTTAATTAAATGGTAAGAAAAAGAAAAGTCATAGTCAATTTGGAAAGTGAAAAATCTAAATCAAAGACGTGGATCAGTCACTGTCACCCGTTGCCTTTCTAATTTGGCTCTTACCAAAGCGTTCGAATCATCCGATTGACACAGGGATTTTCTTGGAAACTTGCTATATTATTTATTCTTGTATATATTAACAGCACACCCAACATCATATGTAATTCGAATCCATCGGAAGGATCCGATATAATTCTAATTTTCAGTCATCCACAACGAACTAAAAGTCTATGAAGTCTATAATCAGAGCGCAACTTGTAATTTCACATTAATGATGAACTTGTAATTTAAAAAATAGCAAATGTAGTGGTATGCAAACTTATTTTATAATGCCAAGTATCATTAAACTCACCAATTTGATCAATATATATTTAAATGTTCATGTGATCTAAAAAGCTATTTAGGTATGAGTGGGAAAATAACCCCAATCATGCTGAATTCAAATTCAATATTCAGTATAGAATTTTCACCTGGTGCGAAGCTAGGATTATATATTTAGGAGGGGCGGAACAAAAACTACATCATGAATTAACATAAAATAAATTTATATTAAGGGATATTATCAACATACCCCTGAAATCGAAAATAATGTAAAACCACCCTTAATTTTGAAAATATTAAATGATATAGCTCAGTCATTATAACGATACTAATTTCCGTTCATAAGTTGACCCTATTATTAGGGTTTGAGGGTGTTCACGTCCGTTTCTCACTTTTGGTGAATTGGAGACAACTGGTTGGCATTTTATAAAAAAAAATTAAATTATTTTCCTTTTATATTAATTTAAAAATATAAATTAAAAATTAAATTAAGTTATAAATTAAAAACTTGAGATCTAATTTAGATATTGGATCTCCATTAATCCATGTTCATCAAATAACTTTGAAGTTCTTCGTCAAGAAATAATCTCCTCTTCCTCCTCTATTCCCGCAAATTCCACTTCATTCTCCACTTCTTCTCTCAACTCACCTTCAGCCACCTCCTTCTCCACTTCAAACCCATCTCTTAAACCCTCTCAATCTATTGGATTGTCATCTATAAGGACGGAAAGTAGAGGTGTTACTTTTGTTGGTAAAGTAATGTTATTTCCTTGGAGACCCATTTGCACTTCAAATCCACCTCCATTTTTGTCATCTCCATCGCCATGGAGGTGATGGAGGGTCTCCATGCAGGATGGAGACTAAAACTGGTCTCCAACCCCTCGTCTTTGATGATAGTTGAGTCTCCACGTGATGAGAGCCCTTGAGTAACCCTTGGTCTACGATAACGGAGAAGCAAGGCTCTCAATCGCTCCATCAATTTTTTTTAATAGATTTTTTTCCTCACTTCTTTGAAATGGTTGGTAAAGATATTGTTTTTGTTTTTCATTTTTGGTTCTTGATAATGAAGTGTGGATGAAAATGTCGTTTTCTTTGTGTTTGAAGCAATAGGTTGACGATGATGATTGACGATGTAGCTAGAGGTGTTTTTCTTTTTTGGTTGGGATGAAGTGTTTGTTGATGATGGTAAAGAAGGTTGATGGAGGCCAGAACTAGAGATTGAAATCAATGTGTTTCATTGTTTGAAGAAATATTATGTTATTTAATGTCTTCTAGGTGGATGGAGGTCCAATCTCCATATTGGATCTTCGTTTTTTTTTTTTTTAATAAAAAAGAAACTCTGTTTTTAATTTTTTTATTGATTCATCAATTATTTTTCTAATATAATCTCCATTACCTATTCATATTGATGGATGGTGGAGATCAATTTTTATGTTAATTTTTTTTTTAATATTTCTTAATTTTTTTGAGAATATTTCTTATAAAAATATTTTTTTAACTTTAATTTCAAATTTGTTTTTTTTTTAAATTTTTTAATTTTAAAATTAATATATTAAGGGCATTTTCATCTTTTTCATGTTTTGTGACAAAACTGTTTCTCTTTTGAATGGAAACCGTTTTTGGACTAACATTTAGGTTTTTTGAGTTAATATTTTCAAAAATTGGGGCTGGCTTTTAATATTTTCAAGTCAAACAGATTTTCTCATATTTTCCTTTGGTAATTAAAAATGGCTATTACAAAACTAATTCTAATATCATATAGTGTCTTATATTATAATAAACACCCATTACAAATAAGAAAACAAATAGGATTATAATAATTTTAAACAAAATTGATGTTTTTTTAAAGAAAACAAATTGTTACTTGATGTTTGAGAAGAGAGACATAACTTAAGCTCATAAAAGGTTTAGTTGTGTGTACCTCTAAATCAATCCTATTTTATTATAAAAAGAGAAAATAAAAATGATGTTTAGTTTTATTTTAATTTATGCCAATGAGAATCTAATTAAAAAAAGAAAAAATATATTGTATTAATTAGACTAATAAACAGTTGCGTGACATTATAGGAAATTAAAACCCTAAACTATATATATATAATAATTAGATGAAGTAAAAAAAATATATATATAATTCTCCATTGTAATTTTCGATTTGAATTGAATTTCTGTTATATAGGATAAATAAATAATTGTTGACATGGGAAACCAGTCAACCAGATTCTTGAGTCCAATGCTGCAACGATAAGAAGACCTGGAACAAATAAACCCAATGATGACAAAAGAGAAGAGAGGGAAGAAGAATGAACAATGCAATGTATAAAATGGTTCGGCCTTTGGAAAGTGCCTATGTCCATTGTTTTTGTTATTTCTGGTAGTGAGTCTCTCTCTAAGTATTTCGCTCTCTCTTTTACAATAAATGTCTTCCTCTATTTATAAAGGAGATGAGGCCACAAAGAGAATAATCAGACAAAAAGGTCTCGATCCATCGTAATTAATGTTGCTGAAGTGCATTTAATGTCTCTGACTTTTGCTAGGTCAACTCTGTCATCACGTGGGCTGGATGCTAACCCATGCTGGTTTGGTGAGATTTTCTGGCATTAGACTGTCATTAGGTGAAATAACCTTACTTATCGTGTAAGATATGTCATCTTATTGATACTGGGCGATTCTGGGCGAGCTGAGCTGAAAACGGACTGAAACCTCGATGTCAGCGACCTTGACTTCGACACCTTCACGTCGTTATGGTAGGAATGGTAGATTTAGCGATCTTGATCTCAATATTCTTCCCGCGATCCTGACTTCGTTTGGCCTTCAAACCAATCTCGCGGGCTTCCATGCTGGGCTTCATACTTTGTCTTGGAGGCTTGGGTTATTGTCTTTATGGGCTTCTGCCGGCCCATTTGAGGAATTCGAAAAACACCCATAACAATAATGAAGTTAAAAAGTAAAAAAATAAAAATAGACAAAAATAAAATAAAATAAAATAAAACTCTCTTATGCAATCATCAAACCTAAATGTAAAGTTGATGTGACAAAAACTTTTTTAGGGAAAATGAAGATAAGTTTTAAATGAGAAACACTCGTAGAAATGCTTATTAGAATTTATCAAAATTTTCAGCCAATTAAAAATATGGAGGCTGTTTCATTTACTCTCCTCTTGACTATAAAATATAAAAGATAAGAGAATGTGATACATATTTTAGAATGATTGGTCAAAAGTGGATGCATATTTTGTTTTTGATAATTGCATTGTAGATGAGAAAATATGCATTTTTATATTTTTCTTGCCAAAGTGTATCCATATTAAAAAAAAAAAAAAAATTATAGATGTATCACTAATGGATACTCAAAAATACATAATAGTATTGAAGATGTTATGAGGCTATTAAACCAAGAAGAGCCAATAGGATTATGGGAGATTACTGTATACAAATTGTGTTGTATATTAAATATGAAACAATCTGATTGGCCGGGGGTGCCATGGCTCCTGTGGGCTCCCTTGCAGCTTCGCCCCTGAATTTCACCAACTATATGATTATAATTTTTATAGGCAAAAGGTGAAAATAAATTATTAGAATTGAGAGAACCTTTGAATTATAAGAAATTTTACATACTTAGCACAACCTATTAATTAAATTTAAACAGGAAATTTGCCATAAAATAGATTAATAAAACATAAGAGCCTAAGATGTTCAAATTGATGATGTCTTACTATAATTAATTAATCTGATGGCAGAGATTATTTTGATGATGCTTGTTGTCTGAGTAGAGAAGTCACTACAAATTATTACACCAATGTAAGTCTTTTAACTTTCACAGTAGAGTAAAACAACTTGCAAAAATAAAGTTGGGAAATGAGTGTAATAACAATTTTCACAGCATGAGAAAGATGAGCATCTCCAACAACATGGGTCAATTGTCATGCATTTTGGTAAATTGTAATTTTTTTTAACATTACTTCTGTCGATATCAACTGAGATACTTTAAAACATTGCTTGGATCTCTGCTTCTAGAAGATAAGAGAGGTTTACCAACATAGTGATGAGAAAATTATCCATAAAAAATTGGAGGCCTGCATGCTCGAATCTATGATTTTGGCCTCAAAGGGAGAGATGGGGTTGCTATCATTGCGCCACCCACTTGGAGCTGGTAACAGTTCTCTTCTTGTTTGATGAAAGTTGTTAATTTATGCCGAGAGGTTTACTATTGAAGATTTTCTTTCGCGTCGCTTGGATCTGGAAGTCAGAAACTGGCGAGGAACCTGCGTGGGGCCTTACGATGTGTTGTGAGGCCCAAATTTCAAATTGGCTCATCCAGTTTAAATCGGCTAATCAATTTTTAGAGATTTTTAATTCAAACAGTATAAGACTCGAATCCAAACAGATTCAATAAATAAATTGAGCCTAAAATTAAATCAATAAATGTACCCAATTTAAGTGCAAGCCCAAGCGTATTTTTGTTGGATTAATTGGGTCCAAGCAATTGAAATCTAATTTATTAATTTGAAAAATATACATAATTGTAAGTGGATCAATGCCCACCATTTCGGTGGACAATTTTTGTACGAGGAAAAGAGTCCGGCGGACATCCTTGAGTGGTTAAAAAACATTGGGTGGGTGAAATTAGAAAAGAATAAACAAAAGCAAAAATCAAATTTGAGAAGAGACAAAAAGAGAGGAGGCCGAGAGAGACTGTGAGATCAGAGTAAGACACAGTTTGGAGTAAAGCATTGATAATAAAAGGACAAGGGTTTTGTAATGAAATTAGAAAGTGGACAAGTGTCCACCTCATGCCATTTACAAGGACAAGAAGCATGGCAATGAAGGAATAAGGGCAGATCACAGGCTTAAAATTGAAAAATAGAAAAAAAATTGTTTATAAAGGAAAGTTAGATCAGTGTTGCGGCTACATATTGCATAGCATATATTTATGAGTAATGTTATATTATTACAAAATTTATTTAAATTTATTATCTAAATAATATGATATATTTACATGTAATTATCATCTTATCAGTACATTAATACAAAATTAATATAGTAGCTACAATCTAGTTTGTCATATCATTTGGATAAAATTTTTAGATAAATTTTTAAAAAGTCTAATATTATTTTATATTTACATATACGGTTAGAATTAAACAACAAACACAGAGCTTGAAATTGCCAGTAGGAGAAGGAAAATTGCAAGAAGAAAAGAAGAAAAAAGAAAGAAAAAAAATAAAAGAGAAAACGAAGAAAAATTCAGGATGCTTAAATACAATAATTTGGGCATATGATTTATCCATATAAGAATTTTATTTTAAATGAAATTTGGAATCCAGAAAATTGGTTAATTCTTTTATAAATTCTAAAATGAGTTTTATATGATTTTATGGTAAATCTAAGATTATCAGGAATTAGATGAGAATCTGTTTTAGTTTTGAATTTGAGCATATGAGTTCTGTAAGTTGGTAGTTTTATTTAAATTAAATTATGTTTATTTATATTTCAGTTTTTTATTATTTATTGGAAGTAAATGTTTTAATTAGATAATTGATTTGATAGATTATGAATTACATTTTACAATTGGATTATCAATTATATTTTATGACTAAAATGAGAATTTATTATATATTCATATATACGTGTATGTACATATTAGAAATTTCAATCAAACTTTTATGCTTTCAGCTTGAGTTTATTATGCGAAATATTCAAAATATTTTAAGTGATATTATTTTATGTTTGAGAAACAATATTTATTTATGTTTTGAAAAAAAATATTATTCTGAATTATGGATATTTGGATGCGGAAATCGTTTAAGATTTGAGAATGAAAATAAAAATATTTTCAAAACACTTAGGTTGTACCATCCCCTTTAACGGTTAAGCAAGTTTCACGTACGTATAAGTCTTAAAAAATCGCTCAACATATATATAACAGATGCCTGGAAATTCATAGAGGCACCTATCACGTGTATGACTAGATATTATCCCTCGTTTTATGTGCGTATTAAGTATTTCCATCACATATAATTAGATTCTCTTGGGTGTTAGATTGGTGTTTATCGAGTTTTATTAGCATACCAAAATAGTCCATACAACTATTTATAGTTATCACAATATGATATGATATTTTAGTTTTATTTTCAGAATGATGGAGTATGGATAATTCAGATTTTATTTTCATTACCAGTTTTATGTAATGCTAATTACTATTGAAAGGAAATGATTTATTTAGTTTTCGAAAGCTATATCCACTCACTGGACATTAGCTCTCTTTCTTTTATGAAATCTATTTTTTCAAGTAGCCACTGTAAGTTCGTATAGATTATTACATATCTTAATAAGGATTACATAGTGATGACAAAATACATTAACATTAGTTTAAGTAGAACATTTTTGCATTAGTGTATATTATGTTTAATTAAACAAATTTTGTGAATATGTTTCAAAAATACTTTTACAAATGAAATATCTTTTTCAGATTTTATGAATATATTTATAAATTCAATCTAAGGGTCCAACATGAGAAATGTAAATATTTAACTAAATAGTTCACAAATAAATGACAAAATAATTGATTAAAAAAGTTTACAAATAAATAATTATGTTAAAAAATTCATTCTTTTTAACTAATTTTAAGACTCAAACAATTTTAGTATCGCGGAATTTTCACATTCTTTCTTCTTTCTTATGAAATAAATTACGCACACATATATATATATATATATGTTCTTTTCATTTTGTTGATGTAAATTTAAGAAACAAACTTATGTAACGAAATTTGCACAATCCATTATGTTCTGTTTTCGCAAAAAGTGTGAATTTATTCTAAAGTTAATAGGATTAAGACATAATATTGATTGACCGAACTAGATGCATCTAGTTGAATTTATTATGAGTGGCGATATTTCCATTCCTCAAAAATAATATATACATACCTTTTGTTTGCACACCCAAAAATAAGTATAAAAATTTTCTAATGTTTTTAAACCCCACTTAATTAATATCAAGGCTATTATTTTCTCTTAATTTTATTGTATATATTTTTATAATCACACCCTATCAATATCTGTTTTACAAGTTGTATATGTTAATGAATTATTATGATACACTAGGTGGAACCAACAAAAAATTAAAAATAAATAAAAATAGCTAAAGAAACGAATTGAATGGACAAATCTCACAACATGTCCTTGTATTTTGACAAGATGCCACATTTTTTACTAGGTTCCGAATATATAGTCAAAAACATCTCACTTCATGGTAAATAAGCATAAGTTAACAATCTAATTATTAAAAATCAACAACCTTATGGGAATCTAAAAACGTTTTCCATTTATTTTCATAATTCGAAACACACAACTTACTAATGTTTAGAAACAATACTTCCACGAAGAAACAGTGTTATAAATTCTCTGCTTATAACAGAGAGTTATAAACAGAGTTAGAAACAGAGTTACACAGTACAACAAATCACCACCAAAAACAGCATATACGTGTTAATGAATAAACACAACATTATTATATAAGTAGCTAGAAGCAAAAAAAGCGGCAGACCAAAACAGTGAACAAGGCAATGGCATAGAGAGCCCCGGTGATGCATTTCAGGCTGAGTGGGAGTGGAATCGCTATGGTGAACACAACGGCCGTGGCAATAAGCATGGCTGCTATTTTCTCCAACACCTGAGCTGTGTTTGTGAAATTGGGGCCAATCAAGTTTGCTACGAAGAGACAAAGAAAGGCGAGCAATAAAGCCAAAGAGAGCACATAGAAGCAAAGTGGAAGTTGGGATTCAAGCTGGGCAGAAAGGAGAGCTATTTCGAGAGCTGATGTGCAGCAAAACGCCATCACGATGCTTTTCCATTGAAGCCGAAACTGACCGTGATTCTGCTCCACCGCCCCTACTGAAGCAGTGACAGGTTGCACTTCAGGATCATCAGTAGTGGATGATGATGGAGGGTCTGAGGTTGGACGGATGCTCATAGCGAGAGAGTAAATTGCGTGGAGAAACTCTCTAATGGACATGAACTTTTTTGGGGGTGTTTCAGGACCTTTTATGGACATAAACTTTTTTGGGGGTGTTTCAGGACCTTTTATAGATAAGGAAAAGGCCAATTGTTGTCGGATTAATCCGAAATTAGAATGGACAATGGAGTTGTGAACTTTATAGGAAGGTGCGGATTTCAACACTTTTTTCCAGGGGCGGATCCACACCTGGGCCGAAAAAAAAAAAAAAAATCCTAAACTTAACTGTTGCAAGACTGCAGTTTTGCTACTGTTTTGCAGAGTCAGCAAAACTGCAGACTTGCAACAGTGCGTGCAATTTGTGGATGTCGTGCGCTAAATGCAACGGCTGTCGATTTCAATTTTTCCTTTTTTCTTTTTCTTAATTATTTATTATTTTTTTATTTAATTATTTATTTTTTCTATCCCTAATAGAATTAACTTTGCTTCTTATTTATTACTCCTATTAGACTTAGTTTCCTATTTCTAATAATTTTCCTACTCCTAATTAATTTATAATTTCTTTTTTCAATTTTATTTTTTTAGTTTTCTACTATATAAGTTCTATTTACTTCTATTTTTTATGTGCTATACAAAATTTATTGACAATTTACAAGTTTAATAAACAATTTTTTTTTCTCTTTATCTTTATTTGACTTCTCTTTATTTTCAGTTTAACATCTTATGACTTACCAGATTAGTCTCCTAAATTAATTACTTTTTTAATAATTTGAATTTAATATACATCACATCACTAAATCCTAAAATCTTAAACTATAAATTATTGCATTAAAATTATCCATGCACAGTGTGTTGTCATAATTCAATTATATTTATAATATTATTCACTTTATAGTTTTATTTTATTTAGAATCAATTTATTATTATTTAATTTTTTTTAAAATATTTTATTATGTTTTTATTCGTTGTGAAACAATTATGGACAAATATATGAAAAGAAAATCATCACTTGAGTTAGAATCATCTTCTTCAAAGTAAAAACATGTAAATAACGACTTCAGACAATGAGAGAAAATGGATGAGATTCTTTATTGAAGCAGGTTTTCGCTTTTTGTGAAAAACATAAAATCCAAGTTGTTAACATGAATGATTTGTTTACGTCTCAAGAGAGATTAAGGCGTAAAACTCAGGAGATAAATAATATACATAATTATCGAGTAGACTTGTTTTATGCTGTGTTAGATTTACAAATTCAAGAGCTAAATAATCGGTTTTCAGAGACAAAAACTGAGTTACTTCTTTGTGTTGCATGTCTTAGTCCAAGAGATCAATTTCATGCATTTGATAAAGAAAAACTTATTCAACTTACTCAATTTTATCCAAAAGACTTCTCATTTACTGAACTTTTGGCACTTGAAGATTAACTTAAGAATTATATTATAGTCATGCACTTTAATATTGAATTTTTAGAATTAAATGACTTTATAAATTTGACATAAAAGATAGTTGCAAAAAAATAAGATAAAGTTTTTCCATTATTTTACTTGCTCTTAACATTGGTATTATTACTACCTGTTGTAACTGCTACCGTTGAAAGAACATTTTCTGCTATGAATATTATGAAAACTGAATTACGTAATCGAATGGGAGATCAATAGTTAAATGATAACTTGCTTGCGTATATGGAGAAAGATATTTTTGATAAAATTGATAAAGAAGTTATCATGAAAATGTTTCAAGATATGAAGTTTCGTCGAAGAAAATTATAAATTTATGTAATTTTTTTTTTATTTTAATAATTTCATTAGAATTTTTAAGTATAAAACTATTTATTTTGTCTAAATATAATGTATGTTTTATTTTATTTAAACTATATAGTGTTATAAAACATTATTTTACATAAAAATATTATATATTTAGTATTATCTTAATTTTCGATATTTTTATTATTTTATTTATGTGCCCCCTGAATAAATTTTCTGGGTTCGCCACTGCTTTTCTTGTTTTTCTGTGCAAGTGGATGTCTAATAAAAAATTATTATTTAAAATAATTAATTAAGTGTTAATTTTTTAAAATGAATTAAGTATTAATTATAATCATACTATCAATTTCTTTATAGGGAACTTTTAACTCCAGACAATATTTAAGACTAATTTAGGCATTAATAATTTAGAAATGACAATGCATCGGATCAGTCCGTCTCAAATTTGATCCAATTTTTGATAGGATGTCTTAAACCCGACTCGTAATTTGAATAGATAATCATTTTCCGCTTCAAACCTGAACCCGTTTAGAGTGATTTGCCTCAAATTCGGGCTCGTTTTGATATGATTCAATTTTAATAAGTCACAAAACTAATATTTTTTAACTAAAGGCCGATTGATAGGGGGAAAAAGCATCACAAGTGATCATATACCTAAAAAATATATACAAACAATAAATAGATATTAAAACTTAAAATAACTCAATCTTCACTTCAATTTAACATCATATCAAAATAACCTCTACATAAAGCTCAGGAAAAAAAAATAAATTTATTGAGTATAAATACCAAAATAATAATTATCACATAATCAAGTTTCATTATATGCTTCAAAATAATAATTAATACATAACAAAGTTTCATAACAATGTAATAATGCACGACACTTAAAAATAAACTATAATAACAATAATAATGCTAACAAAAATAATATTAATGTATAATAAAAATATAATAAAATGAGTTAACTAGATTGAATCGGGTCAAAAGTGTGTGACCCAAACATAACTAAATATAAAACTGGATTAAACACTTTTGACCCAAACCTGAACTAAATAGATCGGGGTCCTGCTAGTTTGGGTTAGATCGAGTATTTTGCCATCCCTAATTAATATGCAATAAAACATTACTTATTTTAAAAATAGCTAGAGAGTGAATGGAATGATGAAGTTGAGTTTTCATTCAATATGTTTAGTATGGAAGTAGGTTTCAATATGTTTTTTTTTGTTTTTTTGTTTTTTTGAACAAAGGTTTCAGTATGCTTGTGTGTGTGAAAGCAATAACACGTAGACGTTAGACTTGTAATTTCCGTTAAGGTAATGAGTAGGGACAGAAAAAGATTGAAATGAATTCTTACTTTACAGGAGGAAGCCTTTCGGATTAATAATCCGATATCCCATCCTTTCAATCACATTTCGCTGCATGTGCTGACAAAAGCGTTCGATTGAATCCGACATTTTATAAACTTCTCAAAGGTTTCGAATATATCCGATTATTTACTTTGGTAGCTTCTACGATGGTGGCCCCCGTAAAATGGCTTGTTGACCCACAACAAAGAGTCAAAGATCATTTATTGTAGGGATTGGCTTCATGCTACCAAACCATTCGGATAATGTCCGATTGAACAATTGATTCTCCTTTAACAGGCCATTGAGACTTGGAGACTTTAATATTATATTCACGATTCCCATTTTCATACTACATGAATTTAATACACTTCTTGAAACATTATGATATATTTATTTTTCAAATTTCCTAATTAATTTTTCATTTTACATCGTATATTTCTATTAACTCCACTATCAAATTGATTTATTAGATTTGTAGTGTTATATATTTAAGTGTTTAAAGAAGTAGATTATTTCTTATTAAAAACTATTGCTTTATTACTTCATAGCAAATGCCAAGCTTTGTGCCAATATGTCCAATTTTTTAGTAGCGCCTTTCAATTTTGAATTATGTTACGGTATGTTGTAAGAATTAATTTGGTCATGTTGCAATGAGACAATCCACCTAATATCTTTTTACACTCCATTTTATTTTATTTTTTTTAGTAGCAATTATAATTAAGAAGAATATGGAGATGAGTTAGGATTTCTCATTATTTTCAACCAATTAATAATAGAGATAATTCTAATTTCTCCATGTAATTTGACATAATAGTTAAAAAAACTCTTTGACTTCAGAAATCATTAAAAATTCCCTGAAGTTCATAAAAATAGCCCAAAAAACCCCTACCATAAGGGTTTTTTTTTTTTTTTTTGGCTATTTTTATAAATTGTAGTGACTTTTAATGATTTCAAAAATCAGAAGATTTTTTGGTTATTATGTTGACCTATAAGAGGAAAATTAGAAATATCCCTTAAAAATATGGAGATATGTCTCATTCACTCTCCTCTTAATTATAAAATATAAAGGATAAGATAATGTGACACATATTTTAGAATGACTGGTCAAAAGTTGATCCATATTTTGTTTTAGATAATTGCATTGTAGATGAAATAATACTCTAACATTATTGAAATAAGAAGAGCCAGTAGGATTGTGGGAGATTACTATAAACAAATTGTTTTGTATGTTCAATTGTAAATATGGAACAATTTGATTTGCTGGTGGTGCAATTCACCAACTATATGATTATAATTTTTGTAGGCAAAAGGTGAAAATAAACTAGTAGAATTGAGAGAACCATTATAAGAAATTTTATGTACTTTGTACAACCTATTAAATTGCCATAAATAGATTAACAAAACAAAAGAGCCTAAGATGTTCAAATTGATGATATTTTACTGGAATTAATTACAGAGATTAATTTAATGATGCTGGTTGTCTGAGTAGAGAAGTCACTACAAATTATTACAGCAATGTATATCTTTTAACTCTTTAAAGTATAACAAATTGCAAAAGGAAAGTTGTGAAATGAGTTTAATTACAATTTTCACAGCATGAGAAACATGAACATCTAGAACTTTTTGGATAATTATTATTTAAATATTTTGTTCAGTCTTTTTAATTTTATTTTTGTAACACATTTATTTATAATATTGATTTTGAGGAGTAAAACTTATTATATCTTTTTTAACTAGATATGTCTATATTTTTTAATTTATAAAATATTTTCATGCCATCAGAATTTATTTAAACTATTTATTCTAGTCATCTTGAGATATAATCCTGGTTATGTCCCTGAATAGTTCTATTGTTGTTTGATGGAAAGTCGTTAATTTATGCTGAGAGGTTTAGTGTTGAATTCTTGAAGATTCTCTTTTGCCTCCTTGGATGGAAGTCGGAAACTAGCCTGGAAACTTGAGTGAGGCCTTACTATGTGATGTGAGGCCCAAATTTTAGCTTGGATCATCCAGCCGATCAATTTTTAGAGATTTTTAATTCGAACGGGCTTCTCTAGATTATGGATTGAGAAAAAAAATTTGGATTCGTGAAGTACCCATGTTGTGTGGTGCACGACGGCACTGAACATTTAACACAGTTACTTTGAAATATAATAATAATACTAAACATCTATTTTTTTCTCACGTCTATCCTAATCTATAATGTAGTAGTTGGAAAATTGATATATATTAATGATTTAGAGTGTGTTTAAAATGGCATTTCTAATGTCAAAAACTCTTTTATTATTATTTTTTTAATATTATAAAGTTGTTTTATGTTTGTGAGAGGAAATTAAAATTTCAAGGTTCCCCAATAAATTCATTTTGAGTTTCATTTTTTTTTTTTTTTAAGAAAAAGAATTTGATTGAGAGTAAATATTCAATGAATCAAAGTTTAGTGGTTCAAAACTTTTGAGGAGAAAAGGGTTTAAAATAAATAAATATCAGATCAATTTATGAACACAATTACTTGGAAACATATACAAAAATCAACAAGTATTTTAATTATAAATTACTAGAATCAACTTATCATTACGAGAATCATTAACCAAACAAGAACACCTAACAAAAAATTCAATTTCAACAGTCTCAACTAAATGAACAAAATTCAACCGGCAAAAAATCAACAAACTACATTCAGCCATCTGAAAAACCAAAACTTTATCACCAACAATCAAAAAATCAAAACTTTATACAAATTTAGCAACAGAACAACACATTGACAAAATTCTCAGCTCAAAAACCAAATCAAAACTCCAGATTGCAACTCAAATCCTTCCAAAAACACAAAAACAAAACCACTTCCATCTATACACAAATTTCACATTCATACATCACACATGTATCAATACACAAATTCATATCCACAACACGAGTAAACTCATGTCCTATTTGGGTTTCATGAAACCTGTGTTACAAGTATATCATCTTCCAACACAGTTCACACATATCCAATCCTATCATCATGTCAAACACACATATAATCTTATATAAATCAATCCGAATAAATGTTTAGCTAATCAAAGCGCGGTTAGTTCAGCATTTGGTGTATATTCTGTTAGAGTACTCTGCCATGGAAGTGAGTAAATATCTGCTATTTGATAAATTGTTCACGAATTATATTTAGTCTTTCAACAAAACTAAAAATTTGTTTAATGATGTAATTGATCATGCGTCGGCATTATTATCATGATTTTTTTTTTTTGGGAAATGTATTATCATGAAAATTTGTTGTTGCTTTTTACGATGCTTCTCTGACGAACTTGTAATTAACTTGTCACAAATTTGCAGGTTGTGTTGAAGTTTATACATAAAGGTGAAAGTATGCAAATGGAAGTTACTGCTAATCAATAGAAGTAGCACTTTTGTACAAAGATTACAAAACCTTTGATTAAAGACATCGTCAGTGTGAAAAATTAGAGAGGATATATGAAGATATATCAAACTCATGAGTTTTACAAGCTCTCTTAGATGTTATTATGCTCATTCTATTTCTATTTGTAAATGGGAAAATCCTAAAAAGCCAACTGACCTTTGCCAGATTACCCATTTTCAGCTATGCAGTTTCATTTTTATACAAAAAACATCATTCTATTACTCTGATGACAGAAAAATGAAAAGAAAATAAAAAGACCAAACTATCCTTATGATATTATAAAAAGTAAAAATAAACTAAACTAAAAACTTAAAAAAAAAAAATTAAAAAAAGGAGATCCAGATAGGATCTTCACCATCCAGGGATCTTCACCATCCATTCAAATGGATGGATGGTGAAGATCCCATCTGGATCTCTTGGATGGACGGTGGAGATCCAGTCTAGATCTCTACAGCTATTAACTTCATCTCAACTTCATCCTCCAACATTTCTAAATCCCCTTTCCCTCTTTCTTCTCTCTTCCTATTTCTAGGTTTCTTAAAAACCCATATTTTTCATTATCAACCTCCCAAAATCATTAATCTCCCACAATCATCAAACATTAATTTTCCACAATCATCAACAAACATTATAAAAAAAAAAAAAAAAAAACCTAAACAGCATAACAGAAAAAAGAAGAAGAAGAAGAAAAAAAAAAAAAAACTTACTAGTCTCCACCATTAGACCCGGGTTTTTAATGGTGGAGACCATCTTAGGTCTCTACGAGGAAGACTCAAACTGGGTCTTTACCATGCAGACCCAGACGGTCTTCACGATCGTAGATTTAGGTCTTCACTATGGAGACCTCCAGAAAGGTCTCCACGGTCGAAGAACGAAAGGGACTTCATCATACTGTCATCGTCATCAAACCATCAGCAAATCCGGTTGGACATGGAGAGTCTGGGTCTCCATAATCAGAGGCTCGGATCATGGAGACCCAGAACCGAGGTCTCTACCATACCGTTATTGCCGTCAAACCACCGACAAATTCGATTGGAGATGGAGAGAGAAAAAGTAAAAGAGAAGAAAGAGAGAGAGTAAAGGAGGGAGAGAGAGACCGAGTCTCCGATCATGGAGACCTAGAATCGGGGTTTTTACCATACCGTTGCTGCTGTCGAACCAACAGTAAATCCGACCGAAAATGGAGAGAGAAAGAGCAAAGGAGAAGAGAGAGAGAGAGAGGAATTGAGAGAAAAAATGATAATATTCTTATATATATTTTTCATTTTTTATTTTTAAATAAAATTTTAAATAAAAATATCTTTTTCATATTATTTATTTATTTTTATATTTTTATTAATATTTTCATTAAATTTCATCTTTTATCCCTAGAGTCAAATAGTCAGTTGTAACAATTTAACGAAATTTGTAATCATCAGGGGTAATATCGTCCTTTCATAAGCCTTCATGAGGGATTTTGAGTGTTTAAGTTAACGTTAGGTGGTATTTTGGATAAAAATGAAATTATATAGGAAAAAATCAGTAATTTGGTAAAAGTCAGGCGACTGTTAGGAGTATCCCATTTGGAAATTGTAAATCGGGGGTTTTTAGGATTATTCCATTTATAAATTGTAACGTCAGAAGATTGAATTTTGGCAGGCTCTTGACACTATGCATGCTTGAGTTTGCTCGCTATTTTCAAGCTTTTTCTTCTGTTTTTGCTTCTTTTTATTGGGATATAGGTCATTCTTTAATATCTGCATATTTGTATAATTTTTTAAACACCAACATTTGGGATTGGTTTGGTATAAGATCTTACTTTTTTGACGACATTTTTCTGCATTAGGGATTGTACAAAGTTTGAGAATATAATGAGCTAGAAATGTTATAATGAAGTAAAAATCACTTTGTCTTTATGTGTTATTACATACCACAATTTTTCATTCAAAAGTTACAGTTACAAAATAAAATGAAAAAGTACAGTGGTTCAAATATTTATAATGCGTTTACTTATACATAATCGAAATTATATGAAATCTGATGTAGAAATGAATTGATATATTAAAATTAGAATAAGTTACAAGAATCATAATCTGAATCAATAATATATTTTTTGAGATGTTTAATTTAAATAAAAATCGGAATGAATTGTTTAAAAAAATGCACTTGATTAAAAATGCATGTCTTTAGAATTTTTAAAAAAATTATTAATTTTTTATAAAAATATATGGTTTTATATAATAATATTATGGTTATTAAACTATATTTTAATAATAATAATAATAATAATAATAATATATTTTTTACTAATAAGTTAATGTTATCTACTATACCCTTGATAAATATAAAATATGTTTTTTCTCATATATATGTATTTTTGTTTTCAAATAGGGGTATAAAAGACTTTTTAATATTTAAAAGAGAATAATTATGAGAATCTTAAGAGGGGTATGGGAATGATAATCCCATTCCATAACTCCAAATTTGTGTAGGATTTATATTTTTCATTTCATTACGAATTAATTTAAAACAAGTAAACACTAATAATCACACTCATTTCTCATTCTATAATCCCTTACTTAACTAAACACACAATTAGAATACAATATTAATCTTGCTACGCGGTGTGAGGATAAGCATCGCGTGTAGGGATGACAAAAACACTTGATTTGATCTAAATCGAAAAAACCTGATCTGTTTGGGGCAAGAAAAAATGGCGGGTAGGGGCACAAAGGCATCCAAGTTGGGTTATCGGGTTGGGGTTGGGACAAGCTTTTTTGCCTCCAACTCAACCCAATAACCTGACATATAAATAAAACTTTAAAAACCTTAAGGAATCATTTGTTTTTTCTACTTAAGTTTTAATAGAACTGAATTGTTCCTATTAAATTGTTTTCGTTTGTTTTTTAAATGGTTAAACTATTTAAAACTATTCAAAAATAACTTAAAAGATTAAGTAAGGGATCGTTTATTTTTATCACTTTTCACTTAATAGGTCTAAATTATATCTATTAAGTGATTTTTATTTTTTATTTTTTAAAGTAATTTGACCACTTAAAATCATCCAAAAAGAAAAAACTATAATTTTTTACTTTTAAATGAATATTAAATCATTTAATGATTTTTTAAATATATTATTCTAAATCTATTATTTATAAAATAATATATTTTCAAATTTATCTTAATTTTATATTATACAGATTTCGTTTAATGTTATAACAAATATAATTGAAAAATAAAAACTATAAACACGTTATAGTTAAATTACTATATTTCTCCGATAAAAGTTTGGTAAAAATTTTTATTTATTTTCTTTATTGAACTACTTGTGGAGTAGCTTTTATTGTGTTTATTTGTTTATCTTCACTTATTGCCCAATATATTGAGTTTATTTGCCCAATCAATTTTTATAAATATTTGATTATTTTTATTTAATTTTAGTGAAAAATATATATTACTATATAATTTCAATTTTTGTTGTAATAATAATTCAACTTAAAACTATTTTATTTAATTTTATATAAACAAATAAATTTAATTTAATTTACTATAGCAATTTATTTATATATAATTTAAAAAATTATTTTACTATAATAATTAATCATATTTCAATTATGAATAAGAATATTATTAATATATATAAATATTTTAGTATTTATTGAATAATTTATTATAATTATTTGTATTAAATTAAATGAAGTTACATAAGTGACATAACAACTGATAGTAAAAGGATCTAAATATCAAATTATTAGTTTTCTGATAATTTTAACTTTAAAAAATAAATCAAGTTATTATATATTTAGAGATAAGAAAAAAATAAATAAATATATCATTTAGATATCAAGTTTTAGTCACTATTCAGTTTTCAATATTCAATAGTATTGTTTATTCTTCAGAAAATAAAAAAATTAAAAAGTAATCTCTAAGAATTTTTAACTTTTTATTTAATCACAAATCACTTAATGATATTTAAAAGTTTTTATTCTAAATCTATCTTCTCAAAATAATATAATTTCAAAATTTTTCTAATTTTATATTAGTCATTTTTTTTTTTTTAGTTTTAAAATTATATTTGAAAAGAAAAATCCAAATACATATTATCTCAAATTGTTTTGAAATTAAATCAATATATTTTAATTTACAATTTTAATATTCATTTTTCTAATTGTTTTAAATACATTAATATATTTAAATATATAAATATGGTTAATATTATTATATTTTTATATCAAATTTTAATTATTAATAAAATATTATTAATATATAAATAAAAATATTTTAGAATTTATTAAATTATTTATTTTTAGATGTTTGTATTAAATTAATTAAAATTATATCATAATATGTAGTAAAAAATATATAAATATCAAATTATTAGTTTTTAGATAATTTTAATTTTAAAAAATAAATAAATTTATAATATATTTAAAGATAAAATAAAAAAATAGTATTCAAAATTTTAGGATTAAGTTGTTATTTAATCTTTAATTTTTAATAATATTATTCTGTCTTATAAAAAAACAAACGAATTCTAAGTTCCTTGTCAGACCAGTGCCTTTCTTCTCACAATCTCAACTTGACTCTTTACCTCTCTTCTCCTCCTCTCTCTCACCGTGGCTCTCCCTCTTGCCGTTGTCATTGCCAACCACTAACCCACAGCACACCACCAACCACATCGACATCATCGTTGCCACACTTACATCACAACCCTTCGCCGTCGTCATCGTCTCTCCTCTCTTGCTTCTCCTTGGCCAACTCTTTTACCGATCTCCTATTCTTCCTACAGTCTCTCTCTCTCTCTCTTCCTTTGCAGGTTTGTTTATGAGATTTCGATTACTTTTGTTGATTAGTTTGACAATTAAATTGAATATTTGAATGGATGATTATTGAGCCTTTGATTTGATCAATTTACAAACAGAAGAATTTGGTGGTTGCTACTATAGCTTGTGGAATCTTGTTTTTGGCGTGAGTGCATTGTATGCTTGGGCATGGAATTATATAACCACCTTGAACAGTGTTGTTAAGCAAACATGTACGGTCGATTGTTATGCGTTTTGAATAATAGCAGTCGTTGCCTATTAGATTTACTTCTTTTATGCGTCTGATGTTCTTTATTTTGTTTTTTTGTTTCTATATTTGTTTTGAGTTAAAAATTAAATAGGGTCAATAGGTCGGGTTCGGATAAATCTTTTCATTCAGGTTTAGATTTAGAATGGAAAATAATGACCTTTCGGGTATCCTCAAAAATTTCATATTGGGTTCGAAAAGGGCAAAATCCGGTCTAATCCAGTATATTGCCATTCTTAATCTCGCAGCCCATGCTGACTGGATCCACAGTAGCACACATTGACAGATAGAATCTTATACTCTTATCTTTACTACTTTGGACTCTCCACTTAAATAGATGCCCCTTGTGTATCAAAGGAAAAAAAAAAAAAAGGCCCTTTGAAATATCCGAAGCCAACAAGAAACACTAGTTTTTTCTTTTTGTTTTTTGAAAGTATACACATATTACTATTAGCAGTCTTGTACATCGACGATCACTATTCAGTTCACTTGATCAAAACGCTGCTTCCATTTGAACCCTTTCCGCTGTCAACCAATACCCTTTCTCGCTCAAAACCCTCCTCTGCCCCTTTTGGTAAATTTTTTGCTTTCACGGATTTTGACTATCTTTTTCTTCAAATTTTGTTGTTTTGATGATGGGTCTGTTAAAAGATTGTATCTTTCTTAGAAAGTATGGATTTTTACTTTCTGGGGTTTTGCAGGTTCATTCAATGGCTGGTGTAAAGGATATTACAGCTGCTGAGTTCTTGCAAGTATGTTTTCATTCATATCTGTTTGGTTATTTATATATGATATCAAGCATCAATATTTAGTGTTATATCGTTTAAATTTTAATCACAGGGTACACATAGGCATGCTCTTTTGCTCAATAGAAGTTCCAGTATAAAGAGGCAAAATTTACTCTGGGGGACACTTGCTAGTCCTAGATATAGGAGAGGTGTTTCGTTGAGATGTCATGCTCAGTCCAAACCTAGAGCTGTGGTTTCAGGGGATGTCAGCAGTTCAGTTGATGAGCAATCCATGTTGGTTGACAAGCCTTTGCAGGAGGTTATTCATTTTTATCGCATACCGTTGCTTCAGGACAATGCGGCTACTGAGCTTCTTAAGTCTGTTCAAACCAAGATTTCTAGTCAGATTGTTGGTTTGAGGACAGAGCAGTGTTTCAATATTGGTCTTGATTCAAGTATTTCGAGTGAGAAACTTGCAGTGTTGAAGTGGCTTCTTCAAGAAACCTATGAGGTGGAGAATTTGGGGACTGAGAGTTTTCTTGAGAAGAAAAGGCAAGAGGGGCTGAATACTGTGATAGTTGAGGTTGGGCCAAGGCTGTCATTTACTACTGCTTGGTCTGCTAATGCTGTGTCTATATGCCAGGTGTGTGGGTTGACGGAGGTGTCTCGTTTGGAGAGGTCGAGGAGATATTTGTTGTACAGTAAGGGGGTGTTGCAAGATAATCAGATCAACGATTTTGCTGCAATGGTTCATGATCGTATGACCGAGTGCGTTTATGCTCAGAAGCTGATGTCGTTTGAGACCAGTGTAGTTCCTGAGGAAGTTAGATATGTGCCTGTCATGGAGAAGGGGCGGAAGGCATTGGAGGAAATCAATCAGGTGATGGGTTTGGCATTTGATGAGCAAGATTTGCAGTACTACACTAGGCTTTTCAGGGAGGATATCAAGCGAAATCCTACTACTGTTGAATTGTTTGATATTGCACAATCTAATAGTGAGCACAGCAGACATTGGTTTTTTACTGGGAAGATTGTCATTGATGGACAACCGATGAGCAGGACTCTTATGCAGATTGTGAAGAGCACTTTAAAGGCAAACCCCAACAATTCTGTCATTGGCTTCAAGGATAACTCAAGTGCAATCAGAGGCTTTCCCGTGAATCAGTTGCGGCCGGTTCAGCCTGGTTCTACATGTCCATTAAGTGCAAGTATTCGTGACCTTGATATTTTGTTTACGGCTGAGACTCATAATTTCCCATGTGCTGTGGCACCTTACCCTGGTGCAGAGACTGGTGCAGGGGGTCGAATCAGAGATACTCATGCCACAGGAAGGGGGTCTTATGTTGTTGCATCTACGGCAGGTTACTGTGTTGGGAATCTCAATATAGAAAGGTCTTATGCTCCTTGGGAAGACCCATCATTCACATATCCATCAAACTTGGCTTCTCCTCTTCAGATTCTTATTGATGCC
This sequence comes from Dimocarpus longan, assembly GCA_022984855.1. Taxonomy (NCBI): domain Eukaryota; kingdom Viridiplantae; phylum Streptophyta; class Magnoliopsida; order Sapindales; family Sapindaceae; genus Dimocarpus; species Dimocarpus longan. The sequence continues at coordinate 4,803,905 of CM041015.1, read as the reverse complement.
AGCAATGGTGCATCGGACTATGGGAACAAATTTGGAGAGCCTTTGATTCAGGGTTACACTCGAACTTTTGGAATGAGACTACCTAGTGGAGAAAGACGGGAATGGTTGAAGCCAATCATGTTCAGTGCGGGCATTGGTCAGATTGATCACACTCATATATCAAAAGGCGAGCCTGATGTTGGGATGCTGGTTGTGAAGATTGGGGGCCCTGCATATCGCATTGGGATGGGTGGTGGTGCAGCATCTAGCATGGTTAGTGGACAGAATGATGCAGATCTTGATTTTAATGCTGTACAGCGTGGTGATGCTGAGATGGCACAGAAATTGTATCGTGTTGTTCGTGCTTGCATTGAGATGGGGGAGAACAACCCAATTATAAGCATCCATGATCAGGGAGCTGGTGGGAACTGTAATGTTGTAAAAGAAATCATTTATCCTAAGGGTGCCACGATTGATATCAGAGCAATTGTAGTTGGCGATCACACTATGTCTGTTTTAGAGATATGGGGTGCAGAATACCAGGAGCAAGATGCAATTTTGGTGAAGCCTGAAAGCCGCAGTATGCTAAAATCTATTTGTGAAAGAGAAAGGGTATCTATGGCTGTTATTGGAAGCATTAGTGGTGAGGGACGTGTCGTCTTAGTTGATAGCTTGGCTACTCAAAAGAATCAGTCAAGCGGACTCCCTCCTCCTCCTCCAGCAGTAGATCTTGAGCTTGAGAGAGTACTTGGGGACATGCCTCAGAAGACCTTTGAGTTTCTTCGGATGGACCAGACTCGAGAACCACTAGATATTGCTCCTGGAATAACAGTGATGGATTCTTTGAAGAGGGTATTGAGACTTCCTTCTGTTTGTTCAAAACGCTTCTTGACGACAAAGGTGGATAGATGTGTGACAGGGCTTGTAGCACAGCAGCAAACAGTCGGTCCTTTGCAGATTACTCTTGCTGATGTTGCAGTCATTGCTCAATCTTATACTGACCTGACTGGTGGTGCTTGCGCCATTGGAGAGCAACCAGTAAAGGGTTTGCTGAACCCAAAAGCAATGGCTAGATTAGCAGTTGGAGAAGCACTTACAAATCTTGTTTGGGCGAAGGTTACTTCCCTTTCTGATGTTAAAGCCAGTGGTAATTGGATGTATGCTGCCAAGCTGGATGGGGAAGGAGCAGCCATGTATGATGCAGCCACAGCTCTTTCAGAAGCAATGATAGAACTTGGAATTGCAATTGATGGGGGAAAAGATAGTTTGTCAATGGCCGCCCATTCAGGCGGAGAGGTTGTGAAGGCCCCTGGGAATCTTGTAATTAGTGTTTATGTCACATGTCCTGACATAACAAAGACGGTGACACCAGATTTGAAGCTAGGGGATGATGGTGTTTTGCTTCACATTGATTTGGCAAAGGGAAAGCGTCGGCTTGGTGGTTCTGCTCTTGCTCAGGTTTTTGACCAAGTTGGGAATGACTGTCCTGATCTTGAAGATGTTTCGTACCTGAAAAAAGTTTTTGAGGGTGTTCAGGATCTTATTGCTGATGAACTTATCTCTGCTGGTCATGATATCAGTGATGGTGGACTTTTGGTGTGTGCTCTAGAGATGGCATTTGCTGGGAACTGTGGCATTACCTTGGAGTTGAATTCAGAAGGGAGGGGCCTCTTCCAGACACTGTTTGCAGAAGAGCTTGGTCTTGTTCTTGAGGTAAGCAAGTCAAATTTGGATAATGTATTGAAAAAACTCAATGGTGTAGGTGTTTCTGCTGAGATCATTGGACAAGTGACCGATTCACCCTCAATTGGATTAAAGATTGATGGGATAAGGCGTCTGAATGAGAAAACTTTTGTCCTTAGAGACATGTGGGAAGGAACCAGTTTTGAGCTTGAAAAGTTACAAAGATTGGCTTCTTGTGTGGATTTAGAGAAAGAAGGGCTGAAATCTAGGCAAGAACCGTCGTGGGCATTATCCTTCATTCCTTCCTGTACAGATGAAAAATATATGACCGTAACTTCGAAACCGAAAGTAGCTGTGATTCGAGAGGAAGGCAGCAACGGTGACAGAGAAATGTCTGCAGCATTTTATGCTGCTGGTTTTGAACCGTGGGATGTTACAATGTCAGACCTTTTTAATGGAGCCATCTCCCTCGATGACTTCCGGGGAATTGTATTTGTTGGAGGTTTTAGCTATGCTGATGTTCTTGATTCTGCGAAAGGTTGGTCTGCTTCCATACGTTTCAATCAGCCTCTTTTGAATCAGTTCCAGGAGTTTTACAAGCGGCCAGATACTTTCAGTCTTGGTGTTTGCAATGGATGTCAACTTATGGCTCTTTTAGGATGGGTTCCTGGCCCCCAAGTAGGAGGTGTGCTTGGTGGTGGTGGGGACCCATCGCAGCCACGATTTGTTCACAATGAGTCTGGTCGGTTTGAATGCCGCTTCACAAGCGTGACAATAAAAGATTCACCCGCTATAATGCTCAAAGGTATGGAAGGCAGCACATTGGGAGTGTGGGCTGCCCATGGTGAGGGAAGAGCATATTTCCCTGATGATGGTGTTTTGGATCATGTCCTTCACTCAGAGCTGGCACCGTTAAGATACTGTGATGATGATGGGAATCCTACCGAAGTTTACCCTTTTAACGTGAACGGTTCCCCCTTAGGAGTGGCAGCTATCTGTTCGCCAGATGGAAGACATCTTGCCATGATGCCTCATCCAGAGCGTTGCTTTTTGATGTGGCAATTCCCTTGGTATCCGAAGAACTGGTCGGTGGACAAGAAAGGCCCTAGTCCATGGTTGAAGATGTTCCAAAATGCCAGAGAATGGTGTTCCTGAAATGGGTTAGTATTCTCTTTCCTTCTCATTTTCCTACCAAGAGTTGTCTGCCTTATATGCATGATGATGCTGACCTGATACATTTCGTCTTTTGATATGTAGGTATATATGTTTGACTGTTGGAGAGGCAGGACATTGATTATGACTTATAACTGTTGCAGCAATTTTGAAGTGATTTTTTTTGACTTTACAAAATATGGCCAAGGTTTTACTTCTCTTTTCTTTTTTCCTTTTTAATTTTTTTTGCTTAAATACAAGAATTGAGTAGAATTGGGCAACAATGGAATGTGTTGCTGATATAGCCAAATACTATAGTCAATTGAATGTCAAGTGGTTTCTGAGATCAGTCTCTGTCTTTGTGGTGTAATTTTGACTATTGAAAACAATAATGAAGAAGTATGCTGCTCACTTAACAGTTTAAGGGATTTTCTTTTTGAAGAGTTTATGAGATTGATCTTAATATTCCTTCATGGAGAGTATTGATGTTTTTTTTGGATAGATGATTTATGTTCAGTTTGAGTAGTTATTACTAGAACACTTCTAAAGTGGTGTTTGCTTTTTTGTTTGAATTCCGAACAAATATAAATTTATCTAAAGTCCTGAAAAAGTGTAACAAGACACCTGTATCCTTTCAATTATTTGTTTGTTTTATTTTTTGTATTTAACATAAGTGTATAATTAATGCATGGTGAAGAAAGTGCACGGTTATGTTTTACTCAGGACATGACATTGTTTGCTTCTCATTGGAGCCTGAAGAATCAAAATTAGGTAAATATAGTGAAGTTGTATTCTGTAAAAGCTTGCTTGCTAAGTTGGTTGTTGGCAAGCAAGAAAATCTCAAAAATGTCAGGCAAACTACAGGAAAGAAGTTACACTTTTATTTTTTTAATAAGGCCTTGTAGTTATATGTGCACTTATCACATGCTGAAGGGGTTTGTGCAGGTGTCTTTCTTCCCAAGTTAGTCCAATTAGATGAGCTTAGTGGAATGTCTACATATGAAACACTTGTTGTAGATGTGAAAGTTACTGCCTTTATCTTACGGAAATTCATTCAATAGCAGTACAAAATCTGAAAACTCTGATTTTGCTAACAAATATTTACTCTTTGAGAAATTTCAGAATGCCATGTTGGTCTCAAACGTTTGGACAACCTAAATTTTTGTGGAGTATGGGATGAGTTTGAGAAGGCGTTTTGTGGCTTTGCAAATTGAATCGGATGTCATAAATGTTGTGAATCTTTGCAATGGTGTTTGCTCATCTAGGTCTGAAATACATACTATTGTGTTCAGGATGTGAAAGTTTTGGTTGAGAACTTCAGTATCTTGTGAATTGGCTCATGTTCTGACTTCTGAGTGGATGTAATTGTGTTGCACATGGACTTGCAAGGAGGCCGTCAAGCCTTAGCAGTTCTTTTTTCATGCAGTTATATGTGCAATTATACAGGGAGATGAAAGTGATAAAAAAGCTACTCTTGCGTTTCTATTTGAGTTTCCTACATTTTGTCATCTCATGCAATAAACGGTAGAACGTATTTTTGTCACATGAATATGCATGTTGTTTCTTCAGATTGCATGATTAATAATTTGCTTTGATTGTCAGCAGTGAAGGCTGATTAAAATGTTGTTACAATAGTAGAAGCTTAAACATATACTTTGATAACAACTAGCATGCTTCCATGTCAATTTTTTGGGAAGCGAGCTGATTATAATAATAATTTTGACTCTTGTCTACGTATAGAGAGGAGAGTACCTTCACGATCAAATATAACTACAGTACTACATACCGGAAGGAGAGTACCTTCACGATCAAAAATATCAACCGAAGATATTTTCACGTGAAACACAATCTAAAACTAGTAATTTAAACTATGAGGGTTACTTTAAAATGTCATGAAACACATCGGAGATGAAGTTGATATAAAGTTCTAGAAAAAATATATTTGATCCATAAAGATCTTACAGAAAAGGAAGAAGAACTTGAACATTAAAAGGTTGGTCTCATTTTAAGTACATATTGAATGTCAACATCAACAATTGATATTGAAGAGCTATAAACATAAGGGTTGACAGGGAAATGCCAATGAGGATAATACATAAGTATACATGATGAGTTGGATATTTGCATTATAGTACGAATTCAGACCGTTTGATTTTAATTTTAATTAATCATAAATATTTTATATTAAAAAAATAATTAAAATATTGAAAAAACTCAATGAGTTGGGGATGGGCAGTGCCATGGCCCCTGAAGGCACGCCCACAGCCCGACCACTTAATTTGAAATTGTTGAAGGAGACTGAAATACATGCTAAGGAAATATGAAATTAAAATGGGAAGGGAATATTAAAAATCTAAAAATTAAAATGGAGATATATGAGTAGATTTAAATAATTAAAATACATTTTGATCTAAAGGTCATAAAATTGTGTCAAGAATTATGTTTTCGATCCTTCTTGTTTAATAATTATTGTAAACTTTTATTCATAACAAAATAACTTATGTTTATCATATAGATTATATAATAATAAAATAATTATTATTAATTTTAACCTCATAATTTAAAATTGAACATTCCTCTTCCTGGAAATTTCCTTCGGCATGGTGGGTGGAAAGTAAACGTAAACTTCTATGAATCTTCTTTAATACCGTGAGAGAAAAACTTAAGATTTCCTTCGGTACGGTGGGTGGAAAATAATCTATTTAATAAAGTGAGAGAAAAATTTAGAAGGAAAGCCTACAAAGTTGTTGGGTCTTGAAAGATAAAAAAAAAAAAAAAAACGCTTGCATCTAAAACACTACATTTGACAGCTGTAGATTCAATTAATTAAAAGTAAGCACAGCCTTGATTGTATTAAACAATTTTTTTCTAAAATTTAAATCCTCAAACTCTACTTAAAAATTTGGTTTCCAATCAAATTATATATTATTATTTAATAATTATTTTATACTTTTTATTCCTAATCGAATAACTTATAATTATCATATAAATTATATAATAATTGTGAACAAACAGTCAAACAAATTCTAAATGTAACATCAACAATCAAGCAAATTCAAGTTGAGAGGAAATAAGTTTCCCATTCCAAAAAGAAAATCAAAATGTGTTAGGTTACAAAAACAAAGGAAATATATATATATATATATGTATATATATATATAGTAATGAATAAAATGACTAAACTACCCTTACAAAAACTAAATATTAACTCTAATAATAATAATAATAATATAATTAATAATAATAATTTATCTCACAATTTAAATTTGAACAATATAACCAGAACGTCTTCCTTCTTAAAAAATTCCTTTGATAATGGTGGGTAGAAAGTATTAAGTATACACCCACTTATATAAATATACTTTAACATAGTGAAGAAAAATTAAGAAACAAAGACTAGAAGTTGACTTTGGATGTTCTTGCTGTCATTATATGCATAACAGTTATATACATTGTCTAACAGTGAAGGATCAAAAAATAGAGTGATATTGTTTAGTCTAATTTGCGAGGAAGCAGCAGGTATCCTTAATTCGGTTCAAGAAAATTTTCAGAATTGAAAGTCAAACGATCTACTCATTTCCTTTGCAGGTAAGTATGTAGATCAGTCATTCTCTTGTTAATCAATTGTATATATAGCTTGTGGATCTCTTGTTCTGTGCATATTAAATGTCAAATTTTAAACTTAATTTCGCTTTTTAGATTGTATAACTCTCAGGTCATTCTTGTATTTATAAATCATCACTATCTTTAATTTTTTTTAAAATTGTGTCACATTACATAACATAAATATATAGATTGTTATGATTATATTTGTCTAGCAGGCTGTGGAGTTCAATACTATGTCTAATTGGCCTAGTGAAACCTCATTAACCCCAATTTTACCTTCCTATACGAGCAATACACCGTTCGAAACACAACGTCATGAGAAACAGGTATATTTGTCTCTAACGACTTTAGTATTATTTTCATGCCCATTTATCTACATTACAACTTATATTTTATATTGATTTGTTTGTATGTATAAATGATTTGAGTTAGAATTAATGTTGGTTTCATGGATCTTTCATGTCATGCTTGGTTTTACTTGTATTACTTATCCTATCAATCACTTATTTGTGTGTTGAAAGGACATCTCTCAACATATCAGACAACAAAATGCTGACGATAAGAGAGAGGGCCTAGATTTAGGCGAGTCTTCAGGTGTTAAAACAAGAAAAACGAGATCAAATGTTTGGGAGAACTTTGACAGGTATCCAGATGAAAATGGGACGGTTAGGGCCAGATGTAAAGGTTGTGGGAAGGACTTTGATGGTTCTAGCAAGTTAGGAACTACTCATCTCAGAAATCATTTCACAAGCTGCCAAAGAAAGAGAAATGGAGGCGAGGGTGGAGATAACTTAGCGGGCAATTTAAGTGATACGATTGCCATTAAAGAGAAATCTGTGATGGATCAACCACTGAATCACTTGGATGTGGCAAGAATGATTATTAAGCAAGGTGATGCATCCCTTATAGATTCCACAAACAAGGGTTGCATAATTGAGCTTTACAATGAAGAGAAGGAAAAGCTCCGCAATTATTTCGAGAAATTCTCATGTCGCTTGTGTTTAACATTTTTTAAATCGGCTATTCGAGAGGACAGATACTCTTGTTTCACGGTCTGTTTTATTGATGATGATTGGAAATTGAAGAAAAAGATTTTAAAAACTTTTAAAATTGATGAAACCGTTGACATCAAAGATGTGCTTCTGGAATGGGGAATTGAAAACAATTTATCCTTCGTGGTTATAGACACTGATTCCAAGTGTACTCCGTATAAGATAGATGACTGGTCTAGAAATCAAGGTTCACGCCTTGTCAATAACAAGTTGCTATGCAGTGAAGCCTTTTACTCTGACTTTGACTATGATCTCTTCGATGGGTTATGTGAAAGTCTGAAAGGACTCGTTAATGATATAATTGATCCATTATGGTGTGAACCAGCTGGATGCGGCAGTATGCTGGATGTTGGTAAGAATGTATTGGGTCTCAAAGATGCACGCTTTGAGTTAGCGAATATTGATCCTTATTTTAAAATTTTAACAAAAGAAAAATGGGATGCAGTAAGGGCCATTTACGAGTATATTGAAGTATGGGATTTTCTCGAACAATATTGCAACAACAACTACAATACTGCAAATATTTATTTTCCCCTGCTTTGTAGCGCATATAAGTGTTGTAAAGAATTGAGGAAATGCCATATTAACTTGCATTGTGATGATGTAATCGAAGGAGCTTGGTGCCAGCACAATTTAGTTTTAGCGGTTGCTTCCGTACTTGATCCGCGATTCAAAATGGATATTGTGGAAAATTGGTATAAGGAGATCTTTGGTGATGACTGGAAGAAAGAATTTGCAAATTTCAATAATTCCTTCACCGATATTTACAGTAGATATGCAAGGGAGATCAACAATTTCAAATCATGCGCTCCAGGATCAGAAGAAACTAATTCTTCAATTTCGGACAAAATATTAGATCCTTTGGGGAAACCGTGTAATTCTTCTTATAAACCGAATCATGTCCAGTTGATCAGGTCAGTTCTTGATTATTTCAAAGAGGACAAATTTCCTTCATTCGAAGATTTTGATATACTTGAATGGTGGCGAGTTCATGCTCGGCGCTTCCCCACTCTCGCAAGAATGGCTCGTGATTTTTTATCAGTTCAAATCTCATCCCCACCACATGAGCTTTTGGAAGATGAGATTTATCATTTGGAGGAATTAGGCATCGAAGAGGCTTATATATGCACAGACAGCTGGTTGGCTACGTGAGGTAGGAATTATGATACATAATAGTGTTATTTTAGTTTATTTTATTCTCATTTCCAGCTGTTGAGAAACTTTAGCTGTTTAATTTAAGCATCATTTGCTTTTCTAATGTTGATAATTTATTACTACTATGAAGGTAATGTATCAATACTTTTGGTGGCTTCTAATCTGTTAGTTAACAGCTTTCATTAAATAAATGATAATCTTACGAAGTTTTAAGAAGAAAAGCAAACGGGATCAATGAAAACAAGGGCTTAATTAAAATTGTGTACATACTTAGATCAAAATCATTAGAATAACAAGAAATATATTTTGTCTTTTGATTACGGAACAATATGACTTAATTGAAGTAGTTAATTACTTACGAGTACTTAATGGAAAATATAAATTGTAAGTTCATAAACTCTATTTGTATCGCTTATGATAGAGATTTGAGTTAATTTATACATATTAAAGACAGACCTTTAAATTTATGCAAATTATGATTTTTTTTTTTAATAATGACGACTCTTGAATGTAATGCTATTGAAAATTAATATTCATTCAAAAGTATAAGATACAGAAGATAGTGTTATTATATTTGTATATGTAAATTATCATATTTATCATAAACATATCATATTAAAGTCATAATTTAAGGAGTCAAGGATGTCAATTTCAAAATACTAATCTTATACAAGATGTTTATTATCTAAAGGGAGATTTGTCAAATCTAATTGAAGTTTTATCAATGAAAAAAATAACACTTTAATGTTAAATTTAGGTAAAAACTTCTTATCATATACCAAAATCTTCTAATAGTTTCAAAAATTAGATTTGAATTGTCTCCTTATCTAAACTTAGTTTTAAACTTTTTAAAACATATGATTGATAAGAGTGAATAACAATCATGTTCCAGCTAGTTATTGATTGTAATGTTTATGACTAAGCTATTAGAAAAAGTTTAGGTGAAGAAGAATCCAAGTCCTTCAAAATTTAGTTTTTTTTTTTTTTTTTTTTTTTTTTTTTTTTTTTTTTTCTGGAGCAGCGTTTCTTAAATGTTACATGTCTCATTGTGTGATATGTATTTCATTAGAGTGTGAAGTCTGAATCAATATTGTGGCGCTATGCAAGCACATTGGGGATCGAGCTCCCCACAGAGCTTGTGGAGGTTGTACTTAGAAGAAATCTTTGAGCCACTAATGTGTGGCGTGACCTTGGCGCCGCAACCAGAGGTTGAGCCATAGGTAACAGGCATGCCACTACTGTGTGGTGTGACCAAACTCTGTGACCTGTGGTTGCACACACATCGCCAGTATGTGGGGTAACCTGGTACTGCGACTTTAGGTTGTGCCACTTTTTGTGTGACTTTGACCTTTTCAAAAAAGAAATTTTATACGAATTATAAATCTTATGTATCCTTAGAATTATAAATATCCATGTGCGAGGGTTTCATTATTGAATGAGGGGATAAGACCAGAATTAGAGAGAGATTTTGAGAGGGTGTTGAAAGCAGTTGTATGTGAGAGTCACAAGTGAGAGAAAGAGACAAAATTATTGTTTGTAAACATTCTTTTGTAGTGGAAAGAGTGCCAATGCACTTCATGAACGTAAAGGATTCCTTAAATTCCATAAAAATCTTATGTCCTTTTCATTTTTCTTCATTATATGTGTGCTTGATTTGTGCATTGTAATCACCATATTTTCTAATATATTTGGCATAAATAAGATCTGGATTTGGTCCTCATAAATTGTTGGTATGCTTTTGCTATTTTCTCATGAACACCAGTTCTGGTTGCAGAAGTGAGCCGCCCTTATTACCGAGTTGAAGTTTAGTACTCAATATTTAGGGGACGTGGCACTAAAATATCGAATGAGCTGCTGGGTTATATGATGATAATGATGTGCTTTAGAGCATAAGTTCATTGTAAATTGTGATTTCTATACTGTGATTTACCACTGTAAGTTACATTCATGTTAACTTGCAGCAGGGGAGGTCTTTGATAAGTTGAATATGTGAATTGATAAGATTTCGTTGTTTTATGACTATTGTAATTGATAAGACTTTGTTATTTTATGATTATTGTTGTTGTATTATAATGAACTTAGTTTTGGATATGGTTAGTGTTTGTTGACGTCAAAATCTTGTCAACAAGGTTCTTTGAAGCTCAGAACTGCAAGCAAACACAAACAAAGCAAATAGAAGAGAAAGGCAAGAGAAAGAACAGAAGACAAGACAAGTTTTTACGTGGTTCAGCCTTAAAAGAGTCTACATCCACGATTGTGCTTTGATTATTTTCTGGTAGAGTCACAGTTCCTTGTTATTGAGAGTGTCTCTCTCATTTTACATTGAATTATCAGTCCACTATTTATAGAGAGGATGAGGTTCTACAGTTCAATTACAATTGTAATAAGAAATAATTTAATAGTAATTACATTTCTTAAAAATATATCCGTGATTTCAAGGATTTGATTTAACCAAATCAAAAATTTGACTTATTTCCTGATTTAGTGGTTGCAAATTAGGCTGCTACCATCTTAGAGAGATTCAGCGTGTACGTTATACCAATCCACGAGCTGGCTTTGCTCTAGGCAACTTGGAGCTCGGCGTTGAGCAGCTTTGATAATAACCTGCGACCTGAGAGCTCATCTAAGTGAGCTACAGTCATGTCTGCACGAGCTGAGTATCCTGGGTGCTGAAGACTCTTAAATACAAGCTGGATGCAAGATGTTACGTGAGCTAGCTCCCTCCTACGAGTTGGAGGTTGCCATGTGTTCTGAGGGCTTGGTTTCGCGAGCTTGTCTCTTTGAGCTACTAATTAGAGAGCTAAATATTGATTAGCCGGGCTTTTGTCTGCTGGGTTGGTCCATTGGATCAGTTTATTGGATTTTTACTAGCCTATTTTATGCAATCCAAAAATATATACAACAGTGTTCAAATGCTTGCCATATTGAATTTGGTATACACCTATGCATTGTATTTGAATGATATTGAGTTTAGAGGGACATTGCTATTCTATGTCTTACTAATTTTATAGGTGCATGCTATGTTAATTCAAGTTTTTTCTTATACTGGTTAAATTTACTTACATCAAGGTTTTGTTAATATTGAAATTGAGTTGAGTTGTGTGGATTTCAAAGATGTTCTTGTTGAGATTTTTGAGAGGTTTGGGATTAGGATATAAGTTAGTGATGGTTTGGGGGAATTTGCGCTGCTTTGTATTTGACTTTTATTTAGTTTTCATTCAAACTTGTCTAATTGTTTAGGTTTTCTTATGAGTTATTTAGAACTTAGTTTTGTTTATTGTTTTGGATATGTACTTTATATGGCTTTTCATTTTATTGAATGCTTGAATGTGTAAATTGTTTAGGTTTTCATGTGAATTATCATGAACTTAGTTTTGTTTTTGGTTTTGGATATTTATATATGGCTTGTTAGTTGATGTAATATTTGAACGCAAGTATGTGTATTTTTTTTTTTTTGAAACTGCAAATATGTGTATTTATTAGGAGTAAATAGCACAAAATTTTTTGTTTGCCTTTTGATACTTAGAGTATCTCAAATGTAAGTATGAATTATAAAAAAAAAGAAGTGTCATAAATTATAAATTGATAGAGGGTTAAAATTAACCTCTCCAATGCAAACTTCCATAACCACTATCAAAGCTGATATGGTAAAAAAAAATAGAGACTGTCAACATCAATGTCTATTTCTAAAGAGTTTCTTAAACAACCATGTTAACAATAAATAAATAAAACTTTCATCAAATAATATTTTATGATAATTTACTTTAATGATATATTATTGTTTGACTATGTAACATAAATATAGATGATTTGTCAGCAATAAATGTGTATCCTACGTGGTATAAATATGGATTGATAGACATTTAAATCTAAAAAGACTCTCTAATACTATTATGTTTATTTCAGTGTTAAATAGTCAAACAATAATATATTATTAAAGTAAATTATCATAAAATATTATTTGATGAAAGTTTTATTCATTTATTGTTGACATGACTGTCTAGGAGACTCTCTAGAAATAGATATTGAGGTTGACAGTTTCTATTATTATTATTTTTTTACCATGTTGGCTTTGATAATAGTTATGGAAGTTTGTATTGGAGAGATTAATTTTAACTCTCTATCAATTTATTCTATGTGACACTCCATTTGTTTACAATTCATACTTGCATTGGAGATATTTTTAGAATCAATCTTACTAAAAACTGACATTGACATTCCTTGCTATTAGTCAAACTCTTTTAAAATTAATGTTGGACCATGTTTGACCATTAAAAAGACTAAAATATCCCAAACAAAAAAAATTGAAGTCTTTTAAAAAATCGAAGTTACCATAATATCCTTAATAGTTAATTCAAAAAGCTATAATAGATATTTTAATAAGATAAAAATTAAAAGAAAAGACAAAATTTTAAAAGAATTAAAAAAAAAAAAAGTTTTCTTTTTAAAAATAATTAAGATAAAAAAATTGGATCTCCACCGCGGAGATTTTTTTTTTTTTTTAAAAGAAAAAAAATATGTATCCATGGAGATATAGATTCAATCTCATCATTGGAATCTTTTTAGCTTATGGCATCCTAAATTTGGATCTCCATGTCCATGGAGATTAAAATTGGTGGAGATCCAATATGACATTCGTTTCTCTATATATAATTGTTTTAATTTCTATTTTTTTTTAAAAAATAAAAATCTATTATAGAGATTCCAATTTATTTTTTCATTTTTTTTTAAAAATTATTCTAAAAAATCTTCACTATCTATTTCAAGATTAATATACGGTGATCCAATTTTTTTCTATTTTTTAGAATTTAAATTTTATTTTTTTAAAAAAATATGAAAATATAGGATAAAAAGACAAAAATATCTTTGGAGGCATTAAGTTGACTAACTTTGATTAATGGCAGGGGAGGTCAATGTTAGTTTCTAGGTGTAAAAAGGCAAATCTTAGGGAGACATTATATGCTATTTATTCATTTGTTAAACTATGTCTGAGACCAAAAAAGTTAAGTCATCACGCAAAAGCCCAACTAATGATAAAAGGTTTCTAACACAACCACTTATGTGCTATGGATCAAGCCGAGTACATATACGTATTATAGACCCAATACAAAAACAAATTGTATATGGGAAGATTCAAATCCAAGTGTTGTAAAATAAATCGAACTTTAACAAACTACAAATGACCTTGTCAACTTATCAATCAAGCTTGTGTTTTGAGTTGGTTTAGACTAGTGAGTGGTTAAGTATATCGGCCATTCTTATTGTAACTGGAAACTTCTGTTTCTCTGCTTTATTGTGTTTAGGTAAAAACTTTCGACCATATACCAAAATCATCTAATAGTTTCAAAAATTAGATTTGAATTGTCTCCTCATCTAAACTTAGTTTTAAAATTTTTGAAATATATGATTGATAAGAGTGAATAATAATCATATTTTAGCTATTTATTAATTGTAGTGTTTATAACTAAACTAGTAGAGAAAGTTTAGACCAAGAAGAATCCAAGTCCTTCAAAATTTATTTCATTCTCTTATAGCAGCGTTTCTTCAATATTACATGTCTCATTGTGTGATATGTGTATTTTGTTAGAGTGTGAAACCTGAATCAATATTATGGTGCCTATAAAAATGTGTGTGAAGTATGCCTTAGAAGCTGTTAAAAGTGCTGCTGAACGTGTCAGAATTAGCTGCTGAACGAGTCAAATTAGAAGACCAAGTCTTTTGTTTAGTTGTTGCTATTTTATTGGTCACCATTTTTTAGTTGTTGCTGCCTTTTTTCTTTTTGCTTAGTGGCTGCATTTTTTCGATATTTTAGTTGCAAGTTCATGTATTTAAAAACCAATATTACAATTAAATTGAATAATAAGCTTTCTATCCCTTATGTCTTTGATTCTTTCTTTTAATCCAACAGTTTGTGTCAAAGATTGATTCTTAAAGGGACTTGTGAGTGACTGAGTGAAACCCACCATAAAACAGTCTAAACACCTTGCACTACTTCAATTGTGGATTCTGAAACACCTTTCACAGCATTAGCACCAACTATGTTCAAAGGTGACAATTGTCAAGTCTGGGTAGCTAGAATGGAGGCTCACCTAGAGGCAAATGATCTTTGGGAGGCTGTTGAGGAAGATTACGAAGTTCCTCCTTTGCCAAATAATCTAACTCTTGCCCAGATCAAGAACCATAAGGAAAAGAAAACAAGGAAGTCAAAGGCAAGAGCTTCCTTATTTGCTGCAGTCTCACCAGAAATTTTTACTAGAATTATGACCTTGAAATCAACTTTTGAAATCTAGAATTTCCTCAAGAATGAATATGAAGGAGATGAAAGAATCAAGGAAATGCAAGTGTTGAATTTAATCAGAGAATTTGAGATGTAGAAAATGAAGGAGTCAGAGACAATTAAAGAATATTATAATAAACTATTTAGCATTGCCAACAAAGTAAGATTGTTTGGTTCTGAATTTACTAATTCCAGAATTGTTCAAAAAATACTTGTGATAGTTCCAGAAAAATTTGACGCTACTATTTCTTCCTTGGAAAATACTAAAGATCTGTCAAGAATTATGTTGGCAGAGCTTTTAAATGCCTTGTAGGCTTAGGAACAAAGAAGAATGATGAGAGATGAAAGTTCTGTAGAAGGAGCACTACAAGCTAAATTGCAAAAAAAAAAAAAAAAAAAAAAAAAAACCAAGGAGAAAAATGTAAGAAGATGAAACACAAAACAAAAGAAACAGCCACAAACACTAGCAATAGTAACGAAGAAAAAAATAGATCATTTCCTCCTTGTAAGCAATGTGGAAAAAAAGGCCACCCTCCTTTCAAATGTTGGAGAAGATTTAATGTCAAATGTGAGAAGTGTAAGAAGCTCGATCATCATGAGAAAATTTGCAAAAGTAATTTTCAGCAAAAGAATAAGGCCCAAGTTGTAGATCAACAAGAGGAAGAGCAGCTATTTGTAGCAAGCTGTTTTACAAGCAGTACCTCAAGTGAATGTTGGCTTGTGGATAGTGGTTGTACTAGTCATATGACCTATGATCAAGAGCTTTTCAGAGAGAGCTGGACAGATCTAAGGTTACGAAAGTCAGAATTGGCAATGTAAGCACATCAATGTCGAGGGAAAGTGTACTATAGCCATTGAAAGCTGCTCAGGTACAAAATTAATTTATGATGCTTTATATGTACCTGATATTGATCAAAATCTATTAAGTGTGGGTCAGTTGGTTGAGAAGGGATTTAAAGTCTTTTTTTAAAACAAACAATGTTTAATCAAGGATGCCAATGACAAAGAAGTTTTCAAAATAAAAATGAGAGGCAAGAGCTTCTCGCTTAATCCAATGGAAGAGAAGCAAGCAGCTTATTTGGTTACGATGAACAATACAGAGATTTGGCACAAGAGGTTAGGTCATTTTCATCATGCAACATCATTTTCATCATGCAACAGTATTGAATATGCAAAGAAAATCATTGGTTCAAGGCTTACCTCACTTAGAAGTTGAATTAATTACAAGGCATGCCAATATGGCAAGCAGGCATGATTACCCTTCAAGCAAGCATCCTAGAGAGCAACTAAGAAGCTGTGATTAATCCACACATATTTGGCTGGACCGCAAAATACTCCTTCACTCAATGGGAGTAAATATTACACTGTTTTTATAGATGATTTTATCAAAATGTGTTGGATTTATTTTCTCAGGTTTAAGTCAGAAGTTGCAAGTGTATTTTGGAAACTTAAGTAGTGGATTGAGAACTAAAGTGGCTACAAAATCCAAGTTTCGAGATCTGATAATGGCAAGGAGTACACATCACAAAAATTCAACTTGTTTTGTGAGGAAGCAGACATTGAGCATCAACTTACAGCTCCATACATGCCTCAATAGAATGGAGTTAGTGAAAGAAAGAATCGAACGACATAAGAGATGGTCAGATGCATGCTTCATGAGAAAGACTTGCCAAAGGAATATTGGGCAGAGGTTGCACATACTGCTGTATTTTTGCTAAACAGACTTCCCACCGAAGCAGTAGATGGAAAGACTCATTTTGAGGCATGAGGTGTATCTTTTATAGAGAATGAAAAATGGAGCTGGATTAATAAAGAAAAAAAGTTGTCTGTTGATCCTCTCTTGAATCAAGATGAGTTAGTTGATGAAACTCCAATTAGAGGCACCAAATTACTATGTGACATTTATGATAGATGTAATGTAGCTGTTCTTGAATCAGAAGGATATTTGGAAGCTGAGAAAGACTCCAAATAGAGGGTTGCAATGTAGGAGGAGTTCTCCATGATTAACAAAAATAATGCATGACAGCTTGTAGAAATACCTTCAAACAGAAAGGTCATTCGAGTAAAATGGGTTTTCAGAACAAAAACTCAATGCTGATGGTTCAATTAAAAAGCACAAAGCAAGGCTTGTTGTGAAGGGATATGCACAGGTTTTTGGTGTGGATTTTTTAGAGACTTTTGCACCTATGGCTAAGCCTGACACCATCAGATTGCTTCTTGCAGTGGCAGCTAAAAAAGGTTGGAAAGTATTCCACCTAGATGTAAAATCTGCTTTTATGAATGGCTTCCTTAAAGAGGAGATTTATGTAGAGCAGCCGAGGGATTTGTTGTGTAGGATCAAGAACAGAAAGTCTACTTGCTTAAGAAGGCTTAATATGGCCTAAAACAGGCACCAAGGGCCTGGTACAGCCGAATTGATGACCACTTGATCAACTTAGGCTTTAACAAAAGCTTGTGTGAGGCAACTCTTTATGTGAAGAAGGAAAACACTAATATTACTATTGTTTCTATTTATGTTGCTGATCTGTTGATCACAGGAAACAATCAGGAGCTCATTGATGTTTTTAAGTCTGAAATGCTCAAGGAGTTTAAGATGATAGACTTGGGATTGATGACCTATTTCCTTGGTTTGGAGGTGAGGCAGCAGAGGAATGGGATCTTCATCAATCAAAGAAAGTATGCCAAGGAGATTTTGAAGAAGTTTCATATGGGGTACTGTAAACTTATGGAAACTCGTATGCAAATTAGAGTAAAGTTTTGCAAGGATGATGGAGTTGCCAAGGTGGACGAGAATCTCTATAGAAGCTTGATTGTGTTGTGCGTAGCGGAAATTAAACAAGTACACAACTACTAATGCTAGCTATTAAATATAAATAAAAAATATTAATAAAGCAGAAAAGCAGAAAAATAAATGCAAAGGGAAAAAGGAGAGAACACACCAGAATTTACGTGGTTCGGTATAAAACCTACGTCCACGGGCGCTGCTGAAAACTTCCACTAGCTCCAAAGCAAAATATTACAAAATCTGGGTAAGATCCAAAAACCCAGAAACATATGGGGAGAAAACAAGAATAATACAAATGTATGGATCTTTTACAATTCTTGTTTATTTTGGGATACAAAATCAATTAACTAAAGGACTTATTTATAGTCCACTAAAACTACCACCACATTCTATTCTTTAGATGTGGGATTCTTTAACTTGGCTAATTTAGCCACAAAATCAACAAATCTCCACCTTGGCGTATTAGCCTTCAGCAATGCCTTCATATCTGCCTTTTAGACTTTCAAAATGTTGATCAAGTCCAAACAATGGTTGAACTTGATTGTTGTCACCACTTTGGTCATCATATTCGTAGGATTATCAGCAGTCCCAATTTTCTGTAAGAGAATCGATCCTTCACTTAGAATTTCCCGCACAAAGTGATATCGGACATCAATATGCTTGGTGGGAACATGGAATACCGGATTCTTTGCTAAATGAATGACACTTTGACTATCCGAGTAAACAGTAATATTCTTCTATCCCATTCCCAATTCTATCAGTAATCCTTGTAACCAAATTGCTTCCTTCACAGCCTCTGTCATTGCCATATACTCTGCTTCTGTCGTAGACAAAGCAACTGTTGACTGTAAAGTAGACTTCCAACTTACAGGAGCTCTCGCAAGAGTGAATACATATCCAGTAGTTGACCGTCGTTTATCCAAATCACCAGCATAATCTGAATCTACATATCCGATTGCAAACTGACCAAGTGAATCTTCCTTCTGAAATACCAAACCAAAATCTACGGTTTTTAACAAGTACCGTAGAATCCATTTCACAGCTTGCCAATGTCCTTTACCAGGATCATGCATATACCTGCTCACAACTCCAACCGCTTGCGAGATGTCAGGTCTTGTACACACCATAGCATACATCAGGCTACCAACCGCATTAGAATACGGAACACGAGACATGTACTCTCGTTCTTCATTAGTACTCGGAGATAATGATGCACTCAACTTGAAATGAGGAGCAAGTGGCGTACTTACAGGTTTTGACTGTTCAGATACACCAAAACGCTGTAATACCTTCATCAGATATTGCTTCTGAGTCAAACAAACCTTGCCTTTTCCTCTATCTCTGCTAATCTCCATACCGAGAATCTTCTTAGCTTCATCCAAATCCTTCATTTCAAACTCTGAACTCAACTGAGTCTTCAGCTTCTCAATCTCCACTTTGCTCTTAAAAGCTATCAGCATATCATCAACATATAAGAGCAAGTAGATGAAGGAACCATCTTGTAGCCTTCGAAAGTATACACAATTATCAAATTTGCTTCTGGTGTACTCTTGACCTATCATAAATTGATCAAATCGCTTGTACCATTGTCTCGGAGACTGTTTCAAACCATAAAGCGATTTCTTCAATTTGCAAGCCCAATTTTCTTTACCAGCAACCTTGAATCCATCTGGCTAAGTCATATAGATTTCCTCTTCTAAATCACCATGTAAAAATGCAGTTTTTACATCCATTTGAACTAGTTCCAAATCCAATTGAGCTACAAGGGCCAATAGAATTCTAATGGAAGAGTGTTTCACAACTGGAGAAAATACCTCATTGTAGTCAATTCCTTCCTTCTGAGCGTAGCCTTTCGCCACCAACCTTGCCTTGTAGCGAACATCTTCTTTGTTTGGAAATCCCTCTTTCTTAGTAAACACCCATTTGCACCCAATTGTCTTCTTATTCTTCGGTAGTTGAGCTAGCTCCCAAGTTTCATTCTTCTGAAGAGACTGCATTTCTTCATCCATAGCTTTCTTCCACTTATCAACTTCAGAACATTGGACTGCTTCTCTGTAAGTGGAAGGAACATCATCATCTATAATTGGAAGTGCATAGGCCACCATATCAGCAAAACGAGCAGGTTTGCGAATCTCACGTCTTAGCCTATTTATTGCAATTGATTCTTGTTGCTGCGAAGGTTCTTGGGTAGGAACCTCTTCTTCTCCTTCTTCTTCAGTAACCTCCTCGATCATAGGAGTGTCATCATCTGCATCAACAATTCTAGCTGGATTATTTGTTGACTCTATCTGTTTCTGAAAAAACTCCACCTGCTTCCGAGTAGACACCACCTGTTGCGGATTTCTCTCAACAATATCTTCTATTTTCTTTTTCAACATTGAAGACTCATCAAAAGTAACATCCCTGCTGAAGATTATCTTCTTCGAATTAGGATATAAAAGACGATACCCTTTCACCCCTGAAAACATCCCGACAAATATAGCTTTCTTTGCTCTCGGATCCAATTTAGATTCCTTTACATGATAATAAGCAGAACAACCAAAGACATGTAAAGAATCATAATCAGTAACAGGCTTTCCAGACCATACCTCCAATGGAATTCTACCACCGATCGCTGTTGACGGTAAGCGATTAATGAGATGACATGCATAAGTCACTGCCTCAGCCTAAAACTCCTTGCCCAACCCAGCATTGGACAACATACACCGAACTTTCTCCAGCAACGTTCAGTTCATGCGTTCTGCCACCCCATTCTGTTGTGGTGTGTGTCTAACTGTAAAATGACGTACAATACCCGCATCTTGACAGACCTCTCGAAAAGATTTACTGCAGTATTCACCTCCATTATCTGTTCTGAGGTACTTAATCTTTCTCCCAGTTTGAGTCTCAATCATCTTTTTCCAATTAAGGAAAATCCCAAGTACATCATCCTTTTTCTTCATTGTGTATACCCAAACTCTTCTGGAAAAGTCATCAACAAATGTAACAAAATAGTGTTTACCACCCACGGAGGCTGTCCTAGTGGGTCCCCACACATCAGAGTGAACATAATCCAAAATACCTTTAGTATCATGAACTGCAGTTGCAAACTTCACTCTCGTCTGCTTTCCCAGAACACAATGTTCACAAAAATCTAACTTGCAGGTTTTTACTCCTTTCAACAAGCCTTGATCCACCAAACTGTTTAAAGCTTTCTCACCTGCATGCCCCAGACGCATATGCCATAACCTGATCATATCTGAATCAACATCCTTCTCTGATACTACTGCTGCTGATTCAGTAACTGTACTACCATTGTAGTAGTACAAGTTGTTCTTCCTTGTACTTTTCATTACCACCAAAGCCCCAGATACCACTCTCATAACTCCATCTCTGATAGATACCGTGTAGCCTTTAGATTCTAAGGCTCCCAATGATATGAGATTCTTCTTCAAATCTGGAACATACCGAACTTCTGTCAAAACTCTGGTCGATCCATTATGATTCTTCAATCGAATTGAACCTATCCCCTTAGTTTTGCATGAGTTATCATTACCCATGAGCACAATTCCACCATCTAGCTCTTCGAAGTTGAAGAACCATTCCTTATGTGGACACATATGATAAGTACAACCCGAATCTAAAATCCACTCACCAGATCCAGATGTTGATGATGGATTAACCAACACAAAATCTTCTTCCTCACGTTCGGCTACATATGCATCAGAAGTAACTTTACCCTTGCCCTTATCTTTCTTCTGTAGCTTCGGACAATCTTTCTTCCAATGCCCTTTCTCATGACAAAAGGCACATTCATCTTTATCAGGTCTTTTTCTTGACTGTGATCTGCCCCTTCTTTCCTGTTTCTGACTCTTACTTCTTCCCCTAACTGTAAGCGCCTCTGCTGATTCATCCCTATTCTCTGGTTTTGTTTCTTTCAGAACAATATCCAAATCTTGTTGATACAAGACGTCCGTAACTTCGCTTTGCCATAGGCCAAAATTATTTCGACCATCAAATTTCTCTACTTCAATTTTTACATGCGAAGATGAAGATGCTGTCATTTCTGCTTTATTCTAAAAGTTTTTATGCCAATAGCTTGGTGATCAAATGAATAGTATTCAAAAGGTAAGCTCCCAGGAAAGGCTGGAGGGGTCACAAACGGTCCCACTTAAAATCCAGTCTCCTTAGACAATTATAGTCTTTTTGACAGAGCTTCCCTAAATTGTAACTATTCCAAAATAACACCGAAGCTCTACAAATAAATATTTAATAGCTAGCTAATGCCCTAGACAATTTCCCAGATCAATCGAAACCTAGGGCTCTGATACCACTTGTTGTGCGCAGCGGAAATTAAACAAGTACACAACTACTAATGCTAGCTATTAAATATAAATAACAAATATTAATAAAGCAGAAAAGCAGAAAAATAAATGCAAAGCGAAAAAGGAGAGAACACACCAGAATTTAGGTGGTTTGGTATAAAACCTACATCTACGGGCGCTGCTAAAAACTTCCACTAGCTCCAAAGCAAAATATTACAAAATCTGGGTAAGATCCAAAAAACCCAGAAACATATGAGGAGAAAACAAGAATAATACAAATATATGGATCTTTTACAATTCTTGTTTTGGGATACAAAATCAATTAACTAAAGGACTTATTTATAGTCCACTAAAACTCCCACCACATTCTATTCTTTAGATGTGGGATTCTTTAACTTGGCTAATTTAGCCACAAAATCAACAGATTGGATGTCTCATGTATCTCATTGCATCAAGGCCTGACATAGTGCAGGCTATAAGTCTCCTCTCCAGATTCATGCATTGTCCAAGTGAAGAACACATGCAAGCTGCTAAAAGAATGGTCAGATACATTAAAAGGACTATTGATTATGGAATCAAGTATGTTAAGAGTGATCAATTACAGCTGGTTGGTTTTTCTGACAGTGATTGGGCATGTTCAGTTGATGATATGAAGAGTACAACTGGTTTTTGTTTCAGTCTTGGATCAGGTGTGATTAATTGAAGTTCAAAGAAGCAAGAAATTGTTGCTCAAACCACTGTAGAAGCTGAATTCATTGTTGCAACAACAACAGCAAATCACGCAATCTGGATAAGGAAAATTCTATAGGATTTGTGTTTAGAGCAGCAAGAATCAACACAAATATTTGTAGACAATCAAGCTGCTATTTAAATCTCCTCTAATCCAGTGTTTTATAGCAAAACGAAGTATTTTAAAATCAAATTCTATTTTCTTAGAGAAATTCAGAAGGAAGGAGAAGTGTCATTGGTGTACTACAGAACAGATGAACAGGTTACTGATATATTCACCAAAGCTCTGCCTAAAATTAAATTTGAAAAGCTAAGGAACAAATTTGGGAGTTTGCAGCCTTAAAGGCAAGGAAGAGTGTGTGAAGTATGCCTTAAAAGCTACTGAAGTGCTGCTGAACGTGTCAGAATTAGCGGCTGAAGGAGTCAAATTAGAAGATCAAGCCTTTTGTTTAGTTGTTGCTATTTTATTGGTCACTATTTTTTAGTCATTATTGCCTTTTTTTTCTCTGCTTAGTGGTTGCATTTTTTTCGATATTTCTGTTGCAAGTTCATGTATTTAAAAACCAATATTGCAATTAAATCGAATAACAAGCTTTCTATCCCTTATTTCTCTTATTCTTTGTTTTAATCCAACAAAACACATTGGGGATCAAGCTCTCCACTTAGCTCATGGGGGTTTTTGTGCTTAGAAGAAATCCTTTTGAGCCACTAATGTATGGCGTTACCTTGGTGCCGCAGCCAGAGGTCGGGCCACAGGTAACATGCACGTGGTGTGTGGCATGACCAAACTCTATGACCTGTGGTTGTGCACACGCCATCAGTATGTGGAGTAACTACCACGACTTTAGGTTGTGCCATACCTTGTGTGACTCTGACCTATTCAGAAAGGAAATTCTACAGGAATTGGAAATCTTGTGTATCCTTAGAATTATAAATATCTGAATAGCCTAGAATTAGAGAAAGATTTTGAAAGGGTGTTGAAAGCAGTTGTATGTGAGAGTCACAAGTGAGAGACAGAGACAAAGTTATTATTTGTAAACATCCTTTTATAGTGGAAAGAGTGCTGGTGCGCTTTGTAGATGTAGAGAATTCCCTGATTCCCATACAAATCTTGTGTCTCTTTTATTTTTATGCATTATGTGTTTTCTTGATTTGTGCTTTGTAATTACCACATTTCCTAACATATTTGGCATAAATAAGATCTGGACTTGGCCTCATAAATTGTCAGTGACATTACTTGTTTTCGCTATTTTCTGTTTAGTAAAGCTACAAGTTTCAGTTTTTTTTCATGAACACCAGTTCTGGTCGCAGAAAATGAGCCTCTCTTATTACCTAGATGGAGTTTAGTACTTAAGATTTAGGGTACGTGGCACCAGAATATCGGATGAGCTGCTGGGTTATATGATGATAATGATATGCTTTAGAGCATAAGGTAATTGTAAATTGCGGTTTCTGTACTCTGATTTCTCACTGTAAGTTGCAGTCATGTTGACTTGAAACAGCGGGGTGTTTGATAAGTTGAATATGAATATGTGAATTGATGAGACTTTGTTATTTTATTGTTGAATTATAATGAACTTAATTAGTCTTAGATATGCTTAGTGTTCAAATGTTTGCCATATTGAATTTGGTATACACTTATGCATTGTATTTGAATGATAACGAGTTTAGAGGGATATTGCTCTTCTATGTCTTACTAAATTTATGGGTGCATGCTATGTTAATTCAATTTTTTTTCTTATATTGGTTAAATTTACTTACATCAAGGTTTTGATAAACTTGAAATTAAGTTGAGTTGTGTGGATTTCAGAGATTTTCTTGTAGAGATTTTTGAGAGGTTTGGGATTGGGATATAAGTTGGTGATGGTTTCGGGGAATTTGCGTTGCTTTGTATTTGACTTTTATTTGGTTTTCTTTCAAACTTGTCTAATTGTTTATTGTTTGGAATATCTACTTCATATTGCTTTTTATTTTATTGAATGCTTGAATGTGCAAATTGTTTAGGTTTTCATGTGAATTATCATGAACTTAGTTTTGTTTCTAGTTTTGGATATGATTTATATGTGGCTTGTTAATTGATGTAATATTTAAATGCAAATAGGTGTATTTTTTTTTTTTTTGAAACTGCAAATATGTGTATTTATTAAGAGTAAATATGTGTTTGCCTTTTGATACTTAGAATCAATCTTACTAAAAACTGACATTGACATTCCTTCCCATTAGTCAAACTCTTTTAAAATTAATGTTAGACCATGTTTGAGGTTAAAAAGACTAAAATATGCATAACAAAAAAATTTGAAGTCATTTAAAAAAAATCAAAGTTACCATAATACCCTTAATAGTTAATTCAAATAAGAAAAAAATTAAAAGAAAAGACAAAATTTAAAAGAAAAGGTTTTATTTTTAAAAGTAATTGAGAAAAAAATATATCCATGGAGACTAAAATTGGTGGAGATCCAATATGGACCCCTGCCTTATTTGTTTCTATATATATATATATATATTTTAATTTCTATTTTTTAAAAATAAAATAAAATCTATGATGGAGATCCCAATTTATTTTTTCATTTTTTTTTAAATTATCTTTTAAAGATCTTCATTATCTATTTGAATATTAATGAGAACAGAGATCCATTTTTTTTTTTCTATTTTTCAGAATCTAAATTTTATTTTTTTAAAAAAATATGAAAATATAAGATAAAAAGACAAAAATACCTTTGGAGACATTAAGTTGACTAACTTTGATTAATGGCAGGGGAGGTTAACGTTAATTTGTGATAAAGTTGATTCTAAGTGTAAAAGGCAAATCTTAGGGAGACATTTTGTGCTATTTATTCATTGTAGGACCCACTCACGTGCTATGGACCAAGCCAAAGTACATATACGTATTATAGATCCAATACAAAAACAAATTGCATATAAGAACATTCAAATCCAAGTATTGTAGGACAAATCAAACTCTGATATCATGTCAATAATCATTAAATCCAAAAACTCAGTTAAGGGCCCAACTAATAACATAACTCTTAACAACTGCAAATGACCTCATCAACTTATCAATCAAGCTTGTGTTTTGAGTTGGTTTAGACCAGTGAGTTGTTAAGTATATTGGCCATTCTTATTGTAACTGGAAACCTATGTTTTTTTGCTTTGTTGTGTGAAGATGTAAACTAATTTTCTTGTAGATGTATAGGATAATTGATGAAGTATTGAAGACATGGCTGTCAAAGGGAATTTTCTTTCTTAGCGTGAGAGCATATACAAATTTATTTTTGGTTTGCCTTAAATATATGGTCTTGTGAGTATTCCCTGTTTTTTGTATTGTTTCTTACCTCGAAAACTTAGATGAATTATCATTTGAAAGAGGACAGTATACATTGGTTTTCTTGGCAGTTTCGATGTTGTTGGGTATATATGTTATTATGGGCCATGGGCCGGGTCCACTCGAGATGACCCAAAAGCCCAAGGCCCATATTATCGGATAAGACCAAAGGTAGTTATTTGACGGTTATCAACTTTAATTTGAATTGGCAGTTATCTTTTCAGATAACTGTCATATGAAATAGAGTTTAACAAGGAGTTAAACTATAATTTTTCTAATAGCTTTTGTTTTAGAAAAAGAATTAAATACCTAAAAAAGAAAACAAATGTTCAATTTTTAGAGAAGAGAACGTTCTATCTCCCTTTGGAATCTCTCTATTTTCTTGATAAGTGTAGGCAGTTACATTGTGGGAAAAATTTCGGATTCCAGTTTTGGTGATTCGAAATCGACTGGTTGAACAATTACTAGGTTTTATTTAATTTTTCGCATTACTTTGTTCGTAATTTTATATTTCCAACATTGGTATTAGAGCCCCGTTTGTGGTTGTTTTTTGGTAGGATAATGATTCCAGCAATTTTGTTTGAATCATTGATTGAAAACTTTGATTATGCTTGTTGAAAGCCTAGAAAATAGAATATGAACCCGAAACTTGTTTATATTATAACTTTTTCTATCGAAGTCCTTTTTGTTTGATTCTAAAAGCATGTGAAAGTAGACTTCGAGACGAATCTGTAGGCTTTTGAATCACTGTTTTTCGATTTAAAATAAAAAAGTTATGGGCATTTAAAGTTTCTATCGAAATTAAGTTGTTTTTAGATTGAAATTATTTAATTTATTAGATTGAAAACGAATTATAGTCTCGGTCTTAGGTTTGTATAATTCAATACCCACTAAAATTGGAAACTGAGGGCATAAATGGAAAAAGGATGAAATTTTGACTTTTCTGGTGGTGGTCCGGTGACTTTCTGGGATCGGCAAGGAGGCGCGTGTAATTGACATGTGAGGAAGGGAGCAAGGCTGGTTCTGCCAGCCATGCTCCACATGGCGACACGTGTCGCCATGTGTCAGATGACGTGGAGACAGGTGGCAGTCTCGTCATTTGACACGTGGCAAACTGAGATGTCGCCACGTGTCCCTACGGGTTAGGACACCTGGCAGGCGCGTCAGCCTACACGTCGAGGCGTGGGTGATGCCTCCAGCGCGTGACCACCGTTGTCTGCGCATGGCTTCCATGCGCCGCCGGAGATGGCGGTCGTCGACGATTTTTCAAAAAAAAAAAAAAAAGGAAGCTTTGTTTAATTTTATTAACTTCATCCTATTTAATAATTCGCTCTAATAGGTGAGTTGAATTTGTTTAATTTAATTTATATCGCTTTGGGGGAAGCTAATTTAAATTTTGCCTTAGTTTCATTATTATTAACCTAATATTAATTCACATGAATTTGCATATTTTTTTTTGTATGTGTATAGATGGAAAATATTGACCCTGCTCTTTATGATGACAATGATTATTACTTAGATAATTTACACCCTGATATTATTAATCAACAAAATCATATCCAGCCCGAGGTTATTAATATTCCTTCGGACAGTGAGGATGATGATGAAGTTATGGAGTTCATCAACATTTCCTCTAACCATGAGATTATTGATATCTCTTCAGACGAGGAGGTGAATCAGGAAGAGGTCCATATGGAATGCCCTAAGGAAAATCCCGAGGAGGAACCAATGGAAGAGGTTCTAGAGGGAGAGTCTATGGAGTAGGAACCTATAAAGGTGCCTACTGAGGGCCTTAATCCTATTGAGAGTGCTAATCCTATTTCAGAGGAGATATCTCAAAGGGAGCCTAATGAGGCTAATGAGAATGTTCCTATGAAAGATCCTGCTGAAAATCATGAGGGAATTGGTGAAAATGATGATTGGTTTCCTGAATTGAATTTAGGGGATCCACTTAATGAGCCTAATCCCAGGGACCTTGTACTTTTTATAGACTGGTGTATAAGGTTTTACTTAATGTACATCCTCCTGGGGGTGTAATTATGTCATCAGAAATTTTAGAATTTGTTTTTTGTTTTGTTTAAGATTGTGGTAGGAATTCTTTGTTAAGATGTTAGAATATTTATTTGATTTAATGATAATTTCTTTATTTTCATTGAAATAATTATTTATCATTGAATGTTTATATGTATATGCAATTTTGAGATGCTTAATATTGAGATTGTTTTGCGCGAAACATTCATATATATGACAACATGAAAACTTGGAAATGAATGATGATGAGTGGCTTGATCACTTTTTCGACTTCTATCTAAAGGATTCTTTTATTATATATATGAGTGTAACGTTGCTGCAATTTTTGATGAAATAAAAATGAATGTGCTAGTATAGATTGAGATAAATATAACCCTCAAGTCTCTAAATAAAATAAATGTCATTTCAGGAAAAATGGTATTAGCTTCAAAGTCAATTATAGCTGAATTGAACAAGGGTGACAAACTGAATGGTGACAACTATGATATCTGACACCGAAAGATTCAGTACGTCCTTGAAGAGCAAGAGGCTCTTGAGACCCTATCAAATACCATGGTTGAACCCCAACATGGTACTTCTGCTCGACATAAGAAAGATATGGAAGCATATCAGGCCTGGAGAAAGAAAAACAGCATCGCTTGTATAACAATACTGTCAAGTATGGTTGATGACCTTATGTGTGCGTATGAAGAATTTGATACAGCACAGGACATTTGGTTGGCCTTAAAGGACAAATATGGTGGTACTTTGACCACAAAACTTAGAAGGCTCACAATCAAGTTCGATACCTATTGGAAGCGCCAAGAACATAACATGAGGCAGCATCTGAGGGAGATATCGAACATGATTCGTGAACTGTAGTCTGCAAGCCATGTCCTGACTGATGAGCAGCAAGTGCAAGCCGTGATCTGGTCCCTCTCGAATAGCTGGAAAAACATGAGAATCAACATGACTCATAATGACAGTATCAAAATGTTTGATGATATTGTTCATCATGTTGAACTTGAAGATGAGCACTTAGAGGTAGCTAAAGCTTTAGGTTAGCTTTATAAGGCTGAGTCCAGTGTGCGTAAAAATTCAGGCTTTAAGTGCAAGAGGGGAGGAAAGAACAAGTATTCTCAAAAAGGGAAAGGAAAAGGAAATCCTAATCCCAACAAAAATGAGTCTGGAAAGCGCAAAAGGTGTAAGCGTGGTGGGACTAAAAAGGACAAGAGCAAGATGAAGTGTTTCAATTATGGCAAGATGGGTCATTTTGCTCATGAATGCACCGAGCCGAAGAAACAGGTACCATCTTATTCTGATCCACTAACTTATGTTCACATTTCTAGCTCTATATTCTATATTTCTCGCTGAATCTCATCCTATTTGGATTGTAGACTCAGGAGCCACAAACCACATAGCTAGAGACAGAGGAGCATTTGTGGAGCACCATCAAATCAACCGAGGAACAAGGTGGATATATGTAGGAAACAACTCCAAGGTCGAAGTTAGAGGTGTAAAGTGATTATGCGTGGTGGCCAAGAGTTATATCTACATGACGTCTTGTATGCTCCAAAGATTCGATGGAATCTCATCTTTATAATAGTCCTTTTAAGCCTAGGATATAGTTTAACTTTTCATGGTGACTGTTTGACAATTTCTTTGAATTCAGTATGTTTAGGAACTGATTATGTAAGTGATGAATTTATTATGCTGGACACCGAATATGTCGGTGGTATTATTAATGATAATAGTTTTTTTTGGTTAATATCTTCCGCTGATATTACAAATATTGATGTTAATATTAAACATGCTAGACTAGGCCATATAGGACAAGATCGCATGAACAGATTGGCAAATGAGGGACTTTTAGATTCCTTTAGTAAAATAAAATTGCCTATTTGCGAGAGTTGTCTAGCAGGAAAAATAACTAGAAAACCATTTGGAAAAGGAATTAGGGCTGAGAATCCATTAGATCTAATTCATTCAGATATTTGTGGCCCAATGAATGTAAAAGAAGAAATGGTGCATCATATTTTATTACCTTTATAGATGATTTCACTCGCTTTGGTTATGTCTACTTGATCTCCCATAAATCTGAGGCATTGGATTGCTTTAGATTATACTTGAATTTGGTAGAGAATCAATTAGATAGAACTGTTAAGGTTTTACGAACTGACCGAGGGCGAGAATATCTTTCTGAACAATTTAAGACATTGTGTTATGAGAAAGGTATTGATAGACAACTGACCATTTCGAGAACTCCGCAACAGAATGGCGTAGTGGAGAGAAGGAATAGAACTTTATTGGAAATGGTCAGATCTATGATGACACAAGCGAACTTTCTAGTATCTTATTGGGGGGATGCGCTATTGATTGCTGCTTACATTTTGAATAGGATACCTTCTAAGTCAATAGCTACCACACCTTATGAACTATGGATAGATAGGAAACCTGATTTAACTTACATGCGACCATGGGGGAACGCAGAATATGTATATGATCTTTCAAGTAAATTTAGGAAGTTGGGTGCTAGAGGAAGAAAGTGTATCTTCATTAGATACTTAAAGCACTCAACAGGATATGTACTTATAGGTGAGAGTACAGATGGTAGCATAACTAAATTAGAATAACGTGATGTAAATTTTTTAGAGAATAAATTTCCAAGCAGAGATAAAGTTGAAAAGATTTTTCAATTCTACGAGTTGAATGATTCGGATGATGTTACAAATCCAAACTCCCAATCAGAGATAGATGGAGATTTACAAGAACACTTTATCCTTAATGGGAGTGAAAGAGATGATGAAATAGCTTCTTCATCTGTTCCCAGTGGGAGCAAAGGAAATGATGGGTTAATTCCCTTAGATTCATCAACTCGTAAAAGCAATCGTAAAACGACTTCTCGTCGTCGTTTTGAGATCGAAGGGGAAGCTTTTATGCTTACATCACATGATAATGGTGAGCCAAAGAATGTGAATAGGGCTCTTAATTCACCTGCCAAAGATTTTTGGATTAAAGCCATGCAAGAAGAAAAGTAATCATGTCTGGGACTTGGTTGACTTACCGCATGATAGGAAAGCCATTGGAAACAAGTGGGTTCTCCGTATCAAACGAAAGATAGACGGCTCAATAGAAAGATATAAAGCGAGATTAGTAGCAAAAGGATATACTCAACAAGAGGGTATAGACTATGAAGAAACCTTATCTCCTGTGGTGAGATTTGCTTCCATTCGCCTTATATTAGCAATCATCGCACATATGGACTTGGAATTACATCAAATGGATGTAAAAACTGCATTTCTTAATGGAGAACTGGAGGAAGAAATTTACATGGAACAGCTTGAGAATTTTGTCTCAAAAGGCCAAAAAAAGAAAGTTAGCAAGCTTAGAAAATCTATTTATGGCTTGAAACAATCCTCCAAACAATGGTACCTCCATTTTCATGAAGTAGTCATATCTTATGAATTTCAGATGACTAAAGAGGACCATTGTGTGTATATAAAATGAGTAAAAGACAAGTTCATAATATTATCATTATATATGGACGATATCCTGTTAGCCGGAAATGACGAGAAGTTCATGACAACTATCAATGAATGGTTGTCATTGACTTTTGAGATGAAAAATATAGGAAAGGCTACCTACATTTTAGGCGTGAAGATTGTTAGAAATCGTTCTAAAAGAATCCTTACTCTATCGCAAGAGCCATATATTAAGAAGATTCTTGAATGATTCCATATGGTTGATTGTAAGCCCATGGATACTTCCATCTCAAAAGGTCAAACTCTTAATCTAGAAATGTGTCCTACGACTTCACAAGAGCGTGAAAGAATGCAAAGAGTTCCTTTCTCTAGCGCCATTGGAAGTCTCATGTATGCAATGATGTGTACGAGACCTGATATCTGCTATATAGTCGGACTGGTAAGTATCAATCCAATCCTGGACAGAAACACTGAATTGCCGTGAAAAGAATATTAACTTATCTTAAGGGGACCGCAGATTACTCCCTCTGTTACTAAGGCAGCAACTTGCACCTAATTGAATACACAGATGCTGATTGGGGAGGAGACTTGGATGAGCGAAAATCTACATCTGGTTATGCATTTTTGCTCGGTCAAGGTGCTATTTCTTGGAATAGCAAGAAACAATCTTGTATTCTGTTGTCAACCATGGAAGCTGAATTTATAGCATGTTCGACAACAGTGCAAGAAGCAATCTGGCTTAAAGGATTCTTAGATAATTTGAATTTGCAAAATGATGCGGAGAAGCTAGTAATTGTATACTGTGATAGTCAGGCTACGATTGCCTATACCAAAGATGTGAAATATTACAGTAAATCAAAACACATAGAGACTAAATACAATTTTGTACGAGATATTGTAATGAAAAAGGGTGTAACAATCAAGTATATATCTACGCACCAAATGATAGCAGATCCGCTCACAAAAGTTATGACAAGAGATGTTTTTATGTCACATGTTAGGTCATTAGGTTTGCGTAGATTATGATAATTGTAATTGTTATATGTATCTATATTTATTTAATTAATGATTGATGTTTTGATAATTTAATACTAGCACATATTCACTTCATCTATTTATGAAATATGTCGTCAGGTATGTGACTAATATTTTTATACATACAGTCGCCTTGATTGCTAAAATAGCAAGTCAAAATGAGACACATATATTTTAGAGGACAATTAGAAGATTATCCTTTAAGGGCTCGAATATATGATATGTCGCCTTGAATATAGTCAAGATGAGGTTCTATCTAAGTTAATTATTGAACCATTCATGATCTTCTCCCATTGTCATGAAACCTGATTTAGCTAGATGTGATTTTTAATGGGCGCTTGAAAGTGAGTTTTTTGAAAATCAGGTTAGACACAAAGATTGCGACTTAACTAAGATCTATACAGTGGATAATATAATAATCATAGACATACACGTCCTCATTTGATGACAGGATCCATTGTAACATGCTCTTCATACTGCATATGCTTGATAATGACCGATATAGAAAATGAGTGAATCTATCCCTAATTCCTCATTGTGTAAATTCCATTGAAGTTTACTCAAAACTTCAAAATTATGTCCTCAATGACTGTTTTCTTTATTTCAAAGTGACAGAGTGATGTTTGTACCATTAGTGTATCTTCTATGGCTATGATAATTCGGCCAATGGGACATAGCTATGATGTTAGTCATTTTTGTTGACCAAGGAATGAAAGAGGAACAGGAAGATTTAATGAATTTTATTTAAATTCATATAATTACTCGTCGACCGAATTATAATTTGGAATTATAATTGTAAATATAGGAATGGAGATTTAGGTCATGCATATAATCGTGGGGGATTACATATACTTGAACAAATAAAATTCTATTGAATTTAGGACACACAATGAACAAATTTTCAAATCTCTTATAAATATGTATAATTGAGATTTAAAAAGCGAGCTATTTATCATCTTTGTTCATAGGTCACACGGTGTATTTGTCCGTATAAATACCTTAATGTCTTTTCAAGAAAAAGTTGATCAATGTGATTCCTACAAAGTACCGTTTGGTTCATCTCGTGTGAGTGGAAGATGTTGGGTATATATGTTATTATAGGTCATGGGTCGGATCCACCCAAAATAACCCAAAAGCCCAAGACCCATATTAATGGATAAGACCAAATAATTGTTAGGCAGTTATTTGGTGTTTATCAACTTTATTTTGAATTGGCAGTTATCTGAAAAGATAACTGCCATATGAAATAGAGTTTAACAAGGAGTTAAACTACAAGTTTTCTAATAGCTTTTGTTTTAGAAAAAGAATTAAATACCTAAAAAAGAAAACAGACGTTCAATTTTTAGAGAAGAGAATGTGCTATCTTCCTTTGGAATCTCTCTATTTTCTTGATAAGTGTAGGCAAGATTCTTACACTGTGGGAAGACTTTCGGATTCCAGTTTTGGTGATTCGAAATCGACCGGTTGAACAACTACCAGGTTCTATTTAATTTTTCGCATTACTTTATTCGCAATTTTATATTTCCACCAGATGTTATAGTCACCACTTCATCCCACACTCTAACAGCATGTTTAGCTTCAACATTGAGGTACCTCTGTTGTGTTTGGAGTAAATACCATAATGTATTGATTGCTTGATAACGCCGTTCACAATTTTTTTTGGTCAAAGAACACAGAATGTCTTTTCATGCATGTTGATAATCATTAGGTTTTTCTAAGCACGTGAAAGTTGTAAACTTTGTACTTCCCCCAAACTCTATTTGGTTGCAAGTTAAATAAATTGTTCTTGACTTGAATTAGCAAATTGGTCACGGTAATGGCCCAGAGAAAGATTTTTGTTTTTTTTAGGTATTGTAGTTGTGGTTTTTGCTGGTTTCAAGTAGTGATGATATCTTTTGGTTTAATCAACAAGGCCTGCATAGTTTTGAACAACACTGTTCTCCTTTTGTACAATGTTTTGTACTATGTTCTTGTAATGATAATCTTGAGTGAAATGTGCGTTTGATATGTGTTTATTATGTGTTTGTTGCATGATAGATGGTGTGGGTTTTGACGATGTTCTCTTTGAATTCTAAAGGTTCTGAAATATTTCCATGTTGGAAGCCATCTTGTGTGTGTAGATATGATGTTTGGTGGATGATGCTGTTGATTGATTGTGAAGTGAGAGATTGGGATGTTGAAATGCTAAATAAAGTTGTGGTGATAGTTGGGGGGTAATTTGCAATGCTGTATGTTTTGGGAGGTGCTATTAAAATAATTCTTTTTGTATTAGATTTTACACTTAGGAAGCTTTTATTATTGATTGATTTCACATGAATTAGCTTTATATTATATTTTTGGTGAATTTATAAATTTGGGATATAGCTTCATGTGAGTGGATTTAATTTCTTATTTATGATTCCATTATTTATTGAATTTATAAATCAAATTATTTGAACTCCACACTCAAATAAAGAATTAAATTCCTTTTGGAAAGGCAACTTGATTCCCACTCCTATACAAGGAATCAAATTGCCCTTTTTATGGAACTTATTCCATTTGTTTTGATTCATGGTTAGTAAATATGTATTTAAAGTCAAATTAATAGATTAGGGGTAATTTTATCGTGGCTAATCTCTAACACAATTTTAGAGGATGTATTCAATCTAAAATTGATTAAAATTTAAAACATTTTAAAAGTTTGAGCGTATTCAATCGAGTTTTGAATAAATTTTATTAAAATCTATATATGTTCAATTTAGATTTGTAAGGAATTTAAAATTTAGGTGTATTCAATTAATATTTTTATAAAATTCAATAAAATTTAGGTATATTAAAAAAATCATTGACTTCATATTTTTTATTTAAATAATAAAAATTAAAATAAGTAATATTAAATCTAAAAATATAAAAAATCAAAATAAATAATATAAAAATATAAAAAATCAACAAGGAGATTATTTTAAAATTAAAGTTAAGGAAAATTTGAGCCAGAAAAGAAAAATTGAAAAAAAAAAAAATTCCAATCCAAGTATTCAAGTTGAAGTTGAATATTTGAAAATTTTTAACGATCTTAAAAAAAAAAAAAAAAAAATGATATTAATTTAAAAAATTGCAAAAGAGGAAAAAAAATTAAAAAGAATCCTGAACTTCAAAGAAAATCTAAATCTCTAGAAACCTATCATTTATCGGGTTTTTAGCGATTGCAAACCCAGAATTTTTTGGATTTTCAGTCGCTTAAAACTCCAATTTTTTATATTTTTAGATTTAATATTATTTATTTTATTATTATTTTTTTAATTTTTCTATATTTTTCTATTATTTAAATTAAAGATAAATTCAATATTTTAACATTTTTTTTAACAGTTTCATTAAAAGGGATTTGGATAAAAAAAGAAACCATTAGTGGTAAAAATGACATTTTTGTAAAATACAATAGGTTTTTTTTGGGATTATCTCTTTAAAATATCAGTATCACAGGTAATTAGGTCTTTTTCTGTACTGCACATATCAGACTCAAATTTTTTATTAACTTGGTAATGGTAAAGGGAATTTTAAATAAAAATGAAATTAGCGTGATAAAACAGATATTTTTTCAAACTACACATGATTTTTTAGGATTATCCCAATTTTTAACTATTTTTTCGAAAAATATTTAAATCAACCTTAACATTTCGAAAAAGTGACAAATTAGGCTCTTTCATCGGTTAAACGACGGTTAAACTTAATGGACAGTATAGTAGGTGAGGGTAAAATTGTCATTTTTAATCACGTTTTAGGACGATGACACGTGTACGAACTAGATTGTTAGACTTTAAAAAAAAAAAAAAAAATCAACCCAGATTTTTGATAAGAGATCTGGACGTCTAGATTTTTTGATAAAAAACAAAAATAAAAAGTTTTGTAAAATAAAATTTGATAAACACAACCGAAATTTTTTAAAACAACATTTACCAACTGAGATTTTTATTAAAAAAAAAAAGAAGAATTATATTTTGATATATGTGTTTTTAAAAAATTTCTTATTTTTAAATACGAATTTATTTATGACGTTCATCGTCTCTTATGTTTCAAAAACTCATTAAATTTGTTTCTATCATCAGTCAACAGATGGTTAAATGTTATACATATAAGGGTAATTTTATCTTTTAACACTGTTAACGTCAGAAAATGGTTTCCTTAATCAACGATGTTGTTTTCAGGCCCAAGCTGCAGTTCCGTATGTTCAGTAGAATGCATGTAAAGTAGTAAGAAAGAGAAGAAGAGGTCAAAGGGGAGGAGAAGAAACAAAAAAGGGATTTTTAGAGTGGTTTAGCCCAAAAAGATGCTTACGTCCACTGTTCACTCTTTCACTATTTTGGCAGAGTAATGACACTCAGAATCTCCCCCTCCTACAATGAAAACTCCTTTTTATTTATAGAAAAGAGGAGGAGCCACAGTAACACAGAATGAGACAAAGAATATACAGTTATCTACAGTTACAATAATGGACTGCATTTAATGCGCCGGGATCTCAATTAATGCGACTGACCATGCATTAAATACGGCTGAAAATACATTTAATGCGGTCGAATCCGTCGCTTCTGAGGTCTGTTCAAGGGAGATTTCGGGTGATTGATCTGAATATGTCATGATGGGCTACTGGGATTTTGAGTATAGTTACTGGTTGACATAGCGTGCATGGCACGTTTCGGTATCGTTCTCTGCATGGTATCTTTGGCTCCCGGAGAGTCCAGGGGGTGAATTACGGGCCAACTTCCATGGCTGGTCGTGACAGTAAGGCGGGCAATATCGCGAGTGAAGGAGCCGGTATACGGTCATGCTTAGAGCTTAGCGACCATTCCAGGCTGATCATCCTGTATGGAGAGGGCTTGTGAATATGTCCGATGGTTGGTTGCTCTCGACGGATATCTTGCACGGACAGAATCGACGAATAGGCAGGCGGTTAATCATGGTGGATATTCTGGCGAATAAGCTTAGCGGACACGGCCAGCGGTCAGCGGTCGGTCTGAGCGATAAGGGCCAACGGTCAGCGGTCAGTTTGAGCGATGAGGGCCAACGATCAGCGGTCAGTCTGAGCGACGAAGGCCAACGGTCAGCGGTCAGGACTAGCGATCAGACTGAGCGAACAGACCTGATGGATGGACTGGTGGATGGAAATAACGGTCACAAACAGCGCTCGAACTCGGTGACTGCTGTCAGATTCAACGGCCAGGCTGAGCGTTGATGGTCAGCTGGAATGATGAGCGTTCACAAATGGGCCCCTTGCCAGGGAGACGGACTAGAAGGGTAATGGATAGCTGGGCCTATTGGGCCATTGGGCTCGCACCGTAGATCATTCTGGGCCCGATTAATCCGATCGCCAAATTATCCATAACATTAAGCCCTCTAGCTCTTGGTGGATTAAAGAAGACTAGGAGCTATAAATTCTAGGAGGAACAGATTAGGCGGGAATAGTTACAGGTAGAAACGGTTACAGTACTTTTTGATTTTCGCTTCATTGCCAGGCCACGTGGAGCTTCCCCAGACAGCGGTTACGGGTCACACCACGCGCCGTGCGTATTTAATGCACGTCTCTCAATTGACATGCTGCATAATGACAAAATCCAGGGAATCGCGCCGCGTCGTTAGATTGGGGGCGGTCGCATAGCTATCTTGATCCAACGGCGGAGATTTAAATATTTAAAGAGAGGGCGACGCCCCATTTTCTTCCTCTTCTAGCATTTTCAAGAATTGTAGACTCTTTCGCTACTTTCTTTCTCTGCTTCGATTTTTCATCTCCGTTTACCAATCCTCATCCGTAACCACCGGTCTTCATCATACTCAAGGTAAGGCTTCTTTCTCTACTCACATTGTTCTCATTATTATTGTCTTTCATTCTCTACGCATCATTTGCTTTTTTGAGGGTTCGGATCAGTTAGGGCGGAGTGCCCCTGTACTTTCTCTGGTCCGATTGGGCCTAGGATGCGTATGGAATAATTTCGCTTGCTTCTTTCCCTTTCTTTCTTCAATCTTGGGGGGAGGGGGGGGGGGGGGGTTGGGAATCCACTAAATGAGGCCCTTATCTCCCCCTTTATGGCTTCCTAGGCGCATGACTTGACGCTTAGGCTTAGTAGACTTAGGCTTCCTTTGCTATTTAAGTCTGGTTGGCTATCAGCGGCCTAATTGGTTGTTTCTTTTATAGATGTCAAGTCGTGGACTCCGATACCGTCGAGTCATGTCTAGTGAAGAAAGCTCTGAAGGGGGTTCTTCTCAACGTGACAGAGACTCCTTGAGCGCAACCACCCAGGGCAGTGGGGATGCGCCGAGTTCCTCTGAGCGAGAGGAGACTTTTGTCAATCAGACCTTCTACCAACACGACTCCCAGATTACCCTTGATGAAAACTCAAGACCGTGGTTGATGTATACCATTTTCCTTCTGGGTGCCGTGTCATGGTTCCTGCTCATCGCGACCATGCGGCTGATCCTCCTGAAGGGTTCATAGCGATCAACCGCCAATATGTGAAATCAGGGTTTAGGTTCCTAGTCCCCTCATATTTAATTGACCTTCTAAATGACTTGGAACTAGCTCCCTTCCAACTAACACCAAATTCTTACGCCCAAATAACCACCCTAGCCTGCATTTTTCTCAAAAATGGCCTTCCACCACCGACTTCGGGTATCATCTAGAGCCTTTTCTTTTTAAAATCCACCACTAGTCCTCAAGCCACAAAACGCGACGGTATTTATTATATAACCGCGCGTAATTCCCCCTACAAGGCACTTCTGCCACAAAAAGTTGGCAAATCAAATGTAGGGGATTACAAATCTCGTTGGTTTTACACGTCCTGTTTGTCCCTACTGAAACTCGTAAATTTCTACTTTAACAACAATCCTGGTGAACACGTTTCTACTCGCTGTTGGAGCATACATGCATACTTCATCATGACGTCCCATTATTACCAATACTTTCTTCTCTTATGTGCAGCTTTCATCAAAACGGTTAATCTTTCAGACGGGGAGACAGCGGCACTTAAGAAGTTCTCTGAGGTGAAGAGCCCAAAAGACGATTATTTTCCAGAAAGTTCTCTCCTGAAGAAGTACGGGCTCGCACCCGGAGCTGAGACTAAATCTCTGAAATTGGCCCTGGACGTTGGAATACGAAAGGGTCGAGAAGTTCAATTCGTCTTTGTAGGACCTGGAGGAGGCATTTCTGCTCGCGCCCCAAAGAAGCCTAGAACAATGGTGAACCTTGAAATGCTTTCTTCTCCACCTTCGCCAGAAGCAGAAACATGAGAGCCTGAGGTGGAAATAACGGGCTCGAAGAAGCCCCCAATGCAGGCTGCGGATCCATCGGACACAACGGTCGCCCCATCTGCCAAATAGCCTATGATGAAGTTTAAGATCGTGGGAAAGAAAACTGTGAAGATGATTCCCCACCAAAGGATGCTGTCGGCAAGAGAGTTCCAATTCCTGGAGATGAGTCGATTAGGCCCTCAGAGGCTGAGGGCGGGGAAGAAGAGGCCACGGAGCCCTCCACTAAGCGTCTGAGGTCCAAAGGCAAAGGGAAAGCGGTCATGACAGGGGGAACTGATGGAGGACAAACCCCTGAGGCCAATGTAGGGGAATACTTTGACGACTTGCTGGACCGGCTGCCAGTATTACTGGGACCTGACAAGCCGGATGTCTATCATAAGCATATTCGCGGTGACCAATTGGTTGATTATGCCGCTCGCTGCAACGTGCTTGTAAGTCTTATTCCTTACTTTGCATTTATATTTCACGCCCATACATACTGCTAATACGTTCTTTTTTCAGGCTTCGCTGGCCATGATGAAGATACGTCGGGACTTCCCCTACCTGGCAGGAGAAAAGGCTTCGCTTGAGGAAGCGAATAGAGAGCTGGGGACAGAGAACATGAAGCTTAGAGAGGAGTCCGAGGCTGCGAAGAAAACTATCCTTGAGCTTGAGTAGAAGCTTAAGGGTGCGAAAGAGTCTGCGGAGAATGAGAAGAAGCTTCGAATGATCGCTTCCTTCTTACTCGCGAAGGCTACTCAAGAGGTGGACAGGGTCACCCGCAAAGCCATCTTTCAGAAGAAACGGGCTGATGATACCGAGAAAACTAGCGAGTCGACGTTGAAGGATTTATCCATGGTGAAGGATCATCTTACTCGTGCAAAGGAGATGTTTCGCCAATCGGAGATTCGGGCTACTAAAGCCTGGAAGGATGCAACTAATGAGACGAGCAGTAAATTTCTGTACACTTTGTGGCTGTATCATCCTGAGCTGGATTTCTCCTTCTTTGGGAAAGAAGCGGTGGAGGAGGTGAAGAAGTACGTGGTCCGTGCTGCCAGAGACACACAGATGAAGGCCACACAAGCTGCCCAGAAGGGGACGATTCCTCCAGCTTTGAATAAGGGTTCTAACTCATCCCTCGCTCAGATCGGTGCCCTGTTAACCCAGGGTAGCTCTTCCTCAGCTCCTCAAGGATCAGTTCCGAGTGGAGGACAAGGTTCATCTTCTCAGGGGACCTTCAGTAAGAAAGACCCAAAAGACACTCCTACTAGCTCTTCTAAAGGCCCCTCTGGAAAAATAACTCTAACATTTTTCTATGCTGCCAATAGGGCTTATTGTTGAACATTTTTCTATGATGCCGTCGTATTTACTATTTTCCTTTATTTCCAGAATGCTTCGTAATTATTGATTTATCGTCACCTCTGTGGGATTTATGTTAATTTACTTTGTTGCTTTCTTATCTTCATACATATGTAATCAAAGTAGATTGCGAACAGGTATATCCTACAAGATAAACAACAAATAAAAATAAAAATAAAAATAAAAATAATAAGGGGTTGATCGCCCTTGCATGTACCTTTGGAGAGGTAAAATAAGGAAAGTTATCCTCCGAGTTGTGGATGCTTTCCAGCAAATGACCCCTAATACGAATAATAACCTGAGGGATAGAAAAGAATCCTGGAAGAGGGATAGAAAAGAATCCTGGAAGATGGATAGTTAACCTAATTCCCACTATTGAACAGAGACCATCAGATTAAGAGTGATAGGCCGATCGACTTTCTTGTAGAAATTAATCCAACCGACGAGTAAGTAGTTCCTTCTCATGCCATCATGTGGTCGCAACACATCTAATATATATGCATGTACACAATATAAGGCGATATGAACGATGAGAGGTGTGTCGAGAAAAAGAAGAAACCTGGCGGAGAATGGATGGGCTGTTCATGCGTTTCTCTAATCGCTATTGGAGTCGAGGAAGGATGGTGCCCAAAAGGTTGGGGCACGAGCATATGCAACCGACTGCGCTCACAAGGTTTAACCTGAGTATTTATAGCGGGTTGCGCCCACAAGGCCGATATCTGAGTTGCACAGCATAGTGATCCTCTCCAGCTATGCTCACAAGGTTAAACCTGAGCATTTACCGCGTGAGTTATAGAGGTTGGGACCTCAGCTGCGCTCACAAGGCCGGAGCCTGAGCATTTACAGTATAATGAAATGAATCTCTCCAGCTGCGCTCACAAGGTTAAACTTGAGCATTTACAGTGAGAGTTATGGAGATTGGGACCTCAGCTGTGTTCACAAGGCCGGAGCCTGAGCACTTACAGCGAGAGTTAGACTGAGTGTTATGTCGATTGAGCCTTTATATATATATATATATATTTTTGTTCGCACGCAAATATGGAGGGGGAGGCCAATCAATGAGCGACGATTAGGTGCGCAGGCTCGTGACCGTTTTAGCCCCTCTCGCCTTGTAGGGCAATCAAATGTTGGAGCTTTATGCTGACGCTTTACCGTTTATGGTGGTGTACCTTACACATAAGAACGCACATGAGCATTTTGTGTCAGTGGTATTTCATAATAATTGATTGATAATTCTCATTATGTCTGTACACGGTTCGTTTTACACGAGCAATCAAAACAGCAATAAAAATATAGTAGTCATGTATAATAAGGTCTCAGGTGAGTGGCGTTCTAGGCTCTAGGTAGTGTTGCCCCACTCATGTTTGCCAGATGGTAGGCTCCATTCTCCAAACTTTCGTGGATCATGTAGGGCCCTTCCCAGTTCGGTCCCAATACTCATTCACTAGTTTTACGAGCGCCAGGTAGGACCTCCTGTAATACTAGATCACCTGGTTTGAACTGTCGTACCCGGACCCTTTTGTTGTAGTGTTTAGCCATCCTCTGCTGGTAGACGGTCATCCTAAGGCGAGCAACTTCCTTGGATTCTTCAAATAAGTCCGAATTGGCGGCCAAGAGCTGGTTGTTGTCATCAGGATTGAAGCTTGCCCTTCAATGACTGTAGACTTCAAATTCTGCCGGGATCATGGCTTCGGTTCCATAGACCATTGAAAAATGAGTCTCTCTTGTAGTACTGCGGGCAGTGGTGTGGTAGGCCTATAACACCTTCTGTAACTCATCAACCCATGCTCCATTTCTAGCCTCA
Organism: Dimocarpus longan; assembly: GCA_022984855.1. Classification (NCBI taxonomy): domain Eukaryota; kingdom Viridiplantae; phylum Streptophyta; class Magnoliopsida; order Sapindales; family Sapindaceae; genus Dimocarpus; species Dimocarpus longan. Next base: position 4,760,917 of record CM041015.1, on the reverse strand, counting down.
AGCTTAGTCTTCAGGATCTGTTTGATGATTTTGTTGATCGTTTCCACCTGACCGTTAGCTTGAGGGTTGTCGACTGCTGAGAAGCTTTTGGCGATGCCAAGACTACTACAGAACTCCTGGAATTGTTCACTTGTGAACTGGGTCCCATTATCTGTCACTAGCTGTTGGGGAATGCCAAACCTGTAAATTATGTTGTCCCACATGAACTTTTCAATCTTCGTCGTGGAGGTCTCGGCCAACTCCTTTGCCTCTGCCCATTTTGTGAAATAGTCGACTGCTACAATGGCGTATTTGCACCTTGCTCGGCCCATTGGGAGAGGTCCAATCAGGTCCATGCCCCAGATGGCGAAAGGCCACGGACTGATCATCTGTCGGAGATAAGCTGGAGGTGCCCGAGGAATTTTAGAAAACCTTTGACACTTATCACACTTCCTTACCAGGTCAATGGCGTCCTTCTTCATGGTCGGCCGGTAGAACCTCTGTCTGAGCGCCTTTTGAGCCAGAGAGAGTCCTTGGTTTCCACAGTGCCCTTCATGAATGTCCCTCATCAATATGGTGCACTCCGGTTCGTCAATACACCTAAGCAGAGGGGCTGAGAGGCCCCTTTTGTAGAGAACGTCACCGTATATGCAGTACCTGGTTACTCTTATGCGCAGACGGTGCGCTTCCATCTTATCTTCTGGCAGTCTTCCTTCTTGTAGATAATCGACCAGCTGGCTCATCCACGATCCAACTGCCATCGTCAGAGCCATCATTTCCATGCCAGATTTAGTACTTGGCTTAGGCAAAAATTCCACAGGTATGTTTTCGGTGCAGTCTGTATCTTGAGCGATCGCCAGGCGAGCCAGTGCGTCTGCATGAGAGTTCTGGGCGCGTGGGATCTGGTTCAACTCGAATGTCTCGAAAGCCCCTAGTAACATTTGAACCTCTTGCAGATAAGCTACCATTTTTGATCCCCTGGCTTGATATTCACCTTTTATTTGGTAGACCACCAACTACGAATCGCTGAATATCCTAAGCCGTTCAACCTGCATCATTTTGGCTAGGCGGAGCCCTACCAGCAGTGCTTCATACTCCGCCTCATTATTAGTCACTCTGAAGCCAAACTTAAGGGTACAGAGAAACTTACCCCCATCAGGGTTGATTAACAACATTTCGGCCCCCGCGCTCTTTTCACAGGAGGATCTGTCCACAAAAAGTTTCCAATACGGTCCTTTAGAAGTTTCAGCTTGATTGTCTACGGGTCCGATAAACTCAGCAATAAAGTCCACCAGTGCTTGCCCCTTGATCGTCGGTCTTGGCTTGAACTCGATGTCATACTGGACAATTTCAATGGCTCATTTGATGAGTATCTGGCTTTCGAAGGATTTGCTTTAATGGATACCTAGTCAAGACTTCAATCTTGTGCGCCTGGAAGTAAGGACGCAGCTTCCTGGATGCCGTCACCAGACAATAAGCCAGCAGCTCCATCGGGGTGTACTTGGTTTTCGTCTCTACCAATTTCTTGCTAACATAGTAAACCGGGACCTGTGCTCCATTTCCTTTTTGCCTTATCAGGGCCGCGCTAAGAGCATGTTGGGATACCCCCAACTAGACGGTCAGAGTTTCTCCTTTTTTTGGTTTGGTCAACAGCGGGGCGCGCCCTATGTACTCTTTCAGTTGTATAAAGGCAGCTTCACACTCATCAGTCCGCTTGAAATTCCTGGCCTTTTTCAGCACCTCAAAGAATGGAGCACACCTGTCGGAGGTTTTAGACACGAATCTGCTTAAGGCTGCTATCTGGCTGTTCAGACTCTGAATCTCCTTCACGTTGGTCCGCGATCTCATGTCCAGTAGAGCTTGGATTTTTTCTGGGTTGGCTTATATTCCCTTGTTATTCACAATAAAACCCAGAAATTTACCCGAGGACACTCCAAAGGCGCACTTGAGAGGGTTGAGCTTCATCCGGTACCTCTTCAGGATCCCAAACATTTCTTCGAGATTACGGACGTGATCAATAGCCTTCTCAGATTTGACGAGCATGTCGTCCACATATACTTCCATAGTCTTCCCAATCAGACCCTCAAACATCCTGTTCACCAACCTCTGATAGGTAGCCCATGTATTTTTTAGACTGAAAGACATTACCTTGTAGCAGTATAATCCTCGGTCGGTCGTGAACGACGTACACTCTTCGTCTTTAGAGTCTATGGGGATCTGGTTGTAGCCCGAGTAAGCATCCATGAAGCTAAGGAGTTCATGCCCCGCTGTCGCGTCCACCAGCTGATCAATTCTGGGTAGGGGGAAACTGTCTTTTGGACAAGCCTTGTTCAGATCCGTGAAGTCTACACATGTCCTCCACTTCCCATTCTTCTTTTTCACCAGCACGGGATTAGCTACCCAGGCTGGGTATTGGACTTCTCGGATGAACTTGTTAGCCAGGAGCTTATCCACTTCTTCTTTCAAAGCCTCACTGCGTTTCTAGTTCATTTGCCTCATTTTCTGGCAGACTGGTCGATGGTGGGGGTCGATGTTCAGCTTATGGGTCATCACATTCGGATCAATCCCCACCATGTCTCCATGGTTCCAGGCAAACACATCTGCATTTCTCTTAAGGCAGCTTGTCAACTGAGACTTTACCCCTGGAGTCAAACTTCTGCCCAGCTTGAGACATCTCGTCACATCTGCTTCATTGACCTGGATGTCCTCAAGCTCCTCTACAGAATCAGTATTCTGACATGCATCGAATTCCCTGGGGTCCAAGTCGTGGCTGATTCCTGATGAAGCGATCGTTCGCAGCTCACGTTCTAGGATCACGTCTGCTTTCTTCCCTTGAACTCCCTTTTTTATTGCGTCAACATAGCAGCGACGAGCCAAAGATTGCTCGCCTTGCACAAATCCTACTCCATTGGGAGTCGGGAACTTTACCGTGAGAGCTTTGGTAAAGACGACCATGTCAAGGTCATTCATGGAAGGCCTTCCCATCACTACGTTATAAGCATAGGGAGAGTCAACGATGAGGAAGTCTGCTAGTACTGTAGACTGGCGGGTGGCGTCGCTAAGAGTTAAAGGCAATTTTATCTGTCCGACTGGGATGACCGAGTCTCCAGTGAATCCGTAGAGGGGTTCAGGGGATGGTTTGAGCTGATCGTCGTCAATCCCCATCTGATCATAGCGGTCCTTATACATCACGTTCACTGAGCTTCCAGTATCAATCATCATCCTTTTTACCACTGAGTTGCCGATACGCGCCCTGATTACCAAGGCATCATTGTAAGGGAGACGAACATCCCGGGCATCTTCGTATGTGAACACGATGTCTTCTGATACCGTTCTAGCTTTCTTGGCAGAGCCCTCTGATTCTCTCTGTCCCGCAGGCTGGACGGGCCTAGCTTCACGCACAAACTGCTCCTAGGACCTATTAGATTCTCCCACTTTCGAAGGTCCTCCATGGATGGTATGGATAGTTCTGAGGGAAGGTCCGGGGATAGAGTCTAGTTTCGGCTGGTCTTATGAACGCTGACGGGGATGTCGCTGCTGGGATGGCCACCTTGGGGATCTCACATCGTAATCCCTCAGACGATCATCTCCTCTATGGCATCCTTGAGCGCCCAACAATCCGAGGTATTGTGCCCTATTTCATTATGGTAGGCACAAAACTTATTTCTGTCTCTCCGCCCTTTAGGAGCTTGAAGAGGAGCTGGCTGCCCGAAGTTCTCCCTGCTCTTCCCAGTTGCATAGATTCAGTCTTGGGTATCCGACAGGGCGTTGTATATTTTGTACCGACCTTGAAATCAAGGCCGCTCTCGTCCTCGACCGCTCACCGATCTTCGCCAATCCCTGGCCTTCTTGACAACTTGATGACTTTCTCTTCGCCCCCCAGGGTTGTTTCCTCCGTTACCTTTCTTCATTCCATGACCGGAACTACCGACTTCGTCCTTTTGAGAATTGGTCTTCCTCGGATTAGTTATCTCCTCCCATCGGATTTCCTTTTCGGCCCGCTCATAAAATTCTCCCAGGTCCTTCACAGGGGATCTATAAATACTCTCATATAGCTTCCTGTCTTTCCTCAAACCTGACGAGATGGCTGATAATACCCCTTCATCTGTAGGGCTTTCCACATTGGTTATCTCGCGCCTGAACCTGTTAATATAATCTTTTAGTGGCTTACCCGGACATTGGCAAATGGTGGAAAGATGGCAGGGTGGCGCAAGCCGCCTCTTTAACGCCTTGTATCGGTTCAGGAACTTCTGCTGACATTCCTCCCAGTTGTTGATGCTCCGGGGGGGGGGGGGGGGGGGGGGGGGAGGGGGGAGGCTTCTGAACCATGTTCGCGGAATGTCTCCGAGTGTGGCCTGGAATACACGGTATTTCACAGGGCGTCGTCTGGAGGTCTATCTGGATATTGAAAGCGTCCAGATGGTCATAGGGATCGGAATTCCCTTTGTATTGGAGAATGTTGGGGACTTTGAATCTTGGAGGGAGCGGCTACAACTCAATCTCTGAAGTAAACGGGGTTCTCTCTCCAGTCTGGCCCTTTTGTTCTTGCACCACGTGCCTTGCTTCTAGCTGACGAACTCTTTGGAGGAGTTCTGCAACTAATGTACCTGCGTCTCAGTTCCTTCAATAGCGGAATGTCTGTCCCTTCTGCTTGGGGATCAGTTATCTCCAACCCCCAATCCTCCAGCATTAGGTCTTGGCCCCGTTCTACCTGCGCGGGTCGGGATTTGTTCATGATGGCGGCCAGTTTGCTCCGGTCGATTTTCATTATGGGCTTGAGGGAGTCGAGCACTGGAATGTATACTGGAAGAATGGATTGACCCCTCTCGTCCTAATTCCCCGATGTCCCTCCTATTCGCATCAGGGTCTCCGGTATGCCTCCCCCGATGAACCTGAGGAGGCTGGGCTTGCATCTGGATCAGAGTTCTCATTTCACTAACTAACTGCGTGACTGTATTCTCCAATCTCTCCGGTCGTCGCTGCAACACCTGCATGGCATCTCCTCTTGTAGCATCAGACACGGGCTGGCGGTTGGGAAAATGAGGTATACCTTGAGCGTCCCTTACCACAGGCACGCCAGACGTCCCTGCACCAATTTCGGGTATCCCCCCAGTAGACATAGCCTGTTGTTGTTGATCCGAAGCTTCTTGGCGGTTTTTTGTTACGTTGAAGTCTCTAGGAATCCTCCATCTGATCAATGAAGAATGAGTTCTGAAGGCTAAGGAGTAAGAAAAAGATGACGAAACCGAAGATGAGCCCCTCCTTCTAGCGCTAGATATGTTAACGTCGAAAAATGGTTTCCTTAGTCAACGAGGTTATTTTCGGGCCCAAGCTGCAATTCCGTATGTTCAGTAGAATGCATGCAAAGCAGTAAGAAAGAGAAGAAGAGGTCAGAGGCGAGGAGAAGAAACACAAAAGGAATTTTTAGAGTGGTTCGGTCCAAAAAGATGCCTACGTCCACTGTTCACTCTTTCACTATTTTAGCAGAGTAACGACACTCAGAATCTCCCCCTCCTACAATGAAAACTCCCCTCTATTTATAGAAAAAAGGAGGAGCCACAGTAGCACAGAATGAGACAAAGAATATACAGTTATCTACAGTTACAATGATGGATTGCATTTAATGCGCCGGGATCTCAATTAATGCGACTGACAGTGCATTAAATGCGACCGAAAATACATTTAATGTGGCCCAATCCGTCGCTTCTGAGGTCTGTCCAAGGGAGATTTCGGGTGATTGATCTGAATATGTCATGATGGGCTACCGAGATCTTGAATATAGTTACTGGTTGACATAGCGTGTATGGCACGTTTCGGTATCGTTCTTTGCACGACATCTTTAGCTCCTGGAGAGTCGAGGGGGTGGATTACGGGCCAACACTTCCGCGGCTGGTTGTGACAGTAAGACGGGCAATATCGCTAGTGAAGGCGCCGGTATACGGTAACACTCAGAGCTTAGCGACCATTTCAAGCGAATCATCCTGTATGGAGAGGGCTTGTGAATAAGTCCGATGGATGGTTGCTCTCGGCGGATATCTTACACGGACAGAATCGGTGAATAGGCAGGCAGTTAATCATGGTGGATATTCTAGCGAATAGGCTTAGCAGACACGGTCAGCGGTCGGTCTGAGCGATGAGGGCCAACGGTCAGCGGTCAGTCTGAGCGACGAAGGCCAACGGTCAGCAGTTAGGACCAGCGATAAAACTGAGCGAACAGACCTGATGGATGGACTGGTGGATGGAAATAACGGTCACAAACAGCGCTCGGACTCGGCGACTGCTGTCAGATTCAACGGCCAGACTGAGCGTTGGCGGTCAGCTGGAATGATGAGCGTTCACAAATTGGCCCCTTGCCAGGGAGATGGACTGGAAGGGTGGCGGATAGCTGGGTCTATTGGACCCGCACCGTAGATAATTCTGGGCCCGATTAATCCGATCGCCAAATTATCCATAACAAACACTAACTAGTGATATAAGGACATGTGACAATTGAGAAAAAATAAAAATTAAATAGAAACAATAATTAGAAGTTTTTTAAGAAGGTTAAGTACGTCATTTTAATGTGTGTATATAAAGTTAAGGATAAAACGGTCTTTTATTATTATTATTTTTATTGATATTGACTATCTGTTGATTGATGTTATGAACTAATTTAATGAATTTTTAATACATAAGGAACTATTATTGCTATAAACAAATTCATATTTAAAAATGACATGTTATAGAAAAATATAGAGATTAAAATGAACTTAAAAAGAAAAGAAAAATACACAAATGTCAAAAGATCTGAACCCAGATTTTTAGTTAAACAAAAAAAAAAAAAAAAAAGAAGGTGAAAGATCTAGATATGTTTTCTTTTTGTTTTTCTCTTGAACAAAAGTGAATAAAAAAAATTAAAATTGAAGGAAAAAAAACACCAACCCCTTCATCTTCAACCAATAACCCCTTCATCTTCAACTTCAATCAAAATCAAAACCTACAAAATCAACACAAATATTCCACAAAATCCATAAAATTAACTCAAATCAAAATCAACCCAAACCCACAAAATCAACCAACAACCATTTGAGTTCCTTCACCATTTTCTCCACAAAAGTCTCAAGACAAGAGAAGAGTGCCTTCACCATTTTCTCTCAAGAGAGAGAACACACGAAACAACAGAAAATGGCATCAGCAATGCTCTCTTCAAACACCCTTCACACCAACACACACTCCCTTTCTCCATAGCCCCACCAACCAACTTTCTCTCTCGTCCCAACCAATTTATGACCTCTACAAACCGTTAAAGCTGTCCAGGCAGCAGAACTGCCAAGAAACTCGTATCTGTAGAGGAGACATCACCTTTAACGTCGCTTTCCGTCCCTGGAAAGTGGATTTTGGATGGCTATAAGGCCAGGAAGGCTCTACAACTGCCGGAGTACTTGGACAAGGCGACAGTGGAGACAATTTTGAATTTTTTATGATATAATTTTTGTTTTGTGATTTTTTATATAATCTTGCTTTTATTACATAATCTGTATTGGATGTCAAATGGATAAGAAATTTGGATGATTTTTGTTTTGTTATTGTTATTTGTTTTTATTTTAGGTTTTTGTTTTTGTTTTTTTTTTGGTTTTCTTTTAATCGAAGACCTGAGTTCGCCTAGATCTTCAATTGGAGATATGGGTTGAATCCAGACCTCGTACTTTTTATTTTTTTACTTTTTATTTTTCTAGTTTTTGTTACTTTTGTTGAACCTACATTTTTGTTTCTTTATTTTTTTATTTCACAAAATTAATATATAAAACTAGCAAGGGGTATATTTATATAGAACAAATTATAATTTAGTCATTCAGTTGAAATGTAATTACAGATGGAGCAATGTTTTCAATTTTATTACAATTAACTCTCTTCTATTAGGTAATCTCCGTTAAATTTGATAGTCAACAATATAAGTATAATAAAAAAATCAAAATGCCCTCATAATATATAAAAAAAGTAAATAAAAGAATTTATTTTAAAAAAATAAAAGTAAAAAAGAGATGTTAAGTGTGGGAAGCAACATCAACCATTTAGTAACAAAATTAGGGCTCATCTTTAACCCATTTTCAAAACATCAATAGAAATTGAAAAACCCGATGTGCAATCATCAATCTTTAACCTAATGTGCAAAAATCATTAATCACCTACATATTACAAACTCATCCACTTATTGCAATCACCGTTTCAAAAAATTATCAACAATTACCAGTTAAAAAATCTTCAATAATCACCAGTTCAACCTCATCAACACCTTAAAAAAAAAAATAAAGAAAGACATTAACAATCAACCCAAATACACAATAAAAAAAAAAAACCAAATCATTTTAAAAAAATCACAAAAAAAAAAAGAAAAAATATCAAAAACCCAAATTCATCCAGGTTCTGAAACGAACCCCTAATGAATGGATCTCATCTCGGTTCATTAAAAAACCAACATGAATCTAGGTTCTGATAGAACCCAAATTCTTCTGGGTTCTAGAACAAACCTAAATGAATTGGATGAATCTATATTCGTTTTGGAACCTAGATGAAATATGAGTTTTGTTGAACGAATTCAGATTTTATCTAGGTTTGATGAGAACTTAGAGTCTAAATTCGAATTGAATCTAGATGAAATTTGGGATTTATTGAAGCGAACCCTGATGAATTTGGATTCGTTTTGAAACTCAAATGAATTGAACAAACCTGGATTTGAAGGGGAAGAAAAGAAGAAGAAGAGAATAAGAAGAAGGAGAAGAGAATGAGAAGAAAAAGCAAGTGAAGAGAGTATAAAAAAAAAGGAAAAGAAAGATGAAGAAGAACAAGAGAAAGATGATGAATGTGGCTAGGGGGAAAGAATAAGAAGGAGAGAGAGAGAAATCTGATTTAAAAAATTAATTATAAAAGAAAAATAAAAATCTAAGGTAAATAATGTTAAAAGATAATTTTACTCTTCAATTTGTTAACTCTAACTAAGATGGGCTAACGACAGTTGGGTTTATTATAATAAAAGTAGAAGTTAGCTCTGTTTGTAATTACGTTTCAATTAGGTAGTTAAATTGTAATTTATTTTTTTATATATAAATGTAAATATAATATTTAATTATGAATGACGGTATAACAGTTTTTCTATCCGTTTTAACTTAGTCCAAGGATAAATGAGTTTTTTCATTTTTTCGTTAGATTTGACAGTTAATTGACTGACTGGAAGGATTAATTTGACACTTTTTCAAAGTATTAGGAATGATTTGATCATTTTTTTAAATATAGTTAAAAATTTGATCATTTTTTTAAAATTTAAAGACTAAAATGAATTTTATCTTTTTTTTTTTTTTTTTAATAACTATCAATGATAATAAAGTAATTTTTTTTTTTTACTAATAATTGTTGATGAAAAAGATAATCTCAAATATAACTGAATATATATAACTGATAGAATACTTTAAAATTTAATTACCCTCCGAAGTGTTTCTAAACCATCATATTGTTATTACACTTTTTTAACCAAAAAAATAAAAGGTAAAATCATTTTGGTCCATGAAATTTAAAATAAAAAATAATTATATTTTTAATTATATTTAAAAAAATATCAAATTATCTTTAACTTTTAAAAAAATATCAAAAAACCTACTCTTTTCAATCAACTTTTGATCAAACCTAAAAACAATACGGTGAAAGATAGTAAATTGCTATTTTCAATCACTTTCTAAGATGGTGAGACATGTAAATAATAACTTAAAAAATAAACTATTAAAATTGATATATACATATATATATTAAAAAAAAAAAAAATGGAGGATCTTGAACATTTTCATCTCCTTCCGTTCTCAGTTTCTGGCGGCACCACATCAGAGAAAATACTTGACCTTCTCATCTCCTTCTGTTCTCCTTCCTTCTCATCTCTGCCGCGCCGCTGATGAGCTCGGCTTGTACGGCATCGACGCTCCCTCGCTCTCGCTAACAAATCCGCAGCAGATCTCCGCCATCACACAACCACAACACTCTCTTCTTCTTCTCCTCTTTTTCTTCGCCATCGCAGCAAATCTTCTCCTCCTCCTACGCAGCAGATCTCTGGGTTCAGTGTTTGAACCCAGATGAAGATACGGTATCAGTAAATTGATTATGTATTAGGCTTAACTTTTATGTTGGTTTTGTGAAGAACAGTGTGTTAAAAAGGAGTATTAATACAATTGATGATTAGGTACAGTGCTCGTTTTAATGCTTTGGTTTTTGTTTTATGATCACATGTTTCTGTTTTTTGGATTTTTCCTTCCAAAATGGATTCCAGATGATGCCAAGCTAGAAGCATATGATGATGAAACAGGAACTGGTCTCGGAATCACGGTGCCTAAGCATCGTGTGAGCCCACAAGAACATGAGGTTCGTGTTTGCCTTCGCCCTCACCTGGGTGCAAATGAGCTTCTTTTGTCTTGAAATAGGCAGTCAGTGGCGAGATGTCAGAGTAGATGCTATCATGAACTTTCCATTAATTGATATCAAAGAAAAAAATATATATGCAATAAAGCAATAAAACTTACATTCTTTCCTGACCTTAGTTATATTTAGCTCTTATGAACTTAAAACTGCTAGTTTGTTAGGTTCTTTGTTTTGATTTTGATTTTGATTTTGCTTTTTTGCATTTGAATTGAATGCTCTTGAGCTTTCCAGGTCAGAGTTATAGTAAGTGTAAAGGAATGCCATGTCTCACTCATTTTGTGTGTTTAATTTTATTTTATTTTTTAATTTTAATTTAGTTTTTAAAGTTTTTTTAAAAAAATTTTATGTTTAATTTTATCGGCGTTTAATTAACATTTCCAAAAAATTTAGTAATCTGTTGCAATTATATGAAAAAAATCATAGGAAATATTTTTGTAATTAAATATTATTATAATATTAAATTATGTATAAGGTTATAACGATCTTTTTATCTATTTTAACAAAGTTGAAAGGTGAATAAATCTTTTCATTTTTTTCGTTAAGTTTCATCGTCAATTTGACTGATGAGAAAGACTAATTTGATATTTATTCGAAAAGTTAGGATTTATTTGATTTTTTTAAAATATAGTTAAAAATTTGATATTTTTCGAAATTTAAGGGCTAAAATAATTTTTAACTATATATATATATATATATATATATATATATATATATATATATGAAGTGTCATGTACAGAATAACTGATGTAGTGTCATCCGCATACTTCTCTGATTCTTCAATATCTTTTGGAATGTCAGTTACATCACGTAGAAAACTATAGTCGGAAATTTCTGAGGGTTTTTGTGACCTCAAGCCTACAGAAGGAACACTTGGAAACAGCAGATGAGCATCTCCGACAAAGCACATGACCACAAGGCACAATTGTCATATCGATTACATTGCTCAAACTAACCCAATAAACCCAAGCTGCTTTTGCTGTATCGGCTTCTTTGCTGCCTGTATCTGCCTTTTCCTGCAAATTTATCCATAGTATCTAAAATGTATCATTCAAAACAACCATGAGTATCTAAGATGCATGAACAGAGTCTTAAAATCAATGAAGCATAACTATAATAACATTGAAAGAAAATTTCATATCACCACATCCAGATTTTAACAAAATCTGAACACACGGTAAATTTGTGATTTAACAAGACCAAACTTACGATAATGAAAAGTTCTATGTACAACACAACTGAATGAAGTTCAAATGCTAATAAATGAAAATAATGAATTGATTGCAAAGCAAATGTAGTTTATCGCAGGTTTGGTACAACCAGATTGTTAAGCGCAACTTGGCTATAATTCCACGAGGGACTAGGCACAAGCACGATTGTCATGGCCGCTGGTACAGTTTATTGGTCCAACAAAAGTTATCAGGTGGGGTGTGTGTGTCTCTGTGTATACACGTATGGTATCAAGAGTGGACATCCTATTATACGTCCAAATTTTTCTTGTGCATTTTCAAGTAACAGTGTCCAAATTGATCATTACTATTTATAGAGTAACAGTCCGGGCTATCAATTAGATATTGTCAGCTTTGGAGTTCATAAAGGTGGCCTGACATTTAGGCACATTTTGTAATCGTGATATTCCAATTAAATAAGATTATTTGTTCCTGGCAAAAATATTAGTGTCTTATCCCTTCTACCAACAATGACTAGTTATGCAAAAGAAGTCATAATTCTGAAATGCAGGTCACAGACCTGCTCAAGCAAAATTGCCGTCCGTGACTCCTGCTACTGTTTTTGTAGGGTAATGGTTTTCTGCATTAAAGATTGCTTCTCTACATTCATACTAATCCCAACTGCAGAATGCATCTCATGAACTGCCTGAACAAGTTCTACAGCGGATACTTGACCGTACTGGAGCTCTTTACCAGGCTGCATATGCCCAAAAGGAATACCTCATCATTAGTGCATACACATGAAAATATAAGGTGCAATTAGTAAAGCTTAGCCCCCCAGCTTAGAATGTGAGTAAAATGGTGTTGCAGAGGCAAAAGGCAATAATGGCGGGAGCTTAAAACAGAGAAAAGAATACACCAACCCTGGTTAAACAAATTCAACAGATTAACATCAATTAAACACTTATTACACAACTAAACCTGGAGATCAAGAAACAAATAAGCAGTTAAAAGCTACAAAATCACTTTCTTTTTTTTCAAAGCACAACAACAGTCCACAATAGATATACATCAAAGCTGACTACAAACTAAAAATCAACAAAAACGAAAACTAAAAAGCATCGAAGAGCTTGAAGAGAGAGACTGACCTGAGAATCGCGAGCTGGAAAGAGAGAAAAAAAAAAAAAAAGGAAAGCAAAAGATATTGAGTTAAAGTTGATGAGACATATCAGACTATCCATCAACAATGTGATATGTAGCGCTGACTTAAGAGTTTTCAAACTAGAATTGAGTGGAACCAAGGACACCAGTCTCCAATTCTGCTCAATTCCAATCCTTTATAATCATACTAACTTGCCGCCAACAGCAAACTGAGTTACTGAGAAAACATTAAAAGACACCTAAACAAAGTAAAACTACCAACTAAAGCAACAAAGTGACTGCATAGTTAGAAAAACAAAGCAATCTAAAACTGTTGTATATCTTTTAAAGACTCAAGAAAATGGGCTGTTAAGGCCCACGCTTTAGATTAAGTGGGTAAAAGCCCAATAGGCTCGAAAGTCAGGACGACGTCGTAGGAATACAAGCTGATGTATCCGAACCCACGAGATCATTATTCAACGAGCTCGTAATATGATTAATAGTTTGCTTATCACCTCAGTCAACAAGCCTTTGAATAGGATCAGCTCGTCCATCAGCTCGTATGTAAATTGCTCATTCATTAACTCGCTAGAATATCAGCTCGTTATGACTAGTCCAGTTGACTACTAGAAGTCTGAAACAACCTAATTTGGAAAGAAGTCAACTTTCCTGTTTTCAAGCAAGTTAAATCTCAAGATTCTCAGAGACCGTTACTGATTTGTTGGAGAGAATCTTGACATTATAATTATCAAAATAAATGTAAATTATTTTTTACCTTATCTGTATGTAATTTAAACTTACTCAAATTGTATCATCCCCTCATTAGGGGATCAAATTCATTGTAAAGGACACGAGAGAAATAATATACTGTTACTCTGTCGAAATAGAGAGTGACAGTCGTGGACGTAAGCCTAATTTTAGCCGAACCACGTAAACGTTGTGTGTATGTTGTTCTTATTCCCTATCTCTTTTCTTTGTTTTGTTGTGTTTGTTGTTGATTCACAGGTGTTGGGCTTGAAGAACTGGGTCGACTGAAATATAACATCGATATTTTAGCACTAGAAGGAGTGCCCAGACTGCGATTCTGCAACTTTTCTGAGTTCTACAATTTTGATTTGTTGTTATGGCTAGGATAAGAACAACCATGAGTACAGAAGTGGCGGCTGATCAATCTGAAGGTCATCTTGAACACTAGAATCCCTAGCCAATTGGGGGTAATATGGCAGGAACTTTTTCTGCTGTTTTACTTCCGCTCCCTCCACATCAACCATCCATTGCTGCCGTTGGAGGAAATGTTGTGCAGATTTGGCAGCAACACTAGGAGGTTTTGGAGAATACCGTGATATAGTTGGCGGATGCAAACATAACTTTTACATAAGTGCAGGCCCAGACAGTCCTGAAGAATGTAGAAGTCTAAGATCAGCCAATTGGTGAGGCGCCGGTCCAAGGAGAGGCGGCTATCAGGGAGAGGGTATTGCTAGAAGAGTCGGTCCTCTCCTCAAATTTGCATTCGATGGGAGGCAAACAACATGTTCGAGAAAAGGAAGTGGCACCTCGCCTAGCAAGCTTAAGGGTAATGGTGAGCCATGATGGGAGCCGCCATGTAGAAGTTGGTCGTGAGTATGAGCGAGCTAGTGGGTACGATGAAGAGCATGTGTCGCGTAGAGTTTCGCAGCGTACAGAGAGCTCGCATAAGAGGAACAAGTCGAGAGATCAATTTTTGGGTGACTAAGGTGCCGAAAAAGCAGACGATCTCCCACGAGGATAATTGAGCTACAGGACCCAATGATTGAGGAGTTAATGCAGAAGGTCCAGTAGCTGAAGGCTTGACTAGGGCCCCAGGGTTAGAGAGAATGGCAAGAGGAAAGGACCTCATTTATAAGGGAGATTGAGATGGAACTATTGCCATCGAGGTTCAAACTCCCTAGTGTTCTACTCTACAATGGTGATAACGACCCATACGATCATCTTGATGCATTCAACGTCCAAATGGATTTGTAGACATCCAACCCCCAAGTCTCGTGTGTTTTGAGCCACACTGGGGAATATTTCGAGGGCCTGGCTGAGGAGTCTTTCAACTCATAGTATTAATAGTTGGGAAGAATGCCATAAAAGGTTCATTGACCAGTATAAGGTGTTGAGAAAGTAGCTCGCGCCACCCTATCACCTCGCAACGATCTTCCAGCGGTAGAATGAATCGTTAAAGGATTATATTTCCAGGTTCAGAAACGAGGTGAACAATGTGGAAAATCCTTCGGATGAGAGTATCCTCACAGTAATCTCGACAGGGCTCAGAAAAGATGGAAAGCTCTACGAGAGTATTTACAAGTCTCATGTGAAGGATCTGAGTGAGTTTTATGAACGAGCTACCAAGGAAATCAGATGGGAAGAAGCTTTTAGGCCAAAGAAGCCCAGCGATTAGAAGAATGGAGCGGGCAGTTCCCACCAAAAGCGGGAATGAAGATCATGACCAGAAGAATTGCTCCAGCAATCAGGTAGCAAAGTGGGCTAGAAATGAGCCCAAAAGAGATTAGCCTCCTCATCCTCAGGGTCGCTATGAGAGTTATAGCGTCTTGTCAGATAGGTAAGATAGGATTTTTGAAACAGAGAGGAGCAGGAAAGATTTTGGGAGGCCGAGACCCATAAATATCCCCAATAGATTTCAGGATCTAAGGAAGTACTGTATCTATCACAATGAAACTGGGCACTTTACTTCACAGTACAAAGAACTTAAAGACGCCATTAAGGAGTTGATCAGAAGAGGTCGTTTGAGGAAATATGTAATACGACCCCAGCAGCAGCATCCCCAACCAGCATAACAACGTCCTCATCCAGCCCAGCAGCCCGCACAATAATTACCCCAACAGGTCGTCGAGTAGGATCATATGTCATAGTACGAACCATATTCACAAATCATGGTAGGCCACATATCGCAGAGACGTCGAGTAGGTCGCACAAGCATTATATGCACGAGGCCAGTCATGTCATGCTTACGGGCCATAGTAAGACAGAGGGATCCATGAAAAGAGCTAAAATAGCCTAAGACGACATCGTGTTTATAGAGGATAATGCCAAAGGATTTTACTGGCATCACAATGATGCACTTGTCATCCGTGCAAGGATGCGCAATGCTTAGGTGCAAAGAATTATGGTGGATACCGGCAATTAAGTTAATGTTATGTATAGGAACTATTTTAAGCAGATGGGCTTGGGACTTGAATAGTTGAAGCCATCCCCCAAGCCTCTGTATGGATTCATTAGAGATGTAATTACACTTATGGGGCAAGTCAGGCTCTTCCTTATTGTTGGAGATTCAGGTCGTCAATCAACAACAGTGGCCGTTTTTTATTATTAACTGTCTTTCGGCCTACAATGCTACTCTGGGAAGACCGGCCATGAGTGATTTAGACATGGTAACCTCGACCAAAACCCTCACCATCAAATTCCCAACATCTAGTGGAGTAGGATGTGTGCAAGGAGAGCAACATTTAACACGGCGTTGTTATGAAAATCTTGTGAAAATAAGGGTTAAAGGAAAAAAGGTCAATATGGTAGCCGGGGGAGAGTCGTAACCTGTGAGTGAAAAAAGGGTGAGTCAGGATTTAGATCCAAGTGAGATGGAGGCAGACAGGGCAATAGGTCCTGTGGAAAAGCTTGAAGACATGCAGGTTAGTGAGGCAGATGCTGAGAGGTGCCTTAAGTTAGGGAAAGATCTACCTCCAGAAGTTAAGAATCAGCTTGTTGATTTCTTGAGAGCTAACCTGGACGTCTTTGCCTGAAACCATGAAAACATAGTAAGGATTAACCCGCAGGTGATGTTGCACAGATTGAACATTGATCCCTACCACAAATCAGTTTACCAGAAGAGAAGACCAATGATAAGAGAGCATTACGACGCACTTAAGAAAGAAGTAGATAAACTTCTGGCAAACAAGTTTATAAGGGTGGCTAATTATCCGATTTGGCAAAATCCAGTCCTGGTCAGAAAGAAGAACGAAAATGGAGAACCTGCATCAACTTCATCGACCTCAACAAAGCTTATCCAAAAGATAGTTTTCCCTTACCAAGGATTGATCAGCTCGTGGATGAAATTGCTGGCCATCAGCTCCTCAGTTTCATGGATACATACTCAGGGTATAACCAGTTCCAATGAACCTTGAGAATGAGGAGCATACTTCTATCATGACAAATCGTGGGCTCTACTATTATAAGGTCATGCCTTTTGGGTTGAAGAATGCAGGGATGATCTATCAGCAGTTAGTTTACATGATGTTTAAGAGTCTCATTGGCAAGACGATGGAAGTTTATGTGGATGACATGCTGGTGAAGTCAAAACAGATGCCCAAACATGTGCACGAGCTGGGGGAAATGTTTCAAATTCTGAGGAAATACCAGATGAAGTTGAATCTATTGAAGTGCGCATTTGGGGTAGCTTCAGGCAAGTTCTTAGGCTTCATGATCAATAACAAGGGAATCGAGATGAATACTGAAAAGATTAAAGCCCAGATTGACATGAGGTCACCTAACAGGATCAAAGATGTGTAGAGTCTTAATGGCCAGGTCGCTGCACTTAGCAGATTCATATCCAAGGCAACAGACAAGTGCATCCCTTTCTTCGATGCCTTGAGGAAAGCGAAGAGCTTTCAGTGGACAGAAGAATATAAAGTGGCTTTCTAGCAGTTGAAGGAATATATCAGCCGAGCTCCATTACTTTTCAAGCCAGTGGAAAGAGAAGAAGCTCATGTCAGAGTTACGATCTACCAGTAAAGGATTGCCATGTATTACAATAGGAAAATCCGAGCTTAAAGCTTCAAAGCTGGCGATCTAGTTTTACACGTCATCTTACCTGCAGCTCGTAAAGCTGGTAATGAGACCTTCGGCCACAATTAGGAAGGCCTCTACATTATCAAAGAAAGCTTGGAAAATGGGGCTTATCGCTTAACCAGCATGAGTAGAGCCGAGGTCCCAAGAGCTTGGAATGTAGAACACCTCCGACTGTATTTCACTTGACAGAGTTAGCTCGCTCCCTGCTCTCATATTATTTAGCAATGGATAATGAGTTGTTTATTTTTACAATTCTTTTATTGTGCAAGCTTATTTGCTCTAATTGTACGAACTACTTTACTCAATTATAAAAACTGATATATTCATTTATGAGCTATTGATTAGCAATTATTGTTGTTTATACGAGCTGTTATTGGATTACTAGCTATGAAGTCTTTCCATGATGATGTTATGATTAATGTGCATTTGTCACTACAGCAACCTTGATTGAGCTTTGGAAGGCACAGTTGCTGCTTGTAAGCGTTTAAGCTCTAGAGGGTGCAACTATTACCTGTGAGCTAATGCTAATAGGCTTTGGAAGATATAGTTGCTACCTGTGAGCACCTAAGCTCTAGAAGGTGCGATTATTATCTGTAAGCCAAAACTAATAAGTCCTGGAAGATGCCAGTGCTGTCTGTGAGCATATAAGCTCTGGAAAGTGCATTTGCAATCTGTGGACTCAATTTAATGTCCTAGAAGATGCCAATGCTACCTATGAGCATATAAGCTCTGTAAGGTACATTCACGTTCAATGGAGTCAATTTAATGTTCTAAAAGGAGCCAGTATTGCCTATAAGAATGTAAGCTCTGAAAGGCACACTCGCGACCTGTGAACCCCTGTATAAAAAGATTTCGTAATGTACCAATGTTATATGTGAGCATGTGAGCTCTGGAAGACACCTTCGTAACCTGTGAACCTTTATCTTAATGCTTTGAAAGGCATATAGACGACCTGTGAGCCAGCGAGCTCTGAAAGGATGTCATATTACCTGTAAGCTCATGTTTAGAAGCCCTGGAAGGTGCATCCAAGCTATTCATTTAACGACCTGTGGGCACTTGCTTGTTGGTTTGATGGTTTGATTCACTATTGATAAATTATATCAAGCTAATCCTGCAACTTGGCTGTGCATGATCATGATCTAATAAATTATGCAAGGGAATTTACTGCTCAATGATGCATGTGAAATTTGGAAAAATAAAGCAAACCAACTAAAAAGATATCACATAAAATAATAACCTCATCCAGCGAGGAGCAAATACTTTACAAAAATCACTATTGTTAATGTTCAACAAATAACTTCAAAGAAGAAGTTAACAAATCTAAGTATTCTATGAAGAGTTGGCATGAGTCTTTTTCGAGCCTTCGTCACTGGGAGCTTCTTTTAGAGCTGCCCTTTGTGCCCCTCGGGCTGTTTGCTGTGACGAGCTTGGAGAGGGTCCTCACTAAGATGAGGGAATATTGCTCGATGAAGGGTTGATGAGGATGTGCCTTGAGCCATTGCAGGAGCTGGGCCTTTGAAAGAAGTTGGGGGAGCATCAGCTTGAGAAATTGCAGGTTGAGTGATTGGAGGAGTTGGGCTCTTCTGAGGAGTCCGGGGAGTAACTCTTTGTTGAGTAGTTTGAGCTTGGGTGGCCTTAGCAACACAAGCATCATATTTTTTCACCTCCTCCACCGCATTCTACCAGAAGAACGAAACGTCCAATTCTGGATTATTTTTCCATAATGTGTAAAGAAATGAACTCGACGTCTTTGAGGCAACGTCCTTGCGACTTTATTCGATACGAGCTTTGAACTGATTGATCGTTTCTTAGGCCCAAGCGAGTTTTTCCTTCATCGAATTTACATCTCGTAGCACCAGCTCGATCTTTTTTTCGGCAGTATCAACTCGTTTTTTATGAGAGATTACCTCTTACTTTAGTTTCTTGATCTCTTCTGTGGCTTTGCCGAATTGGTCTTGGTGCGAGGCGATTGTATTCTCTCGGAGGTGCAAGGCTTTTTTAGCTTTAGCCTTTTGCTCCTAAAGCTCGTGAGCGGCCTTTATTGCCTTTTTGGATTCCTTATAAAAGAACTCTGACTCGCTTTTGATCTTCTTGTTATCTCCCTTGAGCGACTTCATCGCTGCCTAAAGTGAAGCCATCTCTGCTAAGAGGTCGGGGACGTCTTTGAACAACTTTATTGCTCCCATAGCACCTTAAAGTAAAAAAGTTAGTGCAGAATAAAAAGAGAAAGTACAATTTTAGAGACCAAGATCGAGACTCACCAGCAGACAATGACGACCAACGTAGCGAATTAGTTGGTTGCCACGATTGTAATCATGATAAAGAGCTGGCTTCTCAGGTCCCAAGAGCTTGGGCAGATAATCCAGGAAGTCGCTAAATTATTCTCCAACATCAAACTCTTGGGCATCTTCGCTACTACCCTTGAGTACGAGCTCATTTCCCTTGATCTTTTGACATTTGGGAGAAGGCTCAACAACTTCTTTACCCTTATCTGCAACCCCTGGTCACCGAGCTGATGAACTACTAGGAGATGGGATCGTCTGGCTAGAGGGTTTTCCCTGCAAGTGAGCATCTTTGCTCGAAGATTTCTTCCCCACGGTCTAATACCTCACACCCTGCTTTGGTGAGGTTGCTGCAGACTTTGGTTGAGAATATGAACCCATGGCAGCTCCTAGGGTAATTTGCGAGCTAAAGCCTCCAGCTGCAAGAGCTGGATCCCATCGGTTGAGGGGGAGGAGGTTTTGTAGAGCCTATTATTCGGATATCAAGATCTGCAAGCTCAGCTCCTGAAGAAGGTGGAGGCATTTTAAAATCAAGATCCATCATGGTAGCAGGCTTTTTCCTATATGGCCTCGATGTCCCTTTTTTAAATTATTGAAGGACTGAAGAGACCTCCCTTTTTTCGCGAACCTCGAGGTCGCGATTGAGACTGAGGCGCTTGCTACTGACCTAGGGTGTAAGCCCATATTCCCTTAGAAAGTAATCGCTTGGGAACTGGTTGTCTAGTGGGCTCTTAACTTCGATGAAATTTTGTAACACCATTACCTCATTGTCTGAGAGCTCGATTGAACTTTTTGTGATGTCTGCAGGATAAAATAAAAATCAGTTAGAAAAGGAAAAGAAAAAGCTCATAAAGTAGCGAGTTGGAAATATGTTCACCAGGAAGAAGAGAAAAAGTAAAATTGTTAAGGCCTGAAAGAGACAGGCAAGACGCATAGAACTAGCAGGTCTTATAATCACCCACATTTGATTTGCCAGTCCCCTTAGGCACAAACACCTTATAAGGCGAATTGCGGGCTGTAATGTTAAAAAACCTGTTCTGTTTCTCTGCTTTAAGACTAATGGTGGTCTTGAAATAAAAAAGGTGTTGAATCATGTTTGAAGTCGGTGGTGGAAGTTTATTTTTAATAAAGATAGCAGCTAAGGAAGTTAGTTGGGTGTAGGAGTTGGGAGTGAGTTGAAAATGGGCTATACAAAGATCATTTAAAAGGTCAAGGAGGCAGCGAGGAACTGGAAACCTAAAGCCCGACTCAATATATTGGCGGCTGATCACAAGAAACCCTGGAGAAGGGTAAGTCGCATGGTCGTGGATTGTCGGTAACATTGCACGGCATCCCGAGGGAAAGTCAAATTCCTTAGTTATTGAGATGAGTTCGCGGAGGCTAACAGAAGACTTATGTAAAAAAAAAGGTTCACGAGTAGGGGAATCATCTCACCCTAAAGGTTTTAGTGCGACTTCATCGCGTTGAGAGGTTGCACCTTGGATGTCCCTGACTTTCTGTTCGGGTTGCTCTTCAAGATCCTCGTCAGCATCCCCTACTCTGTGATAACGACGTCCACAACTTGACATCTACAAAGAAAGGAAAGGGATTAAGTCGTTAATAACAAACCGAACCTAAAAAGCTAAGAGTTTTCTTGAGTCTATACTCCTAAATATCAAGTCGTGTGCTTAGAGGAACTACTAAGAATAAGGAGGGCTCTAGGTGCAAGCCCATCAAATTTTTAAAAAACCTTGGAAGGCTAATAGCCAGATTTCAGATTCAAGTCAGACTCAAATCCTACTTTCTACAAGCATTCTAGA
This sequence comes from Dimocarpus longan, assembly GCA_022984855.1. Lineage (NCBI taxonomy): Eukaryota > Viridiplantae > Streptophyta > Magnoliopsida > Sapindales > Sapindaceae > Dimocarpus > Dimocarpus longan. The sequence continues at coordinate 4,739,290 of CM041015.1, read as the reverse complement.
GTTTGACTACATATAAGCAACAGTATGCATGCATGGTTCCAGTATGATTAAACTATCATTTTATTCAGGATTTTCAGACTTTCTCAAACAGACAATACGACAAGTCGCGCAATATTCAAACAACAGAAACCATATTCATAGAGGCAAAAATAATAATAGTGCATGCCAAGATAAATCAAGAACAAATGTGGAAACTCACCTTGAATACAGTAAAATGTGGTGATTTTGAGAAGAATGTTGAACGACGATGACGAACGAGAGAAGAAAAATTGAGAGAAAATCGGAAGACCAAGGGACGTCTGGTTTTGAAAGTGACAAGTAAGAAGAAAAAATGAAACGTCGATACTCTTATATACATGCAGCTGCTGTGCCCTAGCCGTTAGATTTAATAATTGTGTAACCACATTTGATTTGATGGTACAGTGCCAGTTTTAGTATTTTGTCATTATGTGCAATCGGTTAAGAAACATGGGTATTAAATACGTATTGCGCAAGACGTGTACTTTATTGTCACATAGGGAATGCCACGTAGAAAGAGAAAAGACAAGAATTTAAAGAGGTTATGTAACAAATATGCCAAAACAGTTTTATTTACAAGCTCATAGCTCCCAGTCCATAAAACGCACTAAGAGTTAGAGGGCTTGTATTGTATATCTTTTAAAGACTCAAGAAAATGGGCTGTTAAGACCCACGCTTTAGCTTAAGGGGGTAAAAGTCCAACAAGCCCAAAAGTTAGGACGACGTCATGAGAATGCAAGTTGATGTGTCCGAGCCCACGAGACCAGTATTTAGTGAGCTCGTAATATGATTAATAACTCGTTTATCACCTCCGTCAACAAACCTTTGAATAGGATCAGCTCATTCATCATCTTGTATGTGAACTGCTCGTTCATCAGCTCGTCAGAATATCAGCTCAATATGACTAGTCCTGTTGACTTTTTAGAAATTTGAAACAACCTAATTTGAGAAAAAGTCAATTTTTCAGTTTTCAACCAAATCAAATCTCGAAATTCTCGGAGACCGTTACTAATTTGTTGGAGAGAATCTTGGCATCATAATTATCAAAATAAATATAAATCCTCTCACTATAGGTAATTTAAACTTATTCAAATTATATCATCCCCTCACTATAAATAGGAGATCAAATTCATTGTAAAGGACACGAGATAAATAATATACTATTACTTTGTCGAAATAGAGAGTGACAGTCGTGGACGTAAGCCTAATTTTATCTGAACCACGTAAATTTTGTGTGTGTGTTGCTCTTATTCCCTATCTATTTTCTTTGTTTTGTTGTATTTGTTGTTGATTCGCATGTATTGGGCTTGAAGAACTGGGTCAACTGAAATATAATGTCGACAAAAACTAAAAGCAAGATTGAAAACACGAAACAAAAGCATAAACGGCAAAACTCCAAACAGAGCTAAGATTGCTAATGACTTACGATTAGGCAAGGTGAATTCGCATATCAACTCATGTCCTTACCGCTATTAACAACAACATCACAACTGTAGGAAGTAAAATCTTCGGCGCCCAACACCCCCCAATCCATTACACAAAAAAAAAAAAAAAAAAAATTGAAAAACGGAACATGAATTAAATAGTCTCTGATAAGTTATAGGTTCATCATATAAGCAAAGATCAAATGATTCAAATCGAAGCCAGTAACAAAGACAAAGTGATAAAATAGTAAATTTAAAGAATTGAAAATGGAAGAAAAAGAGATAAAAAGTGAGAGGAGAGAGAGACTTCAGAAGCAGTGATAAACGAATGACAAATTTTGAGAAGCCAATTCTTGCGAAGCATGGCTTTCAATTGCCTCTTTGTGGTTCCCATATTTCAATTTTTTTTTTTTTTTTTTTGGTTTCTCTTATTTGCTCCCCTCAACGGATTCAAGGAATCTTCGTTTTACGCCCTGAGGTATAAAAAATTATCAATTTTTTTTTTTTTCTGTGAAGATCCAATTTGGACCTCTACCTTATTTGTTTATATTTTTTTAAAATTCTATTTTTTAAAAATAAAATCTACCATGGAGATCCCAAATTATTTTTTCATTTTATTTCTTTTGTTTTTTTGAAAATTATCTTTTAAAAGGATTTCATTGTTTATTTCAAGATGAATGAACGAAGATCCATTTTTTTTTTTTATGTTTCTTAGCATTTAAATTTTATTTTTAAATGAAATATGAAAATATAAGATAAGAAGACAAAAATACCTTTGGAGGTATTAAGTTGACAAACTTTGATAAATGACAGATGAGGTCAATGTTATTTTTTGGTAAAGTTGATTCTAGGTGTAAAAAGACAATTCTCACAGGGTATTATGCTATTTACTCGTTTGTTAAACTATGTCTAAGACCTAAAATGTTATGTCAAGTAAAAGCCCAATGATAAAAGCTTTCTAACACACCCAGTAATGTGCTATGGACTGACCCAAGTACAAATACGTATTATATATCCAACACAAAAACAAATTGCACGTGGGAAGTTTCAAATTTAGATTAAATTAAGCTTCGATATAATGTAAATAATCACTAAATCCAAAAATTTAGCTGAGGCCCCAACTAATAATATAACTCTAACAAAGTGCAAATGAACTTGTCAACTTGTCAATCAAACTTGTGTTTTGAGTTGGTTTAGACTAGTGAGTTGTTTAGTATATTGGTCATTCTTATTGTAATCAGAAACCTCTGTTTTTCTACGTTGTTGTGTGAAGATGTAAACTAATTTTTCTTGTAGATGTATAGGATAATTGATGAAGTATTGAACACATGGCTATCAAAAGGAATTTTCTTTCTTATCATGAGATCAAATATAAAGTCGTTTTTGGTTTGTCTTAAATATATGGTCTTGTGAGTATTCTTTTCTTTTTGTATTATTTCTTACCTCCAAAACTTAGATGAATTGTCATTTGACAGAGGATAGTATATATTGATTTTCTAGGCAGTTTCGTTGTTTTAGTCACCACTTTATCCCATATTCAAATAGCACGTTTAGCTTCAACATTGAGGGACCTCTATTGTGTTTGGACTAAATATCATGAATCATGATATATTTATTGCTTGGTAACATCTTTGCCATTTTTTTTTGGTCAAAGAACACAGAATGACTTTTCTTTCATGTTGATATTCATTCAGGTTTCTAAGCACGTGAAAGTTGTAAACTTTGTACTTCCCTCAAACTCTATTTGGTTGCAATTTAAGTAAATTGTTCTTAACTTGAATTAGCAAATTGGTCACTGTAATGCCCAGAGAAAGACGTTAAGTAAATCCGTTACATAATAGTATAATATAATATAATAATTATTATTAATTTTAATCTCATAATTTAAAATTGCGCATTCCTCTTCTTGGAAATTTCCTTGGGTATGGTGGGTGGAAAGTAAACGTCAACTTATATGAATCACATTTAATAAAGTTGACTTGGGTGTTCATGTTGGAAATTTCCTTCAGCATGGTGGGTAGAAAGTAAACCTCAACATTTAATAAAGTGAAGAAAATTGTGCATAATAGTTATATACATTGTCTAACAATGAAGGATTAGTAAGTAAATAAAAAAAAAAAAAAAGTGAAGGATCAACAAGGACGCTGCAGGTATATGTAATCCGGTTCAAGAAAATTTTGCGAATTAAAGCCATGTTTGTTATATGAGTATGGAAAAAATTCAACCCAAATCCATGTTTGGAAAGAATATAGGAATGGGTTTGAGCAATCCCACCTCTACTTTTTTATCCTACAGTGAGGGGTTAAATGAATCCATTCAACACATGAGATAAAATAAACTCATCTCCTTTTTTAAAAAATAAAAATAAAAAGAAAAAACTCACCTCCCACTCTCCTAGGCTCCAACTAGTGGGATTCAACGGCCAAAGTACTACCACGACCAACGGGAAACCACTCAATTGGGCGGAGATGTCGATAAGCCTCTTTAAAAAAAAAAAAAAAAAAAATCAAAGACGAATTGCAATCGGCCAAGGAAGAAGAAGAACTGCAGTGTGTGATGGTGGGTCAATCAAGGAATTGAAATCGGTTGGTCTTGTTCTTCACTTTTGGGCATCACGGTGCGATGCCTCCAAGCACATGGACCAAGTCTTTTCTCACTTCTCAACTGATTTCCCACATGCCCATGTCTGTTATGCCTTTTTCTCTTTTTTTTTGAGCAAATTATAATTTAGCTACCCAGTTAAAACGCTTTCATAGGCGGAGCAACTGTTTCAATGTTATTACAATTTACCCCCCTACCGTTAACACTTCCAGTTAAAATTAACTGTGTAAGGGACAAAATTATCTTTTAACCTTACTTTCAATTTTTTAAGATAAATTTTAAAAATTTTTAAATAACTTAAATAAAAAAAATTAACCAGATCTTCACCGTCCATCTCAATATGGACGGTAGAGATTAATTTAAGAAATAAAAAAATTAAATAAAATCAAAATTAAAGGTTGAATATTAACCAAAAAAATCAACTTCAATCCATCAATCTAAAGTCATCAACTTCACCAGTTCAACATCAAAACAAAGTCACCAGTTAAACATAATCATCAACCCAAATAATCACCAATTCAATAACAAAATTTAGATCACCAATTTAACTCAAATAATCAGAAGAAAAATTAAAAAAAAAAAAACAAAAAATAAAATCTGATAATGAACTCAGATTTTTGGGTTCTTGAAAACCCAAAGATCTGGGTTCTGACGAACCTACAAATTTGGGTTAGTGATGAACCCAGATCTAGGTTCATTCAGATCAGAGCGAACCCAGATTGGGCTCACTTCAAGGAAGGAGAATAGTAGAAAAAGAAGAAGCGGAAGAAGTAAAGAAGAAGAAGAGGAAGAAGAGAAAAATAAGATGAAGAGAGAGACTGGCAGAATGAGAGACTGATGAGAGGAAGAGAGACTGATAAGTTGACCAGACTTTATATTTGGTCAACTGGTCAACTTCAAATCACAGGGTAATTTCATGTTTTTACTGTTTTGGTACTGTTTATCATTAAATGTAACGAATCTTATTAACGGTAGGAGGGGTTAACTGCAATAACATTAAAACAATTGTTCTGTCTGTGAAAACGTTTTTGTTATGGGTATTTTTGGACCACTTTTGATGGCTGGTAAAAGCCCAAGATTATCGTTAAAGGCCTAAGATAGTTCAAAACCCAAGACCTTCCAAGGCGAAGGGATCGCTTGTTTTGGCTATGGTATAGCCCGCTGAGGAATCAACATATTAGCTATCTATTTCGTCAGGGATACAGAAATTGGCTTATCTCAACATCCAGTCGTTAAGATATCCAGCCCATCAAACAACATATCAGAAAAACAGCTAATTAGACAATTCAGCTCGTCAGCTACACAGTCTATCCGAATACAACAGAATCCAACTCATCCTCTATCCAGCTCATCCATCATGCTACACATCAAACATACAGATCGCTAGATCGCAGCATTAAAATACATGACCTATTCACAAAGATAAAATACAGCCAAACTTCAGATGTTCCAGATCACTTAGACGAGCTCCCAACTAATCCAGCTCGCTGAAGAAGATTAAGCATTGTCAGAATTGTCTGAACAAAAGTCAGCAAGGCCTGTTGCCTACGTCGATCCCGTCAACAATTACAGCATGCATTACGACAGTCTTACCTTATCCACGATGATTAGCTGCCTAATGCATACTCTGATCCACTTAAACTGACACATGCCAGCCGTATTAAATGCACGTATTAAATGTAATTCATCATTACAATTTGAATAATTGCACATTACTGTAGCATCTCTCCACCCTATAAATAGGAGAGGATTTTCATTGTACAGACATAACAACAACTCCTGAAGAGTACACTTACTTTGCAGACATAAAAAAAACACAAGTGGACGTAGACAAAAAATTGGGCCGAACCACTCTAAAAATCCCTTGTCTAATGTTCTTCCTTAACCCTCTCTCTTGCTTGTCTCATGTTTATCAAACCATTCTCAACATAAACCGCAGTTTGGCAGAAAGAATCTCGTCAGCTAATTCCAAACGTCGTCATTTTGGCGCTAGAAGGAAGACCCTTTCTACGGTTCCAACTTGTGCACCTTTGAGTTCATCATACGTGTACCATATACAATGGTTCGAGGAAGAATCACTGGAAGTTCAGACACGGCAGCTGGCTCAGACGCAATTGCTGACTAGCTCGATAACACTGATCAACAAAGAGGCGTCCAGTTCGCTAGAGAGCAGACTAGCTTGGGGGCAAGAACCTCGAACATCCCTTTACCCGAGAATCCGTCAAGTACACCTTCACTCTCTTCTCACCAATTTGCACCTAACACCGCTAGAGAGAACGCTGTCCAGACTTTACAACGACGTCAGGAGGCATTGGAAAACACCATGACACAACTGGTGGAGGCGATAAGAACATTAACACAGGTCCAGGCCGCTCAAAGACCAGTCCAGATCCCCGCAGAACATGGAAGACCTACTAGGGAGGTGCCAACACCAGAAGCATCAGTCAACTCCTCAAACATACATTCCAGAGCTCGGGCCCAGCGAGCCACAGTGAGAAAGATGCAGCTCACCACTCGGGATTATGAGTGAGAGTGAGCCAGGATGGGCATCGACAAGTGGAGATAAGCCAAGGACATGTACGGATTCCAGTTCAGAGAAACGAAGATGAACAACAACCCCGGCGTAGAGATCCGTTTAGAGAAAACATGCCTCCCAGGAGAATGAACTTGTACGTCGCTCCTCCGGGCCCGAACAAGGAAGGAGGCACGGAATTCAAAACCGAAATTCACTAGACAAGGATAGTAGAAGAAGTAGACAATCCTTTATCAACCGATCTGGGGCACAAGACCAGATTGTTGAGGAGCTCCTTCAGAGAGTCCGTCAACTAGAAGATCGACCTGGAACTCAAGAGCCCAGGGGTCAATATAGTGAAAGAACCCCGTTCATAGCAAAAATCGAAAGAGAGCCACTTCCCCCCAAGATTTAAAGTCCCCAACATCCCATAGTACAAAGGGAATTCTGATCCTTATGACCATTTTGACGCTTTTAATGTCCAGATGGATCTCCAGACCACCAGTTTGCTAGCGAAATGTCGTGTATTCCCGGTAACACTTGAAGATATTCTGTGAAGGTGGTTTAGGAACCTTTCACCCCGCAACATCAGTGTTTGAGAGGAATGCCAGCAGAAGTTCTTGAACCAATATAAGGCACTGAGGAGGCAGCTCGCGCCACCTTGTCATCTCGCAACAATTTTTCAACGTCCTGGCGAACTATTGAAAGACTATATCAACAAGTTCAGATGTGAAGTAACCAATGTTGAAAATCCCACTGATGAAGGAATCTTGACGGCTATCTCTACAGGATTGAGGAAAGAAAGGAAGTTGTACGAAAGCATTTATAAATCTCCAGTAAAAAAATTAGGGGAATTTTATGAGCGAGCATGGAAAGAAATGAGGTGAGAAGAAGCTTTTGGTTCCAAGAAAATAAAAACCCAGAAAGGGGAAGCTAGTAGCTCCAATCAAGGGAAGAAAATGAGCAACGAAGGAGGCAGCCGTGGAAACTAGAGAAACAACAGTCAGGTTGCCAAGAAGGCTAGAAATGGGCCTAAATCAAGCAATGACCAGAGGTGTGAGCGCCCTCCCCGTTCAAGTCGCTACGAGAACTATGTAGACTTGTCAGACTTCAAGGACAGAATCTATGCGATCGAAAAGAACAAGGAAAACTTTGGAAGACCACCTCCTATCCTAACTCCTGAGAGACGTAGGGATAGAAGTAAATTCTGCGCCTACCATAATGAAGTGGGACATAGCACTTCTGATTGTTGGGCATTGAAAGACGCCATCGAAGAAATGATTAGAAATGGTCGTCTAAAGGACTATGTAGTCCAACCTGCAGGACAGCGCGCTCAGCAGCAGCGATCTCACCAAAGGCCACATGAGCAGCCGGCCCAAACCCAATAAGTACCTAACCCTCAACTTGAACCTGTTGTAAGAACAATCCTTACAATTCATGGGGGTCCTTATATTGCAGGTACTTCAAACAAGTTGTAAGAACATTACGTACACGAGGCTGCTCACGTACAGATCACTGGATGAGGTGAGGTAAGGGAGCCTACTAAAAAAGCAAGAGTGACATCAGAAGAGATAGTTTTTACAGAGGAAGATGCCAGGGATATTCATTATCCCCATAACGACGCCATAGTAATCCGAGCTCATATCGAAAATGCAGAGGTTAGAAGAATAATGCTGAATACAAGAAGCTCTGTTAATGTGATGTATAAGAAGTACTATAACCAAATGGGGATTGGAGATGAACAGCTACATCCTTCCTCTAATCCTTTATACGGTTTCACTAGTGATACAGTCATTCCTGTTGGGCAAATTAGATTGCCTCTGACTCTCGGGGATGCGGGTCAACAATCAATAGTTATGGCGGACTTCCTCATTATAGACTCTCCTTCCACTTACAACGTAGTGTTAGGAAGGCCGATAATGAATGACCTGGATATGGTCACCTCTACGAGGGCCCTTACCATAAAATTCCCAACTTTCAACGGAATTGGATGTATACGATGTGAGTAACAACTAGCTCGTCTTTGCTACAAAGACGTAGTAAACATGGGAGCAAAGGGAAAAAAGGTGAGTATAGACTCAAGATGCGAGCTCCGGGGTTAGTCACGACCTGGACCCTAAGGAGATAGATGCAACCCAGACTACTGGCCCGGTTGAAGAACTGAAAGATATTCAGGTCAGTGGGGCCGATCCCGAAAGATGCCTCAGATTGGGAAAGAACTTGGCTTTAGAAGAAAAAATCTAGCTAGCTGAATTTCTTAAGACAAATTTCGATGTTTTCGTCTGGAATCATGAAAACATGGTGGAGATTGATCCAGAAGTAATAACACACAGATTGAACATAAACCCCCACCATAGACCAGTTTGCCAAAAAAAGAGATTGATGACCAGAGAGCGCTACGATGTCCTGAAAGATAAAATAGACAAACTCTTGGCAAATGGTTTTATCTGTGAGGCTCACTACTCGATCCTGGTGGCCGATCCCATGCTCGTAAAAAAGAAGAACGGGAAATGGAGAACCTGTATAGACTTCATTGATTTGAACAAGGCCTGCCTCAACAATAGCTTCCCACTGTCTAGAATTGATCAACTTGTAGATGAGACAACAGGACATGAACTTCTTAGCTTCATGGATGCTTACTCAGGGTACAATCAGATCCTAATGAACCTTAGAGAAGAGGAGCATACCTCGTTCACCACAGATCGCGACCTATACTGCTATAAGGTCATGCCTTTTGGTTTAAAGAATGTTGAGGCGACCTACCAGAGGCTGGTGAACATAATGTTCAAAGATCAAATAAGGAAGACAATAGAGGTCTATATTGACGACATGTTAGTAAAATCCAGGAAAGCAACTGATTACGTAAGCGACCTCGAGAGGATGTTCCAAATCCTAAGAAAGTACCAGATGAAACTCAACCCCCTCAAATGTGCATTCGGCATGGTCTCAGGAAAATTTCTAGGATTCATAGTAAATAGCAGAGGAATCGAGGCTAATCCAGAAAAGATAAAGGCTTTGCTTGACATGAGATCGCTAACAAAACCAAAGGAAGTACAAAGCCTCAATGGTCAGGTCACCGACCTCAGCAGATTTGTTTCCAAAGCCTCAGATAAATGTGTCTCATTCTTTGAAGTCTTGAAGAAAGCTAAGAACTTTGAATGGACAAAAGAATGCGAGGTCGCATTTCAGCAGCTAAAGGAGTATCTCGGAGCGAGCTCCACTTTTGTCAAAACCAAGGGAAGAAGAAACTCTGACAGTCTATCTCGGAGTATCCCAACATGCCTTAAGCGCTGCCTTGGTACGAGATGAAATGGAGCCCAGTATCCAGTCTACTACATCAGTAAAAAATTGGTTGATGCAGAAATAAGGTACACCCCGATCGAGAAGCTTGCTTATTGCTTGGTGGTGGCTTCCCGAAAATTGCGCCATTACTTTCAGGTGCACAAAATTGAGGTGTTAACCAAGTATTCTCTTAAACTAATCCTCTAAAAACCCGATACTTCAGGGCGTCTCCTGAAATGGGCTATAGAGCTCGCCCAGTTCGACATTGAGTTCAAACCAAGGGCATCGATTAAATGGCAACCACTAGCAGACTTCATTACGGAATTTAAAGGACTTATGGATGAAGTAGCAAAGTCTTCAGAAGGTCTATTCTAGGAATTATTCATTGATAGGTCTTCCAACGAAAAAAAGGTTAGAGCTGGAGTATTGTTTATTAGTCCTAAAGGACACAAGATCCTCTATGCTCTCAAATTCAGATTTCGTGCCACAAATAATGAAGTAGAGTATGAAGCTTGGCTAGTAGGGCTCCATTTAGCCAAAAAAATGCAAGTTGAACGGCTCAAAATCTTCAGTGATTCCCAGCTTGTGGTATATCAAATTAAGGGAGAATACCAAGCTAAAGGGAATAGAATGGCAATCTAACTTCAAAAAGTCCAAGAGTTGTTCGAAACCTTTTAGAAGCATGAGATAAATCAAATCCCGCGAGCTCAAAACTCCGATGCAGATGTTTTAGCTCGTTTGGCGACAGCTCAGGACACAGATTTCTCTGGAGACATACCAATCGAAGTCCTGCCCAAGCCAAGCACAGAACCCGTTGAAGAAACAATGATCCTGAACTTGGCAGAAGACTCATGGATGAATCCCTTGGTTGATTATTTACAGGATGGTAAACTACCAAATGATAAGCCGGAAACCCGTCTACGAACACGAGCTGTAAGGTACTGTATCTTTGATGACAGACTTTATAAAAAAGGTTTTTCGGCCCCTTTGCTACTATGTATTGATGAACCAGGTTTTTCGGCCCCTCTGCTGCGATGTATTGATGAACCAGATTGTACCACCATCCTAAAGGACATTCATGAGGGCTATTGTGGCAACCATGCTGGAGGGCTATCTCTAGCTCAAAAAGCGCTCCGCCAAGGCTTTTACTGGTCAACCATGAAGCAGGATGTCATCAACTTGGTGAAAAAATACGACAAATGCCAAAGGTTCTCTAAGATCCCGCTAGTTCCACCAGCTTACCTGCAACAGATGATCAGTCCATGGCCTTTCGCCATTTGGGGCATGGATCTGATAGGACCCCTCCCCCCGACAAGTCGAGGCAGATGTAAATATGTCATTGTTGCAGTAGATTATTTCACAAAATGGGCAGAAGCGAGGGAATTTGCCGAAATTTCTACAAGGAAGGTGGAAAAATTCATGTGGGATCATATCATTTGTAGATATGGAGTTCCTCAACAACTCGTCACGGATAATGGAACCCAATTCATAAGTGAATAGTTTCTCGAGTTCTGCACTGACCTGGGCATTACAAAAAGCTTCTCAATAGTGAATCATCCTTAAGCAAATGGTCAAGTCGAAGCCATCAATAAAATTATTAAACAGATCTTAAAAATCAAGCTCGTGGCCAGGAAAGGAGCATGAGTAGACGAACTACAAAAGGTGTTATGGGCCTACAGAATGATAGCTTGAAGCACCACTGGGGAAACTCCTTTCTCAATGGTCTACGGAACTGAAGCTATGATTCCTGTAGAGTTCGAAGTAACTAGCTAGCGGAGGGCAAGTTTCAACCCTGAGGAAAATAACCAACTACTGGAAACGAACTTGGATCTCTTCGAAGAAACTAAAGACACAGTTCGTCTGAGAGTTGCAGCCTATCAACAAAGAGTAGCTAGATACTACAACAAAAGAGTCCAAGTTCGAAAATTCTAATCAGGCGACCTGGTGTTACGAAAGATTCTCCCTGGAGCTCGAAATCCTAGTGATGACACTTTATGACCCAACTGGGAAGGACCTTACATCATCCGGGAAGATCTTGGGAATGGAGCATACCATTTAGCAGATATGAGCGAAGCAACACTTCTCAGGGCTTGGAATGCAGTATATCTCAAGCCTTATTATAGATAACACTCTCTCTCTTTCGCTTGTAATTTCTGTAAAAATTATGCATCTAATACAAGCTCCGGAATTCCCACTAAAATTACTGACACAAATTGATTAAGTGTTTTTTGAATACTGAGCTATAAAATGTAGGGAACGAGCTATAGAATCGAGCGTTTATTCACTCTAAAAAGAATAAGGGGTTTCGACATCAGTATAAAAGCTGACCCCACACCTGCCTTACAAAGAGCCAAGGTTCATAAGACTGAGAGCTTGCACACCTAACCGCAACTTGCCAACAAGTCTACCCTGCTGAAGATTACTACAAAGATTTCACTCTCCAGAAATGAGACGTGACACATCAACAGAAGGCCCTCTTAGTTTGGTTTAAATACCCTAAGACGATTGAATATGTTATAGATGCTCAGATTTCGACCTTGTGAGTGCAGCAAAGGTTATAACCTCCCCAACTCTCACTATAGATGCTCAGGTTACAACCTTTTGAGCGTAGCTTGAGAGACTTCATATACAGACAAGCTCAGGTTTCAACCTTTTGAGTGCAGCTTGCTGTAAATGCTCGGGTACGCCCTGTGAGCGCAGCTCGCTGTATAGCTCAGGTTTTAACCTTTAAACTCAGCACAGGTTTCGACCTCCATAACTCGCTATAAATGCTCAGGTTTTTAACCTTATGAGCACAGCCCGTTACAAAGCTCGGATCACAACCCTTTAAGCATATCCCAAAAAACTCATCATGCTATATAGCTCAGGTTTTTACTCTTTGAGCACAACCAGCTGTAGAGGCTCAGGTTACGACCTTACGAGCATAGCTCGCTGTATCTGCTCGAGTTTCTGCCTTTTGAGCATAGCTCGAGTTTTACAAAAGTATTATTCAACCTGCTAAATGAATTTATTGTTTGTCATACAAGTCATTTTACAGATTACTTGGCAAAGATATGTAAAATAATTCAATAGCAGGTTCACGAGATTCACTTTCAATTGTAAAGTGTAAATCAGTTATTTTTGCAGGAAACATAAACAGACAAGCCAGCCAATTAACTAAAGCGGAAAGTTGTATATAAAGTCTCAAAACGAGATCCAATTGTCTATTATAAGGGAGGAAGAAAACTATGCAAAGAAATAAAAAATTTTCCTAAGTGTCAGCTCGATAACACTCCCCTATTTGCCTCCTCTATGAGAAGTTGAAGGCCCAGCAGTTGCACCATGCGGGGTAGATTCTGGTGGGACATCAGCTTGAACTATCTCTAAGGTTGAGGCTTAAGGAACTTCAGCAGCAGTTGCTATATCCAGACAGCTTGCACCATGCGGGGTAGATTCTGGTGGGACATCAACTTGAACTGTCTCCGAGGTTAAGGCTTAAGGAACTTCAGCAGCAGTTGCCACATCCAGAGCAGCTTCCTCCTTAAACCTTTCCATCTCAGCAAGGCCTCCCTCGTGGAAGCAGGTGAAATCTGTCTCAAGATGGTTTTTCCAAAAGGTCCAGAGGAAATTACTCGTTGTCTCTTCTGCTACCTCCTCCCTGACCCTGATTATCTCCTCCTTAAGCTCCTCAACCTTTTTCTCAGTAGCTTCCGCTCGTTGAATGACCTCGCCCACCTTTTTCTCTACTACTACCAAGTCATGCTTCATCTTATCCCGTTCTTTTTCAGCATTAAAAAGTTGAGCGGTAAGCAACGACCTCAAGGCCCTATATTCATTCTCCTGGTGAGCTAAAGACTCTTCAGCCTCATTCTGAGCAGCTCGAGCATTCCTCAGCTGGGTGTCTAGCATGGATTCTGCTATTTTGGCCTTAGAAGCTTCTTGAGACATAAATGCCAACTCGTCCCCCGCTTGGTCCCTCTCTGTTTTGAGCTTTTCCTTCTCAACCTCTAACTTCTGAACTTCAGATTGGAGACACTCGTTTTCTTCTTTCAGGACCAGTACCTCCTGCAGCTATTTCCTGATCCCCATGGAAGTTTGTAAAATAATAAGTCAGTAATTAAAGTAAGAAAACATGCGAAAAAAGGACTAGAAGAACAAATCATTGTCAATCAACTCTTTTGTATCCAGCTTCCTGGCATGACCTCTAAGAAACTCTGGCAGGAGTTCTAGCACTCCTTCAAGATAGAGCGACCCAAGAATGTGCTTAAACTCACCCTCGAACTCTGATCTTTGACTCCTTTCTGAGGTCGCAGATTGTTTCTCCTTTTTAGCCCATGAGCGTTTCTGTAGAGCTCGCTTCGCCACTGTTTTTCTTTTTGTGCCTTTGGTCGGGCTAGTAGGAGCATCACTCGTTGTAGTCCCTTCAGTTGGGACCTGATCTATGGGGACCCCTCCAACTGAAATATCACCCTTTGTAGCTATTCCTTCGACAGCCCACTCCTGATCACTTTCGATCTTGATTGGCTTAGAAGCAGGAAGCTGAGACTTTGTAGGCGCTACAGCTTGTTCAAACGCAGCTACCTTAGTAGAAGTAGAGGCCGTAGAAGTAGCAGTCGATTGAGCAGTACTGCGTTTGGGACGCTATTCTAGAGAAATTTTTTCCATCGGTGGAATGTTTAAAGGATCTGGATCAACGATTCCTCTAGCAGCTTGACTTATAGAGACGAGCTCGTGGTGCTCTTGAATGCCGATATCTTTTTTACTATCTATCATCTCACTGTCTTGAGCTGGAGCGAGTTGGAATTACACGAGAAGATTATCGTCAAAAGGTTGGGCAGTGTTCCTCTCTTTGGAGTCTGTAAGCATCCTATGGTGACCTCTCTCTTCTCTAGTTATTTCTTCCTTACTTCCTTTTGCAAAAAGAAACCATAAGTGTCAAAAGAAAGAAAAAAAGAAGATTATGTAGCTTGCAATTATTACCCTATGACTACCTGGAGTAAAAAAAAGCTACAATAATGAAGATGGGTAAGAGAAGGACAAGAAATGTAGAACCACGTTGAGTTGTAGTCTCCTACATTAGATTTGCCATTTGCTTGTCCTGTCGACAACAGACCCTTGAAATCTGACTTACGGGCTGTCAAATAATATATTCCCTCGCGAGGTCTCCCCTTCGGGCTACCAACTCCCTTTATACTATACAAATAGGATAATATGTGGATTGGGGGCCTCCAATCCATTCCTTAGGAAGACCAATGCCAGCGAGGTAAGTTGGGCATAGGAGTTCGGAGTCAACTGGAACGGACTGAGTCTTAGCCGATTCAAAAAATCGATGAGATAGCCTGAGACCGGGAATCTGAGCCCATGTTTCATATGAAGAATACTCACGGCAACATAGTCGTGGGGAGGGAAAGCCACGTGATCAGAAGAAGATGGGAGCATGATGCGACATCCCCTTGGCAGACGATACTCTAAGGCTATGCCACCCAGCTCGTCTAATTTTAGACTTGAAGGATGGTGTGTGAACACATCACGAGCAGTCCTATCGGGAGGCCGTACCGTCATTATAGGATCCACATGAGCCGCGAACTCCTCATCAGCATCCCCACTACTGGAAGTTGCCTCTCCGACCTCGCGGGCTATTCCCAGGTCACTACCCTCCATACTAGAGCTAGTGCTGGAGAGATCATCTACTCTGTACTCTCTGTGACTACGACCTGAAGACATCTACATATAGAAAGGGAATAATTAGGTCTCTATCTACAGACCATCCCTACCTATACCAAAGTACTTAATGCGTTTCTTAAAGGTCTACAGGTCACAAACGCAGCACAGATCACTAAGGTCATGGGGATTCAACCTACTACTAAAATAAGCTAACGACTTATGTAAGTCTCAGCCTATAGTTCGCTCAGTCAGTGACACAAACAACAAAAACATGCACGAAAAAGAACAGCAAACAAGATCAAAACAGCAGAAGACAAATCGTCACAATAAAGAACAACGAATCAGAAATATGAACAGATGAAGCACAAACCCAAAACAATCAAACCAGACAAATGTGCCATGCAAGAAAACCAGAACTGAAAACCAGGAAACAAGAAAAGTGTGAAAAGCTTACTCTGAAGCACGATGAAGCAAAACTAAAATCTGAACAATGATCTGAAAACTCTGATACACCGGCGCCAAAGGTTGAGACAGAACGAAGGTTGAAGACGAATGAAAGAGAAAACGCTTTGAAAATGACAAGAGGAAGCTGAAAATGACAAGAAATCTGCCTTTTATAGGGGCGCATGACTAAAACCCCAACCATCAGATCTAGTGGCTCCTCAACCTTCTCAAATCTGACGGTTCAGCGCAATTCAAGAGATATGGTTATCATGCGCCATCAGTTGAAAGACGTGCATTAAATACACCCAAAGAGAGACGTGTCCTGCACGACAGCCAGCATGACCGCCACGTGTCCCGGACTGTTTGGAATTTGAAAAGGCAAAGTAACTGTTCCCTCCAAACCAGTCACCGAATCAGATATCCTCAGCTTTTACCAACGATCTATCAACTTCCAGCCCGTAAAACGAACTGAAAACTGGGGGACTAGTGTTATGAGTATTTTTGGACCACTTTTGATGGCTGGTAAAAGCCCAAGATTATCGTTGAAGGCCCAAGACCTTCCAAGACGAAAGGATTGCTTGTTTTAGCTAAGGCATAGCCCGTTGAGGAATCAACGTATTAGCTATCCATTTCATTAGGGATACAGAATTTGGCTTATCTCAACATCCAGTTCGTTAAGATATCCAGCCCATCAAACAACATATCAGGAAAACAGCTAATTAGACAATTCAGCTCGTCAGCTACATAATCTGTCCGAATACAACAGAATCCAACTCATCCTCTATCCAACTCATCCATCATGTTACACATCAGACATACAGATCGCCAGATCGCAGCATTAAAATACATGACCTGTTCACAAAGACAAAATACAGCCAAACTTCAAATGTTCTAGATCGCTCAAACGAGCTCCTAACTAATCCAGCTCGCCTGAAGAAGATCAAGTATTGTCAGAACTGTTAAAACAAAAGTTAGCAAGACGTTCCGTCCACGTCGATCCCGTCAACAATTACAACATACATTACGACAATCTTACCTAATCCACGATAATTAGCTGCCTAATGCATACTCTGATCCACTTGACCTGACACATGTCAACCGCATTAAATGTAATTCATCATTACAATTTGAATAATTGTACATTATTGTAGCACTTCTCCACCCTATAAATAGGAGAGGATTTTCATTGTACAGACATAACAATAACTCCTGAAGAGTACACTTACTTTGCAGATATAAAAAAAGCACAAGTGGACGTAAGCAATAAATTGGACCGAACCACTCTAAAAATCTCTTATCTAGTGTTCTTCATTAACCCTCTCTCTTGCTTCTCTCATGTTTATCAAACCATTCTCAACATAAACCGCAGTTTAGGCCGAAAGAATCTCGTCGGCTAATTCCCAATGTCGACAGTTTTAACTGGGTAGTTAAATTATAATTTGCTATTTTTTTTTTATACAACTGTGCCTTTTTTTTTGGTTTCCTATTTTTAATCTTTTTTTTTTTTTATTATTTCTACTGTGCCTTTTTCCGTCTTCTTCAAGGTGGGGTCTTTTTATTAAAAAAAAAAAAATGATTTATGGTTTTGTTTTGTTTATTTGCTTTATCTAAACTCATGTTAATTTTACCTTATCTCATTTTATAACATTAATTTATCTAATATCATATTATTATAGTACTAATTTATTCAATCTTATTCTATTCTATCCAATTCGATTTAATTCTATAAAAATAATTCAATCCAATTCTGCATACTAAACGAGGCTTTAAAGTGAAATTGAAGGAGGAAGACATGTTAAGGAAATACGAAATTAAAATGAAAAAAAATATATATTAAAAATCTAAAAATTAAAATTGAGACACGTAAGTAGATTTGAAACACTAAAATGTATTTTGATCTAAAAGTCATAAAATTGTGTTATGAATTATATTCTTGATTCCTCTTGCTTAATAATTATTTTAAGTTTTTTATTCTTAATCAAATAACTAATGTTTATCATATAAATTATATAATAATATAATAATAATTATTAATTTTAATCTCATAATTTAAAATTAAACATTCCTCTTCTTGAAAATTTCTTTCCGTACGGTGGTTGGATAGTATACATCAACTCATATGAATCACTATTAATAAAGCGAAGAAAAATTAAGAAAGAGAGCCTCCAAAGTTGACTTAACTTGGGTGTCCCTGCCATCATTATATGCACATAACAGATATATACATTGTCTACCAACGAATGATCAGAAAATAGAGTGACATTGCCTTGTTAAAAAAAAAAAAAGAGTGATATTGTTTTGTCCGACTTGCAAGGAAGCTGCAGATTTCAATAATCCGGTTCAAGAAAATTTTGTGAATTGAAAGACAATCGATCTACTCATTTCCTTTGCAGGTAAGTAAATCAATCATTCTCTTATTAATTAATCTTGTTAAAAGACGATGACGAAGATTCTGGAATGATCAGATGATAGAAGCTTGCAAACTTGCTTGCTCTCCAAAATTTTTCAAATTTTTTATAAATTAAAAATGTAGGTGGGTAAGTGGCTAGAACTCTGAACTTTCTATATTTATTTAATTGAAACTGGGATATTTAGCGGATATTTAATTGAAACTGGGATAGTCTTAAAGCTTTGTAATTAAAAAGTCAACAGAAAATAGCAAAGTGCTCATTGCAATTTCTATGTAATAGACAAAGTACTCTACTCCTTGCAATTTGTAATGATCAGATAAAGCACTCAAGTGCTATTACATTAAAAGTCATTGCATCCTTCACTTTATTATCAATCAAATTTCAAATTTCTTATTTCTAATTATTTTTTTCTATTCTTAAAAAGTCATAGCCTTGTTCGGTTGTCTATTAGGCGCACATCAATGGCCGATTTCGATCGTTATTTTGTTCCCCTTCCAATCTTTGATGGGGAAAATTATGATTTTTGGTCCATTAAAATGAAGACCTATTTTCGTTCTCAAAATTTGTGGAAAATTATTGAAGAGGGTCTTAGCATCCAAGAGGACACTTCCACTCTTTCAAGTGCACAAAAGAAGACATTAGAGGAAAATATACAACAAGATTCTAAAGCACTATTTGCTCTTCAGCATTCAGTAGCAAATAATATTTTTTCACGTATCATGAGAGCTACAACAGCAAAAAAAGTGTGGGATACGTTACAGGAAAAGTTTCAAGGAAGCAAAAAGGTACACACCATTAAACTCCAATCATTAAGAAGAGATTTTGAAAATATGAAAATGAAATAGAATGTGATTGCTAAAGATTATTTTTTAAGAATAAAAGAATTACTTAATCAAATGAGAGCCTACGGTGAAAATATCATTAATAAATCAATAGTTCAAAAAATATATATTAATTAGTTGCATGGAAAAACATGATTCAATAACATTTGTCCTTGAAGTGTCCAAGGACATAGAAATCTTGTTTTCAGCAGAATTAATGGGTTCTCTTGAAGCAAATGAAAAAAGATTGGAAAGACGAAATGACAACTCTTCGAATAATGTCTTTCAATCTAAAGTTGTCATGCAGTCTCATAAATTTAAAGATGGTGTTAAAAATTCAAATGATAGGTCTAAAAATAAAGAAATCTAACAATTTGCAAATAAAAACAATATTCTTTTATGTGAAATTTGCAAAACAGAGGTCACTTAGAGCACAATGCCAAAATTGTAAAAATTTTGGGCGTTCAATAAAAGATCGTAGGTTAAAAAGAAATCAAGAAGTTAATTTTACTAAAAATTGTGCCGATCCTTGCAAATTAATCCGGTTAATTTTACTGAAAAAAGTTAATCCGGTTCAAGAAAATTTTGCCGATCTACTCATTTCCTTTGCAGGTAAGTAGATCAGCCATTCTCTTGTTGGTTAATCGTATATATAACTTGTTGATCTCTTGTTCTGTGCATATTAAATGTCAAATCTTAAATTTAATTTTGCTTTTTAGATTGTATAATTCTCAGATCATTCTTGTATTTATAATCACCACTATCCTCATTTATTTTATTTTTAATTTTTAAAGTTGTGTCACATTACTTTAAATAAATATATAGAAGTTGTTATGGTTATGATTGTTTGTTTAGCAGGCTGCAAAGTTCAATACTGTGTCTCATTTGCCTGATGATGAACCTTCCGAGATATCCTCAAGTTTACCTCCTGATATGATCCTTCCGAGATATCCTCAAGTTTACCTCCTGATATGATCGAAACGCAATCTCATGAGAGACAGGTACATCTATCTTTAACGACTTTAGCGATATTTTCTTGCTCATTTGTCTACATTAATAATTTATATTTTATATTGATTTGCCAGTATATATGAATGATTTGAGTTAGAATTAATGTTAGTTTCATGAATCTTTCATGTCATACTTGGTTTTACTTGCATCACTTATCCTATCAATCACTTATTTGTGTGTTGAAAGGACATCCTTCTACATATCAGACAACAAAATGCTGACAATAATAGGGTGGGCATAGATTTAGGCAAGTCTTCAGTTGTTAAACCAAGAAAGACGAGATCAAAGGTTTGGGAAGACTTTGTGAAGTATAAAGATGAAAATGGGAAGGACTTGGCCAGATGTAAAGTTTGTGAGAAGGTCTTTGATGGTTCTAGCAAGTTAGGAACTACTCATCTCAGAAATCATTTCATCAGCTGCCAAAGAAAGAGAAATGGAGGCGGGGGTGGAGATAACTTAGCAGGCAATTTAAGTGATACGATTGCCATTAAAGAGAAATCTGTGATGGATCAACCATTGAATCATTTGGATGTGGCAAGAATGACTATTAAGCAAGGTGATGCATCACTTATAAACTCCACAAACATAATTGATGTTTACCAGGAAGAGAAGAAAAAGCTGCGCAATTATTTCGAGAAACTCTCATGTCGCTTGTGTTTAAGACTTCTTAAGAGGGATAATCGATATCGTTGGGATGTTGGCTGTGCTTATTTGATGGTCTGGTTTATTGATGATGATTGGAAATTGAAGAACGAGATTATTGGTTTAAAATATTTTAACGATGATAAGACCATCATGAAAGAAGTTAAAAATGTGCTTCTGGAATTGGGAATTGAAAAAAATTTATCCTCCATGGTTATAGATGGTGATTTTCATAGTAATCTGTGTGAGATGATAAGTTGTATTGAGAGAGATGACTGGTTTAGTAATCAAGGTTCACTCCTTTTCAATAACAAGTTGCATTGTTTCTCTAGCTTTAGATGCGCTGATTACTTTCTTGATCGCTCAGATATCAGAACTCTCTTATATGAAAGTTTGTAAAGACTTTTTAATAATATAAGGGAGACATCATCCAAGAATGAAAACTTTCAGGATGCAGTAGATCTAGCTATTAGATCCTTGGGTAAGGAAGTGACTGCTCCAATAGGTACTATGGACAAAGAATATTTGCGGGAATTCTTGTGGGGTGAAGTCGGCAAGTTGTTAAGTGTTCTTAAGAATGTATTGGGTCTCAGAAAAACAATTTTTCACTTAGAGAATAATCATCCTCATTTTCAAAATTTAACAGAAGAAGAATGGGTCATTTACGAGTGTTTTGTAGACTTTGGTGACAGCGCTTTTCTCCAACAATATCGCAGCAACTACAATCCTGCAAATACTCATTTTCCCCTGCTTTGTAGCATATATAAGATTTTTAAAGAAATGAGGAAAAGGACTGGCATTTTGTGTGATGATTTAATGAAAATTCTAGACAATCAATGGTGTGAATACAATTTAGTTCTAGCTGTTGCTTCAGTATTTGATCCGCGATCCAAAATGGATATTGTGAAAAAATGGTATGAGAAGATCTTTGGTGATGGATGGGAGACAGAATTTACAAAATTCATAAATTACTTTAACGATATTTACACTAAATATGGAAGGGAAAGTAATTCTTCAATTTCCTACGAAATGCTAGATCCTTTGGGGAAACCGTATAAATCTTCTTATGAGCCGAATTTGGAACTTCATCTTTATCTCGAAATGTTCAAGTTTCCTTCATTCAAAGATTTTGATGTACTTGAATGGTGGCGTGTTCATGCTCGGTATTTCCCCACTCTCGCAAAAATGGCTCGTGATTTTTTATCAATTCAAGCCTCATGCCATCCTTTTAGTGTTCCAGATGATGAGATGGATTGTAGAGAAGAGTTAGGTATCATGGAGGCTTATACATGCACAAAGGGCTGGTTCACACAAAGATACAGTGCGCCCGCCCTCTGAAAGCCAGTATCGATCCGGAACGCAACTATCTTCATCTTTAATGTCTTTGAGTACAACTCCAATGCATTCAAAAAGTCAGGAAAAATTGAAAGGTATAAGTCACAGACTTTTAAGCCTACCTCTTTCATCGATTTATTTCCAGTGGAGTTAAAACCATATATTCGTGATATCAAGGATGTTCTTGGTGATGGCAACTGTGGATGTAGAGTAGTAGCTAGTTTGATGGATATGGGTGATGATAATTGGATCCAGGTAAGGAGAGACTTGATTGATGAGTTGCAACAACATTGCGGTGACTATGCTAAATTATTTGGCTATCAAGATAGAGTGAAAGAAGTTCTGCATTCACCGTCATGCTTTGAGGCCAATCCGGGAGTTTATCGTTGGATGATCATGCCCGACACCGGTTATCTAATTGTTTCTAAATATAATGTTGTATTGTTGTTCATATCTAAGCAGTTGTGTCTTACTTTTCTCCCACTTGTTAAGCTTTGTATTTAACATTTTCTTGGCTCAATTTCTTTTTAGATCAATGGTTTTAATTGTCAACAACATTTATTTTCAGTTATGTTCAATAATATTTTATTAAGTTTTATCTTTTTAAAAGGTAAAAATTATTTTAGTCCTTAAATTTTAAGAAAAAGTCAAAATTTTAAGAGAGAATCTCAAAACACCTATTGTAGTTTGCTTATATCACTTTTTTGTCACTTACGGTTTTATTTTTATCCGAAATACCCTTTTATGTTAATAAAAATACTCAAACTATCTCCTAGAGGTGTGTGAAAGGACGATAATATCCGTAATGATCACAGATTCCGTTAGGTTGACTTGATTGACTGTTTGACTTAAGAAACAAAATTAGAAATGCGATAAAAAATTTAGGGATAACCTCAAAATATTTATTGTAGTTCATAAGAATATAATTTTTATCACAATAGTTTTATTTTTATCCAAAATCATTTTTACTGTCAATTTTTTAATGAAAATGTTAGAAAAAGTTAAAATATTGAATTTACCCTTGGTTTAAATAATATAAAAATATAAAAAATTAAAAATTAAAATAAATAATATTAAATCTAAAAATATAAAAAATAAAATAAATAATATAAAAATATAAAAAATTAAAAAGGAGATTATTTTTAAATTGAAGTTGAGAAAAAATTGAACCAAAAAAAGAAAAATTGAAAAAAAAAAATTTCAATCCACATATTCAAGTTGAAGTTGAATATTTGAAAATTTTTAACTTTCTTCAAAAAAAAAATTAGAAATGAGATTAATTTAAAAAATTGAAAAAAAGGAAAAAAATTAAAAAAAAAAAATCCAGAACTTTAAAAAAAATCTAGATCTTTAGAAACTCATCATTTTTTGGGTTTATAGCGGCTGTAAACCCAGAATATTTTGGATTTCCAACCGCTAAAAACTCGAATTTTTTTATATTTTTAGATTTAATATTGCTTATTTTAATTTTTAATTTTTCTATAATTTCCATATTATTATAATACTTAAATTATAGGTAAATTCGATATTTTAACATTTTTTTAACAGTTTCATTAAAAATTGATGGTGAAGGGCTTATGTTGAGGTTGAGGTTGAGGTTGAGGGCTTATGTTTCTGGGAGCCTCCTGGGCACGGGCCTGCGTCAGAGTTCTAATGGCTTCTGCTAATTGTGCCACCGTATTTTCTAACGCCACCTGACTTGCTTCCTGACGTTGCTGCCAGGCTACAGCGGCATCTGCACCATCGGCTGCTCGATGTGGAGGAAGCGGAGGCAAGGCTGCATTAGACGTCCTTGCCGCCTGACCCTGGCCTTGGTGTCCCTCAGATTGGTCAGCTTCTGTTGCAACAACCCTAGTTGTCTTGATCCTGGCCATGTTAACAAATCACAACAAAAGAAAAAAGTATTAAAAAAGTCGTCAATATCGCAGTTTGGGCCCTTCCTCTAGCGCCAAAATGTTGACACTTGATTTTGGTCAACCCGGTTTTTCAAGCCCAACGCCAGCGATACGACAAACCACACACGAAATACACAATACCAGGACCAAAACTAACCAGATGCAACAAGATTTTTACGTGGTTCAGCAAGTATAATGGCCTACGTCCACGACAATTACCCCTTCTCACTCTCGGAGTAATTGTATTTTATTTCACTTTGTCCTTTACACTGAATTCTATCTCCTATTTATATTGGAGATGTTACAATCAGAATAGGCTTAAGAATCTTACAGATAAGGTAAAAAATAATATACATTAATTAGGATAATCTCTTTCGAGATTATCTCTCCCTCACATATAGCAATTTCCAAGAGTATTTGATTTGCATGAGAATAGGCAAACTGTTACCCTTCCTATTTTGAATTGATTCCCCTTCCAGAAGGTCAACCGGTCAATCCAAGCGAATAACTTGCTCTGCGATCAGACGTTGCCTCAAACGAGCAGACTGCTTCATTGGTCTAATGTCTCCTCTGTCGGACAGACGAGCAGTCTTAACTGTCCATCCATCAAGCGGACGAGCAGATTTCCTGGTCGTTATGATGGCTCCTAACAGGCATCCATCGAACAGCCCTTTGATTCCGAGCAGATTACATTTATTCTTTGTCTACCAGTCAAACCTTCATTCAATTTCCTAACACCTGGCGCTTTAAAAAGACCACCTGCGTAATCAGGTGTCCTCAGGCATACAAGTTAATTGCTATCTCCCTTTGACTTTTGTCTATTTTGACCAGCCCTTTTCGGGCTTCTCTTTACAGGACGATACAATGGGTCTTCGTTCCTGGGCTTTATTCATTTTACCAAAATTCCCACAACAGCACCCAAAGCTGGTTGGCTGCGTGAGGTAGGAATTATGATACATAATTGTGTTATTTTATTTTATTCTCATTTCCAGCCGTTGAGAAACTTTAGCTGTTTAATTTAGGCATCATTTGCTTTTCTAATGTTGATAATTTATTGCTACTATTAAGGTACCGTATCAATACTTTGGTGGCTTCTAATCTGTTAGTTAACTGCTTTCATTACATAAATTTTAATCTTACAAAGTTCTAAAAAGAAAAGCAAACGGAAATAAAAATAAGGGCTTAAAATTGTGTATATGCTTAAATCAGAATCATCAGTGCAAGAATTATATATTTTGTCTTTTGATTACGGAATAATCTGACTTGATTGAATTGGTTAATTACTTATGGGTACTTGACGGAAAATATAAATAGTAAATTTATAAACTCTATTTTTATTGCTTATGATAGAGATTTGAATTAATTTATACATATTAATGACAGACCTTGAAATTTTTGCAAATTATTATTTTTTTTCTTAAATAACGACTCTTGAATGTAATGCTATTGAAAATTAATATTCATTCAAAGATATAAGATACATAAGATAGTATCATTATATTTGTATATGTAGATTATCATATTAATCATAAACATATCATAATAAAGTCATAGTTTAAGGAGTCAAGGATGTCAATTTCAAAATACTAATCTCATACAATGTGTTTACTATCTAAAGGGAGATTTGTCAAATCTAATTGAAGTTTTATCAATGACAAAAATTACACTTTAATGTTAAATTTAAGTAAAAACTTCTTATCATATGCCAAAATCATCTAATAGTTTCAAAACTTAGATTTGAATTGTCTCCTCATCTAAACTTAGTTTTAAACTTTTTGAAACATATGATTGATAAGAGTGAATAACAATCATATTCCAGCTATTTATTGCTTGTAGTGTTTATAACTAAGCTAGTAGAGAAAGTTTAGGTGAAGAAGAATCCAAGTCCTTCAAAATTTATTTCATTCTCTTAGAGCAGCGTTTCGTTAATATTACATGTCTCATTGTGTGATGTGTATTTTGTTAGAGTGTGAAACCTCAATCAATATTGTGGTGCTATGCAAACACATTAGGGATTGAGCTCCCCAATTAGCTCATGGGGGTTTTTGTGCTTAGAAGAAATCCTTTTAAGCCATTAATGTGTAGCGTGACCTTGGCGCCGCAACCAGAGGTCGGGCCACAGGTAATATGCATGCCACTAGTATGTGGCGTGACCAACCTCTATGACCTGTGGTTGCGCACACGCCATCAGTATGTGGAGTAACTACTACGACTTAAGGTCGTGCCACACCTTGTGTGTCTCTGACCTATTCAGATAAGAAATTGTACACTAATTGGAAATCTTGTGTATCCTTAGATTATAAATATCCATGTGTGAGGGTTTCATTATTAAATGAGGGATAAGCCCAGAATTAGAGAGAGATTTTGAAAGGGTGTTGAAAGCAGTTGTATGTGAGAGTCACAAGTGAGAGACAGAGACAAAGTTATTGTTTGTAAGCATCCTTTTATTGTAGAAAGAGTGCCAGTGCGCTTCGTGGTTGTAGAAAATTTCTTGATTCCCATAAAAATCTTGTGTCTCTTTTATTTTTCTGCGTTATGTGTTTTCTTGATTTGTGCTTTGTAATCACCAAATTTCCTAACATATTTGGCATAAATAAGATCTGGACTTGGTCCTCGTGACATTACTTGCTTTTGTTATTTTCTATTTAGTAAAGCTGTAAGTTTCAGCTTTTTCTCAAGAACACAAGTTTTGGTCGCAAAAAATGAGCCTTTCTCATCACCTAGATGGAGTTTAGTACTCAAGATTTAGGGGACGTGGCACCAGAATATCGGATGAGCTACTGGGTTATATGATGATAATGATATGCTTTAGAGCATAAGGTAATTGAAATTGCGGTTTTTGTACTGTGATTTCTCGCTGTAAGCTGCATTCATGTTGACTTGCAACAGGGGAGGTGTTTGATAAGTTGAATATGTGAATTGATGAGACTTTGTTATTTTATGATTGTTGTTGTTGAATTATAATGAACTTAATTAGTTTTAGATATGCTTAGTGTTCAAATGCTTGCCATATTGAATTTGGTATGCACTTATGCATTGTATTTGAATGATATTGAGTTTAGAGGGATATTGCTCTTCTATGTCTTACTAAATTTATAGGTGCATGCTATGTTAATTCAAGTTTTTTCTTATATTGGTTAAATTTACTTACATCAAGGTTTTGTTAAACTTGAAATTAAGTTGAGTTGTGTGGATTTCAGAGATGTTCTTGTTGAGATTTTTGAAAGGTTTGGGATTGGGATATAAGTTGGTGATGGTTTGGGGGAATTTGCGTTGCTTTGTATTCGACTTTTATATGGTTTTCTTTCAAACTTGGCTAATTGTTTATTGTTTGGGATATATACTTTATATTACTTTTTATTTTATTGAATGCTTGAATGTGCAAATTGTTTAGGTTTTCACGTGAATTATCATGAACTTAGTTTTGTTTTTGGTTTTGGATAGGATTTATATATGGCTTGTTAGTTGATGTAATATTTGAATGCAAATATGTGTATTTTTTTTTTTTGAAACTGCAAATATGTGTATTTATTAAGAGTAAATAGCACAAAACTTCTTGTTTGTCTTTTTATACTTAGAATCAATCTTACTAAAAACTGACATTGACATTCCTTGCCATTAGTCAAACTCTTTTAAAATTAATGTTAGACCATCTTTGATGTTAAAAAGACTAAAATATCCATAACAAAAAAATTTGAAGTCATTTAAAAAAAATTGAAGTTACCATAATAGCCTTAATAGTTAATTCAAAAAAGCTATAAATATATATTTTAATAAAAAAAATTAAAAGAGAAGACAAAATTTTAAAAGAATAAAAAAAAAAAAGTTTTCTTTTTAAAAATAATTGAGATAAAAAACTGGATCTTCACTGTGAAGATTTTTTTGAGAAAAAAAAAGAGAGAAAATTAAAAGGAAAAACTTATATGTATCCATGGAGATATAGATTCGACCCCATCATTGGAATCTCCTTAGCTAATGGTGTCCTGAATATGGATCTCTATGTCCATGGCACTAAAATTGGTGGAGATCAATATGGACCCCTACCTTATTCATTTATATATATTTTTTATTTTTTATTTTTTTTTTTAAAAATAAAATCTATGATGGAGATCCCAATTTATTTTTCTTTTTTTTTTTTTAAAAAAAAAATATCTTTTAAAGATTTCACTATCTATTTCAGGACTAATGAGAACGAAGATCCAATTGTTTTGTTTTGTTTTTTTTTTTTTTCATTTTTTAGAATTTAAATTTTATTTTTTTAGAAAATATGAAAATATAAGATAAAAAGACAAAAATACCTTTGAAGGCATTAAGTTGACTAACTTTGATTAATGGCAAGGGAGGTCAATGTTAGTTTCTAAATGTAAAAAGGCAAATCTTAAGGAGGCATTATATGCTATTTATTCACTTGTTAAACTAGGTCTAAGACCAAGAAAGTTAAGTCATCATGCAAAAACCCAACTAATGATAAAAGCTTTCTGACACAACCACTTATGTGCTATGGACCAAGCCAAGTACATACACGTATTATAGACCCAACACAAAAACAAATTGTATATGGGAATATTCAAATCGAGGTGTCGTAGAATAAATGAAACTCTGATATCATGTCAATAATCATTAGATCCAAAAACTTAGCTGAGGGCCAAACTAATAATGTAACTTTAACAAACTGCAAATGGCCTTGTCAAGTTATCAATCAAGCTTGTGTTTTGAGTTCGTTTAGACTAATGAGTGGTTAAGTATATAGGCCATTCTTGTTGTAACTGGAAACTTCTGTTTCTTTGCTTTGTTGTGTGAAGATATAAACTTATTTTTCTTGTAGATGTATAGGATAATTGATGAAGTATAAGTATTGAACACATGGCTGTTAAAGGGAATTTTCTTTCTTGGCATGAGAGCATATACAAAGTTGTTTTTGGTTTGTCTTAAATTTATGGTCTTGTGAGTATTCTCTGCTTTCTGTATTATTTCTTACCTCAAAAACTTAGATGATTGTCATTTGAAAGAGGATAGTATATATTGGTTTTCTTGACAGTTTCGTTGTTTTACTCGCCACTTTATCCCACACTCAAATAGCATGTTTAGCTTCAACATTGAGGTACCTCTGTTGTGTTTGGAGTAAATACCATGATGTATTGATTGCTTGATTACGCCTTTGCCAATTTTTTTTGGTCAAAGAACACAGAATGACTTTTCTTTTATGTTGATAATCATTGAATTTTTCTAAGCACATGAAAGTTGTAAACTTTGTACTTCCCTCGAACTCTATTTGGTTGCAAGTAAATTGTTCTTGACTTGAATTTGCAAATTGGTCACAGTAATGGGCCAGAGAAAGAATTTTATTTTGGTATTTTAGTTTTGGTTTTTGCTGGTTTCAAGTAGCGATGATAGCTTTTGTTTTATTCAACAAGACCTGCATAGTTTTGAACTGT
This sequence comes from Dimocarpus longan, assembly GCA_022984855.1. Lineage (NCBI taxonomy): Eukaryota > Viridiplantae > Streptophyta > Magnoliopsida > Sapindales > Sapindaceae > Dimocarpus > Dimocarpus longan. The sequence goes on along the minus strand of CM041015.1, from coordinate 4,709,816 downwards.
ACTATTTTCCTTTTGTATAACGTTTGTACCATGTCCTTGTAATGATAATCTGAGTGAAATGTGCGTTAGATATGTGTTTATGGTTAAGTGTAAACTAGAGGAAAGAAGTTACTCTATAATTTTTTAATAAAAATTAAGGCCCTTTAATTATATGTACACTCATCACATGCTCAAGGGGTTTGTGCAGGTGTCTTTCTTCCTTAAATAGTCCAAGTAGATGAGCTTGGTGGAATGTATACATATGAAACATTTATTGTAGATGTGAAGGTTACTGCCTTATCTTGCAGAAATTCTTGCAATATCAGTACAGATCTGAAAACTCTGATCCTGTGGACAAATATTTACTCTTTGAGAAATTTGGCCATTATAGAGAATACCACCTTGGTCTCAAACGTTCGGACAACCTAAATATTTGTGGAATATGGGATGAGTTTGAGAAGGGGTTTTGTGGCTTTGCAAATTGAATCGGATGCCATAAATGTTGTGAATCTTTGCAATGGTGTTTGCTTATCCAGGTCTGAAACACATAATATTGTGTTCAAGATGTGAAAGTTTTGGTTGAGAACTTCAATATCTTGTGAATTGGCTCATCTTCTAACTTCTGAGAGGATGTAATTGTGTATGAAATTATACTGGAGGGTGAAAGTGATAAAAAAGCTACTCTTGTCTTTCTATTCGAGTTTCCTACATTTTGTCATACATTTCATGCAGTAAACGCTAGAACATATTGTTCTTACATGAATATGTATGTTGTTTCTTCAGATTGCATGATTAATAATTTGCTTTGATTGTCCTCGTTTGAGCTATGAAGGCTGATTAAAATGTTGTTACAATGGTAGAAGCTTAAACATATACTTTGATGATAATTAGCATGCTTCCATTTCAATTTTTTGGAAAGCGAGCAGTTTATGAAAATAATTTTGACTCTTAACTAGATAGAGGAAGGAGAGTACCTTCACGATCAAATATTTCACCTGAAAATATATCTTCATATGAAGCACAATCTAAAACTAGTAATTTAAATTATAAAAGTTACTTTAAAATGTCATGAAACACATTGGAGATGAAGTTGATGTAAAGTTGTGGAAAATATATATTTGATGCTTAAAGATCTTACAAAAAAGGAAGGAGAACTTGAACATCAGAAAGTTAGTCTCATTTTAAGTGCTCAATAGCAACAATCTGTAATGAAGAACTATGAATGTTAGGGTTGCCAAGGGAAATACCTATGAGCATACGTAAGTATACGTGATGAGTTGGATATTTGCATTATAGTACGAATTCAAATAGTATGATTTTGATTTTAATTAACATATATTTTATATTAAAAAAAAACATAATTAAAGTATTGAAAAAACTTTTCTGAAAATAAAGAAAAAATATATATTCAAAAAACTCAATGGGCTGGGGCTTGGCGGTACCGTGCTCCTGTAGAACCCCCACAGCCCAACCACTTAATGTGAAGTTATTGAAAGAGAGGGAAATACATGTTTTGAACACGTTTTTTTTTTAATAGAGAAATATATGTTAGGAAAATATGAAATTAAAATGAAAAGAGAATATTAAAATTCAGAAAATTAAAATAAAGTATATGAATAAATTTAAAACATTAAAATATATTTTGATCCGAAGGTCATAAAATTATGTTAAAAATTGTGCCCTAATCCTTCCTGTTTGAAATTATTCTTAATTTTTTTATTTTTAATAAAATAACTTATGTTTATCATATAAATTACATAATGTTATAATAATTATTATTAATTTTAATCTCATAATTTAAAATTAAACATTCTTGTTCTTGGAAATTTCCTTCCTTACGGTGGGTGGAAAGCAGGTGTGGACATATATGAATCTAATTTCATGATGTGAAAAAATAATTAAGAAAGAGAGCCTCCAAATTTGACTTGGGTGGTGTTTGTTGGAAATTTCCCACGGCATGGTCGGTGGAAAAGAAAGAGAGCCTCCAAGTTGACTTGGGTCTTGCTGTCAACGAAGGATACAAAAATAGAGTGATAGTGTTTAGTCTAACTTGCAAGGAAGCTGCAGGAATCTGTAATCCGGTTCAAGAAAATTTTGCTGATCTACTCAATTCCTTTGCAGGTCAGTAGATCTGTCATTCTCTTATTGATTAATCATATATATAACTTGTTGATCTTTTGTTCTGTGCATATTAAATGTCAAATCTTAAACTTAATTTTGCTTTGTAGATTGTATAATTCTCAGATCACTCGTATTTAAAATCACCACTATCTTTAATTTTTTTAAGTTGTGTCACATTACTTTATGTAAATATATAGAAGTTGTTAGGATTATGTTTGTTTGTTTAGCAGGCTGTGAAGTTCAATAGTATGTCTCATTTGCCTGATGATGAACTTCTCGATGTGATGGAAGTCGAAATACCCCCAAGTTTACCTCCCGATATGGTCGAAATGCAACCTCATGAAAGATCGATACATCTATCTGCAAGGACTTTAGTAATATTTTCATGCCTATTTATTTACATTAATAGCTTATATTTTATATTGATTTGGCTGTATATATGAATTAGTTGAGTTAGAATTAATGTTAGTTACATGAATCTTTCATGTCATGCTTGGTTTTACTTGTATTACTTATCCTATCAATCATTTATTTGTGTGTTGCAAGGACATCTCTCAGCATATCAGACAACAAAATGCAGACAATAAGAGGGCGGGCCTAGATTTAGGCCAGTCTTCAGGGGTCAAACCAAGAAAAACGAGATCAAAGGTTTGGGAGAACTTTGACAGGTATCAAGATGAAAATGGGATGGTCAGGACCAAATGTAAGGGTTGCAAGAAGGACTATGGTGCTGATAGCAAGTCAGGAACTACTCATCTCCGTAATTATTTGAAAAGCAAAAGCTGCCAAAGCAAGAGAAATGGAGGCGGGGTTGGAGATCACTTAGCAGGCAATTTAAGTGATACGATTGCCATTAAAGAGAAATCTGTGATGGATCGACCATTGGATCACTTGGAAGAGGCAAGAATGATTATTAAGCAAGGTGATGCATTCCGTATAGACCACACAAACAAGGATTACATAATTGAGCTTTACAAGGAAGAGAAGAAAAGCTTTGCAATTATTTCGAGAAACGCTCATGTCGCTTGTGTTTAGCATGGGATTATTCAATTGACTACTCACCTTGTTTGATGGTCTGGTTTATTGATGATGATTGGAAATTGAAGAACAAGATTTTAAAACATTTGGACGGTGATGACTTCAGTGACATGGATTATATTAAAAAAGTGCTTCGGGAATGGGGAATTGAAAACAATTTATCCTTTGTTGTTACGAAAAATGATTTTGATGGTAATTTGTGGGAGGAAGTTGACTGGTTTAGTAATCAAGGTTCAGTCCTTTTCAATAACAAGTTGCCATGCGGTGAAGCCTTTTTATCTATCTTTGAATGGGTTGTCAAATATGTCTTATATGAAAGTCTGAAAGAACTTTTTAATAATATAAGGAAGACATCATTTGAGAATGAAAACTTTCGGAATGCTCCTACGGACGAACGATCGCTGACAATTGCGTTTGGAGGTAACGCCAGCGATTTGATAGGTGTTCTTAAGAACGTATTGGGTCTCAAAGAAGCAGGTTTTGAGTTAGCGAATATTGATCCTCATTTTAAAATTTTAACAAAAGAAAAATGGGATGTACTGAGGGCCCTTTACGACTTGTATGTTCTCCGACAATATTGCTACAAATACAAAACTGCAAATACTTATTTTTGTTGGAAAATCAGTTACAGATTACAAGATTATGTTTCTGCACATATGCAGAGTAAAGGAAAAAGAAACAAACAATACAAAAGCAAAAACTAAACAACAAATTACATCAAAGATACAATAAGCTTCTGAATATAACTTGAAGCAGCCGAGGCCTGTAAGAATTACAGTGTCCTTAAAACGAATTCGCGGTGTATTATTTGCGTTCGTCTTCCAGGATACAGCGGCTGAAACTGTCCGGCGAACCGAGTTGAATCTGATCTCTATCACACTGGAAGCCTAAACTAGAGTTGAAAATGTAAGAAAACAAAGAAGATTATTTCTCAAAAAATCACTCCCTTTCTTCAACTTGGATGCCAATATAAATCATTCAACTTTTGGGGAATTAAAACTCTCAATTATGGTCATTATTTTGACTGTTACAATTCTGATTTAAAATCAGAATTCAATCACCTTAAATTAGAATTATATTCTAACAATTATGGTCATTACTCATGACTGTTACAATTCTGATTTAAAATCAGAATTTAAATGCCTCCATTCAATTCCATCCATGGTTACAAAATTTATTTAAATTAATTTGCCATTAAAATTGATTTGTTAACTGAAAATCATTAAAACATGATTGTTACAATTTTAATTTAAAATCAAAATTTAAACACATCCATTAACTCATAATTCAGTTACAAAATCATTAAAATTTGATTTGTCAACTGAAAATTATTAAAATCAATTAATGACAATTTAATTTAAATTGAAACAAAGAATTTGAATGGAAAACAACCCAAATCCCTTTTCATCTTCCAATATGGGATTAATGACCATTCCTTGCATCAAATAGTGCAATTTGAGATTCAATTTCTCATTCATTTAATCAACCATGAAAATGATTATTTATGACCATTTTCTAACAATCCCCCACATGAATGAAATTGACAGAGGAAACTATAACACAAGGACACGTATGACTTGGTGATAGAGCTCAACGGTCAAGATCTGCATAGGATAGGTAGGTGTTTACCTTTGAACCTTCCCTTGTGAGAATATATTTAATTCACTAGCTGATCAGTAGACGTGATATCCTTGAACTGTTCTGTCGTTTGCATAAATGATTATATACTCCACACAGATGTCTTCCTGACACAAATCGGTTCTCATTGTTATGTTCGTTTTGGCCATGAACATATGTCTGGTTCTGTGAAAGTTTCTAAAGAATTAAACCCCCACAATTCTCTTTAGAAGCGGCCCAACTTCTCTTTCACATAGGTGATCTCTTAATTTAGAGTAACCCGCATTACTCCGCTCGGATTCCTGACGCATAAGGATCATTAAAAGCATAGCTTATCCTAACTTTACGAATATCACTATCTCATCATAGGAATGGACCAGAGGATAACCTCTATATAGTGATACAACCAAGTCTTTACAATTAGGTTGTCCCATTGAACCTAGATCTTGGGATCTCCAGTCACCTAGGTTGGGTTTTCCTTTGTATTGACTTATTCTTTCATGGGCTTCAATCTCATTCCCTTAGATGATTTTTCAACCAACTCTCTATTTAATTCTTTGGTTAGCGGATCCGCAATGTTATCCTTTGACCTTACATAGTCAACCGAGATAACTCCAGTTGAGAGTAGTTGTCTCACGGTATTATATCTACGACGTATATGTCTAGACTTACCGTTATACATATTACTTTGTGCCCTTCCTATTACAGACTGATTATCACAGTAAATGCAAATTGCAGGAACTAGCTTTGGCCACATTGGAATATCCTCTAAAATTGACATAACCATTCAGCCTCTTCTCCACATTTATCCAATAAAAATACAATCAACTGTTTTTGGACCTATTTTCACCTTTTTCGGTATAGGTACAACCACTTTGGCAAGATACCCCCACATTCGTAAATATTTATAGGAAAGTTTCCTACTTTTCCACAATTCATAAGGAGTTTTATCTTGCTTTTTCCGGGGAACCTTATTTAAAAGGTAATTACTACTCAAAATAGCTTCCCCCCATATGTTTTGAGGCAACCTAGAACTTATCAACATCGCATTCATCATTTTTTTTAATGTGCGATTTTTTCATTCAGCAACCCCATTTTGTTGAGGTGAATACAGTGCAGTGGTTTGATGTATAATTTCATGTTGTGCACAAAATTCTACAAATGGCGCTTCATATTCACCACCACGATCACTTCTTAACATCTTAATTTACTTATTGAGTTGATTCTCAACTTCATTTTTATAGAGAATAAATTTCTCTATAACTTCATTTTTACTTTTAAGTAAATTAACATAGTAATATTTTGTGCTATCATCAACAAAAGTAATAAAATATTTATTACCACCTCTTGATTTTCAAACCATTGAATTTAATTGGTTCATAGAAACCAAAACTAGTTTCACTGGATTATCCAACTGTGCAACAAACAAAGTTATTGTCACATATGCACTTATAAAACCAAAAATTAATGGTCTTTTAATCCATTATTAATTATGTTGATTTTGCAGTTACAATGTATTAATCCAATAATTAATACTGCAAATTCAATTCAGAATTAAACATGACTACAGTCACAAAATTCAAAATTAATACTTCAGCAGTTACACAACATAATTACCATTGCAAATTGCAATTATTCAGATTTATTTCATCCATAAATCTTTCCGTTACAACCATAATTGCCACTCAACCTTGCAATTATTTCATTCAAATGCATTCAATTGTAAATAATTGTTACAATTGCAATCCAAAACTTATAGCTTCATGAAATAATTAACTTATTAAACCAACATAATTGCAATGAAATCAATTGTAATATTCAGTTACAATTGTCATTCAGAATTTAAATAAAATTATTTATTTCATTCATAACTGAAATGAAATAAACAAGTTATTGATCCAATTCATTATTTCATGAAATCAATTGCAATTATTTGTTTAATTCAAAACCATAAATGAAATAGTTCAAATAAAGTTAATTGCAATCATTCTATCACTATTTCAATACTTAATGGCAATTTATTCAAATTCAGATGAATTTCAATTCCAATGAATAATCTTCGAGTTTCAATTTATTATTAACTCAATAACCATTTTGGATTTATAATCACATCAATTCGATGTCCTCATAAAGAAGAACACGATTACCTTGATCTTCCAAAACTGAGATCAAACCTCAATCAAAATGGTTCATAAAATTGGACTTTAATGTCTCAATTTCCCAATTATTGACTTAAACAAACATTTTATAAGTCAATTATCACAATTGCTTGTTAATAATCAACAAATTGCAATTTGATTTTAGTATTTGAAATAAATCTAAAATCTCAACCTCAATATTTCAGTGATTGTATCAAACTCGAAACAGAGTTTTAGTGTTTGACACAAACGTAAAACCTAAACAATAATCCAAACGATTATTTTCAGAGTGTTTATCAAAACCGAAAACAAATATTTCATTGTTTAAAACACACCCAAAATTCAAACCCAATTTCTTTGAGTTAATTTGAAACCAACCAAGAATCTCAAAATTCTTGTCTTAAATTCAAATCCAACTAATTAGGATCGAATTTTAGTATTTAATATATAAATACAATCTTCCCAAAATCAATTGTTTGATGTTTGTAATAAACCCAAACCATACTTTCAATGTATGTATGAAACCCAGAAACCACAATTTCAGTGTTAAATACAAACCCGAAAACTGAGAAATCTATAATATTTATCAAACCCAAAATCTGAAATTTCAGTGTTTAAATGAAAACAAATTTCTTGAAAAATCAATAATATTTATCAAACCCAAAATCTGAAATTTCAGTGTTTGAATGAACAAAACAAATTTCTTGAGAAACAATGATATTTGTCAAACCCGAAATCTAAAATCTCAGTATTTGATTGAGTGAAAACAAATTTATTGAGAAACAATAATATTTATCAAACCCAAAATCTAAATTTCAGTGTTTGAATAAATGAAAACAAGTTTCTTGAAAAAAAAATAATAAAAATATTTATCAAACCCGAAATCTGAAATTTCAGTGTTTGAACAATTTTGTTGGAAAAATTTAAATCAACAAAGTTTTTAAAACATTGTATGAGAAATAAAATTTTTCCCAAAAAAATTTGTAGATGAATATTTCAGTAGGGGAAATTTTTTTTTTCTTTTTCCAATGGCCAACAAGAACTTAAGCCAAGGTTTTGAAAACAAGTTAGCACAATCCAGTAATCGTTAGTAGTTAGGAATTCGTTTTAAGTTGTTGGAAAATCAGTTACAGATTACAAGATTATGTTTCTGCACATACGCATAGTAAAGGAAAAAGAAACAAACAATACAAAAGCAAAAACGAAACAACAAATTACATCAAAGATACAATAAGCTTCTGAATATAACTTGAAGCAGCCGAGGCCTGTAAGAATTACAGTGTCCTTAAAACGAATTCGCGGTGTATTATTTGCGTTCCTCTCCCGGGATACAGCGGCTGAAACTGTCCAGCGAACCGAGTTGAATCTGATCTTTATCACACTGGAAGCCTAAACTAGAGTTGAAAGTGTAAGAAAACAAAGAAGATTATTTCTCAAAAAATCACTTCATTTCTTCAACTTGGATGCCAATATAAATCATTCAACTTTTGGGGAATTAAAACTTTCAATTATGGTCATTATTTTGACTATTACAATTATGATTTAAAATCAGAATTTAATCACCTTAAATTAGAATTATATTCTAACAATTATGATCATTACTCATGGCTGTTACAATTCTGATTTAAAATCAGAATTTAAATGCCTCCATTCAATTCCATCCATGGTTACAAAATTTATTTAAATTAATTTGCCATTAAAATTGATTTGTTAACTGAAAATCATTAAAACATGATTGTTACAATTTTAATTTAAAATCAAAATTTAAACATATCCATTAACTCATAATTCAGTTACAAAATCATTAAAATTTGATTTGTCAACTGAAAATTATTAAAATCAATTAATGACAATTTAATTTAAATTGAAACAAAGAATTTGAATGGAAAACAACCCAAATCCCTTTTCATCTTCCAATATGGGATTAATGACCATTCCTTGCATCAAAGAGTGCAATTTGAGATTCAATTTCTCATTCATTTAATCAACCATGAAAATGATTATTTATGACCATTTTCTAACAATTTTCCCCTGCTTTGTAGCGCATATAAGTGTTTTAAAGAATTGAGGAAATGCCATATTAACTTGTATCGTGATGATATAATCGAAAGAGCTTGGTGCGAATACAATTTAGTTCTAGCGGTTGCTTCAGTACTTGATCCGCGATTCAAAATGGATATTGTGGAAAATTGGTATAAGGAGATCTTTGGTGATGACTGGAAGAGAGAATTTGTAAATTTCAATCATTCCTTCATTGATATTTACAAGGGATATGCAAGGGAGACCAATTCTTCAATTTCATACAAAATGTTAGATCCTTTGGGAAAACCGTGTAAATCTTCTTATGAACCGAATCATGTCCAGTTCGTAAAGTCGGATCTTGATCGTTATCTCAAAGAGGACAAATTTCCTCCATTCAAAGATTTTGATATACTTGAATGGTGGCGAGTTCATGCTCGGCGCTTCGCCACTCTCGCAAGAATGGCTCGGGATTTTTTGTCAATTCAAATTGATTACCCTCCTGTTGTTTCACGTGATGAGAGAGATTATTTGGAAGATTTAGATTCCGTAGAGGTTTCAAATGATCAGATAGATGGTACGGAAAAGTTAGGTATCACAGAGGCTTATATATGCACGAAGAGCTGGTTGGCGACGTGAGGTAGGAATTATGATACATATTTGTCGTTATTTTATTCTCATTTCCAGCTGTTGAGAAACCTTAGCTGTTTAATTTAAGCATCATTTGCTTTTGTTGATAATTTGTTACTATTATTACGGTACTTCCCCACTCTTGCAAGAATGGCTCCTGAATTTTTATCAATTCAAATCTCATCCGATCGGTTTATTGTTTCATATGATGACATGAAACAAATAAAAAAGTTAGGTATCACAGAGGCTTATACATGCACACAGAGCTGGTTGGTAAATGATGCGATTGATCCAGATGATATAATATATATTGTGCGGGACACGAGTAATGACTAATGATACATAATTGTGTTATTTTAGTTTATTTTATTCTCATTTCCAGCTGTTGAGAAACTTTAGCTGTTTAATTTAAGCATCATTTGCTTTTCTAATGTTCATAATTTATTACTACTATGAAGGTAATGTATCAATACTTTTGGTGGCTTCTAATCTGTTAGTTAACAGCTTTCATTAAATAAATGTTAATCTTACGAAGTTTTAAGAAGAAAAGCAAACGGGATCAATAAAAACAAGGGCTTAATTAAAATTGTGTATATACTTAGATCAAAATCATTAGTATAACAAGAAATATATTTTGTCTTTTGATTACGGAACAATCTGACTTGATTGAAGTAGTTAATTACTTATGAGTACTTAATGGAAAATATAAATTGTAAGTTCATAAACTCTATTTGTATCGCTTATGATAGAGATTTGAGTTAACTTATACATATTAAAGACAGACCTTTAAATTTATGCAAATTATGAATTTTTTTTTTTTAATAATGACGACTCTTGAATGTAATGCTATTGAAAATTAATACTCATTCAAAAGTATAAGATACAGAAGATAGTATTATTATATTTGTATATGTAAATTATCATATTTATCATAAACATAGCATATTAAAGTCACAATTTAAGGAGTCAAGGATGTCAATTTCAAAATACTAATCTTATACAAGATGTTTATTATCTAAAGGGAGATTTGTCAAATCTAATTGAAGTTTTATCAATGACAAAAATAACACTTTAATGTTAAATTTAGGTAAAAACTTCTTATCATATACCAAAATCTTCTAATAGTTTCAAAAATTAGATTTGAATTGTCTCCTCATCTAAACTTAGTTTTAAACTTTTTAAAACATATGATGGATAAGAGTGAATAACAATCATGTTCTAGCTAGTTATTGATTGTAATGTTCATGACTAAGCTATTAGAAAAAGTTTAGGTGAAGAAGAATCCAAGTCCTTCAAAATTTAGTTTGTTTTTTTGGAGCATTGTTTCTTGAATGTTACATGTCTCATTGTGTGATATGTATTTCATTAGGGTGTGAAACCTGAATCAATATTGTGGCGCTATACAAGCGCATTGGCGATTGAGCTCCCCACAGAGCTTGTGGAGGTTCTGCACTTAGAAGAAATCTTTGAGCCACTAATGTGTGGCGTGACCTTGGCGCCGCAACCAGAGGTTGAGCCATAGGTAACAGGCATGCCACTAGTGTGTGGTGTGACCAAACTCCGTGACCTGTGGTTGCGCACACATCGCCAGTATGTGGGGTAACCTGGTACTGCGACTTTAGGTTGTGCCACTTTTTGTGTGACTTTGACCATTTCAAAAAAGAAATTTTATACGAATTAGAAATCTTAAGTATCCTTAGAATTATAAATATCCATGTGTGAGGGTTTCATTATTGAATAAGGGATAAGACCAGAATTAGAGAGAGATTTTGAGAGGGTGTTGAAAGCAGTTATATGTAAGAGTCACAAGTGAGAGAAAGAGAAAAAGTTATTGTTTGTAAATATCCTTTTGTAGTGGAAAGAGTGCCAGTGCACTTCGTTAACATAGAGGATTCCCTAAATTCCATAAAAATCTTTTGTCCCTTTTATTTTTCTTCATTATATGTGTGTTTGATTTGTGCATTGTAATCACCATATTTCCTAACATATTTGGCATCAATAAGATCTGGACTTGGTCCTCATAAATTGTTGGTATGCTTTTGCTATTTTCTCATGAACAGTAGTCCTAGTTACAGAAGTGAGCCGCCCTCATTACCAAGTTGAAGTTTAGTACTCAAGATTTAGGGGACGTGGCACCAGAATATCGGATGAGCTGCTGGGTTATATGATGATAATGATGTGCTTTAGAGCATAGGTTCATTGTAAATTGTGGTTTCTATACCATGATTTACTGCTGTAAGTTGCATTCATGTTGACTTGCAGCAGGGGAGGTCTTTGATAAGTTGAATATGTGAATTGATAAGATTTCGTTATTTTATGATTATTGTAATTGATAAGACTTTGTTATTTTATGATTATTTTTGTTGAATTATAATGAACTTAGTTTTGGATATGGTTAGTGTTTGTTGACATCAAAATCTGGTGTTCTTTGAAGTCCAAAACTACAAGCAAACACAAACAAAGTAAATAGAAGAGAAAGGCAAGAGAAAGAATAGAAGACAAGACAAGTTTTTATGTGGTTCGACCTTAAAAAAGCCTACATCCACGGTTGTGCTCTGATTATTTTCAGCAAAGTCACAGTTCCTTGTTATTGAGAGTGTCTCTCTCCTTTTATAATTCAGCCCCCTATTTATAAAGAGAAAGAGGTTCTACGATTCAATTACAATTGTAATAGGAAATAATTTAATATTAATTATATTTTCCAAAAATATATCTTTGATTTTAGGGATTTGATTTAACCAAATCAGAGATTTGACTTATCTCCTGATTTAGTAGTTGAGTGCTTCACAAATTAGGCTACTACCATCTTGGAGAGATTCTAAAATACCCCTTACCCTGATTTCCCGTCGAATCAAGATTCAAGGCGAAGAACGTTATGGTTCCAACCTGAAAATTCATTTATTTCAAAATTTCTTACTAAAAGAAATGGAATCATCACTAAAAGTTTTATTTTAAATTCTTACGATATTGAAAAACTTTAATATTATTTTATCATTTATAATTTTAGAAAATTCGGCAGAGTTTTCTATATTTTTCTGAAAATCTAAATTTAAAAACCTGTAAAGAAAATGATAACACTTCTATATAATCAATTTTTCAACTTCAATTCGGACCTCCCATTTGATTTTAAAAATCACTTCAACACATAAACAATTAAAATAAATATTTAATCAAAATTCAAAATTCAAAATCCACTATCATAAAACTTTACACTACATACTTATCCAATAATATACATAACTTAAAAATATTTTAAAATTTTAATACAAATTGTACTTTACAGACTTTTAAATTTAGAACCTTACATACATACATGATGGTGCCCATGCATATATCTACATATGATACAAAATGATTATTACCCAAAAATTTATGTCGGATGTGACTAGTGAAAAATCTGCAGAGCTTCGCCTTCGTCTTGGCGACAAACCCAACTAAACAACCTGCGCGCGGTAAATCCAACGCGCTAAGTATTTTTACTTAGTGGGTGTACACTAAATTTAAAGATCATAAAACTTTATTTTCCCATACAAAAATTTTACATTTTTCAACATTTTTTAGGGTTCAAAAATATAATAAAACAAAAATTTCACCATATGAAGACTTTTCTCAAAACACAAATCATGAAATGCATCAAAGTCATATTTCAAGTATGTCTTTACAAAATTCAATTTTTTCAGTTTTCAATAATCATTTCATAACTCACTACTAATTATTAACTAAAATATATACATGAGAGTATAAGATTTCTTTTGAAGACCAGTTTGAAATGATTTTTCACCCAATCATTTTCTTTATTAAAATTTCACGATTAAATCAATTTACTAATAAATACGCATATAAAATACCTACAATTTGTTATTAATCATATAATTTCATTTATAAAAATTCTATTATATCTCGTTATGAAAACACTTTACTATCGATTACACATATCAAATACATAAAAATAATTTTCCATCCATTTACCCATAAAGTTTATATTCGCATTTACTGATTACTCAAGTTACTATCAATTTCATATACCAAATACGATCGATTATACATATCAACTACATAAAAATCATTTTCCATCCATTTACCAATAAAGTTTATATTCACATTTACTGATGACTTAAGTTACTATCAATTTTATATACCAAGTTACTATCAATTTTATATACCAAGTTACTTTCAATTTCATATACCAAATACGATCGATTACACATATCAAATACATAAAAATAATTTTCCACATATATATATATAAATTTTTCCAGATTCTTAAACTTTTATTAGAATTCACAAATAAAAATTACTTTATTAATAATTATACATGCAAAACACGTAAAAATTAATCCTATCAAAGACACTTGATTAAAAGTTTCAAATATCTAAATTATATACTTAATATACGTACTACTTATTATTAATTTTATAATTTCGATTTGTAAGAATTTTATTACAAATTCTGATGAAAGCATTTTACGAATAATTATTTTTATCGAACACGTAGTAATCATTATTCAAATATATATATAAACAATATAACACGATTTCGTTTAACAATTTTTATTTCAATCTTTTTAACACGATAACTCAATATCAATTGTTCAATAATAAAATCAAACAAAATACATAAATAATTAGTTTTTCAAAAACACATATATCAAACATGATTCAAGATAAACTTTAATCACCTAAATTTTTTTCAAAAGTCATTAAACACATTTACACTTTTATCTTTTCAACTAAATTTTATATCGTAATCATAATTATATTTTTGAAAACAATACATTATCGTCAAACAAAAATCAAAACACACTATATGAATTCCAACAATATTTTCGTAATACATTAACTAATCATTTAAAATTTTAACCAATTGTAAAATTCATAACATAATATCAATTTATAATTAAAAATGTCAACATTCATCATGTCAAATCTTACTTGTCACACCTAATTACAATATTGTCCTTTTTCACATATCATTTCTCTTTATAACATATTTCACACATTTTTTTTTATCAAATAACACTTATTAAATATATTTATGCTTCTACTATTTTTCTTTAATTAGAGCCATTTGTAAAATTTTATGACGATATCATGGATCAATAACGGATTTCCTTACATCGGTCAGACTAAACGACAATCCCGGCAACGATCACTCGGTGACTATCCACTAGGTCGCATATCACAATCTGTTTCCGTTTTGGGCCTGGGCACTCAGTGCCTTTTAGGGTTCGTCATATAACGTCTGTAATCAATTGTAACGGTGCAATACTGCTAATAATCACCATATTGGCTAGCCAACTATCAATCTCCACCTACTGATGACTAGTTTTACGTGGACCCTTTATATTTTTCAAGATTTCAAAATTTTCAATTTAAAATGAAAATTTTTAATCGCGTAAACTTTTTATTGCATATTTAAATCAATTCATCGAATTTCTTCTGTACATCATTTATGGTCATTTCAAATGACCATTTTACCTCTAGTTTTCATATCACATCTTAACACAATACTTATCACATTTTTTATGTTCTAATTTAATCTCAAAAGAGGAGAATCTCAACTTTTTCATTTTCAATTTCAAATTCGTTATACGTACCATCAACGCATGATATAATTAACACAACAAAGGAAATGAAAAGATGAAAATACCCCTAAGACACTCTAAATTTCAACTTAAGCCATAAGGGGTTTTATTTTACGAAATCGTTTTCGAAATCATTTTTCATCAAATAAACTCATCCAACGACATGCAATTGTCATATAATTAACACTCAAAACTATTTGATATCTCAAAAAATCAAATTAAACAATTTTCAAAGGAATTTACACATGGACGTCAAACTAATAAACGTAACTTTTTATTCTAACCATTATTTTATCACAAAATTATGCAAATATCATTCAAATAACATGAGAATGGAAAAGAATTGATAAAAATGTCCCTCGTTTCTTCTCCACTTAATATTTGGCCTAAAGAGTTATTTTTAAAAAATATTTATCGAAATCATTTATTAACCCATTTTTCACTCCAATAACAAGCCAATAACACACAAATAACATAAAAAATTATTTAACACATCAAAGAAACAAATTTATAAAGTTTCAAATAAAATTACATATTAATATGAAACTAATAAAAATAAAATTTTTCAACGATGTGTACACCAACCTTATGGGCTTGCTTTTTAGCTTTCCAATACCCAATGAGAGATTTTCACGTCTTCCTAATCTTCCCTAAGGCCTCACACATTCAAACCCTTACCTAGGGTTCAAAATAAATAAATTTCAATAAAGAAATTTACATATAATTGATCAAATACAAAACTAATTAAATTTACATGCTCTAGAAATTATTTAAACCATTTTTAACCTATACCTATCACAAAAAATCAAAACCCATAAACATACCTTGGATTTCACCCCTTTTTGAGTGAAAATTAACTTGGCAAATGGATGGGTTTTAATGGATTTAAAACATGAAATAGGTAGGTAATGAAATAAAAATGAAATTTGAGAGATTTAATAATTAAACAAATAAAAAATGAAGAATAGAAGAAGATGAACATGAGCAGAGGAAGAAGGAACTGATGTCAACGATGAAGAGCAGCAAATGAAAAAATCTGGGCAAAAACAGCTTTTTATAGTCACAAACTTCTCGTTTTTACAAAATTACCCTAATTTTTTTATTTACAAATTGACCCCAAAACTTTTTATTATTTATATTTACACCCCTACATACATTCTAACATTCCATTGGACACTCTTATCACCCACCATTCCACTATCTAATTCAAACTTAATTTATTTTAATTTTCATTAACAATTTCTTTAAAAATAATAATAATACTAATAATTATATTAATAAATTCTTTATTTAACTCAAGAATTATCCTCTACAATACGATCCAATTTCACTATCCTAACATTCCCATTCTACTACTTATTTTATTTAAATTCGAAAATAATTCATTACGCGAGAAAAACGTTTTCGAAAATATTCAATTTCACCTATTAATGATCAAAACATTTTACAATCGCGCGAATTTCATTAAATTCAAAATTTATTCCTATTTAATAAATTAATTATTAAATCAACAAATATTAATCGGACGGAAATAACTATCTAGGTGTTATAGATTCAACGTGTACGTCATGCCAATCCGTGAGCTGGCTTTGCTCTAGGAGACTTGGAGCTCAACGCTGAGCAACTCTGATCATGACCTGCGATCTGAGAGCTCATCTAAGTGAGCTAGGGTCATGTCTGCGCGAGCTGAGTATCCTGGGTGCTGAAGACTCTTATATACAAGCTGGATGCAGGATGTTACGTGAGCTTCCTCCTGCGAGTTGGAGGTTACCATGTGTTCTGAGGGCTTGATCTCCAAGCTCATCTCTTCGAGTTGCTAAGTAGAGAGTTGAATATTGATAAGCTAGGCCTTTGTCTGCTGGACTGGTCTATTGGATCAGTTTATTGGATTTTTTCCAGTTCATTTTGTGCAATCCAAAAATATATACAACAGTGTTCAAATGCTTGCCATATTGAATTTGGTATACACCTATGCATTGTATTTGAATGATATTGAGTTTAGAGGGACATTGCTCTTCTATGTCTTACTAATTTTATAGGTGCATGATATGTTAATTCAAGTTTTTTCTTATACTGGTTAAATTTACTTACATCAAGGTTTTGTTAATATTGAAATTGAGTTGAGTTGTGTGGATTTCAGAGATGTTCTTGTTGAGATTTTTGAGAGGTTTGGGATTGGCATATAAGTTAGTGATGGTTTGGGGGAATTTGCGTTGCTTTTTATTTGACTTTTATTTGGTTTTCATTCAAACTTGTCTAATTGTTTAGGTTTTCTTATGAGTTATTTAGAACTTAGTTTTGTTTATTGTTTTGAATATGTACTTTATATGGCTTTTCATTTTATTGAATGCTTGAATGTGCAAATTGTTTAGGTTTTCATGTGAATTATCATGAACTTAGTTTTGTTTCTGGTTTTGGATATGATTTATATATGGCTTGTTAGTTGATGTAATATTTGAACGCAAATATGTGTTTTTTTTTTTTGAAACTGCAAATATGTGTATTTATTAAGAGTAAATAGCACAAAACTTCTTGTTTGCCTTTTGATACTTAGAGCGAGGGACGGACTTATCATTGGGCCAGGGGGGACACGTGCCCCCCTTGAAATTTTTTTAAAAATTAATTATTAGTCATTAGGTTTGAAATATATATATGCAATGTCATAATTTTTCACGACCTTGCAATGGTATTGTGGGTTTGGTATCGCCTTTTTATTTGGTTGTCATCCGGGTTCAATTCCTTGCCCCACCGAAAAGTTTTTGCTTTTCCTCATTCTCCAGTCATTTGATATATAATATAAAAACTGTCAAATATCAGTACAAAGACAAATTGGCTTTGTTGGTTTTACAAGCCTCTCTCTTTAGAATGAGTACAGGTTCAACTCTATGTTTTCTCATAATACCTTTTTAATATTAATTTTAGTCTTTTTAATTTTATGGCATAGATCTTGTTTTTTATTTAGTATATTATATAAATAAAATGTTCGATACTAGTACAAACACAGATTAGTTTTGTTGGTTGTGCTTGTCTTTCTTCGAAAGGGAACCAGGGTTTGATCCCCTTATGTTTAATAATTTTTAAATTTTTAAATTTTTATGGCATAGATTTTGTTTTTCTTTCTTCCATCCACCATGGTTCAATCTCTTTTCCTATCAAAATATGTTATTTTTTCTCGATTTTTTTCCCATTAAGGTTTAATTAGTTTCCCTATTAAAGCATGTTTTTTTTTTCCATTATTACAAATTAATATTCAAATTTAAAACATTTTGACTTCACAAATTATAATACTCATTTTAAACTATCACAAATTATATCATGTTTATACGAATTAGAGAATAAAATAGAAATAGTGTATAATCAACTCATAATTTGTATGCTTTTGTTTTTATACTTATATTAAGAACGTTATTTTAAAAATTTTGTTACAATCTTGTAAGGATTAAAACTACATATCTTTTACTGTTTATGTATTTTAACTAATTTTATTTTATATAACGTCTTTCTAGCAATTGAATGAAACATTACAAAAAGAAAAAATATATATATAACTTAGTTTCCTGATGTTATAATTATTACATAGAAATGCCCCCCTACCCCCTCCTCACAAAAATTTCTGGGTTCGCTACTGCTTAGAGCATCTCCAATGCAAGTATGAATTGTAAAAAAATAGAGTACTACATAGTATAAATTGATAGATGATTAAAATTAACCTCTCCAATACAAACTTCTATAACCATTATCAAAGCTGATATGACAAAAAAAAAAAAAAATAGAGGCTGTCAATCTCAATGTCTATTTTTAGAAAGTCTCCTAGACAGCTATGTTAGCAATAAATGAATAAAACTTTAATCAAATAATATTTTATGATAATTTACTTTAATGATATATTATTATTTGACAATATAGCATAAATATGGATTGTTTGTCAGCAATAAATGTGTATCCTATGTGGCATAAATATGGATCGATAGGCACTCAAATCTAAAAAGACTTTTCAGTACTATTATATTTATTTCAGTGATAAATAGTCAAACAATAATATATCATTAAAATAAATTATCATAAAATATTATTTTATAGAAGTTTTACTCATTTATTGTTGATATGACTGTCTAGGAGATTCTATAAAAATAGATACTGAGGTTGACAGTCTCTATTTTTTTTTTTTTTTTTTTTGCCATGTATGCTTTGATAATGGTTATGGAAGTTTACATTGGAGAGGTTAATTTTAACTCTCTATCAATTTATCCTATATGATACTTCATTTTTTTACAATTTATACTTGCATTGGAGATGTTTTTAGAATCAATCTTACTAAAAACTGACATTGACATTCCTTGCTATTAGTCAAACTCTTTTAAAATTAATGTTGGACCATGTTTGACTATTAAAAAGACTAAAATATCCCAAAAAAAAAAAAATTGAAGTCTTTTAAAAAATTGAAGTTACCATAATACCCTTAATAGTTAATTCAAAAAGCTATAATGGATATTTTAATAAGATAAAAATTAAAAGAAAAGACAAAATTTTAAAAGAATTAAAAAAAAAAAAAGGCTTTTCTTTTCAAAAATAATTAAGAGAAAAAAATTGGATCTCCACTGTGGAGATTTTTTTTTTTTTTTTTTTTTAAAAAAGGAAAATTAAAAGAAAAAAAAATATATGTATCCATGGAGATGTAGATTCAACCCCATCATTGGAATCTCCTTAGCTGATGGCATCCTAAACATGGATCTCTATGTCCATAGAGATTAAAATTGGTGGAGATGCAATATGGTATTTGTTTCTCTCTCTCTCTCTCTCTCTCTCTCTATATATATATATATATATTTTTTTTTTTAATTTCTATTTTTTTTAAAAAAATAAAAATCTATTATGGAGATCCCAATTTATTTTTTCATTTTTTTAAAAAATTATTTTTAAAAGATCTTCTTTATCTATTTCAAAATTAATATACAATGATCCAATTTTTTTCCATTTTTTAGAATTTAATTTTTTATTTTAAAAAAAAACGAAAATATAAGATAAAAAGACAAAAATATCTTTGGAGACATTAAGTTGACTAACTTTGATTAATGGCAGGGGAGGTCAATGTTAGTTTCTAGGTGTAAAAAGGCAAATCTTAGGGAGACATTATATGCTATTTGTTCATTTGTTAAACTGTGTCTAAGACCAAGAAAGTTAAGTCATCACACGAAAGCCCAACTAATGATAAAAGCTTTCTAACACAAGCACTTATGTGCTACGGACCAAGCCAAGTACATATACGTATTATAGACTCATACAAAAACAAATTGTATATGGGAAGATTCAAATCCAGCTGTTGTAGAATAAATCAAACTCTAATATCATGTCAATAATCATTATATCCAAAAACTTACCTAAGGGCCCAACTAATAATAGTGTAACTCTAACAAACTGCAAATGACCTTGTCAACTTATCAATCAAGCTTGTGTTTTGAGTTGGTCTAGACTAGTAAGTGATTAAGTATATCGGCCATTCTTTTTGTAACTGGAAACTTCTGTTTCTCTGCTTTGTTGTGTGAAGATGTAAACTTATTTTACTTGTAGATGTATAGGATAATTGATGAAGTATAAGTATTGAACACATGGCTGTCAAAGGGAATTTTCTTTCTTGGCATGAGCATATACAAAGTTATTTTTGGTTTGTCTTAAATGTATGGTCTTGTGAGTATTCTCTGCTTTTTGTATTATTTCTTACCTCAAAAACCTAGATGATTGTCATTTGAAAGAGGATAGTAGGTATTGGTTTTCTTGACAGTTTCGTTGTTTTACTCACTGATAACTTTATATTTATAGAGTTATTTTATCTTTTTAAATTTGAATTCTTGCTTAGTTCTTAATATTTTTATTATTATTAAGTAAATTATTTCATATTTCTTTTATTTTTATTTTCAGAATAAAATTGGTTAAAAATGCGCATGTGGACCCCACCAAATAATATTGTTCAAGACAAGATCATCGTTACAAAATGAATATCATTCCCAGCAAGTTCATCACCTCAAGAATTACTCGAATCGGAGATCGCATAAAGAAATTATCGCGGTTTAAAGATAGGGTATTCTAGAAATAAATATTATGTCATGCTGATGTAAAAAATGATGTAATCAAAATTATGATGTAAGCAATGATGTAATAGAAGTTGACTTGAATAGGGTAGGTGAACGATGATGTAAGCAATGATGCAATTTGAAAGTTGACTTTGAATGGGGTAGGTGAAAGATGATGCAAGCGATGATGCAAAATGGTGGAAAATCAGGAAACGATGATGCAATCGATGATGTAATTGGAGGTGAATTTGGCCTATAAATAGGCCTTAGAATCACCATTCTAAGCATTTCATCACAAGCTAAAACAATAAGTAGTTTAGAGAAAGAGAGAGAGAGCTTGGAGAGGAGGAGCAAAGTAGAGGAAGAAATTATACGATGAAGCTTCAATCCACTAAGTTTTCCTATCTTTTGTTACGTTTAATTCTCTAATTTTTGTAAATTCTATTATGGAGTAGATTTGTTTTCTAAGGTTATGATGTAGCCTAACTTTGATGTTCCAAACCTTTGTTCAATTCAATTAATGATTTTCTATCTTGGTTGATGCATTTAATATTGTTCTTAATGCTTCTAAATAATTGGCCACTATTTAGTTGAAATTGTTAATCATAATGATAGCGGAAGCTGATTTATGTGTCTAGTTCATTGTATTTGATGTCATAAATTACATGTAGGATAGGAATATACCTGCATGGTTTGTGTAGTCTATAAAAGAGATCCATAAATTTTAATGAATCCTTTAATGTTTTGACTTACATGGGAACATAGTAGTTAATCTTTATAGGGTATTTTCCTTAGACCTCAGGAGGGGCTATGTGAATAATTCAGGGAATCTCGACTAGCAACTGAATAGTTAATTTTTGTTAAAAAGAACAAAGGGGAGGAACACATTAGTTATGGTGAAATCATAATCTTAGAGTTTTTATTCATTGAATTAATTTTCATTTATTTTCAATTGCAATTAAATTTAGTCATAGTTATCAACTCATTTACTCAAATTTCATCTACCAAATAAAATTTGAGTTATTTTAATTTTGGGCATTAATTAACAACAATCCTCGTGAGACGATACTTCTCTCATTACTTTATTACTTGTTCGGCTCGTTCACTTGCGATTTTGCACAACAAGTTTTTGGCGTCGTTGCCGGGGATTGTTTGTTTCAATTAATACTAATACTACGTAACTCAATTTTTAATTTGGTCATTTATTTATTTATTTTTTTTATTTTTTTTATTTGCTTTATTACTTGTGAGTTTTATGGTGTATGAGAAAGTCTGGGGGCGAAGTTTTACTATTCGACCCAGAAATTGAAAGAACTTGTCGTAAGAATCGGAAAGAAGTAAAGAAGACTGCAAGTACTGCTCTCATGGATATGGCTGAAGGACCCAACAACACACAAAACATTGTACCAATAGATGCTGAAATTCGAGCATTACGAGATTATGCTCTACCCACGGTGGGTAATACTTCAGCGATACGGCGACTGACTATTGCTGCTAACAACTTTGAGATTAAGCCAGCAATCATCCAGATGGTACAAAATTATCAGTTCAGTGAGGCTCCGAACGATGATGCAAATGTCCACATTGACAACTTTTTGGAAATCTGTGATACGTTCAAACATAATGGTGTTACTGATGACGCCATCCGTTTGAGATTATTTTCATTCTCCCTTCGAGATAAAGCTAAAAGTTGGCTCAACTCGTTGCCATCAGGGAGTATTACTACATGGGACATCTTGGCACAAAAATTTCTGGCCAAATTCTTTCCACCAGCTAAGACTGCAAAGCTGCGAACCGAGATTGCCACATTCAGACAGCTTGAGGGAGAATCATTGTACGAAACGTGGGAAAGATTCAAGGATCTGCTAAGACGGTGCCCACATCATGGAGTTGCTGACTGGTTGCAGCTACACACATTCTACAATGGTTTGGGGAGTTCCACGAGAACATTAGTAGATGCCGCAGCTGGTGGAGCACTTTTGGGGAAACCCCATCAAGCCGCTTGGGATTTACTAGAAGAAATGGCTGCAAATGCCTATCAGTGGTCATCAGAAAGAGCAGTTCCAAAAAAAGTTTTCGGAATACAAGAAAATGATGTCTTAACCAGACTTTCCACTCAGGTCGAGACATTAGCCAAGAAACTCGGAAACTTGACAGCAAATGCAATTCATACTTAGTCAGCATCCTGTGATTTTTGTGGAGGAGACCATTCCAACGGGCAATGCGATGAAAACCAGACAAGTCAAGCATTTTTTGTGGGCAACAGACCGCAAAATAACCCGTACTCCAACACATATAATCCAGGATGGAGAAATCATCCCAATTTTTCATGGAAAAACAATGATCAACCCAGACAGTCATATCCACCACCACCTCAACAGCAGCAGGCCAACAAACCATCGCTTGAAGAAGCACTAGCTCAGCTCACCGAAAGGACTAATCAATTTATGACAAGAACAGACATCACGCTTCAGAATCAAGCTGCCTCCATTCGAAATCTAGAGGTACAAATGGGTCAAATCTCAAATCTACTGACTGCAAGACCTCAAGGAACCTTACCAAGCAACACAGAGACCAATCCTAGGGAGCATGTTAAAGCTGTCACATTACGAAGCGGTAAAATGCTGAAAGAGCCTGTTAAAGGAACAGACGAGAAAGAAGGACCTAGCAAAGTAGAAGAAGAAGTGATGGTTGAGCAAAAAGAAGCAGAGAAGCCAAAGTCAAAGTTGTTCCCAGACAATCCGCCACCATACAAACCACCATTACCCTTCCCTCAGAGATTTCAGAAACAGAAATTAGAAAAACAATTTTCTAAATTTCTGGAAGTTTTTAAGAAGCTGCAAATTAATATTCCTTTTGCAGATGCTCTGGAACAAATGTCCAGCTATGTGAAGTTCATGAAAGAAATCCTCTCAAATAAAAGGAAGCTGGAAGAACATGAAACGGTAGCTTTGACTGAAGAATGCAATGCAATCTTGCAGAAAAAGCTACCGCCCAAACTCAAAGATCCAGAGAGTTTCACAATTCCTTATACCATTGGTGATTCATTCTTTGATAAAGCATTATGTGATCTTGGTGCAAGTATTAACTTAATGTCATTCTCCGTGTTCAAGAAACTCGGCTTTGGAGAAGCAAAACCCACTACAGTATCGTTGCAGCTAGCTGATCGTTCAATCAAGTATCCAAGGGGAATCATAGAAGATGTACTAGTCAAAGTGGATAAATTCATATTTCCTGCGGATTTCATTGTGCTAGATATGGAAGAAGATCAAGAAATACCCATCATTTTGGGTAGGCCATTCTTAGCAACAGGAAGAACTCTTATTGATGTACAGAAATGTCAATTTATATTAAGAGTTCAAGATGAAAAAGTGACCTTTAATGTGCTAAAAGCGCTCAAACATCCACATGATATTGGCAACTGCATGAGGGTAGATATAATGAAAGAATGTATCAAAGAAAATGCTAAGTTTTACAAAGAGCGCACAAAAAAGGGGTAGGATCCATGTATCCTAAATAGGGAGTTCACTCTAGATCGTCGATTCAAAGTCAACAGAAAAAGACTTAAAGCTTACATGGATGGTGGAGAGCCCCAACAGAAAGCCACTATTGCGCTTTCAGACCCAACTTAAAGCGCTTTTCAACAGTCAAGCTAACGACTATAAATTAAGCGCTTCTTGGGAGGCAACCCAAGTTTTTCTTTCTTAACTAGTTTTCTTTTGTTTGTGTGTTATTGTGTGTTATTATTATTATTATTATTATTATTATTATTATTATTATTTTAATAATTTTCTTTTCTTTTTCAGAAATGGAGACAAGTCTTGCAGCACTCAAAAATCATTTTCCTACTCTGCCTTAAGATGTACTCAGAAAGATTTACAAGTGCAGACTCGAAAAAATGAGGGCACTAACATGTTTAGGTCTTCCAGAGCATATTCGAGGGATCATTGAAGCTAAGGTACGTCTAACAGGTGAGTTGAATGATTCATTCATTAAACGTTTATCAGGATTGGGAAGAAGTTCTTACTCAAAGAAGAGAAGAGCTAAAAGAATGGGAGTCTGTCATAAGTGTGCGAGATGGAGCTGCGACACAAGCTGTAGAAATCGTGGATTTATCCATAAATCGACAAGATAAACTTAAATGCATAAAGGATGGGCTGAGTAAGGAGTCTCTAGATAACATCCGTGAGACTCTTGAGACACATCCTTGTGGGAAAGTTCAACGCATTTTTTTAGATTTATGGGAGTTATTCAGTAAAGAGAAACAGCGTTATAATCTTGGGAATCTGACTTTAAAAGACCCTGTTTGCTAGTTTATAAGAAAACTGGATGGGAAACCGATCCTCAACTCATAGAAGTTGTTTAATCCGTTTCTGGACGTAAAACCAGAGGAAGATGTGAGCCACAATCACAACTACTGTAGCATCAATTTTTTTTTCTTTGTTTAGCAGTCTGTTTCAAATTTTTTGATAATTGTGTTTACTTTTCCTTACCTGTCATTTTGGATTTTTAGGTCGTTTCAAACTTTCTTGATAAGTGTGTTTACTTTTGTCGTTTCATCACCTAACATTTTTTATTTTTAGTAGCTCTTTTCAAAATTTTTCAATGTCTGTGTTTACTTTTTGACGTTTGTGTTTACTTTTTCGATGTTTGTGTTTACTTTTTGACATTTCGTTGCCGAACTTTTTGAATTTTGTATTTTTAGCGACTTGTTTTAACGTTTTTTTTTTTTAAGATTGTGCTTTCTTTTTGACATTTTTACACTTAACGTTTCTTTTTCCCTCTGACCAATATTGTTTAGCATTGTAAAACTGTTCTTTTACTCTTTCATCTTCTTTAAATAAGTGTTTATAACTGATAACAAATAATTCGTTTTCTCTGAAAAAAAAAAATGGTAGAGTCCTCAAGCAGTAAATTCAAAAACATCTGTGTTTTTTGTAGCCCAAAGTCTGGTATGAGTACACAATATTCAAAGGCAGCTGCTGAACTTGGTACAGCTTTAGCTACCAGAAACATAGATTTGGTGTATGGAGGAGGCAGTTTAGGACTGAGAGGTTCTGTCGCGGTAACTGTAACTGTTGGAGGTAGGCAAACCATCGGTGTCGCAGTAAAGCCTTTGGCTGAAAGGAAAGATATCATCGGAACAAGTATAGGTAATGAGTTTCAGGTCACGAGCATACACGGACGAATGGCGTACATGTTACTCAGTGCTGATGCATTTATCACGTTACCTGGTGGTTTGGAAACATTTGAAGAAATCTTCAACATTGCGTCCTGGGCCCATTACAACATTCACAAAAAGTCATTAGGTTTGCTTAACACTAACAGTTTTTATGATGGTTTATTGGCTTTTCTTGATCATGCTGTGGAACAGGGTTTTATGACTCAAGCAAACCGGCGTATTCTAGTCTCAGCTTCCAGTGCTGATGAACTAATTGACCAACTGCAAGACTTTGTACCCGAAGTTGATCCAATCATGTCACAGGTGGTTTGGACTCCTGAATCAAGCGGTAACAAGAAGCGTGCACTGGATCTTAATCTTCGGTTGTAACTTTCCTATCCTATGGTTTTATTAATAGCATTTTCATTTGAGTTTTTCTTCTTTTTATTTTACTAGACATTGGGGACACTGTCTCAAATAAGTTTGGGGGTAGAGTTTGCTATTATTAAAACCATAAGATTCAAAAGCTGGTCGGAGTTGAAACTAAAAGATGGCAGAGTAAGGAGTACTTTTGTACTCTTGAGACGCATCTTTGTTTTCATTTCAAAAACAAAAAAAAACAAAAAAAACAAAAAAAAAAAAGCAAAAAGATTTTCATTATTTGTTTTATTATTTTTCTTTCTACCCTAACAAGTCGACTACTTACTTTGTGTTTATTAATAGAGTTTTAATGCATGTTTTTTGTTGAATATCTTTACTAAGGAATAGTCATGAACATCTTTGCATGATTTGAGACTTCTGAATGTTATGATCTTAGTTAATTGAGTAGATAAATATCATGTTTACATAAATTGTGGACTATTAGTGGAGATTATCCTTGATGAGGATTTGAGCCTTTTAAACGTTTCATTTTGAGAGATTTATTTGTTTCTACTCTTAAACACTCTTCACTTTGTTCTTAATAGATGATCTCTATGGGTTTTGCATTGAATACTGAAGAACAAATCATTATTGTAGATAATATGAGTTGCTTTGATTTGAAAATTGGATCGACTTCTTAGAAGTAATATAGGTCATTTTTACTCCACAAAAGCCTACTTTCCTACTTTAAATGGAGACACATCATAAACCCTTTGAAGCCAAACACTTTAAACATTTTTCTCTGTTTACCTTTATTAAATGACCCTATTGAGCCTTTAAATTTAGTCATACCTTATGAAGTTTGGGATCATGCGATGAAGTAAAAGAGGAGAAGGGAATTGAAGTGTTAACATTTACACTATGTGTTTCTAAAATAAAAAAATAAAATAAGAAAAAAAATGTTGAAAAAAAAAAAAAAGAAAAAAAAATGTGTGATGAAGTAAGGAGAATAAATGGAGTACTTTGATATGATCATAAGTTCTTGTTGAACCTGTACCCTAAAATTTCTTACATATCAATTAACTATAGCCCAAATACAATCTTTAATAAAGCCTATTGATCTTCAAGAGGAAGTCCAATTTGAGAGTTGAAGTCTGTCATCATGCTTTATCTACGTTCTTAGTATTTGATTCCAATTATGAGATCTATTCACTTAAAAGTGCGGTTCTTTTTAAACGTCTATATGTGATGTAAATGACGCTTGCTATGCCTTTACATAACCTCTGTCACATATGATTGCATGAGTGTTTGCTTTAGGATTCATGAGGGTTATGAGAGATATCTTGTGAGAATTAGAGTCGAAGCGAAATAAGTCCATAACATGTGAATATGATGTTTTGAAATGAAATTGCTTTGAAAGTGGTGTGAGATTGTTGATGATTATGTTTTAGATCATTAGTGACTTATCCTTAGTCCTGATACAAGATCATACATGTATGAGACTTCTGTTAATTTGTATTTAGTGAGATGTTGATAAGTTATGGGTGGAATCTTTTAACATTTGTGGGTATCGTTGCTGGTAAACCCTCAGGAGACACAACTCCTCCTACTAGGGACACCTAGGGGTTTAAAGGCTTATGGCATATGCTCAATGTCATCGTGTTTATCTACGAAAATGGATTGTGATTTAATTTTTGTGGTTTTAGCTTAGATTGTTAGTTTTAGTTTTACTTGAGGACAAGCAAAATCTTAAGTTTGGGGGTGTGATAACTTTATATTTATAGAGTTATTTTATCTTTTTAAATTTGAATTCTTGCTTAGTTCTTAATATTTTTATTATTATTAAATAAATTATTTCATATTTCTTTTATTTTTATTTTCAGAATAAAATTGGTTAAAAATACGCATGTGGACCCCACCAAGTAATATTGTTCAAGACAAGATCATCGCTACAAAATGAATATCATTCCCAGCAAGTTCATCGCCTCAAGAATTACTCGAGTCGGAGATCGCATAAAGAAATTATCGCGGTTTAAAGATAGGGTATTCTAGAAATAAATATTATGTCATACTGATGTAAGAAATGATGTAATCAAAATTATGATGTAAGCAATGATGTAATAGAAGTTGACTTGAATGGGGTAGGTGAACGATGATGTAAGCAATGATGCAATTTGAAAGTTGACTTTGAATGGGGTAAGTGAAAGATGATGCAAGCGATGATGCAAAATGGTGGAAAATCAGGAAACGATGATGCAATCGATGACGTAATTGGAGGTGAATTTGACCTATAAATAGGCCTTAGAATCACCATTCTAAGCATTCCATCACAAACTAAAACAATAAGTAGTTTAGAGAAAGAGAGAGAGAGCTTGGAGAGGAGGAGCAAAGCAGAGGAAGAAATTATACGGTGAAGCTTCAATCCACTAAGTTTTCCTATCTTTTGTTACGTTTAATTCTCTAGTTTTTGTAAATTCTATTATGGAGTAGATTTGTTTTCTAAGGTTATGATGTAGCCTAACTTTGATGTTTCAAACCTTTGTTCAATTCAATTAATGATTTTCTATCTTGGTTGATGCATTTAATATTATTCTTAATGCTTCTAAATAATTGGCCACTATTTAGTTGAATTGTTAATCATAATGATAGCGGAAGCTGATTTATGTGTCTAGTTCATTGTATTTGATGTCATAAATTACATGTAGGATAGGAATATACCTGCATGGTTTGTGTAGTCTATAAAAGAGATCCATAAATCTTAATGAATCATTTAATGTTTTGACTTGCATGGGAACATAACAGTTAATCTTTATAAGGTATTTTCCTTAGACCTCGGGAGGGGCTATGTGAATAATTCAGGGAATCTCGACTAGCAACTGGATAGTTAATTTTTGTTAAAAAGAACAAAGGGGAGGAACAGATTAGTTATGGTGAAATCATAATCTTAGAGTTTTTATTCATTGAATTAATTTTCATTTATTTTCAATTGCAATTAAATTTAGTCATAGTTATCAACTCATTTACTCAAATTTCATCTACCAAATAAAAGTTGAGTTATTTTAATTTTGGGCATTAATTAACAACAATCCTCGTGGGACGATACTTCTCTCATTACTTTATTACTTGTTCGGCTCGTTCACTTGTGATTTTGCACAACACTCACCACTTTATCCCACACTCAAATAGCATGTTTAGCTTCAACATTGAGGTACCTCTGTTGTGTTTGGAGTAAATACCATGATGCATCGATTGCTTGATAACGCCTTTGCCAATTTGTTTTGGTCAAAGAACACAGAATGGGTTTTCTTTTATGTTGATAATCATTAAGTTTTTCTAAGCACATGAAAGTTGTAAACTTTGTACTTCCCTCGAACTCTATTTAGTTGCAAGTAAAATGTTCTTGACTTGAATTTGCAAATTGGTCACAGTAATGGGCCAGGGAAAGAATTCTATTTTGGTATTGTAGTTTTGGTTTTTACTGGTTTCAAGTAGCGATGATAGCTTTTGTTTTATTCAACAAGACCTGTATAGTTTTGAACTGTACTGTTTTCCTTTTGTATATCGCTTGTACCATCTTCTTGTAATGATAATCTGAGTGAAATGTGCGTTAGATATGTGTTTATGGTTAAGTGTAAACTAGAGGAAAGAAGTTACTCTATAATTTTTTAATAAAAGCTAAGGCCCTTTAGTTATATGTACACTTATCACATGCTCAAGGGGTTTGTGCACGTGTCTTTTTTCCTTAAATAGTCCAAGTAGATGAGCTTGGTGGAATGTATACATATGAAACACTTATTGTAGATGTGAAGGTTACTGCCTTATCTTGCAGTAATTCTTGCAATATCAGTACAGATCTGAAAACTCTGATCCTGTGGACAAATATTTACTCTTTGAGAAATTTAGCCATTATAGAGAATACCACCTTGGTCTCAAATGTTCGGACAACCTAAATTTTTGTGGAATATGGGATGAGTTTGAGGCTGGTTTTGTGGCTTTGCAAATTGAATCGGATGCCATAAATGTTGTGAATCTTCGCAATGGTGTTTGCTCATCCAGGTCTGAAATACTTAATATTGTGTTTAGGTTGTGAAAGTTTTGGTTGAGAACTTCAATATCTTGTGAATTGGCTCATGTTCTGACTTCTGAGAGGATGTAATTGTGTATGGAATTATACTGGAAGGTGAAAGTGATAAAAAAGCTACTCTTGTCTTTCTATTCGAGTTTCCTACATTTTATCATACATTTCATGCTGTAAACGCTAGAACATATTGTTGTTACATGAATATGTATGTTGTTTATTCAGATTGCATGATTAATAATTTGCTTTGATTGTCCTCCTTTGAGCTATGAAGGCTGATTAAAATGTTGTTACAATGGTAGAAGCTTAAACATATACTTTGATGATAACTAGCATGCTTCCATGTCAATTTTTTGGAAAGCGAGCAATTTATGAAAATAATTTTGACTCTTAACTAGATAAAGGAAGGAGAGTACCTTCACGATCAAATATTTCAACTGAAAATATATCTTCATATGAAACACAATCTAAAACTAATAATTTAAATTATAAAACTTACTTTAAAATGTCATGAAACACATTGGAGATGAAGTTGATGTAAAGTTGTGGAAAATATATATTTGATGCTTAAAGATCTTACAAAAAAGGAAGGAGAACTTGAACATCAGAAAGTTAGTCTCATTTTAAGTGCTCAATAGCAACAATCTTCAACGAAGAACTATGAATGTTTGGGTTGCCAAGGGAAATACCTATGAGCATACGTAAGTATACGTGATGAGTTGGATATTTGCATTATAGTACGAATTCAAATAGTATGATTTTGATTTTAATTAACATATATTTTATATTAAAAAAAAACATAATTAAAGTATTGAAAAAACTTTTCTCAAAATAAAGAAAAAAAATATATTCAAAAAACTCAATGGCCTGGGGCTTGGCGGTGCCGTGCTCCTGTAGAACCCCCACAGCCCAACCACTTAATGTGAAGTTATTGAAAGAGAGGGAAATACATGTTTTGAGCGCCTTTTTTTTTTCTTAATAGAGAAATATATGTTAGGAAAATATGAAATTAAAATGAAAAGAGAATATTAAAATTCAGAAAATTAAAATAAAGTATATAAATAAATTTAAAACATTAAAATATATTTTGATCCGAAGGTCATAAAATTATGTTAAAAATTGTGCCCTAATCCTTCCTGTTTGAAATTATTCTTAATTTTTTGATTTTTAATAAAATAACTTATGTTTATCATGTAAAGTACATAATGTTATAATAATTATTATTAATTTTAATCTCATAATTTAAAATTAAACATTCTTGTTCTTGGAAATTTCCTTCCTTACGGTGGGTGGAAAGCAGGTGTCGACATATATGAATCTACTTTTATGATGTGAAAAAATAATTAAGAAAGAGAGCCTCCAAATTTGACTTGGGCGGTGTTTGTTGGAAATTTCACACGGTATGGTCGGTGGACAAGAAAGAGAGCCTCTAAAGTTGACTTGTGTTCTTGCTATCAACGAAGGATCAAAAAATGGAGTGATATTGTTTAGTCTAACTTGCAAGGAAGCTGCAGGAATCTGTAATCCGGTACAAGAAAATTTTGTTGAGCTACTCATTTCCTTTGCAGGTTAGTAGATCAGTCATTCTCTTATTGATTAATCGTATATATAACTTGTTGATCTTTTGTTCTGTGCATATTAAATGTCAAATTTTAAACTTAATTTTGCTTTGTAGATTGTATAATTCTCAAATCACTCTTGTATTTAAAATCACCACTATCTTTAATTTTTTTAAGTTGTGTCACATTACTTTATATAAATATATAGAAGTTGTTAGGATTATGTTTGTTTGTTTAGCAGGCTGTGAAGTTCAATACTATGTCTCATTTGCCTGATGATGAACGTCTCGATGGACGTTTCTCTGGATTTTTCGATAGACTTTTGAATCCGAAGGAAGTCGAAATACCCCCAAGTTTACCTCCCGATATGGTCGAAATGCAACCTCATGAAAGATCGATACATCTATCTGTAAGGACTTTAGTAATATTTTCCTGCCTGTTTATTTACATTAATAGCTTATATTTTATATTGATTTGGCTGTATATATGAATTAGTTGAGTTAGAATTAATGTTAGTTGCATGAATCTTTCATGTCATGCTTGGTTTTACTTGTATTACTTATCCTATCAATCATTTATTTGTGTGTTGCAAGGACATCTCTCAGCAGATCAGACAACAAAATGCAGACAATGAGAGGGTGGGCCTAGATTTAGGCGAGTCTTCAGGGGTTAAACCAAGAAAGACGAGATCAAAGGTTTGGGAAGACTTTGTGAAGTATAAAGATGAAAATGGGAAGGACTTGGCCAGATGTAAGGGTTGCGGGAAGGTCTTTGATGGTTCTAGCAAGTTAGGAACTACTCATCTCAGAAATCATTTCATCAGCTGCCAAAGAAAGAGAAATGGAGGCGGGGGTGGAGATAACTTAGCAGGCAATTTAAGTGATACGATTGCCATTAAAGAGAAATCTGTGATGGATCAACCATTGAATCGCTTGGATGTGGCAAGAATGATTATTAAGCAAGGTGATGCATCCCGTATAGACCCCACAAACAAGGATTACATAATTGAGCTTTACAAGGAAGAGAAGAAAAAGCTTTGCAATTATTTCGAGAAACACTCATGTCGCTTGTGTTTAACATGTTATAATTGCGATGATGAAATTGACGACTCAACTTGTTTGATGGTCTGGTTTATTGATGATGATTGGAAATTGAAGAACAAGATTTTAAAACATTTTGACGGTGATTACTTCAGTGATGACTGGGGTAATTTTAAAATAAATTATATTAAAAAAGTGATTCGGGAATGGGGAATTGAAAACAATTTATCCTTCGTTGTTATGGAAGGTTATTTTGATGGTAATTTGTGTGAGGAAGTTGACTGGTTTAGTAATCAAGGTTCAGTCCTTTTCAATAACAAGTTGCCATGCGGTGAAGCCTTTTTATCTTTCTTTGAATTGCGTGTCAAATATCTCTTATATGAAAGTCTGAAAGAACTTTTTAATAATATAAGGGAGACATCATTTGAGAATGAAAACTTTCGGAATGCTCCTACGGACGAACAATTGCAGACAATTCGGTCAAAAGGTATCGCCGATTTGATAGATGTTCTTAAGAACGTATTGGGTCTCAAAGAAGCAGGTTTTGAGTTAGCGAATATTGATCCTCATTTTAAAATTTTAACAAAAGAAAAATGGGATGTACTGAGGGCCCTTTACGACTTGCATGTTCTCCGACAATATTGCTACAAATACAAAACTGCAAATACTTGTTTTCCCCGGCTTTGTGGCGCATATAAGTGTTTTAAAGAATTGAGGAAATGCCATATTAACTCGTGTCGTGATGATATAATCGAAAGAGCTGGGTGCGAACACAGTTTAGTTCTAGCGGTTGCTTCAGTACTTGATCCGCGATTCAAAATGGATATTGTAAAAAATTGGTATAAGGAGATCTTTGGTGATGAATGCGAGAAAGAATTTGCAAATTTCAAACGTGACTTCACTGATATTTACAAGGGATATGCAAGGGAGACCAATTCTTCAATTTCATACAAAATGTTAGATCCTTTGGGAAAACCGTGTAAATCTTCTTATGAACCGAATCATGTCCAGTTGGTAAAGTCGGATCTTGATCGTTATCTCAAAGAGGACAAATTTCCTCCATTCGAAGATTTTGATATACTTGAATGGTGGCGAGTTCATGCTCGGCGCTTCCCCACTCTCGCAAGAATGGCTCGGGATTTTTTGTCAATTCAAATTGAATCCTTTCCTTCTTCTGTTTCAGATGATGAGATACATCATTTGGAAAAGTTAGATTTCGCAGAGGTTTCAGATGCTGAGATACACCGTACGAAAGAGTTAGGTATCAAAGAGGCTTACATATGCACGGAAAGCTGGTTGGATGCGTGAGGTAGGAATTATGATACATAATTGTGTTATTTTATTTTATTCTCATTTCCAGCTGTTGAGAAACTTTAGCCGTTTAATTTAAGCGTCATTTACTTTTCTAATGTTGATAATTTATTACTACTATTAAGGTACTGTTATCAATACTTTTGGTGGCTTCTAATATGTTAGTTAACTGCTTTCATTAGATAAATTTTAATCTTGCAAAGTTCTAAAAAGAAAAGCAAACGGAAATAAAAATAAGGGCTTAAAATTGTGTATATGCTTAAATCAGAATCATCAGTACAAGAATTGTATATTTTGTCTTTTGATCACGGAATAATTTGACTTGATTGAAGTGGTTAATTACTTATAAGTATTTGACGGAAAATATAAATTGTAAATTTATAAACTCTATTTTTATTGCTTATGATAGAGATTCGAATTAATTTATACATAGTAAAGACAGACCTTGAAATTTATGCAAATTATGATTTTTTTTTTTCCTTAAATAACAACGACTCTTGAATGTAATGCTATTGAAGATTAAATTCATTCAAAAATATAAAATACATAAGATAGTATCATTATATTTGTATATGTAGATTATCATATTTGTCATAAACATATCATAATAAAGTCATAATTTAAGGAGTCAAGGATGTCAATTTCAAAATATTAATCTTGTTTACTATCTAAAGGGAGATTTGTCAAATCTAATTGAAGTTTTGTCAATGACAAAAATTACGCTTTAACGGTAAATTTAGGTAAAAACTTCTTATCATATACCAAAATCATCTAATAGTTTCAAAAATTAGATTTGAATTGTCTCCTCATCTAAACTTAGTTTTAAACTTTTTGAAACATATGATTGATAATAGTGAATAACCAGCTATTTATTGATTGTAGTGTTTATAACTAAGCTAGTAGAGAAAGTTTAGGCGTAGAAGAATCCAAGTCCTTCAAAATTTATTTCGTTCTCTTAGAGCAGTGTTTCTTCAATATTACATTTCTCATTGTGTGATATGTGTATTTTGTTAGAGTGTGAAGCCTGAATCAATATTGTGGGGCTATGCAAACGCATTGGGGATCGAGCTCCCCACTTAGCTCATAGAGGCTTTTGTGCATAGAAGAAATCCTTTCGAGCCACTAATGTGTGGTGTGACCTTGGCGCCACAACCAGAGGTCGGGCCACAGGTAACATGCACGCCACACAAGACCAAACTCTGTGACCTGTGGTTGCGTACACGTCATCAGTATGTGTAGTAACTACTGCGACTTTAGGTTGTGCCACACCTTGTGTGACTCTGACCTATTTAGAAAAGAAATTTTACAAGAATTGGAAATCTTGTGTATCCTTAGAATTATAAATATCCATGTCATGTGTGAGGGTTGAATGAGGGATAAGCCCAGAATTAGAGAGAGATTTTGAAAGGGTGTTGAAAGTAGTTGTATGTGAGAGTCACAAGTGAGAGAAAGAGACAAAGTTGTTGTCTGTAAACATCCTTTTATAGTAGAAAGAGTGTCAGTGCGCTTCGAGGATGTAGAGGATTCCCTAAATCCCATAAAAATCTTGTGTCTCTTTTATTTTTTTGCATTATGTGTTTTCTTGATTTGTGTTTTGTAATCACCGCATTTCCTAACATATTTGGCATAAATAAGATCTGGACTTGGTCCTCATAAATTGTCGGTGACATTACTTGTTTTTGCTATTTTTTGTTTAGTAAAGCAATAAGTTTCAGCTTTTTCTCATGAACACCAGTTCTGGTCGCAGAAAATAAGCCTCTCTCATTACCTTGATGGAGTTTAGCATTCAAGATTTAGGGGACGTGGCACCAGAATAACGGATGAGCTGCTGGGTTATATGATGATAATGATATGCTTTAGGGCATAAGGTAATTGTAAATTGCGGTGTCTATACTGTGATTTCTTGCTATAAGCTACATTCATGTTGACTTGCAGCAAGGGAGGTGTTTGATAAGTTGAACATGTGAATTGATGAGACATTGTTATTTTATGATTGTTGTTGTTGAATTATAATGAACTTAATTAGTTTTAGATATGCTTAGTGTTCAAATGCTTGCCATATTGAAATTGGTATACACTTATGCATTCTATTTAAATGATATTGAGTTTAGAGAGGATATTGCTCCTCTATGTCTTACTAAATTTATAGGTGCATGCTCTATGTTAATTCAAGTTTTTTCTTGTATTGGTTAAATTTACTTACATCAAGGTTTTGTTAAACTTGAAATTAAGTTGAGTTGTGTGGATTTAAGAGATGTTCTGGTAGAGATTTTTGAGAGGTTTGGGATTGGCATATAAGTTGGTGATGGTTTGGGGGAATCTGCGTTGTTTTGTATTTGACTTTTATTTGGTTTTCCTTCAAACTTATCTAATTATTTATTGTTTGGGATATGTACTTTATATTGCTTTTTATTTTATTGAATGCTTGAATGTGCAAATTGTTTAGGTTTTCATGTGAATTATCATGAACTTAGTTTTGTTTCTGGTTTTGGATATGATTTATATATGGCTTGTTAGTTGATGTAATATTTGAATGCAAATATGTGTATTTTTTTTTTTTTTTTTGAAACTGCAAATATGTGTATTTATTAAGAGTAAATAGCACAAAACTTCTTGTTTGTCTTTTGATACTTAGAATCAATCTTACTAAAAACTGACATTGACATTCCTTGCCCTTAGTCAAACTCTTTTAAAATTAATGTTAGACCATGTTTGATGTTAAAAAGACTAAAATATCCATAACAAAAAAATGAAGTTACCATAATACCCTTAATAGTTAATTCAAAAAAGCTATAAATAGATATTTTAATAAAAAAAATTAAAAGAATAAAAAAAAAAGTTTTCTTTTTAAAAATAATTGAGATAAAAAACTGGATCTCCACTGTGAAGATTTTTTTGAAAAAAAAAAAAAAAGAGAAAATTAAAAGGAAAAAAATATATGTATCCATGGAGATGTAGATTCGACCCCATCATTGGAATCTCCTTAGCTAATGGCGTCCTGAACATGGATCTCTATGTCCATGGCACTAAAATTGGTGGAGATTCAATATGGACCCCTACCTTATTCATTTATATATATATATATATATATATATATATATTTTATTTCTATTTTTTTTTAAATAAAATCTATGATGGAGATCCCAATTTATTTTTTCATTTTTTTTTAAAATTATCTTTTAAAGATTTCACTATCTATTTCAGGACTAATGAGAACGAAGATCTAATTTTTTTTTTTCATTTTTTAGAATTTAAATTTTATTTTTTTAGAAAATATGAAAATATAAGATAAAAAGATAAACATACCTTTGGAGGCATTAAGTTGACTAACTTTGATTAATGGCAGGGGAGATCAATGTTAGTTTCTAGGTGTAAAAAGGCAAATCTTAGGGAGGCATTATATGCTATTTATTCACTTGTTAAACTATGTCTAAGACCAAGAAAGTTAAGTCAACACGCAAAACCCAACTAATGATAAAAGCTTTCTGACATAACCACTTATGTGCTATGGACTAAGCCAAGTACATACACGTATTATAGACCCAACACAAAAACAAATTGTACATGGGAAGATTCAAATCGAGGTGTCGTAGAGTAAATCAAACTTTGATATCATGTCAATAATCATTAAATCCAAAAACTTAGCTGAGGGCCCAAACTAATAATGTAACTTTAACAAACTGCAAATGGCCTTGTCAAGTTATCAATCAAACTTGTGTTCTGAGTTGGTTTAGACTAGTGAGTGGTTAAGTATATAGGTCATTCTTGCTATAACTGGAAACTTCTGTTTCTCTGCTTTGTTGTGTGAAGGTATAAACTTATTTTTCTTGTAGATGTATAGGATAATTGATGAAGCATAAGTATTGAACACATGGCTGTCAAAGGGAATTTTCTTTCTTGGCATGAAAGCATATACAAAGTTGTTTTTGGTTTGTCTTAAATGTATGGTCTTGTGAGTATTCTCTGCTTTTTGTATTATTTCTTACCTCAAAAACTTAGATGATTGTCATTTGAAAGAGGATGGTATATATTGGTTTTCTTGACAGTTTCGTCGTTTTACTCACCATTTTATCCCACACTCAAATAGCATGTTTAGCTTCAACATTGAGGTACCTCTGTTGTGTTTGGAGTAAATACCATGATGTATTGATTGCTTGATAACGCCTTTGCCAATTTTTTTTGGTCAAATACCACAGAATGGCTTTTCTTTTATGTTGATAATCATTCAATTTTTCTAAGCACATGAAAGTTGTAAACTTTGTACTTCCCCCGGACTCTATTTGGTTGAAAGTAAATTGTTCTTTACTTGAATTTGCAAATTGGTCACAGTAATAGGCCAGAGAAAGAATTTTATTTTGGTATTGTAGTTTTGGTTTTTGCTGGTTTCAAGTAGCAATGATAGCTTTTGTTTAATTCAACAAGACCTGCACAGTTTTGAGCTTGTTATGGGTATTTTCGAATTCCTCAAATGGGCTGGCAAAGGCCCATCAAAATGGTGGCCCAAGTTACCAAGACCAAGCGTAAGGCACTATTCCTCAGCTCGCTAGATCGCTCCATTAGGTCGACTAAGATCGAGCCCGTCAGGAGACTAGCGAAGACAATGTCAGATCGCCCTCATAGCGACGTTGAGGTCGCATACCGGTCATTGCGACGTCGAGATCGCCAGGCCGGCTCGAAGTCAAGATTGTCACGACGAAGATTCAGTTCGTTTTCTACCTAGTTCGCCCAGTTTCAGTGCAAGACAGTAAAATGGCGTGTCTTGCACGATAAGTAAGGGTTTCTCACCTAATGACAGCTTAATTTCGGGAAATCTCACCAAACCAGCATGGGTTAGCAATCGGCCCACGTAAAGTCAGAGTTAACCTGGCACAAGTCAGAAGCATTAAATGCATTTCAGCAGCATTAATTACAACAAGATCAGTCCTTTTTGTCTATTAGTTCCATCTGTAGCCTCATCTTCTCTATAAATAGAGGGAGGCATTTATTGTATTCGGATCCAGAAATTGAGAGATTGAGAGAGGTGTTACTCTGTCGAAATACAGAGAGAGTAAGCATTTAGAGAGAGGTTGCCATTAATACCAGATAAAGTGGACGTAGGCCATTCTTAAAAAGGCTGAACCACTTCAAACATTGTGTGTTCTTCTTCTTTCTTTCTTCTTTTCTTTGCCATTATCTGGTCTGTTTGTTGTAGGTCTCCTCATCTGTGCGACATTGGGCTCAAGAATCTGGTTGGCTGGTTTACCACGTCAACAGAGCTATACTGTTTTCCTGTTGTATAACGTTTGTACCATGTTCTTGTAATGATAATCTGAGTGAAATGTGCATTAGATATGTGTTTATGGTTAAGTGTAAACTAGAGGAAAGAAGTTACTGTATAATTTTTTAATAAAAACTAAGGCCTTTTAGTTATATGTACACTCATCACATGCTCAAGGGGTTTGTGCAAGTGTCTTTCTTCCTTAAATAGTCCAAGTAGATGAGCTTGGTGGAATGTCTACATATGAAACACTTGTTGTAGATGTGAAAGTTACTGCCTTATCTTACAGAAATTCATTCAATGGCAATACAAAATTTGAAAACTCTAATTTTGCTAACAAATATTTACTCTTTGAGAAATTTCAGAATGCCACATTGGTCTCAAACGTTTGGACAACCTAAATTTTTGTGGAGTATGGGATGAGTTTGAGAAGGCGTTTTGTGGCTTTGCAAATTGAATCGGATGTCATAAATGTTGTGAATCTTTGCAATGGTGTTTGATCATCTAGGTCTGAAATACATACTATTGTGTTCAGGATGTGAAAGTTTTGGTTGAGAATTTCAGTGTCTTGTGAATTGGCTCATGTTCTGACTTCTGAGTGGATGTAATTGTGTTGCACATTGACTTGCAAGGAGGCCGTCAAGCCTTAGCAGTTCTTTTTGCATGCAGTTATATGTTCAATTATTAAGGGAGATGAAAGTGATAAAAAAGCTACTCTTGCGTTTCTATTTGAGTTTCCTACATTTTGTCATCTCATGCAGTAAACGGTAGAACGTATTTTTGTCACATGAATATGTATGTTGTTTCTTCAGATTGCATGATTAATAATTTGCTTTGATTGTCAGCAATGAAGGCTGATTAAAATGTTGTTACAATGGTACAAGCTTAAACATATACTTTGATAACAATTAGCATGCTTCCATGTCAATTTTTTGGGAAGCGAGCTGATTATGATAATAATTTTGAGTCTTGTCTACGTATAGGAAGGAGAGTACCTTCACAATCAAAAATTTCAACTGAAGATATTTTCATGTGAAACACAATCTAAAACTAGTAATTTAAACTATGAGAGTTACTTAAAAATGTCATGAAACACATCGGAGATGAAGTTGATATAAAGTTCTAGAAAAAATAAATTTGATGCATAAAGATCTTATAGAAAAAGGAAGGAGAACTTGAACATTAGAGGGTTGGTCTCATTTTTAGTACATATTGAATGTAACCATCAACAATAGATATTGAAGAGCTATAAACATAAGGGTTGACAGGGAAATGCCTATGAGGATAATACATAAGTATACATGATGAGTTGAATATTTGCATTATAGTACGGATTCAGACAGTTTGATTTTAATTTTAATTAATCATATATATTTTATATTAAAAAAATAATTAAAATATTGAAAAAACTCAATGAGCTGGGGATGGGCAGTGCCATGGCCCCTGAAGGCACGCCCACAGCCCGACCACTTAATTTGAAATTGTTGAAGGAGACTGAAATACATGCTAAGGAAATATGAAATTAAAATGGAAAGGGAATATTAAAAATCTAAAAATTAAAATAGAGATATATGAGTAGATTTAAATCATTAAAATACATTTTGATCTAAAGGTCATAAAATTGTGTCAAGAATCATGTTTTCGATCCTTCCTGTTTAGTAATTATTGTAAACTTTTATTCATAACAAAATAACTTATGTTTATCATATAGATTATATAATAATATAATAATTATTATTAATTTTAACCTCATAATTTAAAATTGAACATTCCTCTTCTTGGAAATTTCCTTCGGCATGGTGGGTGGAAAGTAAACGTAAACTTCTATGAATCTTCTTCAATGCACGGAAAGAAAAATTTAAGATTTCCTTCGGTACGGTGGGTGGAAAATAATCTATTTAATAAAATGAAAGAAAAATTTAGAAGGAAAGCCTACAAAGTTGTTGGGTCTTGAAAGATTAAAAAAAAAAAACGCCTGCATCTAAAACACTACATTTCACAGCTGTAGATTCAATTAATTAAAAGTAAGCACCGCCTTGATTGTATTAAACAATTTTTTTCTTAAATTTAAATCCTCAAACTCTACTTAAAAATTTGGTTTCCAATCAAATTATATATTATTATTTAATAATTATTTTATACTTTTTATTCCTAATCGAATAACTTATAATTATCATATAAATTATATAATAATTGTGAACAAACAGTCAAACAAATTCTAAATGTAACATCAACAATCAAGCAAATTTAAGTTGAGAGGAAATAAGTTTCCCATTCCAAAAAGAAAATCAAAATGTGTTAGGTTACAAAGGAAATACATATATATATATATATATATATATATATATAGTAAACAATCCTTACAAAAATTACAAAAATTAAATATTAACTCTAACAATAATAATAATATAATTATTAATAATAATTTATCTCACAATTTAATTTTGAACAATATAACTAGAACGTCTTCCTTCTTAAAAAATTCCTTTGATAATGGTGGGTGGAAAGTATTAGGTATACACCCACTTATATGAATATACTTTAACATAGTGAAGAAAAATTAAGAAACAAATACTAGAAGTTGACTTTGGGTGTTCTTGCTGTCATTATATGCATAACAGTTATATACATTGTCTAACAGTGAAGGATCAAAAAATAGAGTGATATTGTTTAGTCTAATTTGCGAGGAAGCCGCAGGTATCCTTAATTCGGTTCAAGAAAATTTTCAGAATTGAAAGTCAAACGATCTACTCATTTCCTTTGCAGGTAAGTATGTAGATCAGTCATTCTCTTGTTATATATAGCTTGTGGATCTCTTGTTCTGTGCATATTAAATGTCAAATCTTAAACTTAATTTCGCTTTTTAGATTGTATAGGTCACTCTTGTATTTATAAATCATCACCATCTTTAATTTTTTTAAAATTGTGTCACATTACATAACATAAATATATAGATTGTTATGATTATATTTGTCTAGCAGGCTGTGGAGTTCAATACCATGTCTAATTGGCCTAGTGAAACCTCATCAACCCCAATTTTACCTTCCTATACGAGCAATACACCATTCGAAACACAACGTCATCAGAGACAGGTATATTTGTCTCTAACGACTTCAGTATTATTTTCATGCCCATTTATCTACGTTACAACTTATATTTTATATTGATTTGTTTGTATGTATAAATGATTTGAGTTAGAATTAATGTTGGTTTCATGGATCTTTCATGTCATGCTTGATTTTACTTGTATTACTTATCCTATCAATCACTTATTTGTGTGTTGAAAGGACATCTCTCAACATATCAGACAACAAAATGCTGACGATAAGAGAGAGGGCCTAGATTTAGGCGAGTCTTCAGGTGTTAAAACAAGAAAAACGAGATCAAAGGTTTGGGAGAACTTTGACAGGTATCAAGATAAAAATGGGATGGTCAGGGCCACATGTAAGGGTTGCGGGAAGGACTTTGATGGTTCGAGCAAGTTAGGAACTACTCGTCTCAGAAATCATTTCAGAAGCTGCCAAAGAAAGAGAAATGGAGGCGGGGGTGGAGATAACTTAGCAGGCAATTTAAGTGATACGATTGCCATTAAAGAGAAATCTGTGATGGATCAACCATTGAATCACTTGGATGTGGAAAGAATGATTATTGAGCAAGGTGATGCATCCCGTATAGACCCCACAAACAAGGAT
The DNA here is from genome assembly GCA_022984855.1 of Dimocarpus longan. Taxonomy (NCBI): domain Eukaryota; kingdom Viridiplantae; phylum Streptophyta; class Magnoliopsida; order Sapindales; family Sapindaceae; genus Dimocarpus; species Dimocarpus longan. The sequence goes on along the minus strand of CM041015.1, from coordinate 4,666,163 downwards.
TACATAATTGAGCATTACAAGGAAGAGAAGGGAAAGCTCCGCAATTATTTCAAGGAACTCTCATGTCGCTTGTGTTTAACATTTCATTTATCGTCCTACTCATGTTTGATGGTCTGGTTTATTGATGATGATTGGAAATTGAAGAACAAGATTTTAAAACATTTGGACGGTGATGACTTCAGTGACATGGATTATATTAAAAAAGTGCTTCGGGAATGGGGAATTGAAAACAATTTATCCTTCGCTGTTATGCAAAGTGAAAATGATGATAATTTGTGTGAGGAAGTTGACTGGTTTAGTAATCAAAGTTCAATCCTTTTCAATAACAAGTTGCCATGCGGTATAGCCTTTTTATCTATGTTTGACTTTGAATGGGGTGTCAAATATGTCTTATATGAAAGTCTGAAAGAACTTTTTAATAATATAAGGAAGACATCATTTGAGAATGAAAACTTTCGGAATGCTCCTACGGACGAACGATTGCTGACAATTGCGTTTAAAGGTAACGCCAGCGATTTGATAGGTGTTCTTAAGGACGTATTGGGTCTCAAAGAAGCAGGTTTTGAGTTAGCGAATATTGATCCTCATTTTAAAATTTTAACAAAAGAAAAATGGGATGAACTGAGGGCCCTTTACGACTTGCATGTTCTCCGACAATATTGCTACAAATACAAAACTGCAAATACTTATTTTCCCCTGCTTTGTGGCGCATATAAGTGGATTAAAGAATTGAGGAAATGCCATATTAACTTGAATTGTGATGATCTAATCGAAAGAGCTTGGTGCGAATACAATTTAGTTCTAGCGGTTGCTTCAGTACTTGATCCGCGATTCAAAATGGATATTGTGGAAAATTGGTATAAGGAGATCTTTGGTGATGACTGGAAGAGAGAATTTGTAAATTTCAATCATTCCTTCATTGATATTTACAAGGGATATGCAAGGGAGACCAATTCTTCAATTTCATACAAAATGTTAGATCCTTTGGGAAAACCGTGTAAATCTTCTTATGAACCGAATCATGTCCAGTAGGTAAAGTCGGATCTTGATCATTATCTCAAAGAGGACAAATTTCCTCCATTCGAAGATTTTGATATACTTGAATGGTGGCGAGTTCATGCTCGGCGCTTCCCCACTCTCGCAAGAATGGCTCGTGATTTTTTGTCAATTCAAATTGATTCCCCTCCTTCTGTTGTTTCACATGATGAGAGAGATTGTTCGGTAGAGTTAGAGTTAGAGCTAGTACACGCAGAGGTTTCAGATGATGAGGTAGATGTTGTTTCACATTATGAGGTTTCAAATCTCATGCCCTGCTGGTCTTTCACGTGATGAGAAGCATCTTTTGGAAGAGTTAGGTATCGAGGAGGCTTATATATGCGCAAGCAACTGGTTGGCTCCCGAGGTAGGAATTATGATACATAATAGTGTTATTTTAGTTTATTTTATTCTCATTTCCAGCTGTTGAGAAACTTTAGCTGTTTAATTTAAGCATCATTTGCTTTTCTAATGTTGATAATTTATTACTACTATTAAGGTAATGTATCAATACTTTCGGTGGCTTCTAATCTGTTAGTTAACAGCTTTCATTAAATAAATGTTAATCTTACGAAGTTTTAAGAAGAAAAGCAAACGGGATCAATAAAAACAAGGGCTTAATTAAAATTGTGTATATACTTAGATCAAAATCATCAGTATAACAAGAAATATATTTTGTCTTTTGATTACGGAACAATCTGACTTGATTGAAGTAGTTAATTACTTATGAGTACTTAATGGAAAATATAAATTGTAAGTTCATAAACTCTATTTGTATCGCTTATGATAGAGATTTGAGTTAATTTATACATATTAAAGACAGACCTTTAAATTTATGCAAATTATGAACTTTTTTTTTTTTTTAATAATAACGACTCTTGAATGTAATGCCATTGAAAATTAATATTCATTCAAAAGTATAAGATACAGAAGATAGTATTATTATATTTGTATATGTAAATTATCATATTTATCATAAACATATCATATTAAAGTCATAATTTAAGGAGTCAAGGATGTCAATTTCAAAAGACCAATCTTATACAAGGTGTTTATTATCTAAAGGGAGATTTGTCAAATCTAATTGAAGTTTTATCAATGAAAAAATAACACTTTAATGTTAAATTTAGGTAAAAACTTCTTATCATATACCAAAACCATCTAGTAGTTTCAAAAATTAGATTTGAATTGTCTCCTTATCTAAACTTAGTTTTAAACTTTTTGAAACATATGATTGATAAGAGTGAATAACAATCATATTCCAGCTATTTATTGATTGTAATGTTTATGACTAAGCTATTAGAAAAAGTTTAGGTGAAGAAGAATCCAAGTCCTTCAAAATTTAGTTTTTTTTTTTTTTTGGAACAACGTTTCTTAAATGTTACATGTCTCATTGTGTGATATGTATTTTCATTAGAGTGTGAAGCCTGAATCAATATTGTGGCGCTATGCAAGCGCATTGGGGATCTAGCTCCCCACAGAGCTTGTGGAGGTTCTGCACTTAGAAGAAATCTTTGAGCCATTAATGTGTGGCGTGACCTTGGTGCTGCAACCAGAGGTTGAGCCATAGGTAATAGGCATGCCACTAGTGTGTGGTGTGACCAAACTCCGTGGCTTGTGGTTGCGCACACACCGCCAGTATGTGCAGTAACCTGGTACTGCGACTTTAGGTTGTGCCAATTTTTGTGTGACTGTGACCTTTTCAAAAAAGCAATTTTATACGAATTAGAAATCTTATGTATCCTTAGAATTATAAATATCCACGTGTGAGGGTTTCATTATTGAATGAGGGGATAAGACTAGAATTAGAGAGAGATTTTGAGAGAGTGTTGAAAGCAGTTGTATGTGAGAGTCACAAGGAGAGAAAGAGACAAAATTATTGTTTGTAAACATCCTTTTGTAGTGGAAAGAGTGTCGATGCACTTCGTGAACGTAGAGGATTCCCTAAATTCCATAAAAATCTTGTGTCCCTTTTATTTTTCTTCATTATATGTGTGGTTGATTTGTGCATTGTAATCACCATATTTCCTAACATATTTGGCATAAATAAGATCTAGACTTGGTCCTCATAAATTGTTGGTATGCTTTTGCTATTTTCTTATGAACACCAGTTTTGGTTGCAGAAGTGAGCCGCCCTTATTATCGAGTTGAAGTTTAGTACTCAAGATTTAGGGGACGTGGCACTAGAATATCGGATGAGCTATTGGGTTATATGATGATAATGATGTGCTTTAGAGCATAAGTTCATTGTAAATTGTGATTTATGTACTGTGATTTACCGTTGTAAGTTGCATTCATATTTACTTGCAGCAGGGGAGGTCTTTGATAAGTTGAATATGTGAATTGATAAGATTTCGTTGTTTTATGACTATTGTAATTGATAAGACTTTGTTATTTTATGATTATTGTTGTTGAATTGTAATGAACTTAGTTTTGGATATGGTCAGTGTTTGTTGACGTCAAAATCTTGTCAACAAGCTTCTTTGAAGCCCAAACTGCAAGCAAACACAAACAAAGCAAATAAAAGAGAAAGACAAGAGAAAGAATAGAAGACAAGACAAGTTTTTACGTGGTTCAGCCTTAAAAGAGTTTACGTCCACGGTTGTGCTTTGATTATTTTTCGGCAGAGTCACAATTCCTTGTTATTGAGAGTGTCTCTCTCATTTTACAATGAATTATCAGTCCACTATTTATAGAGAGGATGAGGTTCTATAGTTCAATTACAATTGTAATAAAAAATAATTTAATAGTAATTACATTTCTTAAAAATATATCCATGATTTCAGAGATTTGATTTAATCAAATCAGAGCTTTGACTTATCTCCTGATTTAGTGGTTGCAAATTAGACTGCTACCATCTTAGAGAGATTCAGCGTGTACGTTACGCCAATCCACGAGCTGGCTTTGCTCTAGGTGACTTGAAGCTCAACGTTGAGCAGCTCTGATCATGACCTGCGACCTGAGAGCTCATCTAAGTGAGCTACGGTCATGTCTGCACGAGTTGAGTATCCTGGGTGCTGAAGACTCTTATATACAAGCTGGATGCAGGATGTTACGTGAGCTCCCTCCTACGAGTTGGAGGTTGCCATGTGTTCTAAGGACTTGGTTCCGTGAGCTCGTCTCTACTAACTGCCAAGTAGAGAGCTGAATATTGATCAGCCGGGCTTTTGTCTGCTGGGTTGATCTATTAGATCAGTTTATTAGACTTTTACCAGTCTATTTTGTGCAATCCAAAAATATATACAACAATGTTCAAATGCTTGCCATATTGAATTTGGTATACACCTATGCATTGTATTTGAATGATATTGAGTTTAGAGGGACATTGCTCTTCTATGTCTTACTAATTTTATAGGTGCATGCTATGTTAATTTAAGTTTTTTCTTATACTGGTTAAATTTACTTACATACTTACATCAACGTTTTGTTAATATTGAAATTGAGTTGAGTTGTGTGGATTTCAGAGATGTTCTTGTTGAGATTTTTGAGAGGTTTGGGATTGGGATATAAGTTAGTGATGGTTTGGGGGAATTTGCGTTGCTTTGTATTTGACTTTTATTTGGTTTTCATTCTAACTTGTCTAATTGTGTAGGTTTTCTTATGAGTTATTTATAACTTAGTTTTGTTTATTGTTTTGGATATGTACTTTATATTATTGAATGCTTGAATGTGCAAATTGTTTAGGTTTTTATGTGAATTATCATTAACTTAGTTTTGTTTCTAGTTTTAGATATGATTTATATATGGCTTGTTAGTTGATGTAATATTTGAATGCAAATATGTGTTTTTTTTTTTTTTTTTTGAAACTGCAAATATATGTATTTATTAAGAGTAAATAACACAAAACTTCTTGTTGGCCTTTTGATACTTAGAGTATCTTCAATGTAAATATGAATTATAAAAAAATGGAGTGTCACATAGTATAAATTGATAGAGGGTTAAATTAGACTCTCAAATACAAATTTTCATAACCACTATTAAAGTTGATATGACAAAAAAAAAAAAAAAAATAGAGGCTGTCAACCTCAATGTCTATTTCTAGAGAGTCTCTTAGACAGTCATGTCAGCAATAAATGAATGAAACTTTCATCAAATAATATTTTATGATAATTTACTTTAATGATATATTATTGTTGAACTATGTGGCATAAATATGGATTGTTTGTCAACAATAAATGTGTATCCTACGTGGTATAAATATGGATCGATAGACACTCAAATATAAAAAGATACTCCAATATAATACTATTTATTTCAATGATAAATAGTCAAATAATAATATATCATTAAAGTAAATTATCATAAAATATTATTTGATGGAAGTTTTATTCATTTATTGTTGACATGACTGTGTAGGAGACTCTCTAGAAATAGATATTGAGGTTATCAGCCTCTATTTTCTCTTCTTTTTTTTTTTTTGTCATGTCGGCTTTGATAGTAGTTATAGAAGTTTGCATTAGAAAGATTAATTTTAACTCTCTATTAATTAACCTTATGTGGCACTCCATTTTTTTATAATTCATATTTGCATTGGAGATACTTTTAGAATCAATCTTCCTAAGAACTGACATTGACATTCCTTGCTATTAGTCAAACTCTTTTAAAATTAATGTTGGATCATGTTTGACCATTAAAAAGACTAAAATATCCCAAACAAAAAAATTTGAAGTCTTTTAAAAAATTAAAGTTACCATAATACCCTTAATAGTTAATTCAAAAAGCTATAATAGATATTTTAATAAGATAAAAATTAAAAGAAAAGACAAAATTTAAAAAAAAAATTAAAAAAAAAAAGTTTTCTTTGTAAAATTAATTAAGAGAAAAAAATTGGATCTCCACTGTGGAGATTTTTTTTTTTTTTTAAAAATAAAAAAGGAAAAATTAAAAGAAAAAAATATATGTATCCATGGAGATGTAGATTCAGTGCCATCATTGGAATCTCCTTAGCTAATGGCATCCTAAACATGGATCTCTATGTCCAAGGAGATTAAAATTGGTGGAGATCCAATAAGGTATTCGTTTCTCTATATATATATTTTTTAATTTCTATTTTTTTTAAAAAAAAATAAAAATCTATTATAGAGATCCCAATTTATTTTTTCATTTTTTTTAAAAAATTATTTTTAAAAGATCTTCACTATCTATTTCAAGATTAATATACGGTGATCCAATTTTTTTCTATTTTTTAGGATTTAATTTTTTTTTTTTTTTAAATATGAAAATATAAGATGAAAAAGACAAAAATACCTTTAGAGGCATTAAGTTGACTAACTTTGATTAATGGTAGGGGAAGTCAATGTTAGTTTCTAGGTATAAAAAGGCAAATCTTAGGGAGGCATTATATGCTATTTATTCATTTGTTAAACTATGTCTAAGACCAAGAAAGTTTGCAAAAGTCCAACTAATGATAAAAGCTTTCTAACACAACCATTTATGTGCCATGGACCAAGCCAAGTACATATACATATTATAGACCTAATACAAAAACAAATTGTATATGGGAATATTCAAATCCAGGTGTTGTAGAATAAATCAAACTCTAATACCATGTCAATAATCATTATATCCAAAAACTTACCTAAGGGCCCAACTAATAATAGTGTAACTCTAACAAACTGCAAATGACCTTGTCAACTTATCAATCAAGATTTTGAGTTGGTCTAGACTAGTGAGTGGTTAAGTATATCGGCCATTCTTTTTGTAACTGGAAACTTCTGTTTCTTTGCTTTGTTGTGTGAAGATGTAAACTTGTTTTACTTGTAGATGTATAGGATAATTGATGAAGTATAAGTATTGAACACATGGCTGTCAAAGGGAATTTTCTTTCTTGGCATGAGCATATACAAAGTTGTTTTTGGTTTGTCTTAAATGTATGGTCTTGTGAGTATTCTCTGCTTTTTGTATTATTTCTTTCCTCAAAAACGTAGATGATTGTCATTTGAAAGAGGATAGTAAATATTGGTTTTCTTGACAGTTTCGTTGTTTTACTCACCACTTTATCCCACACTCAAATAGCATGTTTAGCTTCAACATTGAGGTACTTCTGTTGTGTTTGGAATAAATACCATGATGCATTGATTGGTTGATAACGCCTTTGCCAATTTTTTTTTGTCAAAGAACACAGAATGAGTTTTCTTTTATGTTGATAATCATTCAGTTTTTCTAAGCACATGAAAGTTGTAAACTTTGTACTTTCCCCGAACTCTATTTGGTTGCAAGTAAATTGTTCTTGACTTGAATTTGCAAATTGATCACAGTAATGGGCCACAGAAAGAATTTTATTTTGGTATTGTAGTTTTGGTTTTTGTTGGTTTCAAGTAGCGATGATAGCTTTTGTTTATTCAACAAGACTTGTATAGTTTTGAACTGTACTGTTTTCCTTTTGTATAACGTTTGTACCATGTTCTTACAATGATAATCCGAGTGGAATGTGCATTAGATATGTGTTTATGGTTAAGTGTAAATTAGAGGAAAGAAGTTACTCTATAATTTTTTATAAAAACTTAGTTATATGTACACTCATCACATGCTCGAGGGGTTTGTACAAGTGTCTTTCTTCCTAAAATAGTCCAAGTAGATGAGCTTGGTGGAATGTATACATATGAAACACTTATCGTAGATGTGAAGGTTACCACCTTATCTTGCAGAAATTCTTGCAATATCAGTACAGATCTGAAAACTCTAATTCTGTGGATATTTGAGAAATTTGGCCATTATAGAGAATACCACCATGGTCTCAAACGTTCGGGACAACCTAAATTTTTATGGAATATGATTATATGGGATGAGTTTGAGAAGAGGTTTTGTGGCTTTGCAAATTGAATCGGATGCCATAAATGTTGTGAATCTTTGCAATGGTGTTTGCTCATCCAGGTCTGAAATACGTAATATTGTGTTCAGGATGTGAAAGTTTTGGTTGAGAACTTCAATATCTTGTGAATTGGCTCATGTTCTGACTTCTGAGAGGATGTAATTGTGTATGGAATTATACTGGAAGGTGAAAGTGATAAAAAAGGTACTCTTGTCTTTCTATTCGAGTTTCCTACATTTTGTCATACATTTCATACAGTAAACGCTATAACATATTGTTGTTACATGAATATGTATGTTGTTTCTTCGGATTGGATGATTAATAATTTGCTTTGATTGTCCTCGTTTGAGCTATGAAGGCTGATTAAAATATTGTTACAATGGTACAAGCTTAAACATATACTTTGATAACAACTAGCATGCTTCCATGTCAATTTTTTGGGAAGCGAGCTGATTATGATAATAATTTTGACTCTTGTCTACGTATAGAAAGGGGAGTATCTTCACGATCAAATATAACTGCACACAGGAAGGAGAGTACCGATCAAAAATTTCAACCGAAGATATTTTCATGTGAAACACAATAGTAATTTAACTATGAGATGAAGTTGATATAAAGTTCTAGAAAAAATATATTTGATGCATAAAGATCTTACAGAAAAGGAAGAAGAACTTGAACATTAGAAGGTTGGTCTCATTTTAATTACATATTGAATGTCAACATCAACAATTGATATTGAAGAGCTATAAACATAAGGGTTGACAGGGAAATGCCAATGAGGATACATGAGTATACATGATGAGTTGGATATTTGCATTATAGTACGGATTCAGACCGTTTGATTTTAATTTTAATTAATCATATATATTTTATATTAAAAAAATAATTAAAATATTGAAAAAACTCAATGAGCTGGGGATGGGCAGTGCCATGGCCCCTGAAGGCACGCCCACAGCTCGACCACTTAATTTGAAATTGTTGAAGGAGACTGAAATACGTGCCAAGGAAATATGAAATTAAAATGAGAAGGGAATATTAAAAATCTAAATATTATAATGGAGATATATGAGTAGATTTAAATCATTAAAATACATTTTGATTTAAAGGTCATAAAATTGTGTCAAGAATTATGTTTTCGATCCTTCCTGTTTAATAATTTATTCATAACAAAATAACTTATGTTTATCATACAGATTATATAATAATATAATAATTATTATTAATTTTAACCTCATAATTTAAAATTGAACATTCCTCTTCTTGGAAATTTCCTTCGGCATGGTGGGTGGAAAGTAAACGTAAACTTCTTTGAATCTTTTTTAATACAGTGAAAGAAAAATTTAAGATTTCCTTCGGTGCGGTGGGTGGAAAATAATCTATTTAATAAAGTGAAAGAAAAATTTAGAAAGAAAGCCTACAAAGTTGTTGGGTCTTGACAGACATTTGACAGCTGTAGATTCAATTAATTAAAAGTATTTTATTAAATTTAAATCCTCAAACTCTACTTAAAAATTTGGTTTCCAATCAAATTATATATTATTATTTAGTAATTATTTTATACTTTTATTTCTAATCGAATAACTTATAATTATCATATAAATTATATAATAATCGTGAACAAACAATCAAACAAATTCTAGATGTAACATCAACAATCAAGCAAATTCAAGTTGGGAGGAAATTGGCTTCCCATTCCAAAAGGAAAATCAAAATGTGTTAGGTTACAAAAACAAAGGAAATACATATATATATATATAGTAATTAATAAAATGACTAAACTATCCTTACAAAAATTAAATATTAACTCTAACAATAATAATAATATAATTATTAATAATAATTTATCTCACAATTTAAATTTGAACAATATAACTAGAACGCCTACCTTCTTAAAAAATTCCTTTGATAATGGTGGGTGGAAAGTATTAGGTATACACCCACTTATATCAATATACTTTAATATAGTGAATAAAAATTAAGAACGAAAGACTAGAAGTTGACTTGGGTGTTCTTGCTATCATTATATGCATAACAGTTATACACATTGTCTAACAATGAAGGATCAAAAAATAAAGTGATATTGTTTAGTCTAATTTGCAAGGAAGCTGCAGGTATCCTTAATTGGGTTCAAGAAAATTTTGAGAATTGAAAGTCAAAAGATCTACTCATTTCCTTTGCAGGTAAGTATGTAGATCAGTCAATCAGTCATTCTCTTGTTAAGTAATTGTATATATAGCTTGTGGATCTCTTGTTCTGTGCATATTAAATGTCAAATCTTAAACTTAATTTCGCTTTTTAGATTGTATAACTCTCAAGTCACTCTTGTATTTATAAATCATCACTATCTTTTATTTTTTTTGAAGTATAGATTGTTATAATTATATTTTTCTAGCAGACTTTGGAGTTCATGCAGTATTATGTCTAATTGGCCTAGTGGAACCTCATCACCCCCAATTTTACCTCCTTATACGATCAATACACTATTCGAAACACAGCGTCATGAGAGACAGGTACGGTTGTTTCTAAGGACTTTAATATTATTTTCATACCCATTTATTTACATTACAGCTTATATTTTATATTGATTTGTTTGTGTGTATATATATATATATATATATATATATATATGATTTGAGTTAGAATTAATGTTGGTTTCATGGATCTTTCATGTCATGCTTGGTTTTACTTGTATTACTTATCCTATCAATCACTTATTTGTGTGTTGAAAGGACATCTCTCAACATATCACACAACAAAATGCTGACAATAAGAGGGTGGGCCTAGAGTTAGGCCAGTCTTCAGGGGTTAAACCAAGAAAACCGAGATCAAAGGTTTGGGAGAACTTTGACAGGTATCAAGATAAAAATGGAATGGTCAGGGCCACATGTAAGGGTTGCGGGAAGGACTTCGATGGCTCGAGCAAGTTAGGAACTACTCATCTCAGAAATCATTTCAGAAGCTGCCAAAGAAAGAGAAATGGAGGCGGGGGTGGAGATAACTTAGCGGGCAATTTAAGTGATACGATTGCCATTAAAGAGAAATCTGTGATGGATCAACCACTGAATCACTTGGATGCGGCAAGAATGATTATTAAGCAAGGTGATGCATCCAGTATAGACTCCACAAACAAGGGTTACATAATTGAGCTTTACAATGAAGAGAAGGAAAAGCTCCGCAATTATTTCGAGAAACTCTCATGTCGCTTGTGTTTAACATTTTATAAATCGGTTATTCGAGAGGACAGATACTCTTGTTTGATGGTCTGGTTTATTGATGATGATTGGAAATTGAAGAAAAAGATTTTAAAAACTTTTAAAATTGATGAAACCGTTGACATCAAAGATGTGCTTCTGGAATGGGGAATTGAAAACAATTTATCCTCCGTGGTTATAGATACTGATTACAAGTGTGGTTCGTATAAGATAGATGACTGGTCTAGAAATCAAGGTTCACCCCTTGTCAATAACAAGTTGCTATGCAGTGAAGCCTTTTACAATGACTTTGACTATGATCTCTTCGATGGGTTATGTGAAAGTCTGAAAGGACTCGTTAATGATATAATTGATCCATTATGGTGTGAACCAGCTGGATGCAGCAGTATGCTGGATGTTGCTAAGAATGTATTGGGTCTCAAAGATACACGTTTTGAGTTAGCGAATATTGATCCTTATTTTAAAATTTTAACAAAAGAAAAATGGGATGCAGTAAGGGCCATTTACGAGTATATTGAAGTATGGGATTTTCTCGAACAATATTGCAACAACTACAATACTGCAAATATTTATTTTCCCCTGCTTTGTAGCGCATATAAGTGTTGTAAAGAATTGAGAAAATGCCATATTAACTTGTTTTGTGATGATGAAATCGAAAGAGCTTGGTGCGAATACAATTTAGTTTTAGCGGTTGCTTCCGTACTTGATCCGCGATTCAAAATGGATATTGTGGAAAATTGGTATAAGGAGATCTTTGGTGATGACTGGAAGAAAGAATTTGCAAATTTCAATAATTCCTTCACCGATATTTACAGTGGATATGCAAGGGAGATCAACAATTTCAAATCATGTGCTCCAGGATCAGGAGAAACTAATTCTTCAATTTCGGACAAAATATTAGATCCTTTGGGGAAACCGTGTAAATCTTCTTATAAACCGAATCATGTCCAGTTGCTCAGGTCAGTTCTTGATTATTTCAAAGAGGACAAATTTCCTCCATTCGAAGATTTTGATGTACTTGAATGGTGGCGAGTTCATGCTCGGCGCTTCCCCACTCTCGCAAGAATGGCTCGTGATTTTTTATCAGTTCGAATTGAATCCCCACCTTATCTTTCGGAAGATGAGATTTATCATTTGGATGAATTAGGTATCGAAGAGGCTTATATATGCACAAACAGCTGGTTGGCTACGTGAGGTAGGAATTATGACACATAATACTGTTATTTTAGTTTATTTTATTCTCATTTCCAGCTGTTGAGAAACTTTAGCTGTTTAATTTAAGCATCATTTGCTTTTCTAATGTTGATAATTTATTACTACTGTGAAGGTAATGTATCAATACTTTTGGTGGCTTCTAATCTGTTAGTTAACAGCTTTCATTAAATAAATGTTAATCTTACGAAGTTTTAAGAAGAAAAGCAAACGGGATCAATAAAAACAAGGGCTTAATTAAAATTCTGTATATACTTAGATCAAAATCATCAGTATAACAAGAAATATATTTTGGCTTTTGATTACGGAACAATCTGACTTGATTGAAGTAGTTAATTACTTATGTGTACTTAATGGAAAATATAAATTGTAAGTTCATAAACTCTATTTGTATCGCTTATGATAGAGATTTGAGTTAATTTATATATATTAAAGACAGACCTTTAAATTTATGCAAATTATGAACTTTTTTTTTTTTTTAATAATAACGACTCTTGAATGTAATGCTATTGAGAATTAATATTCATTCAAAAGTATAAGATACAGAAGATAGTATTATTATATTTGTAAATGTAAATTATCATATTTATCATAAACATATCATATTAAAGTCATAATTTAAGGAGTCAAGGATGTCAATTTCAAAATACTAATCTTATACAAGATGTTTATTATCTAAAGGGAGATTTGTCAAATCTAATTGAAGTTTTATCAATGACAAAAATGACACTTTAATGTTAAATTTAGGTAAAAACTTCTTATCATATACCAAAATCTTCTAATAGGTTCAAAAATTAGATTTGAATTGTCTCCTCATCTAAACTTAGTTTTAAACTTTTTAAAACATATGATTGATAAGAGTGAATAACAATCATGTTCCAGCTAGTTATTGATTGTAATGTTTATGACTAAGCTATTAGAAAAAGTTTAGGTGAAGAAGAATCCAAGTCCTTCAAAATTTAGTTTGTTTTTTTGGAGCAGCATTTCTTAAATGTTACATGTCTCATTGTGTGATATGTATTTTATTAGAGTGTGAAGCCACAGTTCGGTAGAGTCTACGTCCACGGTTGTGCTTTGATTATTTTTCGGTAGAGTCACAATTCCTTGTTATTGAGAGTGTCTCTCTCCTTTTACAATGAATTATCAGCCCTCTATTTATAGAGAGGAGGAGGTTCTATAGTTCAATTACAATTGTAATAGGAAATAATTTAATATTAATTATATTTTCCAAAAATATATCCGAGATTTGATTTAACCAAATCAGATATTTAACTTATCTCTTGATTTGATGGTTGAGTGCTCTGCAAATTAGGCTGCTACCATCTTGGAGAGATTCAGCATGTACGTCACGCCAATCCACGAGCTGGTTTTGCTCTAGGCGACTTGGAGCTCAACGCTGAGCAGCTCTGATCATGACTTGCGACCTGAGAGCTCATCTAAGTGAGCTAGGGTCATGTCTGCGCAAGCTGAGTATCTTGGGTGCTGAAGACTCTTATATACAAGCTGGATGCAGGATGTTACGTGAGCTCCCTCCTGCGAGTAGGAGGTTGCCATGTGTTCTGAGGGCTTGGTTCCGCGAGCTCGTCTCTTCGAATTGAATATTGATCAACTGAGCTTTTGTCTGCTGGGCTGATCTATTTGATCATTTTATTGGACTTTTACCAATCCATTATGTGCAATCCAAAAATATATACAACAATGTTCAAATGCTTGCCATATTGACTTTGGTATACACTTATGGATTGTATTTGAATGATATTGAGTTTAAAATGACATTCCTCTTCTATGTCTTACTAATTTTATAAGTGCATGCTATGTTAATTCAAGTTTTTTCTTATACTGGTTAAATTTACTTGCATCAAGGTTTTGTTAATATTGAAATTGAGTTGAGTTGTGTGGATTTCAGAGATGTTCTTGTTGAGATTTTTGAGAGGTTTGGGATTGGGATATAAGTTAGTGATGGTTTGAGGGAATTTGCGTTGCTTTGTATTTGACTTTTATTTGGTTTTCATTCAAACTTGTCTAATTATTTAGGTTTTCTTATGAGTTATTTAGAACTTAGTTTTGTTTATTGTTTTGGATATGTACTTTATATGGCTTTTCATTTTATTGAATGCTTGAATGTGCAAATTGTTTAGGTTTTCATGTGAATTATCATTAACTTAGTTTTGTTTCTAGTTTTGGATATGATTTATATATGGCTTGTTAGTTGATGTAATATTTGAACGCAAATATGTGTATTTTTTTTTTTTGAAACTGCAAATATGTGTATTTATTAAGAGTAAATAACACAAAACTTCTTGTTTGCCTTTTAATACTTAGAGCATCTCCAATGCAAGTATGAATTGTAAAAAAATAGAGTGCCACATAGTATAAATTGATAGATCGTTAAAATTAACCTTTCCAATGCAAACTTCCATAACCACTATCAAAACTGATATGACAAAAAAAAATAGAGACTGTCAACCTCAATGTCTATTTTTAGAGATTCTTCTAGACAGCCATGTCAGTAATAAATGAATGAAACTTTTATTAAATAATATTTTATGATAATTTACTTTAATGTTATATTATTGTTTGACTATGTGGCATAAATATGGATTATTTGTCAACAATAAATGTGTATCCTACGTGGTATAAATATGGATAGATAGACACTTAAATCTAAAAAGACTCTCCAATACTATTCTATTTATTTCAATGATAAATAGTCAAACAATAATATATCATTAAAATAAATTATCATAAAATATTATTTGATGGAAGTTTTATTCATTTATTATTGGCATGACTGTCTAGAAGATTCTCTAGAAATAGATATTGAGGTTGACAATCTCTATTTTTTTTTTTGTCATGTCGGCTTTGATAGTGGTTATGAAAGTTTGTATTGGAAAGATTAATTTTAACTCTCTATCAATTTATCCTATGTAGCACTCCATTTTTTTACAATTCATACTTGATTGGAGATACTTTTAGAATCAATCTTACTAAAAACTAACATTGACATTTCTTGCTATTAGTCAAACTCTTTTAAAATTAATGTTGGACCATGTTTGACCATTAAAAGGACTAAAATATCCCAAACAAAAAAATTTGAAGTCTTTTAAAAAATTGAAGTTACCATAATACCCTTAATAGTTAATTCAAAAAGCTATAATAGATATTTTAATAAGATAAAAATTAAAAGAAAAGACAAAATTTTAAAATAATTAAAAAAAAAAGGTTTTCTTTTTAAAAATAATTAAGAGAAAAAAATTGGATCTCCACTGTGGAGATTTTTTTTTTTTTTTTTTTAGAAAAAGGGAAAATTAAAAGTAAAAATATATGTATCCATGGAGATGTAGATTCAATCCCATCATTGGAATCTCCTTAGCTGATGGCATCCTAAACATGGATCTCTATGTCCATGGAGATTAAAATTGGTGGAGATCCAATATGGTATTCGTTTATATATATATATTAATTTCTATTTTTTTTTAAAAAAATAAAAATCTATTATAGAGATCCCAATTTATTTTTTCATTTTTTTTAAAATTATTTTTAAAAGATCTTCTTTATCTATTTCAAAATTAATATACGATGATTCAATTTTTTTTCCATTTTTTAGAATTTAATTTTTTTTTTAAAAAAAATAAAAATATAAGATAAAAAGACAAAAATACCTTTGGAGGCATTAAGTTGACTAACTTTGATTAATGGTAGGGGAGGTCAATGTTAGTTTCTAGGTGTAAAAAGGCAAATCTTAGGGAGGCATTATATGCTATTTATTCATTTGTTAAACTATGTCTAAGACCAAGAAAGTTAAGTCATCACGCGAAAGCCTAACTAATGATAAAAGCTTTCTAACACAAGCACTTATGTGCTACGGACCAAGCCAAGTACATATACGTATTATAGACCCATACAAAAACAAATTATATATGGGAAGATTCAAATCCAGGTGTTGTAGAATAAATCAAATTCTAATATCATGTCAATAATCATTAGATCCAAAAACTTAGCTAAGGGCCCAACTAATAATAATGTAACTCTAACAAAACTGCAAATGACCTTGTCAACTTATCAATCAAGCTTGTGTTTTGAGTTGATTTAGACTAGTGAGTGGTTAAGTATATAGGTCATTCTTGTTGTAACTGAAAACTTCTGTTTCTCTGCTTTGTTGTATGAAGATGTAAACTTATTTTTCTTGTACATGTATAGGATATATAATTGATGAAGTATAAGTATTGAACGCATGGCTGTCAAAGGGAATTTTCTTTCTTGGCATGAGAGCATATACAAAGTTGTTTTTGGTTTGTCTTAAATGTATGGTCTTGTAAGTATTCTCTGCTTTTTGTATTTTTTCTTACCTCAAAAACTTAGATGATTGTCATTTGAAAGAGGATAGTATATATTGGTTTTCTTGCAGTTTCGTTGTTTTACTCACCACTTTATCCCACACTCAAATAGCATGTTTTGCTTCAACATTGAGGTACCTCTGTTGTTTTTGGAGTAAATACTATAATGTATTGATTGCTTCATAACGCCTTTGCCAATTTTTTTTTGGTCAAAGAACACAGAATGGCTTTTCTTTTATGTTGATAATCATTCAATTTTTCTAAGCACATGAAAGTTGTAAACTTTATACTTCCCCCGAACTCTATTTGGTTGCAAGTTAAATAAATTGTTCTTGACTTGAATTTGCAAATTGGTCACAGTAATGGGCCAGAGAAAGAATTTTATTTTGGTATTGTAGTTTTGGTTTTTGCTGGTTTCAAGTAGCCATGATAGCTTGTGTTTTATTCAACAAGACCTGTATAGTTTTGAACTGTACTGGTTTCCTTTTATATAACGCTTGTACCATGTTCTTGTAATGATAATCTGAGTGAAATGTGCGTTAGATATGTGTCTATGGTTAAGTGTAAACTAGAGGAAAGAAGTTACTCTATAATTTTTTAATAAAAACCAAGGCCCTTTAGTTATATGTACACTCATAACATGCTCAAGGGGTTTGCGCAAGTGTCTTTCTTCCTTAAATAGTCTAAGTAGATGAGCTTGGTGGAATGTATGCATATGAAACACTTATTGTAGATGTGAAGGTTACCGTCTTATTTTGCAGAAATTCTTGCAATATCAGTACAGATCTGAAAACTCTGATCCTGTGGACAAATATTTACTCTTTGAGAAATTTAGCCATTATAGAGAATACCACCTTGGTCTGAAATGTACGGGACAACCTAAATTTTTGTGGAATAAGGTTATATGGGATGAGTTTGAGAAGGGGTTTTGTGGCTTTGCAAATTGAATCGGATGCCATAAATGTTGTGAATCTTTGCAATGGTGTTTGCTCATCCAGGTCTGAAATACGTAATATTGTGTTCAGGATGTGAAAGTTTTGGTTGAGAACTTCAATATCTTGTGAACTGGCTCATGTTCTGACTTCTAAGAGGATGTAATTGTGTATGGAATTATACTGGAAGGTGAAAGTGATAAAAAAGCCACTCTTGTCTTTCTATTCGAGTTTCCTACATTTTGTCATACATTTCATACAGTAAACGCTACAACATACTGTTGTTACATGAACATGTATGTTGTTTCTTCAGATTGGATGATTAATAATTTGCTTTGATTGTCCTCGTTTGAGCTATGAAGGCTGATTAAAATGTTGTTACAATGGTAAAAGCTTAAACATATACTTTGATGATAACTAGCATGCTTCCATTTCAATTTTTTGGAAAGCGAGCAGTTTATGAAAATAATTTTGACTCTTAACTAGATAGAGGAAGGAGACTACCTTCACGATCAAATATTTCAACTGAAAATATATCTTCATATGAAACACAATCTAAAACTAATAATTTAAATTATAAAAGTTATT
This sequence comes from Dimocarpus longan, assembly GCA_022984855.1. Classification (NCBI taxonomy): domain Eukaryota; kingdom Viridiplantae; phylum Streptophyta; class Magnoliopsida; order Sapindales; family Sapindaceae; genus Dimocarpus; species Dimocarpus longan. The sequence goes on along the minus strand of CM041015.1, from coordinate 4,648,036 downwards.
TTAAAATATCATGAAACACATTGGAGATGAAGTTGATGTAAAGTTGTGGAAAATATATATTTGATGCTTAAAGATCTTACAAAAAAGGAAGGAGAACTTGAACATCAGAAAGTTAGTCTCATTTTAAGTGCTCAATAGCAACAATCTGAATTGAAGAACTATGAATGTTTGGGTTTCCAAGGGAAATACCTATGAGCATACGTAAGTATACGTGATGAGTTGGATATTTGCATTATAGTACGAATTCAAATAGTATGATTTTGATTTTAAATTAACATATATTTTATATTTAAAAAAATAATTAAAGTATTGAAAAAACTTTTCTCAAAATAAAGAAAAAAAATATATTCAAAAAACTCAATGGGCTGGGGCTTGGCGGTGCCGTGCTCCTGTAGAACCCCCACAGCCCAACCACTTAATGTGAAGTTATTGAAAGAGAGGGAAATACATGTTTTGAACACGTTTTTTTTTTTAATAGAGACATATACGTTAGGAAAATATGAAATTAAAATGAAAAGAGAATATTAAAATTCAGAAAATTAAAATAAAGTATATGAATAAATTTAAAACATTAAAATATATTTTGATCCGAAGTCATAAAATTATGTTAAAAATTGTGCCCTGATCCTTCCTGTTTGAAATTATTCTTAATTTTTTGATTTTTAATAAAATAACTTATGTTTATCATATAAATTACATAATGTTATAATAATAATTATTAATTTTAATCTCATAATTTAAAATTAAACATTCTTGTTCTTGGAAATTTCCTTCCGTACGGTGGGTGGAAAGCAGGCGTCGACATATATGAATCTACTTTTATGACGCGAAAAAATAATTAGGAAAAAGAGACTCCAAATTTGACTTGGGTGGTGTTTGTTGGAAATTTCCCACGGTATGGTCGGTGGAAAAGAAAGAGAGCCTCCAAAGTTGACTTGTGTCTTGCCATTAACGAAGGATTAAAAAATAGAGTGATACTGTTCAGTTTAACTTGCAAGGAAGCTGCAGGAATCTGTAATCCGGTTCAAGAAAATTTTGCTGATCTACTCATTTCCTTTGCAGGTTAGTAGATCAGTCATTCTCTTATTGATTAATCGTATATATAACTTGTTGATCTTTTGTTCTGTGCATATTAAATGTCAAATCTTAAACTTAATTTTGCTTTATAGATTGTATAATTCTCAGATCATTCTTGTATTTAAAATCACCGCTATCTTTAATTTTTTTAAGTTGTGTCACATTACTTTATATAAATATATAGAAGTTGTTAGGATTATGTTTGTTTGTTTAGCAGGCTGTGAAGTTCAATACTATGTCTCATTTGCCTGATGATGAACTTTTCGATGTGATGGAAGTCGAAATACCCCCAAGTTTACCTCCCGATATGGTCGAAATGCAACCTCATGAAAGATCGATACATCTATCTGTAAGGACTTTAGTAATATTTTCATGCCCGTTTATTTACATTAATAGCTTATATTTTATATTGATTTGGCTGTATATATGAATTAGTTGAGTTAGAATTAATGTTAGTTACGTGAATCTTTCATGTCATGCTTGGTTTTACTTGTATTACTTATCCTATCAATCATTTATTTGTGTGTTGCAAGGACATCTCTCAGCATATCAGACAACAAAATGCAGACAATAAGAGGGTGGGCCTAGAGTTAGGCCAGTCTTCAGTTGTTAAACCAAGAAAGACGAGATCAAAGGTTTGGGAAGACTTTGTGAAGTATAAAGATGAAAATGGGAAGGACTTGGCCAGATGTAAGGGTTGCGGGAAGGTCTTCGATGGTTCTAGCAAGTTAGGAACTACTCATCTCAGAAATCATTTCATCAGCTGCCAAAGAAAGAGAAATGGAGGCGGGGGTGGAGGTAACTTTGCAGGCAATTTAAGTGATACGATTGCCATTAAAGAGAAATCTGTGATGGATCAACCATTGAATCGCTTGGATGTGGCAAGAATGATTATTAAGCAAGGTGATGCATCCCGTATAGACCCCACAAACAAGGATTACATAATTGAGCTTTACAAGGAAGAGAAGAAAAAGCTTTGCAATTATTTCGAGAAACGCTCATGTCGCTTGTGTTTAACATGTTATAATTGCGATGATGAAATTGACGACTCAACTTGTTTGATGGTCTGGTTTATTGATGATGATTGGAAATTGAAGAACAAGATTTTAAAATATTTTGACGGTGATGACTTCAATGGCATGGATTATATTAAAAAAGTGCTTCAAGAATGGGGAATTGAAAACAATTTATCCTTCGTTGTTATGCAAGTTGATTTTGATGGTAATTTGTGTGAGGAAGTTGACTGGTTTAGTAATCAAGGTTCAGTCCTTTTCAATAACAAGTTGCTATGCTGTGAAGCCTTTTTATCTATCTTTGAATCGTGTGTCAAAGATCTCTTATATGGAAGTCTAAAAGAACTTTTTAATAATATAAGGGAGACATCATTTGAGAATGAAAACTTTCGGAATGCTCCTACGGACGAACGATTGCTGACAATTCGGTCAAAAGGTGACGCCAGCGATTTGATAGGTGTTCTTAAGAACGTATTGGGTCTCAAAGAAGCAGGTTTTGAGTTAGCGAATATTGATCCTCATTTTAAAATTTTAACAAAAGAAAAATGGGATGTTTTGAGGGCCCTTTACGACTACTATGAAGAATGGGATTTTGCCCAACGATATCACGACAACTACGATACTGCAAATACTTATTTTCCCCTGCTTTGTCACATATATAAGTGTTTTAAAGAATTGAGCAAATTCGATATTGAAAATTTTTGTGATGATTTAATGGAACGAGCTTGGTGCAATTACAATTTAGTTCTAGGGTTTGCTGCAGTACTTGATCCGCGATGCAAAATGGATATTGTGAGAAATTGGTATGAGAAGATCTTTGGTGATGAATGCGAGAGAGAATTTGCAAATTTCAAACATTACTTCACCGATATTCACAGTAAATATGCAAGGGAGATCAACAATTTCAAATTATGTACTCCAGGATCAGAAGAAACTAATTCTTCAATTTCATACGAAATGTTAAATCCTTTGGGGAAACCGTGTAAATCTTCTTATGAACTGAATCATGTCCAGTTGGTAAAGTCGGATCTTGATCGTTATCTCAAAGAGGACAAATGTTCTCCATTTAAAGATTTTGATGTACTTAAATGGTGGCAAGATCGTGCTCGGTGCTTCCCCACTCTCGCAAGAATGGCTCGTGATTTTTTGTCAATTCAAATTGAATCCCTTCCTTCTTTTGTTTCAGATGATGAGATACATCATTTGGAAAAGTTAGATTACGCAGATGCTGAGATACACTGTACGAAAGAGTTAGGTATCAAAGAGGCTTATATATGCACGGAAAGCTGGTTGGATGCGTGAGGTAGGAATTATGATACATAATTGTGTTATTTTATTTTATTCTCATTTCCAGCTGTTGAGAAACTTTAGCCGTTTAATTTAAGCGTCATTTACTTTTCTAATGTTGATAATTTATATATACTATTAAGGTACTGTTATCAATACTTTTGGTGGCTTCTAATATGTTAGTTAACTGCTTTCATTAGATAAATTTTAATCTTGCAAAGTTCTAAAAAGAAAAGCAAACGGAAATAAAAATAAGGGCTTAAAATTGTGTATATGCTTAAATCAGAATCATCAGTACAAGAATTGTATATTTTGTCTTTTGATTACGGAATAATTTGACCTGATTGAAGTGGTTAATTACTTATGAGTATTTGACGGAAAATATAAATTGTAAATTTATAAACTCTATTTTTATTGCTTATGATAGAGATTTGAATTAATTTATACAAAGTAAAGACAGACCTTGAAATTTATGCAAATTATGATTTTTTTTCCTTAAATAACAACGACTCTTGAATGTAATGCTATTGAAGATTAAATTCATTCAAAAATATAAAATACATAAGATAGTATCATTATATTTGTATATGTAGATTATCATATTTGTCATAAACATATCATAATAAAGTCATAATTTAAGGAGTCAAGGATGTCAATTTCAAAATATTAATCTTGTTTACTATCTAAAGGGAGATTTGTCAAATCTAATTGAAGTTTTGTCAATGACAAAAATTACACTTTAACGGTAAATTTAGGTAAAAACTTCTTATCATATACCAAAATCATCTAATAGTTTCAAAAATTAGATTTGAATTGTCTCCTCATCTAAACTTAGTTTTAAACTTTTTGAAACATATGATTGATAAGAGTGAATAACAATCATATTCCAGCTATTTATTGATTGTAGTGTTTATAACTAAGCTAGTAGAGAAAGTTTAAGCGTAGAAGAATCCAAGTCCTTCAAAATTTATTTCGTTCTCTTAGAGCAGTGTTTCTTCAATATTACATTTCTCATTGTGTGATATGTGTATTTTGTTAGAGTGTGAAGCCTGAATCAATATTGTGGGGCTATGCAAACGCATTGGGGATCGAGCTCCCCACTTAGCTCATGGGGGCTTTTGTGCATAGAAGAAATCCTTTCGAGCCACTAATGTGTGGTGTGACCTTGGTGCCACAACCAGAGGTCGGGCCACAGGTAACATGCACGCCACTAGTGTGTGGCGTGACCAAACTCTGTGACCTGTGGTTGCGTACACGTCATCAGTATGTGTAGTAACTACTGCGACTTTAGGTTGTGCCACACCTTGTGTGACTCTGACCTATTTAGAAAAGAAATTTTACAAGAATTGGAAATCTTGTGTATCCTTAGAATTATAAATATCCATGTCATGTGTGAGGGTTGAATGAGGGATAAGCCCAGAATTAGAGAGAGATTTTGAAAGGGTGTTGAAAGTAGTTGTATGTGAGAGTCACAAGTGAGAGAAAGAGACAAAGTTGTTGTCTGTAAACATCCTTTTATAGTGGAAAGAGTGTCAGTGCGCTTCGAGGATGTAGAGGATTCCCTAAATCCCATAAAAATCTTGTGTCTCTTTTATTTTTCTGCATTATGTGTTTTCTTGATTTGTGTTTTGTAATCACCACATTTCCTAACATATTTGGCATAAATAAGATCTGGACTTGGTCCTCATAAATTGTCGGTGACATTACTTGTTTTTGCTATTTTCTGTTTAGTAAAGCAATAAGTTTCAGCTTTTTCTCATGAACACCAGTTCTGGTCGCAGAAAATAAGCCTCTCTCATTACCTTGATGGAGTTTAGCATTCAAGATTTAGGGGACGTGGCACCAGAATAACGGATGAGCTGCTGGGTTATATGATGATAATGATATGCTTTAGAGCATAAGGTAATTGTAAATTGCGGTGTCTATACTGTGATTTCTTGCTATAAGCTACATTCATGTTGACTTGCAGCAAGGGAGGTGTTTGATAAGTTGAACATGTGAATTGATGAGACATTGTTATTTTATGATTGTTGTTGTTGAATTATAATGAACTTAATTAGTTTTAGATATGCTTAGTGTACAAATGCTTGCCAAATTGAAATTGGTATACACTTATGCATTCTATTTAAATGATATTGAGTTTAGAGGGGATATTGCTCCTCTATGTCTTACTAAATTTATAGGTGCATGCTCTATGTTAATTCAAGTTTTTTCTTAGATTGGTTAAATTTACTTACATCGAGGTTTTGTTAAACTTGAAATTAAGTTGAGTTGTGTGGATTTCAGAGATGTTCTGGTAGAGAATTTTGAGAGGTTTGGGATTGGCATATAAGTTGGTGATGGTTTGGGGGAATTTGCATTGCTTTGTATTTGACTTTTATTTGGTTTTCCGTCAAACTTGTCTATTTATTTATCCTTTGGGATATGTACTTTATATTGCTTTTTATTTTATTGAATGCTTGAATGTGCAAATTGTTTAGGTTTTCATGTGAATTATCATGAACTTAGTTTTGTTTCTGGTTTTGGATATGATTTATATATGGCTTCTTAGTTGATGTTATATTTGAATGCAAATATGTGTAATTTTTTTTTTTTTTTGAAACTGCAAATATATGTATTTGTTAAGAGTAAATAGCACAAAACTTCTTGTTTGTCTTCTGATACTTAGAATCAATCTTACTAAAAACTGACATTGACATTCCTTGCCATTAGTCAAACTCTTTTAAAATTAATGTTAGATCATGTTTGATGTTAAAAAGACTAAAATATCCACAACAAAAAAATTTGAAGTCGTTTAAAAAAAATGAAGTTACCATAATACCCTTAATAGTTAATTCAAAAAAGCTATAAATAGATATTTTAATAAAAAAATATTAAAAGAGAAGACAAAATTTTAAAAGAATAAAAAAAAAAAAAAAAGTTTCTTTTTAAAAATAATTGAGATAAAAAACTGGATCTCCACCGTGAAGAATTTTTTGAAAAAAAAAAAAAAAAGAGAAAATTAAAAGGAAAAAAAAATATATGGATCCATGGAGATGTAGATTTAACCCCATCATTGGAATCTCCTTAGCTAATGGTGTCCTGAACATGGATCTCTATGTCTATGGCACTAAAATTGGTGGAGATCCAATATGGACCCCTACCTTATTCATTTCTATATATATTTTTTAATTTCTATTTTTTATTTTTTAAAAAATAAAATCTATGATGGAGATCCCAATTTATTTTTTCATTTTTTTTTAAATTATCTTTTAAAGATTTCACTGTCTATATCAGGACTAATGAGAACGAAGATCCAATTTTTTTTTTTTTCATTTTTTAGAATTTAAATTTTATTTTTTTAGAAAATATGAAAATATAAGATAAAAAGACAAACATAACTTTGGAGGCATTAAGTTGACTAACTTTAATTAATGACAGGGGAGGTCAATGTTAGTTTCTAGGTGTAAAAAGGCAAATCTTAGGGAGGCATTTTATGCTATTTATTCACTTGTTAAACTATGTCTAAGACCAAGAAAGTTAAGTCATCACGCAAAAACCCAACTAATGATAAAGGCTTTCTAACACAACCACTTATGTGCTATGGACCAAGCCAAGTACATACACGTATTATAGACCCAACACAAAAATAAATTGTATATGGGAAGATTCAAATCGAGGTGTCATAGAATAAATCAAATTCTAATATCATGTCAATAATCATTAGATCCAAAAACTTAGTTGAGGGCTCAACTAATAATGTAACTTTAACAAACTGCAAATGGCCTTGTCAAGTTATCAATCAAGCTTGTGTTTTGAGTTGGTTTAGACTAGTGAGTGGTTAAGTATATAGGCCATTCTTGTTGTAACTGGAAACTTCTGTTTCTCTGCTTTGTTGTGTGAAGATATAAACTTATTTTTCTTGTAGATGTATAGGATAATTGATGAAGTATAAGTATTGAACACATGGCTGTCAAAGGGAATTTTCTTTCTTGGCATGAGAGCATATACAAAGTTGTTTTTGGTTTGTCTTAAATGTATGGTCTTGTGAGTATTCTCTGCTTTTTGTATTATTTCTTACCTCAAAAACTTAGATGATTGTCATTTGAAAGAGGATAGTATATATTGGTTTTCTTGACAGTTTCGTTGTTTTACTCACCACTTTATCCCACACTCAAATAGCATGTTTAGCTTCTGAAGGAAAAATTGAATTTTGAATTTAATACGGAAACGTGTATTTTAAATTTTTTTTCATATAAAAGCACGCCCGATCGATATTAGTAATAACAATTCAACAATTAAATTAATAAGATCGAATCTTACTTTGCATGAAGATTGAATTGATCCCTTTTGATTTGCAAATTCTTCACCACCCGATCTTCCGTGCTATGACTCTTCACAAAAGAAACTGTGTGTGGGCACAATCTCGATGAATTATATCACGAAATCTTCTTAATTAATGGAAGTTTTTTTATTCAAGTAACCAAAAATTCTCTCTATTTTTCTCTCTCTATCTTGTTACCAATATAAAACACTTTTTTATAATGGTGAGTTAGAGTTTTTTAATTTAATAAGGAATACAATTTCCTAATTAAATTGTAAAACTCAATTCATATCCAATATGGAATCATATTTCTTATTGGTTTAAAACTCTTTACTTTTAATTTAATATGGAATCTAATTCCTATTAAATTAAAACTTCTTTAATCTAATTTAATATGGAATCTAATTCCAATTAAATTAAATTACCATCTCCATTAATTAAAAGATTTTTCATTAAATTAAAATGATTCTAAATCATATATGATTTAATGACACCATTTTAAAGTTAAACATTTAACCTCTACAAATAATTAAATAATTACTTATATTTAAATAATCAAATTATTTAAATTATTCGTGAACGTGTTCATAAACTTATATATACACTTATAATTGGACAATCCAATTATATTCTTCCCTTTGTTTCTTTATGTGGTTGTGAGCTAGCAAGGGGACCAGATGGACCTATAATTTGAGCTCCAATAAAATCGGAATTATTAATTAAACTCTTTAATTAATTAATTCACTATTATTAACCTTAAAGTTACTCCACTAAAAACTTAGGATTGCACTCTCAAAATTATAGATGTTTTATACAATCTGAATTTTCAGTGTCCATTGATTTAATCATTTCATATGGTTCGATCCTCCACGAGTAGTTCATAATTAGAGCTAGGTCATTAAAGTCCGTTATACCTCTCTAATTATTTCTTATTCCATTAAGTACCATTAATTCTCTAATGAACAATATATTCATAACAACTTATGAATTTATCTTTTCATTTATTTACAAATAGAAAGTCGAGTGCTCTTATTATTCAAGACCCGAATCAACACTTAAGAGAACTACACATCTACTTCTCGCAAGAAGGAGTGAATTTCACTATTGTGTAGAATGTTCCCAGTCACTTATTAAATCACATCTCCAAAGTACGAAACTTATTGACTGTAAATTTATAACAGTCTCACCCATGTAAATCAAAAGATATGACTCAACAAATAGGAGTCCATAAAACACTCAGGATTAAGATCAATCCATATATGATCATCTAGTTGATAAAAATGAATTTCTTTATTTAACGGATATTAATAAGAAATTCATTTTATCATGGTCCAGTCATATATAATCTTTATTATATAAGGTGCCTCCATTTTCATGTCACCACATGAACGATCCCGGATAAAATCATCGTATCAAATATAAAATGGATCGCAGCTGTAGATTTACCACAAACAAAGTACCCAGTTTTGTTTGCTTTCTACGGACTTTTTAGATTACTGATCTCAAACTAAATCCTCTTGTATATAACACTTATATACTTAGTCTGAGACTACATAAGTAACCATGGATGTTACATGATATTTGTATGAAGTAATCATTTCATAAATGCACATAAATTGAATAAATTATATTTTATTTATTATTTAATTTAAATATTTACAAATTACAAGCTCTTAGGGCATATTACCCTAACAATCTCTCACTTGCCTTTAGAGCAGATGAGACATGTCTCGTAATCCTAGACCCTCTAGATGACCTTCAAACACTTTAGCCGTTAAGGTCTTTGTAAACGGATCAGCATGATTGTCTTGTGATGCTATCTTCATCACCGACATATCTCCTCTATGTTCTATCTCTCTAATGAGATGATACTTTCTTTCTATATGCTTTCCTCTTTTGTGGCTTATTGGTTCTTTAGAATTAGCCACTGCACCACTATTATCACAATAAAGTGTGATTGGCCTATCCATATTCGGAATAACTTCCAAATCTGTCAAGAACTTACGGAGCCAAACTGCTTACTTAGCTGCTTCACAAGCTGCTACATATTCAGCTTCCATGGTGGAATCAGCGATGCAAGATTGTTTAACACTTCTCCATACTATAGCTCCACCACCTAGGGTAAATACTGACCCAGAAGTGGATTTTCGAGAATCCTTATCTGATTGAAAATCAGAATCTGTATATCCTGTTGGAATCAAATTCTCGCCAGAATACACAAGCATATAATTTCTTGTCCTTCGAAGATATTTGAGAATACATTTTACTGCTACCCAATGATCCAATCCTGGGTTAGATTGATAACGACTGACTACTCCCACTGAATAACATATATCAGGTCTCGTGCATAACATAGCATACATGAGACTGCCTACTGCAGAGGCATAAGGAATTTGTCTCATATCCTCAATCTCTTGAGGTGTCTTAGGACATTGTTCCTTAGACAAATAAACTCCATGCCGAGAAGATAAATAACCTTTCTTGGAATTCTGCATTGCAAAACGTACAAGGATTTTATCAATGTACGATGCTTAAGACAATGCTAACAGTTTGTTCTTACGATCTCGTATAATTTGGATCCCAAGAACATAACTAGCCTCTCCCAAATCTTTCATTTGGAATTGGTTAGCAAGCCAGTTCTTTACATCAGATAATGCTCCAACATCATTCCCAATGAGTAGGATATCGTCGACATAAAGTATGAGAAAAACTACTATCTTGTCGATGATACGCTTGTATACACAAGGTTCATCAACATTTTGCTCAAAACCATAAGACTTGATCGCTGTATCAAATCTAATATTCCAAGATCGAGAAGCTTGCTTAAGCCCATAAATGGACCTTTGTAACTTGCAAACCTTTTGCTCTTGACCTTGAATCACGAATCCCTCTGGTTGCATCATATAAATGCTTTCATCAAGATTGCCATTCAAGAATGCAGTCTTGACATCCATTTGCCATATCTCATAGTCGAGACATGCAGCTATGGATAGAAGAATGCGAATGGATTTAAGCATGGCTACTGGCAAGAAAGTTTCTTCATAGTCAACTCCCTCTTTCTGAGTATACCCCTTTGCCATTAGCCTAGCTTTGAAGGTCTCCACCTTTCCATCTACTCCTCTCTTCCTCTTGTAGATCCATTTGCAACCTATGGGTTGTACCCTATCTGGTTGATCCACAAGTTTCCAGACTGAGTTTGAGTACATAGACTCCATCTCGAGATTCATAGCTTTAAGCCATTCTTCCTTATCAGAATCTTTCATTGCACCATGATATGTCAATGGATCATCTATACACTCATCGGAGATAGCAATTTGTGCGTCTCCGATTTCTCTATAACAGACTGGTAGTCTAATAACCCTTCCACTACGACGAGATGGTAGATGATTCTGATGGAAGTCTGTCTGATGCTCAGACGTGGTCTTAACTATGTTGTTCTCAACAACTGTTGTTGATTGGATACTGGTTGAACCAGGTAATAACTCCTCAAGTACAACTTTACTTCGAGGTTTATGTTCTTTTATGTAATTATCTTCAAGAAATGTAGCATTTGTCGATACAATCACTTTATTATCTTGAGGATCATAAAAGAATCCGCCTCTAGTTTCTCTGGAGTAGCCTACAAATAGGCAAACTTATGAACGTGGTTCTAACTTTCCAGTCTTATTTTTCAGCACATGTGCTGGACACCCCCATATGCGAAAATGTTGCAAACTAGCTTTGCGACCATTCTACAACTCTAAAGGTGTTTTAGGAACAGACTTGGAAGAAACTACATTCAAGATATATACTGCAGTTTGCAGTGCATATCCCCAGAAAGAACTAGATAAAGATGAAAAACTAATCATAGCTCTTATCATATCTTGCAGGGTTCGATTTCTCCTTTCTGCAACACCATTCTGCTGTGGTGTTCCAGGAGCTGTGAGTTGGGATATAATCCCATTCTCAATCAAGTAATCCTTGAACTCTGTATCAAGGTACTCTCCTCCACGATCTGATCGTAGAGCTTTTAATGTTTTACCTAATTGATTTTCAACTTCAGTTCTAAATTCTTTGAACTTTTCAAAAGTTTCAGATTTCCGTTGCATTAGATAAACATACCCATATCTTGAATAGTCGTCAATAAAAGTGACGAAATATTCATAACCATCTCTAGCTTTAACATTTATTGGACCACAAACGTCCGAATGTATAAGCTCTAGTGGTTTTTTGGCTCTATAACCTTTTGTCTTAAAAGGTCTCTTGGTCATTTTACCTTCTAAACAGGATTCACAAACAGGTAAAGTGCCAATCTTTAACTCTCTTAAAGTTTCGCTCTTTACTAGTCTGTCTATTCTGTTAAGATTAATGTGTCCAAGTCTTAGATGCCAAAGATGAGTATCATTATTTGGAGAAATCTTTTGTCGTTTTGTTTTTGGTTTTTCAACTTTAAACAATTCGGCATTGATCAGTGAATTACATGTTAACGACCTTAACATGTATATGTTGTTTTCTAATATTCCAGAACAAATATTCAACCCATTTCTAGAAATAATAACATCTTTATTACTGAAAGAAATTGAATAATTATGTTCCAACAATCTAGAAACTGAAATCAAATTTCTTCTAAAATTCGGAATATAATAAACATTGTTCAAAACAATAAAACAAATATTTGAAAATTGAAGTCTAACTTCTCCCACTGCTCTAGCTGAAACGACATCCCTAGTGCCAACTCGCATGGTAAACTCGCCCTCATCAAGCTCCCTCCAAGAATCAATCAACTGTAAAGAATAGCAAACATGATTAGTGGCTCCTGAATCAATTATCCAAGTTAATATATCATTCTCCACTAAACAAGATTCAATGACGAGTAAATCAAATTTACCTTTCATTTTCTTTTTGTTCTTGAGCTCTTCGAGGTACTTTGGACAGTTCCTCTTCCAATGCCCTTCCACATTACAATGAAAACATTTTCCTTTGGGTTTGGAAGTCTTAGAGCCCTTCTGCTTCTTCTTTTTGGTAGCTTGCTTGTTGGACTTTACCTTAGCCTTACTGGTGGTCCTTTTCCTCTTATTTTTATTAGAGGTGGAAGTTTCAGCAACATTTGCTTCACCAAATTTAGTCTTATCCTTATTCATGGACTCATAAGTTGTTAATTCATTAAGCAATTGAGTAATATTATATTGTAGTTTGTTCATAACATAATTACTCTTGAACTGCATAAAACTCTTTGGAAGAGTTTACAGTATCATGCTTACTTGGCTAGGCTCATCTGTCACCCTACCATGAGTTTCGACTATGTTAAAATAGGTCATCATATTCAAGACATGCTCTCGAACTGATGTCCCTTCCTTCATCTTAGCAGTCATAGCAGCACAAACAGCTTCGTGTCGCTGCTGCTCAGAAGGTTGCCCAAACATCCCTTGTAATGACAACATCATCTCAGATGCTGTTGCCATTGTTTCATGCTTCTTAGCAAGCACATCGGACATTCCTGCTAACAGGTAGCAACGGGCCTTTTCATTAGCCTTAACCCAATTTTGGTGGGTTTCGCGTACATTACGCGCAGCATTTGCCGGTGGCACAGGAGGACGCTCCTCCGTCAGGACAAACTTTAGGTCCTCACATACCAAAATGGCGTTCATGTTATTTTTTCATTTAACATAGTTATCCCCATTCAATTTATCATTGACAAGTATAGTAATTAAAGGTGACGGCATTGTTGAAATAAATAAACAAAATATTTTATTCAAAATTGCATTCATACGGATATCAATAGTTTTTGGCATAAAATTAAACGTGATGCATGATTGACGAATAATGAATCAGAAATACCCTAAAAAAAAAATTACTATGCCACGATAATCTAACATGCCACAAATAAATGACACCTTAGGGTAAATCAAATATTTTTATGTTAGATTGAGAAAATCTCAGTCAAATAATATAACAGAATAACTCTTATTCCTATAGTCTGACTACCGCTTATTTCAGTCAAAGAATTAAATTACCAATTAATTAATTCTTTATGAGTGTAACCTATCATTTCAGATTTCTTGGACTTAACTTGAGAATTGCCAGCCTTAGGGTAGGTCAATCCCAAAATACATCTAGAAATCCTATCCTTTAGGAAGTCAACCTTGATATTGACCCAAATGGACACCACCCTTAGGGGGACGAAAACAAAATCGTCTCGAGGCGCCATTCAAATCTCACGGTGTTGAACTAATGATAGAGACCGTGGGATATATTGTCATATATCCCTCTCCCACTCATTATTTTAGGATTTGGGTTTTCTACATATTATTCCTAGTCATTATCTTAGATTACTAACGACTAATAAATATAATCTAAGTTACTAGGAATTAGTGTGTTACTAGAATCAACATCCTATTAACACCTAATAAATTACCAGATTTTTAACTTTTAAAAATAAAATTATTTTGATAATCTAAACTTTTTAGTTATAAAGATTAGATTTAATGTGAGATTACTCAATTTTAACTTTTAAAATCTAATCCACATTATAAGCCAATTGTATGAAATATATCTTTTAATCACATTAAAACTATATTTCTAATTGGTTTACTATTCTAAATAAACTAAACTCTTTAAATGATTTAGATTAGAACTAATGTGTGTTACCCAATTTTAACTATTAAAATCTAATCACATTATGAGTACCAATTATTGAGATATATGTTTTTAATCACATTAAAAATTAATCATATATTTCTAATTTGTTAACTTAAGATTTTCAACTAAAATCCTAACAAATTATGAAATTGGTATTCTATGTATTATTATCTCTATTTTAACTAATAAACTATTTAATAGAAAAATAAATAATAATACATGTATGTATGTCATGTTATAATGCAACGAGTAGGCACTCTCTAACCTATATGGTATATTTTATGCATGAACATGTTATCAACAAAATATTCAATCATCATATGATAAACAATTTAAATAAACAACATGTGATTGACTGGGTTCTTTGGCTTTAACGACCTAAGAACTAATTTTACAATATTACAAAAATTAACCAAGGCATTCCTTGGCCTTCACTTGTTGTCTTCAAGATTTTCATGGGCTCTCTTGGACTCAAAATTAAATCTAATTTAATTATCAAGAATATCCATCAAATGGATTGGGCTAAAAATCCACTTCTTGATTCTTAAGTCCAATAAAAATTATCCAAAACAAGTGAATAATTTTTAATAATATTTACAATTGAAACGGAAACCCAAAAAAAAAAATTAAAACTGAACTAATTTGGACTGTCCAAAATAGCAGTTTTATTCTATTTTATTTTGGTTGCACATGATGCAGCAGCCTGCATGTACAACATGCAGTCCGACTGCTGTTCCTACTGTAGTGCAGTTTTTGCACTGCTGAACTGCTGTAGTGCAGTTTTTGCATTGCTGAACTGCAGATTTTCAATGACAAATCTGGCTGTTTTTGCACTGCTAAACTGGACTGCGCATCAAGCTTTCACATAGCCCTTTGCACGGTCACTCGATGTAGCAGACAACACAAAACGCACCCACTACATAATCCGTTTCAAATAATAATTTATGCCCAGAAAATCAGTCCGATTGACATCAATACTCACGATCAATTCTTTGGAAATAATTAAATCCTAAATCTATGATTTACAACGAAAGAAAAAATAATAAACGCCACAATCGGCTTACAAATTTAATTAAATTAAATTAGCCAAAAGACCATACAATTAACGATCAATCCATGCAAATTTAATCCATCAACATGAATAAATAAAATATGAATATTATCAAATAATTAGTGCCTACTCTTATGATATACAAATAATCATAATTAAAGGGACATTCATTAATTATTGAATTAATTATTAAACTAGCGCAACCGGGCTCTGATACCAATTGAAGGAAAAATTGAATTTTGAATTTAATGCGGAAACGTGTATTTTAAAATTTTTTTCATATAAAAGCACGCCCGATCGATATTAGTAATAACAATTCAACAATTAAATTAATAAGATCGAATCTTACTTTGCATGAAGATTGAATTGATCCCTTTTGATTTGCAAATTCTTCACCACCCGATCTTCCTTACTATGACTCTTCACAAAAGAAACTGTGTGTGGGCACAATCTCGATGAATTATATCACGAAATCTTCTTAATTAATGGAAGTTTTTTTATTCAAGTAACCAAAAATTCTCTCTATTTTTCTCTCTCTATCTTGTTACCAATATAAAACACTTTTTTATAATGGTGAGTTAGAGTTTTCTAATTTAATAAGAAATACAATTTCCTAATTAAATTGTAAAACTCAATTCATATCCAATATGGAATCATATTTCTTATTGATTTAAAACTCTTTACTTTTAATTTAATATGGAATCTAATTCCTATTAAATTAAAACTTCTTTAATCTAATTTAATATGGAATCTAATTCCAATTAAATTAAATTACCATCTATATTAATTAAAAGATTTTTCATTAAATTAAAATGATTCTAAATCATATATAATTTAATGACACCATTTTAAAGTTAAACATTTAATCTCTACAAATAATTAAATAATTACTTATATTTAAATAATCAAATTATTTAAATTATTCGTGAACGTGTTCATAAACTTATATGTACACTTTTAATTGGACAATCCAATTATATTCTTCCCTTTGTTTCTTTATGTGGTTGTGAGCTAGCAAGGGGACCAGATGGACCTATAATTTGAGCTCCAATAATATCGAAATTATTAATTAAACTCTGAAATTATTAATTAAACTCTAATTAATTCACTATTATTAACCTTAAAGTTACTCTACTAAAAACTTAAGATTGCACTCTCAAAATTATAGATGTTTTATACAATCTGAATTTTCAGTGTCCATTGATTTAATCATTTCATATGGTTCGATCCTCCACGAGTAGTTCATAATTAGAGCTAGATCATTAAAGTCCGTTATACCTCTCTAATTATTTCTTATTCCATTAAGTACCATTAATTCTCTAATGAACAATATATTCATAACAACTTATGAATTTATCTTCCATTTATTTACAAATAGAAAGTCGAGCGCTCTTATTATTCAAGACCCGAATCAACACTTAAGAGAACTACACATCTACTTCTCGCAAGAAGGAGTGAATTTCACTATTGTGTAGAATGTTCCCAGCCACTTATTAAATCACATCTCCAAAGTACGAAACTTATTGACCGTAAATTTATAACAGTCTCACCCATGTAAATCAAAAGATATGACTCAACAAATAGGAGTCCATAAAACACTCAGGATTAAGATCAATCATGATCATCTAGTTGATAAAAATGAATTTCTTTATTTAACGGATATTAATAAGAAATTCATTTTATCATGGTCCAGTCATATATAATCTTTATTATATAAGGTGCCTCCATTTTCATGTCACCACATGAACGATCCCGGATAAAATCATCGTATCAAATATAAAATGGACCGCAGCTGTAGATTTACCACAAACAAAGTACCCAGCTTTGTTTGCTTTCTACAGACTTTTTAAATTACTGATCTCAAACTAAATCCTCTTGTATATAACACTTATATACTTAGTTTGAGACTACATAAGTAACCATGGATGTTACATGATATTTGTATGAAGTAATCATTTCATAAATGCACATAAATTGAATAAATTATATTTTATTTATTATTTAATTTAAATATTTAAAATTACAAGCTCTTAGGGCATATTACCCTAACAGCTTCAACATTGAGGTACCTTTGTTGTGTTTGGAGTAAATACCATGATGCATTGATTGCTTGATAACGCCTTTGCCAATTTTTTTTTGGTCAAAGAACACAGAATGGGTTTTCTTTTATGTTGATAATCATTCAATTTTTCTAAGCACATGAAAGTTGTAAACTTTGTACTTCCCCCGAACTCTATTTGGTTGCAAGTAAATTGTTCTTGACTTGAATTTGCAAATTGGTTATAGTAATGGGCCATAGAAAGAATTTTATTTTGGTATTCTAGTTTTGGGTTTTGCTGGTTTCAAGTAGCGATGATAGCTTTTGTTTTATTCAACAAGACCTGTATAGTTTTGAACTGTACTGTTTTCGTTTTGTATAACGTTTGTACCATGTTCTTGCAATGATAATCTGAGTGAAATGTGCGTTAGATATGTGTTTATGGTTAAGTGTAAACTAGAGGAAAGAATTACTGTATAATTGTTTAATAAAAACTAAGGCCCTTTAGTTATATGTACACTCATCACATGCTCAAGGGGTTTGTGCAAGTGTCTTTCTTCCTTAAATAGTCCAAGTAGATGAGCTTGGTGGAATGTCTGCATATGAAACACTTATTGTAGATGTGAAGGTTACTGCCTTATCTTGCAAAAATTCTTGCAATATCAGTACAGATCTGAAAACTCTGATCCTGTGGACAAATATTTACTCTTTGAGAAATTTAGCCATTATAGAGAATACCACCTTGGTCTCAAACGTTCGGACAACCTAAATTTTTATGGAATATAGGATGAGTTTGAGAAGGGGTTTTGTGGCTTTGCAAATTGAATCGGATGCCAAATGTCGTGAATCTTTGCAATGGTGTTTGCTCATCCAGGTCTGAAATACATAATATTGTCTTTAGGATGTGAAAGTTTTGGTTGAGAACTTCAATATCTTGTGAATTGGCTCATGTTCTGACTTCTGAGAGGATGCAATTGTGTATGGAATTATACTGGAAGATGAAAGTGATAAAAAAGCTACTCTTGTCTTTCTATTCGAGTTTCCTACATTTTGTCATACATTTCATGCAGTAAACGCTAGAACATATTGTTGTTACATGAATATGTATGTTGTTTCTTCAGATTGGATGATTAATAATTTGCTTTGATTGTCCTCGTTTGAGCTATGAAGGCTGATTAAAATGTTGTTACAATGGTAGAAGCTTAAACATATACTTTGATGATAACTAGCATGCTTCCATTTCAATTTTTTGGAAAGCGAGCAGTTTATGAAAATAATTTTGACTCTTAACTAGATAGAGGAAGGAGAATACCTTCACGATCAAATATTTCAACTGAAAATATATCTTCATATGAAACACAATCTAAAACTAATAATTTAAATTATAAAAGTTATTTTAAAATGTCATGAAACACATTGGAGATGAAGTTGATGTAAAGTTGTGGAAAATATATATTTGATGCTTAAAGATCTTACAAAAAAGGAAGGAGAACTTGACACATCAGAAAGTTAGTCTCATTTTAAGTGCTCAATAGCAACAATCTGTAATGAAGAACTATGAATGTTTGGCTTGCCAAGGGAAATACCTATGAACATACGTAAGTATACGTGATGAGTTGGATATTTGCATTATAGTACGAATTCAAATAGTATGATTTTGATTTTAATTAACATATATTTTATATTAAAAAAAAAACATAATTAAAATATTGAAAAAACTTTTCTCAAAATAAAGAAAAAAAATATATTCAAAAAACTCAATGGGCTGGGGCTTCGTGGTGCCGTGCTCCTGTAGAACCCCCACAGCCCAACCACTTAATGTGAACTTATTGAAAGAGAGGGAAATACATGTTTTGAACACGTTTTTTTTTTTTTAATAGAGAAATATACGTTAGGAAAATATGAAATTAAAATGAAAAGAGAATATTAAAATTCAGAAAATTAAAATCAAGTATATGAATAAATTTAAAATATTAAAATATATTTTGATCCGAAGGTCATAAAATTATGTTAAAAACTGTGCCCTGATCCTTCCTGTTTGAAATTATTATTAATTTTTGATTTTTAATAAAATAAGTTATGTTTATCATATAAATTACATAATGTTATAATAATTATTATTAATTTTAATCTCATAATTTAAAATTAAACATTCTTCTTCTGGAAATTTCCTTCCGTACGGTGGGTTGAAAGCAGGCGTCGACATATATGAATATACTTTTACAACGCGAAAAAATAATTAAGAAAGAGAGCCTCCAAATTTCCCACGGTATGGTCGGTGGAAATGAAAGAGAGCCTCCAAAGTTGTTGTGTCTTGCTATCAACGAAGGATAAAAAAATAGAGTGATAGTGTTTAGTCTAACTTGCAAGGAAGCTGCAGGAATCTGTAATCCGGTTCAAGAAAATTTTGCTGATCTACTCATTTCCTTTGCAGGTTAGTAGATCAGTCATTCTCTTATTGATTAATCGTATATATAACTTGTTGATCTTTTGTTCTGTGCAAATTAAATGTCAAATCTTAAACCTAATTTTGCTTTGTAGATTGTACAATTCTCAGATCACTCTTGTATTTAAAATCACCACTATCTTTAATTTTTTTAAGTTGTGTCACATTACTTTGTATAAATATATAGAAGTTGTTAGGATTATGTTTGTTTGTTTAGCAGGCTGTGAAGTTCAATACCATGTCTCATTTGCCTGATGATGAACTTTTCGATTTGCTGGAAGTCGAAATACCCCCAAGTTTACCTCCCGATATGGTCGAAATGCAACCTCATGAAAGATCGATACATCTATCTGTAAGGACTTTAGGAATATTTTCATGCCTATTTATTTACATTAATAGCTTATATTTTATATTGATTTGGCTGTATATATGAATTAGTTGAGTTAGAATTAATGTTAGTTACATGAATCTTTCATGTCATGCTTGGTTTTACTTGTATTACTTATCCTATCAATCATTTATTTGTGTGTTGCAAGGACATCTCTCAGCATATCAGACAACAAAATGCAGACAATAAGAGGGTGGGCCTAGATTTAGGCCAGTCTTCAGGGGTTAAACGAAGAAAAACGAGATCAAAGATTTGGGAGAACTTTGACAGGTATCAAGACAAAAATGGGATGGTCAGGGCCACATGTAAGGGTTGCGGGAAGGACTTTGATGGTTCGAGCAAGTTAGGAACTACTCATCTCAGAAATCATTTCACAAGCTGCCAAAGAAATAGAAATGGAGGCAGGGGTGGAGATAACTTAGCAGGCAATTTAAGTAATACGATTGCCATTAAAGAGAAATCTGTGATGGATCAACCATTGAATCGCTTGGATGTGGCAAGAATGATTATTAAGCAAGGAGCTGCATCCCGTATAGACCCCACAAACAAGGATTACATAATTGAGCTTTACAAGGAAGAGAAGAAAAAGCTTTGCAATTATTTCGAGAAATGCTCATGTCGCTTATGTTTAACATGTTATAATCGCGATGATGAAATTGACGACGCAACTTGTTTGATGGTCTGGTTTATTGATGATGATTGGAAATTGAAGAACAAGATTTTAAAATATTTGGACGGTGATGACTTCAGTGACATGGATTATTTTAAAAAAGTGCTTCGGGAATGGGGAATTGAAAACAATTTATCCTTCGTTGTTATGGAAAATGATTCTGATGGTAATTTGTGGGAGGAAGTTGACTGGTTTAGTAATCAAGGTTCAATCCTTTTCAATAACAAGTTGCTATGCTGTGAAGCCTTTTTATCTATCTTTGAATCGTGTGTCGAAGATCTCTTATATCGAAGTCTGAAAGAACTTTTTAATAATATAAGGGAGACATCATTTGAGAATGAAAACTTTTGGAATGCTCCTACAGACGAACAATTGCTGACAATTCGGTCAAAAGGTGATGCCAGCGATTTGATAGGTGTTCTTAAGAACGTATTGGGTCTCAAAGAAGCAGGTTTTGAGTTAGTGAATATTGATCCTCATTTTAAAATTTTAACAAAAGAAAAATGGGATGTACTGAGGGCCCTTTATGACTACTATGAAGAATGGGATTTTGTCCAACGATATCACGACAACTACGATACTGCAAATACTTATTTTCCCCTGCTTTGTCACATATATAAGTGTTTTAAAGAATTGAGCAAATTCGATATTGAAGATTTTTGTGATGATTTAATGGAACGAGCTTGGTGCAAATACAATTTAGTTCTAGGGTTTGCTGCAGTACTTGATCCACGATGCAAAATGGATATTGTGAGAAATTGGTATGAGAAGATCTTTGGTGATGAATGCGAGAGAGAATTTGCAAATTTCAAACGTTACTTCACCGATATTCACAGTGAATATGCAAGGGAGATCAACAATTTCAAATTATGTACTCCAGGATCAGAAGAAACTAATTCTTCAATTTCATACGAAATGTTAGATCCTTTGGGGAAACCGTGTAAATCTTCTTATGAACTGAATCATGTCCAGTTGGTAAAGTCGGATCTTGATCGTTATCTCAAAGAGGACAAATGTTCTCCATTTAAAGATTTTGATGTACTTAAATGGTGGCAAGATCGTGCTCGGTGCTTCCCCACTCTCGCAAGAATGGCTCGTGATTTTTTGTCAATTCAAATTGAATCCCCTCCTCCTTTTGTTTCAGGTGATGAGATATATCACTCGGAAAAGTTAGATTACGCAGAGGTTTCAGATGATGAGATATGCTGGACGGAAGAGTTAGGTGTCAAAGAGGCTTATATATGCACGAAAAGCTGGTTGGCTGCGTGAGGTAGGAATTATGATACATAATGGTGTTATTTTGTTTTATTCTCATTTCCAGCCATTGAGAAACTTTAGCTGTTTAATTTAAGCGTCATTTGCTTTTCTAATGTTGATAATTTATTACTACTATTAAAGTACTGTATCAATACTTTTGGTGGCTTCTAATCTGTTAGTTAACTGCTTTCATTAGATAAATTTTAATCTTACAAAGTTCTAAAAAGAAAAGCAAACGGAAATAAAAATAAGGGCTTAAAATTGTGTATATGCTTAAATCAGAATCATCAGTATAAAAATTATATATTTTATCTTTTGATTACGGAATAATCTGACTTGATTGAAGTGGTTAATTACTTATGAGTACTTTACAGAAAATATAAACTGTAAATTTATAAACTCTATTTTTATTGCTTATGATAGAGATTCGAATTAATTTATACATATTAAAGACAGACCTTGAAATTTATGCAAATTATGATTTTTTTTTTCTTAAATAACAACGACTCTTGAATGTAATGCTATTGAAAATTAATATTCATTCAAAAATATAAAATACATAAGATAGTATCATTATATTTGTATATGTAGATTATTATCTTTATCATAAACATATCATAATAAAGTCATAATTTAAGGAGTCAAGGATGTCAATTTCAAAATATTAATCTCATACAACGTGTTTACTATCTAAAGGAAGATTTGTCAAATCTAATTGAGGTTTTATCAATGACAAAAATTACACTTTAATGTTAAATTTAGGTAAAAACTTCTTATCATATACCAAATCATCTAGTAGTTTCAAAAATTAGATTTGAATTGTCTCCTCATCTAGACTTAGTTTTAAACTTTTTGAAACATATGATTGATAAGAGTGAATAACAATCATATTCCAGCTGTTTATTTATTGTAGTGTTTATAACTAAGCTAGTAGAGAAAGTTTAAGCAAAGAAGAATCCAAGTCCTTCAAAATTTATTTCATTCTCTTAGAGCAGCATTTCTTCAATATTACATGTCTCATTGTGTGATATATGTATTTTGTTAGAGTGTGAAACCTGAATCAATATTGTGGCACTATGCAAATGCATTGGGGATCGAGCTCCCCACTTAGTTCATGGGGGGTTTTTGTGCTTAGAAGAAATCCTTTTGAGCCACTAATGTGTGGCGTGACCTTGGCGTTGCAACCAGAGGTTGGGCCACAGGTAACATGCACGCCATTAGTGTGTGGCGTGACCAAACTCTGTGACCTATGGTTGCGCACATGCCATCAGTATGTGGAGTAACTACTGTGACTTTAGGTCACGCCACACCTTGTGTGACTCTGACCTATTCAGAAAAGAAATTTTACATGAATTGGAAATCTTGTGTATCCTTAGAATTATAAATATCCATGTGTGAGGGTTTCATTATTGAATGAGGGATAAGCCCAGAATTAGAGAGAGATTTTGAAAGGGTGTTGAAAGCAGTTGTATGTGAGAGTCCCAAGTGAGAGAAAGAGACAAAGTTATTGTTTTGTAAGCATCCTTTTAAAGTGGAAAGAGTGCTGGTGCGCTTTGTGGATGTAGAAGATTCCCTGAATCCCATAAAAATTTTGTGTCTCTTTTATTTTTCTGCATTATGTGTTTTCTTGATTTGAGCTTTGTAATCACCACATTTCCTAACATATTTGGCATAAATAAGATCTGGACTTGGTCCTCATAAATTGTCAGTGACATTACTTGTTTTTGCTATTTTCTGTTTAGTAAAGCTATAAGTTTAAACTTTTTCTTGTGAACATCAGTTCTGTTCGCACTTCGCAGAAAATGAGCCTCTCTCATTACCTAGATGGAGTTTGGTACTCAAGATTTCGGGGATGTGGCACCAGAATATCAGATGAGCTGCTGGGTTATATGATGATAATGATATGCTTTAGAGCATAAGGTAATTGTAAATTGCGGTTTCTGTACTATGATTTCTCGCTGTAACCTGCATTCATGTTGACTTGCAGCAGGGGAGGTATTTGACAAGTTGAATATGTGAATTGATGAGACTTTGTTTGATTGTTGTTGTCGAATTATAACGAACTTAATTAGTTTTAGATATGCTTAGTGTTCAAATGCTTGCCATATTGAATTTGGTATACACTTATGAATTGTATTGAGTTTAGAGGGATATTGCTCTTCTCTGTCTTACTCAATTTATAGGTGCATGCTATGTTAATTCAAGTTTTTTCTTATATTGGTTAAATTTACTTACATCGAGGTTTTGTTAAACTTAAAATTAAGTTGAGTTGTGTGGATTTCAGAGATGTTCTTGTAGAGATTTTTTTGAGGTTTGGGATTGGCATATAAGTCGGTAATGGTTTGGGGGAATTTGCGTTGCTTTGTATTTTGACTTTTATTTGGTTTTCTTTCAAACTTGTCTAATTATTTATTGTTTGGGATATGTACTTTATATTGCTTTTTATTTTATTGAATGCTTGAATGTGCAAATTGTTTAGGTTTTCATGTGAATTATCATGAACTTAGTTTTGTTTCTGATTTTGGATATGATTTATATATGGCTTGTTAGTTGATGTAATATTTGAATGCAAATATGTGTATTTTTTAATTTTGAAACTGCAAATATGTGTATTTATTAAGAGTAAATAGCACAAAACTTCTTGTTTGCCTTTTGATACTTAGAATCAATCTTACTAAAAACTGACATTGACATTCCTTGCCATTAGTCAAACTCTTTTAAAACTAGTGTTGGACCATGTTTGATGTTAAAAAGATTAAAATATCCACAACAAAAAAATTTGAAGTCATTTAAAAAAAATTGAAGTTACCATAATACCCTTAATAGTTAATTCAAAAAAGCTATAAATAGATATTTTAATAAAAAAAAAATTAAAAGAAAAGACATAATTTTAAAAGAATTAAAAAAAAAGATTTCTTTTCAAAAATAATTCAGAGAAAAAACAGGATCTCTGCCGTGAAGATTTTTTTTTCTTTTAAAAAAAAAGAGGGAAAATTAAAAGGAAAAAAAAATATATGTATTCATAGAGACGTGGATTCGATCCCATAATTGGAATCTCCTTAGTTAATAGGCGTCCTGAACATGGATCTCTATGTCCATGAAGACTAAAATTGGTGGAGATCCAATATGGACCCCTACCTTATTCATTTATATATATTTTTAATTTCTATTTTTTTTTAAAAAAAAAAATAAAATCTATGATGGAGATCGCAATTTATTTTTTCATTTTTTTAAAAAAATTATCTTTTAAAGATTTCACTATCTAATGAGAACAAAGATCCAATTTTTTTTTTTTTTTTTTCATTTTTTAGAATTTAAATTTTATTTTTTTTAAAAATATGAAAATATAAGATAAAAAGATAAAAATATCTTTGGAGGCATTAAATTGACCAACTTTGATTAATGGCAGGGGAGGGCAATGTTAATTTCTAGGTGTAAAAAGGCAAATCTTAGGGAGGCATTGTATGCTATTTATTCATTTGTTAAACTATGTCTAGGATCAAGAAAGTTAGGTCATCACGCAAAAACCCAACTAATGATAAAAGCTTTCTGACACAACCACTTATGTGCTATGGACCAAGCCAAGTACATACACGTATTATAGACCCAATACAAAAACAAATTGTATATGGGAAGATTCAAATCCAGGTGTCGTAAAATAAATCAAACGATGATATCATGTCTATAATTATTAAATCCAAACACTTAGCTGAGGGCCCAACTAATAATGTAACTTTAACAAACTGCAAATGACCTTGTCAACCTATCAATCAAGCTTGTGTTTTGAGTTGGTTTAGACTAGTGAGTGGCTAAGTATATAGGCCATTCTTGCTGGAACTGGAAACTTCTGTTTCTTTGCTTTGTTGTGTGAAGATGTAAACTTATTTTTCTTGTAGATGTATAGGATGATGAAGTATAAGTATTGAACACATGGCTATCAAAGGGAATTTTCTTTCTTGGCATGAGAGCATATACAAAGTTGTTTTTGGTTTGTCTTAAATGTATGGTCTTGTGAGTATTCTCTGCTTTTTGTGTTATTTCTTACCTCAAAAACTTAGATGAGATGATTGTCATTTGAAAGAGGATAGTATATATTGGTTTTCTTGACAGTTTCGTTGGTTTACTCACCACTTTATCCCACACTCAAATAGCATGTTTAGCTTCAACATTGAGGTACCACTGTTGTGTTTGGAGTAAATACCATGATGTATTGATTGCTTGATAACGCCTTTGCCAATTTTTTTTGGTCAAAGAACACAGAATGACTTTTCTTTTATGTTGATAATCATTCAATTTTCCTAAGCACATAAAGTTGTAAAATTTGTACTTCCCCCGAACTCTATTTGGTTGCAAGTAAATTGTTCTTGACTTGAATTTGCAAATTGGTCACAGTAATGGGCCAGAGAAATAATTTTATTTTGGTATTGTAGTCTTGGTTTTTGCTGGCAGTTTCATGCAGAGACCTTTGATTTGGCAGAGACTTGTGGGGCGGTTATTGGGAAATAATTGTAATTGCTTATGTGTTTGGGGCTGGCTGGTGCCAACAAAGTTAGGCAGTTGGGCTTGTCAACTGCAGAAATATAAAAGCTTGCTTGTATGTTCATTATGGCACAGAGTGATAGGCTGTTGTAAACATTCTGTGAGCAATTTTGTATTGGATTCTGATTTGATTAATAATAATAAGTTGGGTTGGGGACGGTTCCCTGTAAATCTGTGTTGTCTTTGCATATTGTTGTAATGTTAATGTGTATGGACTAAATTGTGCATGTGTGGCTAAGTAGTCTGGTAAACAGTAAGTAGTGTGCAGGTATACAAGGACGCTCGGTTGTGTTGGTGCATAGCTAAGGCAGAATTGTGACAGCAGCGTGACATACCAGTGTTGGACAGTGTGTGTAAGTAAAATTGGCTGGCTAGGTAGGGTTTACTTAGCGTCAGCACGCGAAAAATTCTTATGCAGAAAATAGGCGCGTGACAAGTTATTCAACAAGACTTGTATAGTTTTGAACTGTACCGTTTTTCTTTTATATAACGTTTGTACCATGTTCTTGCAATGATAATCTGAGTGAAATGTGCATTAGATATGTGTTTATGGTTAAGTGTAAATTAGAGAAAAGAAGTTACTCTATAATTTTTTAATAAAAACTTAGGCCCTTTAGTTATATGTACACTCATCACATGCTCAAGGGGTTTGTGCAAGTGTCTTTCTTCCTTAAATAGTCCAAGTAGATGAGTTTGGTGGAATGTATACATATGAAACACTTATTGTAGATGTGAAGGTTACTGTCTTATATTGCAGAAATTCTTGCAATGTCAGTACAGATCTGAAAACTCTAATCCTATGGACAAATATTTACTCTTTGAGAAATTTGGCCATTATAGAGAATACCACCTTGGTCTCAAACGTTCGGACAATCTAAATTTTTGTGGAATATAGGATGAGTTTGAGAAGGGGTTTTGTGGCTTTGCAAATTGAATCGGATGCCATAAATGTTGCGAATCTTTGCAATAGTGTTTGCTCATCCAAGTCTGAAATACATAATATTATGTTCAGGATGTGAAAGTTTTGGTTGAGAACTTCAATGTCTTGTGAATTGGCTCATGTTCTGACTTCTGAGAGGATGCAATTGTGTATGGAATTATACTGGAAGGTGAAAGTGATAAAAAAGCTACTCTTGTCTTTCTATTAGAGTTTCCTACATTTTGTCATACATTTCATGCAGTAAATGCTAGAACATATTGTTGTTACATGAATATGTATGTTGTTTCTTCAGATTGCATGATTAATAATTTGCTTTGATTGTCCTCGTTTGAGCTATAAAGGCTGATTAAAATGTTGTTACAATGGTAGAAGCTTGAACATATACTTTGATGATAGCTAGCATGCTTCCATTTCAATTTTTTGGAAAGCGAGTAGTTGATGAAAATAATTTTGAAGCGAGCAGTTTATGAAAATAACTTTGACTCTTAACTAGATAGAGGAAGGAGAGTACCTTCACGATCAAATATTTCAACTGAAAGATATCTTCATATGAAACACAATCTAAAACTAGTAATTTAAATTATAAAAGTTACTTTAGAATGTCATGAAACACATTGGAGATGAAGTTGATGTAAAGTTGTGGAAAATATATATTTGATGCTTAAAGATCTTACAAAAAAGGAAGGAGAACTTGAACATTAGAAGATTGGTCTCATTTTAAGTACTCAATATCAACAATTTGTAATGAAGAGCTACAAACGTGCGAGTTGTCAAGGGAAATGCCTATGAGTATACGTAAGTATACATGATGAGTTGGATATTTGCATTATATTACGAATTCAAATAGTATGATTTTGATTTTAATTAACATATATTTTATATTAAAAAAAACATAATTAAAGTATTGAAAAAACTTTTCTCAAAATAAAGAAAAAAACATATATTCAAAAAACTCAATAGGCTGGGGCTTAGCGGTGCCATGCTCTTGTAGGGCCCCAACAGCCCAACCACTTAATGTGTAGTTATTGAAAGGGAGGGAAATACGTGTTATTAACATTTTTTTTTAATAGAGAAATACATGTTAAGAAAATATGAAATTGAAATGAAAAAAAATATTAAAATTTAAAAAATTATACGAGTAGATTTAAATCATTAAAATATATTTTGATGAGAAGGTCATAGAATTATGTTAAAAATTGTGTCCTGATCCCTCCTGTTTAAAATTAATCTAAATTTTTTTATTTTTAATAAAATAACTTATGTTTATCATATAAATTGCAAAATGTTATAATAATTTTTATTAATTTGTGAAAATTACAGGAAATGCCCAATAAAAAAACCTCATTTTTGTTTTTACCCCACAAATTTAAAACAATTGTTTTTAGCCCCTCAAACAAACTAATTTTATGTTATACCCAAATTACCCACAATGCCCCTACCTATATAACAGCCAGAAAGCGATGGAAAACAGGTTTCCATCACCGACCAAACGAAAAACCGATCGGTTTTTGAGATAAACCAAAGGAGAGCCAAAAACCGATCGAGACTCGACGCACATCCACATTTTCTGGCCACAACAGCGATGTTTCCGACTTGCCCAGACGATCTACGAGCGCGGGGGACCTGCGTGTTTTGGCCAAGGTTAGTGAAAGGATTGGGTTGTTTTATTTTTTGATTTTCATTTGCGATTTGGACATGTTTGTGTAATATGGATGTTGGGTAATGAGGATGTTGGGTAATGAGTATTTGGTTTAAAATAGGTTGGTATTGATTGGGTTTGGCCTGATTTGTGGCTGATATGGCCGATTCCGACCATATGAGCCTCGTCGGCAACGAATCGATTTTCCACGGGTGTGGAAAACCGATAGTGGAAAACCGATTTTAAATTTGTAATGAATAGTGGAAAATCGATAGGTGTAGAAAATCGAATAGTGGAAAATCGATACGAAAAACCGATAGGTGTAGAAAACCAATAGGTGTGAAAAATCGATAGTGGAAAACCGATAGGTGTAGAAAATCGAATAGTGAAAAATCGATACAGAAAACCGATGATTAGCTTTCCACATATGAAACACCGATTCGGTTTTTCAGATCTTTAAAAACTCGAATCTCGTCATGCACTTTGACATCGGTTTTTCGAAATATAATGAATCATATCTGTTTTGTGAGTTCGATTTTTGAGTTCTGCTCATTTCAGGTGAAAACCCGAATTGAAAAACCAAATCGGTTTTTCACCAGTAGTGAAACACCGAATCGGTTTTCCACAGCTGTGGAAAACCGATTCGGTGTTTCACTACTGGTGGAAAACCGATTGTTAATGTAGGCAGAATGGTTTTTAATCCTGATACTGATCTTTTTGTCACTGTTTTTGTGTCTTACAGATGGAGTTCAATTATAAATATAGTTTGCAAACAATTCCGAAGGAAACGAAAGGGATTACACACATTGATCAAAAGATGGTTAAGAAAATACTTGATGTTCTGACTAGAAGGAAGTTGTATGACCGGTTCATAAGAGAGTGCCCATTCGGATATATGTTGAGGAATACCAAACATAAGAGAGTGCCGGCTCCGTTCTATTATGGGTTCTCGCTAGAGAAGTGAATGTGAATGGACGTAAAGATGAAATGTGGTTTGAAATTAGTGGGAGAATATATAGGTTCAGGAAACAGGAGTTTTTATTGATTACAGAACTTCATTTTGGAGGCATAGACCGTGAAATTTTCAATGCAACCCAAAATGACCCGAACAGTCTCCTATAGCGATGGTTCAATGGAGTATTACCGAATATATCCGACTTTGATATATTTGTTGAGGCAAGAAGTCACTTGGACCGTGAAGACGAGGATGTATTAAATGATGAAGATCTTTTAAAGTTAGCGAATATAGGGATCGCTTTTCATCTGTTTATGGGGCAGGATGACAGGACGAAGATTTCGCTAGTTTTGTGGATCATCATTGAGGATATGGAGAGGTGGAACTCATTCCCTTGGGGCACATTATGTTATAGTGTCCTATTCCACTGCCTCCGCATGGCATTGACTGAAGAGCGGATCAGAAAGCCACCGCGTAACATCAATATTTATGGCTATGTCTATGCGTTTTAGGTATAACCAATACCATTAATATTTATTCATTTGTAATGTGGTTAAATTAAGTATATGTAATTTTTTATTTTTTTTAGCATTATAGTAGTGGTTGGTAGAAGTGTTCCCGCCATTGGCAGAGAGAATATCAGAAAGTGTCTCGAAATTTGCAAAATGAATTGCCAAGATGCTTGAGAAGGTCACTTAAAAGAACACCGACAATTATGAACAGTCTTGATGATTTACCTCCCGTAAGTGGTAAACGTAAACTAAATTGGTTTAGTAAATTTATTGTTTGTTTTAATTATCCTTATTTATATGAAGTATAACATTATAATGTAACTGTATACATGTATATAATGCAGATAGTTGGCTTTGGACAAACCCTTGAACCTACCGACGCTGAAAGACAAACGGCTTATTGGAAATCCTTCAACCCTAATAATTTGGTAACGGGTGAAGTATATAAATCTGGCGGGGGAGAGAGTGAGGGTGATAGTGAAAATGATGATGATGCGGATGATGGCGATGATGGTGATGGTGATGGTGATGGTGATGGTGATGATGATGGTGATGATCATGACGAGGTTGACGATTTTAGGGTGGAGGGTGATGATGTGGTGGAGGGTGACTCTGTCGCAAATGATGACGTTCAAGGCATGCAATCAGAATCAGATGATTCCCTTTCAGAGTTTCGAACGAAAAAGGTCCACGATGTCCCAAACGTCCATCCTGAGGTACAAATCAACTATTTATATGATTATCTACGGAATATTCATCGTATTTAATGTAAAAAATATGAACATTATTGTGTGGTAGTACGATGTGACGGAGAGACGGAGTCTCTAAACATGATAGATGAAGTGTAATTTATTATAATCAGGTTATGTTTTTTTAGATACTTAAAAATACATGGGAGACTCTGTCAAATTTTTTTAAAATGTGTTAACCGTGTCGAAATTTTTTTACAGGTGAAGCAGTTATTTGAATATATTGTAAATTTACAGAAGACAACTAATGAGAAGTTGAGTAGGATGGAGAAGAGGCAGAAGACAAATGTAAAGATCGTTGAGAACATGGATAGGAGATTGAGACGGGTGGAATAGGATTTCTCATATATTAAGAGGTATCTTAGCGGTAGCGATGATTTAGATAATGATGACGACGGTGACGACGATGATCATCGCGGTGGGAGCTTTGTCCCAGATGAGTCCATTTGTGTCCCGACTACAGTTCAGCCAGCACCATCAGCTTTACATCAGGACGAGAGGGTTCGTCATACATCTCTCCCTGAGGACTAGGTGGTCCAGCAGTCACCTATTGATGCGGGCCAGTCAGTCATCCAGCAGGAGATTCAGGATGTCGTTTTGGCACAGGGGATTCACCAGTCATCCAATTAGCGGGAGAAGCAACAGATACAGTCTGACTTGATAACGGCCACTGTCGGTGTAGCCGCTGTAGAGGCTGAGCGGGGTGATGACCAGGTAGACATAGTTTAAACAGTATGTTTAACGTTGACATATAATTATAAATAATCTTTTGTGTCTTTGAATTTGAATGCAGTTGCAGGGAGAAGATATCCACGAACGGGCCAAACGAAAGACCAAGTCAGCAGCACCTCTACGAACTCCATAAACAGATCCTGAGCCAGCGAAAAAGAAAAAAAAAATTGTCCAAGAGCAGGTGAAAGAGGTTGCACAGTCTGTAGATCCAATAGAGGCCGTCTACAATGAATATAAAACTTCACCACATTTGGACCTTAGGTATGGAAAACAAAGTAGTAATTTTCTACAATCGTAGTTGTTACCGTACCTTTTACCAATTTGTTTAAATTTTTTATTTCAGACGTGCGGTTGATCGTTGTGGGTGGTGCGTGATACCGACCACATTGGTGACCCTTGAGGACGAAAACTGTTGGCTGACTAGTGAGCATATCGATGCGTATTTGATGTGCATATGAAACAAGTGGTGGAATGAAGATGAGGATAGAAGATACGCCATTCATGGCACTTCTTTATTTGTAAGTTTTTGTTTGATAATTTCTTCCATTGTATCATCGGAATCAAATAACATTAATAATTTTTTTCCTACAGGGCATTATGACAAAGGAGTATAATAATCAATACGTCAATCAAGGAAAAAGATTTGATCCGGCTACAGCCACTATACCTTCAGAATGGCTGCCATTCGGATGTGGAAAGATTGACGCATCGGTCCCTTGGTGGTGTGTTGACAATGTAAGTGTTGTTTGAAAATTTTTATTTTTTATTTGATCATTGGAACTAGTCCTACAACACTTACATTGAGAGAAACTGTAGGTGCTATTGCCGTGTAGTTTGAATCAACAACATTGGGTCCTCTGTCGGGTGTGCTTCAAAGAGAAGAAAATATATGTATATAATTCCCAAGCGTCCACTGACATAGAAGTACTGCTCCAAGCACTGCAGCCGTTGGTGTGTTTTATGCCATTATGCTTCGCTTTATAGGGTTTTATGAGAGGACTTAATTAGATATGCCAGCTGTAGATGAGCGGTGGGAGGTTGAGCGTCTGTCAGTTGTGCCACAACAACCCGATGAGTGAGTAAGTTTACACCAAAATATTTAAATTTTGGGGACTTGTTAATTAATATTTAGTTATTTCATCGGTTAATTGACATATAATTATGAAACAGGACGAGTTGTGGAGCATATGTCGCCATGTACGTACGAGACCTTTTGCAGTCCAAGGAAAGTACATGGGAATCAAGACCACGTGATACACCTGCAGACGTCATCGCACTGAGGGCAGAGCTTGCACGAGATATTTATTCCTTTTCGCGTCCTTTGTATAAAGTAAATAACTTTGGAAAGTGGACGATTGATTCTTATGGGGAAGTTGTACTTAAGTAAAATCAATAAATAATTAATTATCCATTTCTTATTCAATTTCTGATTTCAATTATTTATGTCAATAAGTGAAAATTTTAATTTAGTTTGCAATAAATAGTTAATCAATTGAAATCAATTTGAATCAATTGAAAATTTTGTGTCAATCGCAATAAATATTTAATAAATGATGAAATCATGAAATCATTGGTTTTGAATCATCCAACACTAAAAATTTGATCAATTGAAATCAATTTAACTGAAATCATTGGCCTTTACTGAATCAGAAGAAATATCTAATCAATTTAAATGAATTTTTTAGTTTTAAATAGTATTATGTAATATCATTATTGTGTAATTTAAATATTATGGTGTAATAACATCAATAATAAAATTAATAGGTGAATGCAATAAATCATCGGTTACTAAATTATGTGTTCAAATAGATATCACATAAATGTTTAAGTATTAGATCGATTAGTTATTCCATCGGTCCAAACAAACACAACCATGACAATTAGATTTCAATAAAATGTCTTCATGATGTGTTAATTCCAACACACGAATAATAAATGATGAAATAATGAAATCATTGGTTTTGAATCATCCAATACTAAAAATTTCATCAATTGAAATCAATTAATTAGAAGAAATATCTAATCAATTTAAATGAATTATTTAGTTTTAAATAGTATTATGTAATATCATTATTGTGTAATTTAAATATTATTGTGTAATAACATCAATAATAAAATTGATTAAAAATTATGTTAATTATTAACATATGACACAAAATCGGGATCACTGGTTGCCCACAAAGAAGAAACATTTTGAAAGCAAAGGTACCGTTTTGATTCGGTTTTTCACATCTCCGGAAAATCGAATCGGTTTTTCAGATTGCTCTGAAAAACCGAATCGATTTTTCAGATTGCTCTGGAAAACTGAATCGGTTTTCAGATGATATGAAAAACTGATTCGATCCTTCAGCTGCACTGGATAATCAATTCGGTTTTTCAAAAGCTTCGAAAAACTGATTCGGTTTTTCAGTGTCACCCAATAACCGATTCGGTTTTTCGGATATTCCAAAAACCGATTCGATTTTTCTTTGTATGGAAAACCGATTCCGCTAAACTATTAATTACAGATTCAAGCAATTGTAACAGATGAATGTGGTGTGCTTACACATTCAAATAATTGTAACAGATACTAAACTATTAATCCGTTCAACAAAACTAAAAGAAAAACCATTCCGATTATAATAAATCCATTAAACGAAATAAGGTAATTTATACATGCTTCAAAGAGTTCATACTCGATTCCTACCATTGTTTTCATCATTATCCATTTCTTGATTGGTAGCAGGAAATCGCAGAGGACATCGACGCTGGTTGTGTCCAGTCTTATGACACAAGCGGCATCTGCGGGACGGTGGGCCATTGTCAACAACAGTTGTGCTCGTGCCAGCTTCTGTATCCACTGAACTGGAGCTCATCCCACCCTTGGTAGAAATAGGGGGGTTAGGGCAACGAATACGGTTATGCCCTCTCTCACCACATCTTCCACACTTTTTTCTACGACGATCTTCTCCGGCTGAAGGAATCCGAATTTCTTTCGGCCTACCTGCTTGTCTTTTTCTTATGGGTGGTAGTATAACCATGCTTCTAACTTCCCCAGAAACATTCCAGTTGGCTAACTTAAGGACTGGATTGATCGGACTTGCATATGCAGCTTTCAACCATTCTGTGCTGTAATACGGACTGGAAAGTGTATCACAACTGACGCCCTTGAACCTGGCCAATTATCAGAAAACTCAAGTTTAAGTGTATAGACATAACATGAAAAGCCGAAAGCAATAACGTCGAAATATCATACTTGGCCACAGCACATGTATGAACACATGGCAATTGATCTAAGTTCCACTGCTTACATGTACATGTGTGCTCTTCAATATTAACCACCGCATCTCCTTTACTCGGATGCATTACACTGTACGTTAACGGTTCTGTAATAGGATGTACACTACCTTCCGTTGCTAGATTTTTTGCCAGCATGATGCGATCGTACGCAGCGGTGGTAACATAAGTTGTCAACTGAGAAGCAGCAATACGTCTATTATTAAACCATCTCTACAACACATTTCTTATATATTCATGTGCAGTTGTTACTGGAAAACGACGTGCTTGCATCATGCATTTGTTGAGCGACTCTGCAATATCAGTGGTCATCATTTCATATCTTCTTTTTGGACAATGTGATCGTGACCACCTGCTCACCCCAGCTTTAACCAAAGTTCCATGTGTCCTCGAATGTAACGCTCGCATTTCTTCCAATATTCCGTTACATTCCTCAGTCACATAACAGTATGCTGCATTGTAAAATGCATTTTTCACATCCGAACGCTTTTTACAATGCTGCTTAAGGTTTTGCCATAAGTGAAAAAAACATAACACGTGTGAAACTTCTGGAAAAGCTTCTTTCATCCCATTCGATATGCTTTTATGACGATCGGATACAATAAGCAAATTGTCCGACACGCCGATCGCCAATCATAATTTTCTTAAAAACCACGTCCATGAACAGTCTGACTCTCCGTCAGCAAATCCATAAGCGATGGGATAAATCATCTCTTCTCCATCTTTGCATGCAGCAAAAAAAATCACCCCTTTATATTCACCTTTCAAATGAGTTGCATCAACAGCAACAACCGGTCTCATATAAGATCGGAAACCCTCAATCGAAGCTCCAAGTGCAATGAAGGAATACAAGAACCGGTCGTTTTCATCTCTCTCAATTGCTGTTATTGTGCTCGGGTTTGCTAACTTTAACATCTCAAAATAGGACAGAAGCTGTTGATATGACTCATTCGCTTGTCCATATGCAAGTTTCTTTGCATATTGTCAAGCCTTCCAAGCTTTGCTATACAAGATTTGAACTCCATATTGCTCTAGCATTTCTCCAATCAATCGATTAGATGTATACATATCTCTCCCCACCTTTTCCCCATACAACTTTTCGATGACAATGGCCTTCACACTCTTCATATGTGATTCCATGGCTGTCTGACGACACGTGTGCTCCGCCTCATACTTCAACACAAACCACATGTAGCAACCCTTCCTGCATCTGGCACGAACTATAAAGCTACAAGTTTTGTCCTTGCAACTGGCCTCAAATTGCTCCGTGTCTGAACTTCTAACCCGATATTCAAATTTCACTTTCAGAGCATATCCTCCAATAGCTATACTCATTTCTTCCTTACTATTAAAAAACACTCCCTTGTATAATGAACCAAGTTGGTAGACGGTTGACATAGCACTTGAAGCAGGCTCGATGTCGCCCAGTTCAACACCAGGAACAATCCAGTGTGGCTGTAAAGGATTATTTTGAAATTGTAAACCTGAAAATCTTATTTCTGGAAACCCTTCTTCTTCAGACACATCATCTACTCGAGTTCCCTTGTTATCACTATCTCCAGTTTCCTTAGACTCACTATCCTGTATCCCACCACCATTATCATTCATGTTCCAATCTTTATCATCAGTACCATAATTCATATAGTCATTGTTAGCGTCGCAAATTGGACTTTCTGTACATGTAAATTGGGTGCCAGCAGCATCAAGCGGATTATTGCTCCCAATTCCTGAAGTTCGATGAAAATGATTTTCAACCATTAGAGGATTTACAGGTCTTGACGTATCTGCCTTGTTGTATCTTCTTTTTGGTATTGAGTTGTTAACAATCGAAAAACCGATACGCCTACTAACCTCAGCTCCACAATCTTTCACAATCTTATCCATATAAATCTCTTTAACATCAATATTTTTTATTTCCATCAAACCAACAACATCAAGATCGGACATGATACGTATCTTTTTAATTTTACCACTTGTCGCACTTTGTAGTAAATAATGTATACGGATATCCCACATTCTTTTATCAATATCAGCCTCTCTGTACACAATATCCACTAATGATGAAAAACTATTATTACTGTGAACCCCACACATAATCGACTCCCCTCCTACGTAATTACATCCATTCCACTCTCCATCGAAATTGATTACAATTGTTTCTTGAGTCATTCTTGTAACGTTCAAATAAAATAATAACTTAATCTCATTTCAATCGGACAACATTACAAAATACAATCTTATATAATCAAATTAAACACTATATCAAAATTATGTTAATAATTCATTCAACTAGGTTTTTGCTCCACTAAAGTGTTTTCATTGTACACTCTTAATACTCTCCACTTCTATATAATCCGTTAAATAAAAATACAATGAATCTAACAACATATAAAATTGAAATTTTATTTCCAGCATTCCAAACACAAAATATCCATAGTAGTTTTTTAAAAAATCGCTAATAATAAACTTCAGTCACTGATTGAAAAACTGGCTTAAAAACCGAATCGATTTTTCAATCTCCTGAAAAATCGAAGTCCCTTGAAAAACCGATTCGGTTTTTCAAATCGGTTTTTCACAAACCACTGAAATACCGAATCAAAACCGATTCGGTATTTCAGTGGTTTGTTTTGATTCGGTATTTCAGTGGTTTGTGAAAAACCGACAGGTTTTCCAGTTTTTGATCGGTTTTTAGTCACTGAAAAACCGATCACACAAAAACTGATAAGTTTTTAACGATTTTTCTGTGATAAGTTTTTAATCAAAATCGATTTTTATCGCTGCAAAACTTCAATATGAGACTGAAAAACCGATTTGCCCCTGAAAAACCGATCGGTATTTCAATCACTGAAAACCGATTTGAATAGTCAATCGGTTTTCCAGGGACTGAAAAACCGATTATCAGTCACGAAAAATCGATTTCGTCGTAGCTTGTGCAGTTTTCGTCGCATTTCCAGATTTCCAAATCTATCACAACCAATACAATCTTACAGCCCTAAACTATGCAAATATGAACTAAATAACCCAAAAACTAACAAATAAACATAACATTACCTTTGATCACCAATTTCTTCAAGAATCAAATCCTCCAATAGATGAAACTAATGTTGAAAATCCTTCAATGGATATGGTGAGGAAGAAGATGAAAAGAAAATATAGACACTCAAAATCAAATCTCACAAATCATCAATGGAAAAGTAGGTAGATGACAAATATGGAGGTTTTGGGAGGAAGATGAAAGTTAGTTTGGTAATTTTGGGAGGAAGATGAATGTTAGTTTG
This sequence comes from Dimocarpus longan, assembly GCA_022984855.1. NCBI lineage: Eukaryota > Viridiplantae > Streptophyta > Magnoliopsida > Sapindales > Sapindaceae > Dimocarpus > Dimocarpus longan. Next base: position 4,609,268 of record CM041015.1, on the reverse strand, counting down.
GTAATTTCAATATTGGGCATTTAGGTGATATAATCTTAAGGGTAATTTCGTAATCTTGGGTATATAATAGGAATAATTTGTTTGAGAGGTCAAAAATAAATTTTATTAAATATTGAGGTAAAAACAAAAATTCTCTTTATATTAGGGTAAAATTTATAAATCCCCCTATTAATTTTAATCTCATAATTTAAAATTAAACATTCTTCTTATTGGAAATTTCCTTCCGTACGGTGGGTGGAAAGCAGACGTCGACTTATATGAATCTACTTTTACGAAGTGAAGAAAAATTAAAGAAACAGAGCCTCCAAATTTGACGTGGGTGGTGTTTGTTGGAAATTTCCCACGGTATGGCCGGTGGAACAGAAAGAGAGCCTCCAAAGTTGACTTGTGTTCTTGCTATCAACGAAGGATCAGAAAATAGAGTGATATTGTTTAGTCTAACTTGCAAGGAAGCTGCAGGAATCTGTAATCCGGTTCAAGAAAATTTTGCTGATCTACTCAATTCCTTTGCAGGTAAGTAGATCAGTCATTCTCTTATTGATTAATCGTATATATAACTTGTTGATCTTTTGTTCTGTGCATATTAAATGTCAAATCTTAAACTTAATTTTGCTTTGTAGATTGTATAATTCTCAGATCACTCTTCTATTTACAATCACCACTATCTTTATTTATTTATTTATTTTTTAAGTTGTGTCACATTACTTTATAAAAATATATAGTTGTGATGATTATGTTTATTTGTGTAGCAGGCTGTGAATTTCAATAGTAGGTCTCATTTGCCTGATGATGAACCTTTCGATGTAATGGAAGTCGAAATACCCCCAAGTTTACCTCCCGATATGATCGAAACGCAACCTCATAAAAGATCGACACATCTATTTGTAATGACTTTAGTAATATTTTCATGTCTATTTGCTTACACTAATAGCTTATATTTTATATTGATTTATCTGTATATATGAATTATTTGAGTTAGAATTAATGTTAGTCACATGAATCTTTCATGTCATGCTTGGTTTTACTTGTATTACTTATCCTATCAATCATTTATTTGTGTGTTGCAAGGACATCTCTCAACATATCAGACAACAAAATGCTGACAATAAGAGGGTGGGCCTAGATTTAGGCCAGTCTTCCGGGGTTAAACCAAGAAAAACGAGATCAAAGGTTTGGGAGAACTTTGACAGGTATCAAGATAAAAATGGGATGGTCAGGGCCACATGTAAGGGTTGCGGGAAGGACTTTGATGGTTCGAGCAAGTTAGGAACTACTCGTCTCAGAAATCATTTCACAAGCTGCCAAAGAAAGAGAACCGGAGGCGGGGGCGGAGATAACTTAACAGGCAATTTAAGTGATACGATTGCCATTAAAGAGAAATCTGTGATGGATCAACCATTGGATCACTTGTATGTGGCAAGAATGATTATTATGCAAGGTGATGCATCCCTTATAGAGTCCACAAACAAGGGTTACATAATTGAGCTTTACAAGGAAGAGAAGGGAAAGCTCCGCAATTATTTCAAGAAACTCTCATGTCGCTTGTGTTTAACATTTTATAAATCGTCTTTTAAAGACGAATTCTGCTCTTGTTTGATGGTCTGGTTTATTGATGATGATTGGAAATTGAAGAACAAGATTTTAAAACACTTTGACATTGATGAACCCGATGACAGGAATGCTATTAAAAATGTGCTTCTGGAATGGGGAATTAAAAACAATTTATCCTTCATGGTTGTAGGGCCTAGTTTTGGTTGTGATTTGTATAAGCGAGATGACTGGTTTAGTAATCAAGGTTCAGTCCTTTTCAATAACAAGTTGCCATGCGGTGAAGCCTTTTTATCTATCTTTGAATCGTGTGTCGAAGATCTCTTATATCGAAGTCTGAAAGAACTTTTTAATAATATAAGGGAGACATCATTTGAGAATGAAAACTTTCGGAATGCTCCTACGGACGAACAAGTGCAGACAATTCGGTCAAAAGGTAACGCCAGCGATTTGATAGGTGTTCTTAAGAACGTATTGGGTCTCAAAAAAGCAGGTTTTGAGTTAGCGAATATTGATCCTCATTTTAAAATTTTAACAAAAGAAAAATGGGATGTACTGAGGGCCCTTTACGACCACGATGAAGAATGGGATTTTCTCCGACAATATTGCTACAAATACAAAACTGCAAATAATTATTTTCCCCTGCTTTGTAGCGCATATAAGTGTTGTAAAGAATTGTGGAAATGCCATGTTTACGATATTTGTTATGATTTAATAGTAGAAAGAGCTTGGTGCCAATACAATTTAGTTTTAGCGGTTGCTTCCGTACTTGATCCGCGATTCAAAATGGATATTGTGGAAAATTGGTATAAGGAGATCTTTGGTGATGACTGGAAGAGAGAATTTGTAAATTTCAATTATTCCTTCATTGATATTTACAAGGGATATGCAAGGGAGACCAATTCTTCAATTTCATACGAAATGTTAGATCATTTGGGAAAACCGTGTAAATCTTCTTATGAACCGAATCATGTCCAGTTGGTAAAGTCGGATCTTGATCGTTATCTCAAAGAGGACAAATTTCCTCCATTCGAAGATTTTGATGTACTTGAATGGTGGCGAGTTCATGCTCGGCGCTTCCCCACTCTCGCAAGAATGGCTCGTGATTTTTTGTCAATTCAAATTGAATACCCTCCTCGTTTTCTTTCAGGTGATGAGATATATCAATTGGAAAAGTTAGATTACGCAGGGTTAGGTCCCAAAGAGGCTTATATATGCACGAAAAGCTGGTTGGCTGCGTGAGGTAGGAATTATGATACATAATGGTGTTATTTTATTTTATTCTCATTTCCAGCCGTTGAGAAACTTTAGCCGTTTAATTTAAGCGTCATTTGCATAAAAATTTAAAGTTCAACTTATCATAAAAAATCAACTATATCATAAATTAAACTACCAGCATGCATAATAATTTTGATAAAATAAACAAATCAACAATAATAATCAATGATATCATGACAAAGACAGTATACACCACTGACAATAATAATAAAAAAAATAAATTAAACACCAACAATAGGTATATATGTAGCACTTGTTTCTTATCAGTCTAAAAGCTATATATGATATCTCAGACTGTATATAGCACTTGGGTTTCAAAATTTTATACCCCACAAAAACAAAAACAGACAATGAAAGTACTGTGAATAACAAAGACAGGTATATATGAGATCTCAAACTGTATATAGCACTTGAGTTTCAAAATTTTACACCACACAAAACAGAATCAGACAATAAAAATACTGTGAAGAGCAAATACTTTGGTAGTAGCTCACAAAACTGACTTTATATCCCCACAAAAACATAAATACTAGATGAAAAACACCAACAACACAGTGAAGCTTTAACAAATAACAGTTGATAGAATATTTGAGATAAAAAAACTTTGAGGTTTTGTTATACATCAATAACAGATTCGATAAAAACTTTGAGATAAAAAACCCAAAAGAAGAAACAAGAGGAGAAACTTTAAGGTTATGTTATATGCAGACAAATTCGGTATACATAAACAAATTCTCATCAATATACATAAACCAAAAACACCAACAACATAGTGAAGCTTTAACAAATAAACACAATATAGGCTACTCCACAAGTAGATTAATAAAGAAAATTAATAAAGATTCTTACCAGAATTAAATTGGAGAAATATAGTAATCCAACTATAAGAAAATTTGATATTGAAATGTTTAGAGTTTCTATTTTTCAATGTTGCTTGTTAAAGCATTAAAAGAAATTTGTATAATGTAAAACTAGGGCAAACTTGGAAATATATTATTTTGGAATGGATAAACTTGAAATAATATATTTATAAAATCATTCAGTGATTTTGCATTAAGTGAAAAGTCAGAAAATATTACTTTTTTTTTTAAGTGATTTTTGGATTGTTTTAAGTGGTTTGACCACTTAAAAAAACAAACAAAAATATCTTAATTGGCCTAATTCAGCACCATTAAGTATTAAGTGCCAAAAACAAACAACCCCTTGCTTTTCTAATGTTGATAATTTATAACTACGATTAAAGTACTGTATCAATACTTTTGGTGGCTTCTAATCTGTTAGTTAACTGCTTTCATTAGATAAATTTTAATCTTGCAAAGTTCTAAAAAGAAAAGCAAACAGAAATAAAAATAAGTGCTTAAAATTGTGTATATGCTTAAATCAGAATCATCGGTACAAAAATTATATATTTTGTCTTTTTATTACGGAATAATCTAACTTGATTGAAGTGTTTAATTACTTATGGGTACTTGACAGAAAATATAAATTGTAAATTTATAAACTCTATTTTTATTGCTTATGATAAAGATTCGAATTAATTTATACATATTAAAGACAGACCTTGAAATTTATGCAAATTATGATTTTTTTTTTCTTAAATAACAACGACTCTTGAATGTAATGCTATTGAAAATTAATATTCATTCAAAAATATAAAATACATAAGATAGTATCATTATATTTGTTTATGTAGATTATTATCTTTATCATAAACATATCATAATAAAGTCATAATTTAAGGAGTCAAGGATGTCAATTTCAAAATATTAATCTCATACAACGTGTTTACTGTCTAAAGGGAGATTTGTCAAATCTAATTGAGGTTTTATCAATGACAAAAATTACACTTTAATGTTAAATTTAGGTAAAAACTTCTTATCATATACCAAATCATCTAGTAGTTTCAAAAATTAGATTTGAATTGTCTCCTCATCTAGACTTAGTTTTAAACTTTTTGAAACATATGATTGATAAGAGTGAATAACAATCATATTCCAGCCGTTTATTTATTGTAGTGTTTATAACCAAGTTAGTAGAGAAAGTTTAAGCAAAGAAGAATCCAAGTCCTTCAAAATTTATTTCATTCTCTTAGAGCGGCATTTCTTCAATATTACATGTCTCATTGTGTGATATATGTATTTTGTTAGAGTGTGAAACCTGAATCAATATTGTGGCACTATGCAAATGCATTGGGGATCGAGCTCCCCACTTAGTTAATGGGGGGTTTTTGTGCTTAGAAGAAGTCCTTTTGAGCCACTAATGTGTGGCGTGACCTTGGCGTTGCAACCAGAGGTTGGGCCACAGGTAACATGCACGCCATTAGTGTGTGGCGTGACCAAACTCTGTGACCTGTAGTTGCACACATGTCATCAGTATGTGGAGTACCTACTGTGACTTTAGGTCGTGCCACACCTTGCGTGACTCTGACCTATTCAGAAAAGAAATTTTACATGAATTGGAAATCTTGTGTATCCTTAGAATTATAAATATCCATGTGTGAGGCTTTCATTATTGAATGAGGGATAAGCCCAGAATTAGAGAGAGATTTTGAAAGGGTGTTGAAATCAGTTGTATGTGAGAGTGCCAAGTGAGAGAAAGAGACAAAGTTATTGTATGTAAGCATCCTTTTATAGTGGAAAGAGTGCCGGTGCGCTTCGTAGATGTAGAGGATTCCCTGAATCCCATAAAAATTTTGTGTTTCTTTTATTTTTCTGCATTATGTGTTTTCTTGATTTGAGCTTTGTAATCACCACATTTCCTAACATATTTGGCATAAATAAGATCTGGACTTGGTCCTCATAAATTTTCAGTGACATTACTTGTTTTTGCTATTTTCTGTTTAGTAAAGCAATAAGTTTAAACTTTTTCTCGTGAACATCAGTTCTGTTCGCAGAAAATGAGCCTCTCTCATTACCTAGATGGAGTTTAGTACTCAAGATTTCGGGGACGTGGCACCAGAATATCAGATGAGCTGCTGGGTTATATGATGATAATGATATGCTTTAGAGCATAAGGTAATTGTAAATTGCGGTTTCTGTACTATGATTTCTCGCTGTAAGCTGCATTCATGTTGACTTGCAGTAGGGGAGGTATTTGACAAGTTGAATATGTGAATTGATGAGACTTTGTTATTTTACGATTGTTGTTGTCGAATTATAACGAACTTAATTAGTTTTAGATATGCTTAGTGTTCAAATGCTTGCCATATTGAATTTGGTATACACTTATGAATTGTATTCGAATGATGACGAGTTTAGAGGGATATTGCTCTTCTCTGTCTTACTAAATTTATAGGTGCATGCTATGTTAATTCAAGTTTTTTCTTATATTGGTTAAATTTACTTACATCGAGGTTTTGTTAAACTTGAAATTAAGTTGAGTTGTGTGGATTTCAGAGATGTTCTTGTAGAGATTTTTGAGAGGTTTGGGATTGGCATATAAGTTGGTGATGGTTTGGGGGAATTTGCGTTGCTTTGTATTTGAGTTTTATTTGGTTTTCTTTCAGACTTGTCTAATTATTTATTGTTTGGGATATGTACTTTATATTGCTTTTTATTTTATTGAATGCTTGAATGTGCAAATTGTTTAGGTTTTCATGTGAATTATCATGAACTTAGTTTTGTTTCTGGTTTTGGATATGATTTATATATGGCTTGTTAGTTGATGTACTATTTGAATACAAATATGTGTAACTTTTTTATTTTGAAACTGCAAATATGTGTATTTATTAAGAGTAAATAGCACAAAACTTATTGTTTGCCTTTTGATACTTAGAATCAATCTTACTAAAAACTGATATCGACATTCGTTGCCATTAGTCAAACTCTTTTAAAATTAGTGTTGGACCATGTTTGATGTTAAAAAGACTAAAATATCCATAACAAAAAATTTTGAAGTCATTTAAAAAAAATTGAAGTTACCATAATACCCTTAATAGTTAATTCAAAAAAGCTATAAATAGATATTTTAATAAGAAAAAAAATTAAAAGAAAAGACAAAATTTTAAAAGAATAAAAAAAAAAAGTTTTCTTTTTAAAAATAATTGAGAGAAAAAACTGGATCTCCGTCGTGAAGATTTTTTTGAAAAAAAAAAAAAAAAGAGAAAATTAAAAGGAAAAAAAATATATGTATTCATGGAGACATAGATTCGATTCCATAATTGGAATCTCCTTAGCTAATAGGCGTCCTGAACATGGATCTCTATGTCCATGAAGACTAAAATTGGTGGAGATCTAATATGGATCCCTACCTTATTCATTTATATATATTTTTTTAATTTCTATTTTTTTTTAAAAAAAATAAAATCTATGATGGAGATCCCAATTTATTTTTTCATTTTTTTAAAAAAAATTATCTTTTAAAGATTTCACTATCTAATGAGAACGAAGATCCCATTTTTTTTTTTTCATTTTTTAGAATTTAAATTTTATTTTTTAAAAAAATATGAAAATATAAGATAAAAAGACAAAAATACCTTTGGAGGCATTAAATTGACTAACTTTGATTAATGGCAAGGGAGGGCAATGTTAGTTTCTAGGTGTAAAAAGGCAAATCTTAGGGAGGCATTGTATGTTATATATTCATTTGTTAAACTATGTCTAAGACCAAGAAAGTTAAGTCATCACGCAAAAATCCAACTAATGATAAAAGCTTTCTGACACAACCACTTATGTGCTATGGACCAAGCCAAGTACATACACGTATTATAGACCCAATACAAAAACAAATTGTATATGGGAAGATTCAAATCCAGGTGTCGTAAAATAAATCAAATATGATATCATGTCAATAATTATTAAATCCAAAAACTTAGCTGAGGGCCCAACTAATAATGTAACTTTAACAAACTGCAAATGACCTTGTCAACTTATCAATCAAGCTTGTGTTTTGAGTTGGTTTAGACTAGTGAGTGGCTAAGTATATAGGCCATTCTTGCTGGAACTGGAAACTTCTGTTTCTCTGCTTTGTTGTGTGAAGATGTAAACTTATTTTTCTTGCAGATGTATAGGATAATTGATGAAGTATAAGTATTGAACACATGGCTGTCAAAGGGAATTTTCTTTCTTGGCATGAGAGCATATACAAAGTTGTTTTTGGTTTGTCTTAAATGTATGGTCTTGTGAGTATTCTCTGCTTTTTGTATTATTTCTTACCTCAAAAACTTAGATGATTGTCATTTGAAGGAGGATAGTATACGTTGGTTTTCTTGGCAATTTTGATGTTATAGTCACCATTTTATCCCAAACTTAAACAACATGTTTAGCTTCAACATTGAGGTACCTCTATTGTGTTTGGAGTAAATACCATGATGTATTGATTGCTTAATAACGCCGTTCACAATTTTTTTTGGTTAAAGAACACGGAATGTCTTTTCATGTATGTTGATAATCATTCAGTTTTTCTAAGCATGTGAAAGTTGTAAACTTTGTACTTCCCCCAAACTCTATTCGATTGCAAGTTAAATAAATTGTTCTTGACTTGAATTAGTAAATTGGTCATGGTAATGGCCCAGAGAAAGATTTTTTTTTTTTTTTTTTTTTTTGGTATTGTAGTTGTGGTTTTTGCTGGTTTCAAGTAGTGATGATAGTTTTTGGTTTAATCAATGTTGACATTAAATAATGGTCAACGCTGGTTCGTGAAACTTAGAACTGCAACTGATCAGAAAACAAAATAGATAGGAAAACAGAAAGGCAAAGAGAAAGAACAAGAGGCAAATTTTTACATGGTTCGGCCAGGAATAGTCTACGTCGACGGCTGCTCTCTCTCTTTGCTCTGGTAGAGAGTCAGTATTTTATTAAGTGTTGTGTGTTGGTCTGAGATTCATCCATTTTACAATGAATTTCATCCCCTATTTATAGAGAGGGGAGAATGTTATTGTTTGTGTACAAATAGGAAATAATTTATTAGTGACTACATTTTCCAAGATTGTACTATTGATTTTCGGGATTTGATATTATCTTTAGATTTGGTAGTTGAGATTTCCATAAATCATGATGCTATCATTCTGGATAAAATTCAACGTGCACGTCACGCCATGCCACGAACTGGTTCTACTCTTAGGCAAGCTAAAGCTAGGTGCTACGTAGCTCTGATCCTGACTGAGCAATGACTTGTGAGAGAGCTCCTCTTATGCGAGCGAAGGTCATGGTCGTGTAAGCTAAGCATTTGATGTGCTAAAGGCTTGCTTCTACGACCTCGTAGCCTTATGATTTATGGGCCTTTCCCTAACGAGCTAAGCACTGGCGAGCTAAATGCTGGAAAGCTAGGCCCTTGTCCATTGGTTGTCTTTTTGGGCCATTTTGTTGGGCTTTTACCAGCCCATTTCTGTGGTCCCAATTTTACCTACAACATTAGCCCCTCAACTCCTAGTTCCTTTTACAGACTGGGAGCTTGAACTTGTTGGTAAAAGCTGGTGCACATGAACCTACTGTATTGCCTTATTCAAATTCTCTACGTCACTTTGTCTTGTAAGGAAAGCATTTATACAGCTGTTGGGTCAAGCTTTAAGCTCAAGTTCCTTGAGAGTGAAGAGGAATTGAATCAGAGTGGGGAGTAAACTAGAGAAGGTCATGTAGCAAGCTTGAATCGGAGGTCGCTCTTGTGAGGATTGCGAGGTAAAGAAGCATTGGGAGTTGGTTGCTTGATTCATCTCGTTTGTGAGGCTTCTTTGGCATTTGTTTGCTTTACTTCAACGTTTGTTTTATGCTTCAATCCCACAATGTTCTTGAGTTTCTTGTGGACTCAAAAAGCAAAATTATCATACCTGATGTGAGCTCGTGAGCTTGGGAGGCGAGGTTTTTTGAGGTCAAAGTTTTCTTATATTATACAAGTCTGATCGAGCTGTCCAGATAGGTCACACAGATGGCTCCTAAGCTAACATGGATGGACATCAGCTAATAGCATGACATAAACCTCTCAAGCTACACTTAAATGGTCGAAACCCGAGCTATATAGCGAGAGTTGGGAAGGTCAGAATGTAAGCTATGCTCAAAAGGTCGGAACCCGAGCTGTATAGCATAATAAACCTCTCGAGCTATGCTCATAAGGTTAGAACCCGAGCTATATAACGAGAGTTGTAGAGGTCGTAAGACCTCGACTGCGCTCAAAAGGTCGTAACCCAAGCTTATTCAACATAACGTTCTGCTAAGCTGTCCATGTAGGTCGCACGAAAAGCATTTAGGCTAACATGGATGGATCTCAGCTAACAGCGTAAACTCATAAATCCAAGTAGGTCGCACAGAATAGCCCATGGGCTAATATGGATGGACCTTAGCTAACATTTTAATCTTATAAATTCACCAGCCAATCTTATGTCCAGATGGGCAGCACAGAATAGCTCATAAGTTAATATGGATGGATCCCAGCTAACATATTATTTTGGCTTGGCCAAGAGGTCAATTTCATTTTTATGCTTAGCATTTGATAAAACAGATCAATAGATAAATCGTTAATAGCATAGCATCATAACAATTTTATAACTTTATTAACATATGAAAATTGAACTTAATACATGTTCATGAAGTTGCTAAGCATTGAAATGTACTCGCGAGATGAGGTTCACCATGTATGATGAAGATGATTCTTACGAAGGGTACATGTTCTCGTTTGAGAGCTCGTTGGGACTATTGTCGTGCTGGCTATTGTTGAGGTTGCTGAGGTCGCTAGTTTACTGGTCGTACCACATAGTTTTTCAAGCGACCTTGTTGTATTAGATCTTCAATAGCATCCCTTATATCCTTACAATCTGAAATGTTGTGTCCAACCTCATTGTGATAGACACAAAACTTGTTCTTGTTTCTTAAGTGAACGGGAGTTTTTATAGGGTTGAGCTTCCCGAAGTCTTTCCTATCATTTTCTATTGCAAAGATCTTATCTTGTGAATTTGACAGGATGTTATAGTTGTCACAGCTAGGGGTGGACAAAAAAATCGGGACCGACCCGGTCCGGATCGAACTGACCCGACCCGAACCGAAATTAGCAGGTTATATTAGTTATTCGAATCGGGTCGGATTAAAAAGATTAAAACCAATTTAAATCAGTCTCGGTTTGGTTTTCAGATCGAATAAGCTGACCCCACCCGAAAACCGACTTTTACATATAAAATCCAATCCTCTCTCAAACTAACCCTAACTGTCGCATCATTCATCATTCTCATCTTTGTTTTTTTTTCTCCTCTCTCTTTCCTTCTCTCTCTCAGGCCTCAGCCACTTCTTTTCTCTCTCTCTCCTCACCACCTTCTTCCATCTCCTTCATTTCTTGCGTTCACTGTAAACGGTCGTGTAAAACCCTTAGTTTCTTATGTTGCTGCCGCTGTCTTGAATCTGTGGGTTAAGTTTTGTTTTTGTTGTTTTGCTCAGATCGGAGAAGATCGACGCCAATCTCTTCTACATGGAGGAGATTGACATCGATCTCTTTCACTGGCAATGATGTAGATCTAGATAGAAGAAGAAGAAGCAGAGGGATGCTACTCGTTGGTGATGACTGATGATGGATGGTGAATCAGTTATGATGCTAATGGTTATGGGTTGGTGATTTACAGAGAGAAGAAGATGGAGGTTAGGGATGGAAAGAGACGAAGAGAAAAAGGGAACTGGTCGGTAGTGGGGGTGAGTTGATTGGTGAGCTGGTAGGGGGTAGTGATGGGTAATGACAGAAGACTTGGTGGGGGTAGTTAGTAATGGGCTTTGGTGAGCTGGTTGGGGGTAGTGGTGGGTAATGACAGAAGAGTTAGTGGAGGTAGATAGTGACGAGCTTGGGTTTTTGTTTGAGTTTTGCATTGGACCTTTTTGTTTCTTGAAGGCCCATTGACAAGCCCAAACCAAAATGAACTGACCCGAACAAGTCGGATCATTTCGCGTTGTATCATCAGTTTGGGTCGGTTCGGTCTTCAGACCTGAAGACTGATCAATGTCGGTTTCAGGTCGGTTTTTCCTAAAACCGACCCGAACCGACTCGTGCCCACCCCTAGTCACAGCGGCCTTAACGCCGAGGTCGCTCACTCTTGGGCTCTTTCCTGGTCTTTTTAGCAACCTGATAACTCGAACCATCAATCTGACTTTCATTTCCATTCCCATCATGACATCTTTTCTTTGATCGGTGCGAACTACTGTTTTCACCCTCCTGTCGGGTTGCTTTGAGCCGAAGGTTTCTTCCTATTTGATCTCCTTGACAGCCTGTTCATAGAATGCCCTTAAGTCCTTCACTCGGGACTTGTATGTATTTTCATACAGCTTCCCATCATTGTGAAGCCTAGCTAAAATCGCTGTTAATATGCTTTTATCTAAAGGGTTCTCCACATTATTCACCTCTTGCCTGAACCTAGCAATTATTCAATGATTCATCCGGACATTAAAAAATAGTGACCGGGGGGGCGCTGCCTCTTGAGGGTCTTGTACTTGTTAGCAAATTTTTGTTGGCATTCATTCCAACTATGTATGTTGCGAGGTGGGAGGTTCTTGAGCCAAGTTTGTGGAATATCTCTAAGTGTTGCCGAGAAGACACGACACTTGACCTGCGGGCTAGTGGTCTGCAAGTCCATTTGAATGTTAAACACATCTAGATGTCACTCTCCGTCTTTGTGGTGTAAACTTGACTATTGAAAACAATATTGAAGAAGAATTATGCTCACTTAACAGTTTATGATATTTTTTTTATTTGAATAGTTTATGAGATTGATCTTGATATTCCTTCATAGAGAGTATCGAACATATGATTTGTGATTAGTTTGAGTATTAATTACTAGAACACTTCTAAGGTGGTGTTCACTTTTCTGTTTGAATTCAGAACAAATATAAATTTATCTAAAATCCTAAAAAAGTGTAACAAGAAACATGTATTCTTTCAATTATTTGTTTACTTTATATTTTGTATTTAGTATAAGTATATAATTAATGCATGGTGAAGAAAGTACACGGTTATGTTTTACTCAGGAAGTGACATCGTTTGCTCCTGTTTGGAGCCTGAAGAATCAAAATTAGGTAAATATAGTGAAGTTGTATTCTGTAAAAGCTTGCATGCAAAGTTGGTTGTTGGCAACTGGCATGAATAAGAAAATCTTAAAAATGTTAGGCAAACTACAAGAAAGAAGTTACTCTAATTTTTTAATAAAAAATAAGGCCCTGTAGTTATATGTACACTCAATCACATGCTTAAGGGGTTTGTGTAGATGTCTTTCTTCCTAAAATAGTCCAAGTAGATGAGCTTAGTGGAATGTCTACATATGAAACACTTGTTGTAGATGTGAAAGTTGTTGCCTTATCTTACAGAAATTCTTTCAATAATAGTACAAAATCTGAAAACTCTGATTTTGTTGACAAATATTTGCTCGTTGAGATATTTCAGAATGCAAACTTGGTCTCAAATGTTTGGATAACCTAACTTTTTGTGAAATATGGGATGAGTTTGAGAAGGGGTTTTGTGGCTTTGCAAATTGAATCGGATGCCATAAATATTGTTGTGAATCTTCGCAATAGTGTTTGCTCATCCTGGTCTGAAATAAATAATATTGTGTTCAGGATGTGGAAGTTTTGGTTGAGAACTTCAATATCTTGTGAACTGGCTTATGTTCCGAGTGGATGTAATTGTGTTGCACATGGACTTGCTAGGTCAAGCCTTAACGATTCTTTTTTCATACAGTTATATATATATATATATATATATATATATATATATGCAATTATACTGGGATATGAAAGTGATAAAAAAGCTACTCTTGTCTTTCTATTTGTGTTTCCTATAATTTGTCATGCATTTCATGTAGTAAATGTAACAACCCTTACCTCGACTTCCCATTGGATCAAAATTTGAGGTAAAGGGTGTTACGGTTCCAAACCAAAATTTATTTATTCATTTATTTCAAAATTTCTTACTAAAAGAAATGAAATCATCGCTAAAAGTTTTATTTTAAATTCTTACAATATTGAAAAACTTTAAAAACCTAAAATTAATTTCTCATTTATAATTTTTGAAAATCTGGTAGAATTTCCTTTGTTTTCTGAAAACCAAATTTAAAAACCTGTAGAGAAAAACAATAACACTTCTAAATAAACTAAATCTCCAACTTCAATTCGGAACTCCCATTCGATTTCAAATCACTTCATCACGCAAGCAATTTTATAAAACATTTTTTCAGTAATATAAATTCTTTCAAAAATTTCATAGCACACAAAATTTTTAACAAATAATTTACAATATTTACAAAATGTTTAAACTTTATACAAATTGATACTTTACAAAAATTTTCTACAATGTTCATACACATGAATATACCCATGACCTATACATATATGTGATGCAAAATGGTGGTTATCCAAATGATAATATCGGATGTGACTTGTGAAGATAGTCTGTGAGTCGAACGTCTATAGTCTTTAAGCTACAAGCTCGACTCACCTACCTACGTGTGGTAAATCCAACGCGCTAAATATTTCTACTTAGTGGGTATACACTTAATTTAAAAGTCATAAAAACTTTATTTCCCTATAATATAATTTCATACTTTTCAACATTTTTGGAGAGTTTATAAATATAATAAAATAAAAATTTCACCATAATATATTATCTTTTCTCAAAACATAAGTCATGAAGTGTATAAATATCATGGTTCAAGTATGACTTACAAAATTCAATTTTTTTCTAGTTTCAAATAATTATTATATAACACACTAATATTTATCAACTGATAAATAGATATGAACATGAAATTACTTTTAATGGCATTTTGAAACGATTTTCACCAAATATTTTGCATTACTAAAATTTACAATTAAATTAATTTACTAATAAATACACATACAAGATACATACAATTTTATTATTAGGCAATATCAATTTCATTTGTAGAAATTTTATTACACATCACTATGAAAGCACTTTACTATTAATTTCACATATCAAATACATAACAATCATTTTTCATCTATTTACAAATAACTTTACATATACAACACATAAAATTTGTTATTAAATGTATCAAACCAATTTTTTTTTTTTTTTAATTTTCATAACAAAACCTAAGGAAGACAATTTATTAAAAGTTTCAAATATCAAAATCATATACTTAAAATACATACTATTTATTATTAATTATATCAATTCAATTTGTAATAATTTCGTTACAAATCCTGATAAAAGCATATTACTAATAATTATACTTATCAAATACATAATAATCATCATATATATATATATATCTAATATTTTTTTAAACAACATAACATGATTTCATATAATAACTTTCATTTATTGAAATATCAGTCGTAAATTAATATTTCACAAATTTTCAAACTTTTATCAATTTTCCTAATTATCCAATTTACTAACAAATTTCAAATGCAAAACATATAAAATTGGGTATATCTATTTACAATTCACATAATTTTTCAATTAATATATTTAACACCTTCTCAAACTTTTGTCTAAAAGTTGCTAATCGATCACTTTATCAACAATTACACAGACAATATACATAAATCATTTCTTTTCGATTTTAACCATATTATTTTCACAAATTATTTTTCATTTTCTCAAAATTCAAGTCATAAATTCGGATTTCATAATTTTTCAAATATTTATAATAGAACATAATAAGTTTCATTTCAATCCTTTTAATATGGTAACTCAATTTCAATTTTACAATAATGAAATCAAATGAAATACATAAACGATTAGTTTTTCACAAACACATATATCAAACCTGATCAATATAAACTTTAATCACATAAATTTTTTGAAATTCGTTATTAAACACATTAACACTATTATCCTTTCAAACTCAATTTTATATCATAATCATAATTATATTTTCGAAAATAGTACGTTATCCTCAAATAAAAATCAAAACACAATATAAAAATTTCAACAATATTTTCGTAATACATAAACTAATCATTTAAAATTTTAACATTAATAATTTCAAATCTCATTTGTCACACCTAATTACAATATTGTCATTTTTCAAATATCATTTATCTCTATAACATATTTCACATCTTTTACGCATTTAGTACACATTTCACTTTATCAAACTTAATTTTTTTAAACATATTTACGATTTTGTCTTTTTTCTTTAATTAGAACCCTTTATAAAATTTTATCATGATACCATGGATCGATATCAAGTTTTCCTGGCATCAAACACGAGGTGTCTCCCTACCGGAGTGTAATTTACACAATTTCATAGAATTTTTTAGATTACTAAACCGTGCACTCAGTGCCTCTCAGGATCTATCATATAGTATCGGTAATCAATCGTAACGGTGCAGTACTGCTAATAATCACTTTATTGGCTAGCTAACTACCAATCTTCATCTACTAGTGATTTGTCTTTACGCGGACCCTTTAAATTTTTCAATATTATAAAATTTTCAATTTAAAACTAAACTTTTAATCGTATTTTTAAATCTATTATTCGGAGCATCACTCGTGGTCATTTCAAATGATCATTTTGTCCCTAGTTTTCATATCACATTTAACATAACAATATCATTTTTCTCTAGCTTTAAATTGATAACAAAAAGGAAATTTTAAAATTTTTCATTTTGAATCCTCGAACCATCTTACGTATCATCAAAACATCATAAAAGTAAGCACAAATGGAAGTAAAATAACGAAAATATCCCTAATTTAATCTATAATCACCATTCGGTCAAGGGGTAAATTTTTTAAAATTTTTGTTTCAAATTTTCTTTCATCACAAAAATCATTACATCATCAATGGATTAACATATAATTGATGTTGAAATGACCAAAATACTCATAGATTAATCTAGAGTATATTTTCGGCCTAAAGAGACCTATTTTTTAAAAAAAATTGTTCCACTTTGGTTTTTATGCTAAAAATCAATCCAAAGACACCCAAATGACATATAATTATCATTCATACCCTATTACCATCTTAGAGAAACAAAATCAACAACTTAAAGAGAAAAATTTCATTGTTTTGCTTACTAACAAAATCAAATTCATAGAGTATATATACACCAACCTTATGAGCTTGCTTCTAGCTTCCTTAAGCTTCCAAAAGCTCCCTAAAATCTTCAATTTGGCTTGTTTGGATCGGTTTTATGCACCTCTTGACCTAAGGTTTTAAAATTTGAAGAAAATCATGCTTGAGTTGAAATTAAGATATCATGGATGGTATTAATGTTTTCTAAGTGTTCTAACATGCTCCTACATGAATTCTCATGCAATTTAAACTCTTAAATGGAAAGAAAAAGGCTTATCCAAATTTGTGCATCTTACTAGAAGCTTTCCAAACTCAAATCTAAGCATCTCATAGTTTGAATGAAGTTAAATCTAGGTGTATTAGAGGAAAAATTGGTTAAAATGGTGATCAAAAGCAAGAAAAATGAAGAGAGAAGTGAGATTTTAGAGAGAGAGGGAATCGGCTAAAGGGAGGAAGGAGAAGATAAATAGTTCCAACATTATTCCACTATATATATGTATTAATTTGTAATTTGACCCCTCGAAATTTTAAAATTCTAATTCAACGCCTCTACTTTTTAAAAATCTCATTTCGATCCCTCAGACAATAAATATCCATAACTTAATCTCTTCTCTCATTCCTTATTCCATTTTAGCCCCAACACTAACTACTTTATTACATTTATATCATCCATTGAATTTTATTTTATTCCACTTGAAAATTATCACCAAAATTAATAAATATCCGACTTTACAATTTATTTCCTATCATAAATGCACCAAAAATAATATTTTAATTTGATTTCATGCACATTAATACTCTATATATTCCTGAAAATCCTAGAAAATTTCGGAGTATTACAGTAAACGTTATAGCATATTGTTGTTACATGTATATGTATGTTGTTTCTTTAGATTGCATGATTAATAATTTGCCTTGATTGTCCTCATTTGAGCAATTACGGATGATTAAAATGTTGTTACAATGGTAGAAGCTTAAAATGTACTTTGATAACAACTAGCATGCTTCCATGTCAATTCTTTGGAAAGCGAGCAGATTATGAAAATAATTGTGACTGTTAGCTACATAGAGGAAGGAGAGTACGATCACGATAGACATAACCACGGTTCGGTTCGATTCCGGTTTCGGTTCCGAACCAACGGTTCCGGTTCTAAAAAAGCTAGAACCGAAACTTTAACCGAAATAAAACGGTTCCGATTTAGTTCTGGAACCGACGGTTTTGGTTTCGGTTCTATAACGGTTTCGGTTTCAATTCCAGAACCTTTTTTTAAATAAAAATAAAATTTAAAAATTAATATTAAACTATATTTTGATATTAAAAAAATAAATTTATACACAAAAGAAATAAGAAATTTAATTATTTAAACTTTGATTGAATTTAAAAATAAATTGACAATTTGAAATTTAAAAATAATAAAATAAGATTTTAAAATTTAAAAATAATAAATTAAGAATTTGAAACTTCAAACAAAAATTGAAAATTATAATTTATAGATATAATTAAAAAAATTAAAGGAAATTAAGATTGAGAATTAAGAGAACATTTAAACTAAGAGTTAAAATTAAGAGAGAGTCGAGAGTAATGGAGAGAAAGAGAGTTGAGATTGAGGGGGATAGGTGTGAGAAGAAATTAAGAATGGAAAGAGTATTTATAGAGGAAATAGAGGGGTTAAAGAAAAATTAAGGGGAGGGCGTAAAATATAAAAAAAAAGGTGATCAACTGTCACTTAAAATTTTTTTTTTTTAAGTAATGCAGTTTTTTTTTTTTTTTTGTTAGAATCAGAACCAACGGTTCAAAACGGTTCTGGTTCCATTAGTTTTTTGAACTGACGGTTCCGATTCCATTATTTAAAGAACCGGAACCGGAACCGCTACAGTAGCGGTTCCGATTCCGATTTTGAACCGGAACCGAAACCTTTGTTCAGGTTCTAGTTCTGAGGACATGGTTTGGTTCGAACCGGACGGTTCGAACCGAACCGTGGTCATGTCTAGATCACGATCAAATATTTCCACTGAAAAGATATCTTCATGTGAAACACAATCCGAAATTAGTAATTTAAACTATGAAAGTTACTTTAAAATGTCATGAAAATCATTGGAAATGAAGTTGATGTAAAGTTCTGGAAAATATATATTTGATACTTAAAGATTTTACAGAAAAGGAAGGAGAACTTGAACATTAGAAGGTTGGTCTCATTTTAAGTACATCTCGAATCTCAACATCAACTATCTATATTGAAGAGCTATAAACATAAGGGTTGACAAGAGAAATGTCTACGAGTAAGCATATGTACACATGATGAGTTGGATATCTGCATTATAGTACGAATTCAAACAGTTTGATTTTGATTTTAATTAATCATATATATTTTATATTTTAAAAAAAAACGTAATTAAAATATTGAAAAAACTCAATAAGTTGGAGCTCGGCGGTGCCATGGCCCCTGTAGGCACATCCATAGGACCACTTAATGTGAAGTGGTTGAAAGGGGGAGAAATACATATAAAGGAAATATGAACTTAAAATGGAAAGAGAATATTAAAAATCGAAAAATTAAAATGGAGACACATGGGTATATTTAAATCATTAAAATGTATTTTGATCTAAAGCTCATAAAATTTTGTCAAGAATTGTGTAAATGTTTTACTCATAATAAAATAACTTATGTTTATCATATAAATTATATAAGAATATGATTATAAAAGATCAATGGTTCAAGTTCATATTTATTTTAAAACATAAATGTATGAATAATTTTCTCCACATTTAATTTTTCTCTCATACCATAAAAATAAATAAATAAATAAAAATATATATAGTTATTATTAATTTAAATCTCATAATTTAAAATTGAACATTCCTATTCTTGGAAATTTCCTTCGGTATGGTCGGTGGAAAGCAAAAGTCAACTTATATGATTCACATTTAATAAAGTGAAGAAAAATTAAGAAATAGAGCCTCCAAAAGTTGACGTGGGTGTTCGTGCTATCACTATATTCATAGTAGTTACATAACATTACATGAAAAAATACACATACATTTAAAACACTACGTTTGACAGCTGTAGATTCAATTAATTAAAAGTGGTCTTTGATTGTTGGCCCGTTGGTTGGCGCAAGTGACCTCCATGCCTCCCCTCCTATGAGGCATGGGTCGACACGCCTTCTTAATAATCTAAAAAGCATATATAATATATGATATATTAATATTTATCATAAATATACTAATATTAGTTCTCTCACTATTATATATGAATTGATCTTCCACTTTCGTGTAGGTTTTTTCTCCACCTTTGTGTAGATGGATTCTTTCCAATTGAAAGTATAGTCATCCAGACCGTATTACTAGTGTTCTATCTTAGGTCCCGATCATCATCTGGATCCACTCCAGTTACAGTTTATATACTCTTAAAAAAAAAAAAAAAAAAACTAAAAGTAAGCATCACCTAGATTGTATCGAATAATTTTTTTCTTAAATTTAAATCCTCAACTCTACTAAAAAATCCAAAGTTGACTTGGGTATTCTTTTTATCAGTATATGCATAACAGTTACAAACATTGTCTAACAATAAAGGATCAAAAAATAAAGTGATATTGTTTAGTCTAATTTGCAAGGAAGCTGCAGGTATCTGTAATCTGGTTCAAGAAAATTTTGCAAATTGAAAGACAACGATCTACTCAATTCCTTTACAAGTAAGTAGATCAGTCATTCTCTTGTTAATGAATCATATATAGAACGTGTTGATCTCTTATTCTGTGCAAATTAGATGTCAAATCTTAAACTTAATTTTACTTTTTAGATTGTATAATTCTAAGATCACTGTTGTATTTGTTTTCACCACTGTCTTTTACCTTTCTTAAAGTTGTGTCACATTACTTTATATAAATATATAGAAGTTGTTATGATTATGCTCGCTTAGCAGGCCGGGAAGTTCAATACTATGTCTAATTTGCCGAGTGAAACCTCAACACCCCCAATCTTATCTCTCCATATGATTGAAACATCATTTGAAATACAACCTCAAGAGAGACAGATACATCTATCTCTAATGACTTTACTAATATTTTCATGCTCATTTGTCTATATTAACAGCTTATTTTTTATATTGCTTTGTCTATATATACGATGTGAAGTTCAATAGTATGTCTAATTGGCCTAGTGGAACCTCAACAATGCCAATTTTACCTCCTGATATGATTGAAACGCAGCATCTTGAGACACACATATTTTTATCTCTAACAACTTTAGTAATATTTTTATTTTAATTATATTGATTTGTCTGTATATATGAATGATTTGAATTACAATTAACATTAGTTTCATGAATCTTTCATGTCATGCTTGGTTTTACTTATATTACTTATCCAATCAATCACTTATTTGTGTGTTGAAAGGACATCTCTCAACATACCAGACAACAAAATGCTGACAATAAGAGGGTGGGCCTAGATTTAGGCAAGTCTTCAGGTGTCAAAACAAGAACGAGATCGAAGGTTTGGGAGAACTTTGTGAAGTATAAAGATGAAAATGAAAAGGACCGGGCCAGATGTAAAGTTTGTGGGAAGGACTTTAATGGTTCTTGCAAGTCGGGAACTAGTCATCTCAGAAATCATTTCAAAAGTTGCCAAAGAAAGAGAAAAGAAGGTGGGGGTGGAGATAACTCAGCAGGCAATTTAAGTGATACAATTGTCATTAAAAAGAAATCTATGATGGATCAACAATTGAATCACCTGGAAGCGGCAAGAATGATTATTCAGCGATGTGATGCGTCACTTATAAACTCCACAAACATGGGTTACATAATTGATGTTTATGAGGAAGAGAAGGAAAAGCTCCGCAATTATTTCGAGAAACTCTCATGTCCCTTGTGTTTAACATTTGCTGATATAAAAACTAAGTTAGCACACTGTGCTTGCTGGAAGGTCTGCTTTGTTGATAATGATTGGAAATTGAAGAACAAGATTATTGGTTTTAAATATTTTAACGATGTTGAAAACGTCATGAAAGATACTAAAAATTTGCTTCTGGAATGGGGAATTGAAAGCAATTTATCCTCCATGGTTACAGGTGGTGATAGTGATCGTGATTTGTATGTTGAATTGTGGCTTAATTAGCCATGTTAGAATCCCACATCTAAAACATTAGATTGTGGTGGGAGATTAGTGGACTATAAATAAGTCCTTTAGTTAATTGATTTGGTACCCCAAAAATAAACAAGAATTGTAAAAGATCCATACATTTGTATTATTCTTGTTTTCTCCCCATAGTTTTCTGGGTTTTTGGATCTTACCCAGATTTTGTAATATTTTACTTTGGAGCTAGTGGAAGTTTTCAGCAGCGCCCGTGGACGTAGGTTTTATACCGAACCACGTAAATTCTGGTGTGTTCTTTCCTTTTTCGCTTTACATTTATTTTTCTGCTTTATTAGCATTTGTTATTTATATTTAATAGCTAGCATTAGTAGTTGTGTACTTGTTTAATTTTCGCTGCGCACAACAAGTGGTATCAGAGCCCTAGGTTTCGATTGATCTAGGAAATTATCTAGGGCATTAGATAGCTATTTGTTTGTAAAGTTTCGGTGTTATTTTGGAATAGCCACAATTTAGGGAAGCTCTGTCAAAAAGACTATAATAGTCTAAGGAGACTGGATTTTAAGTGGAACCGTTTGTGACCCCTCCAGCCTTTCCTGGGAGCTAACCTTTTGAGTACTATTCATTTGATCACCAAGCTATTGGCATAAAACTTTTGTTGTAAAGCAGAAATGGCATCATCTTCACATGTAAAAATTGAAGTAGAGAAATTTGATGGTCGAAATAATTTTGGCCTATGGCAAAGCGAAGTTACGGACGTCTTGTATCAACAAGATTTGGATATTGTTCTGGAAGAAACAAGACCAGAGAATATTGAAGAAAGGGACTGGGAGAGGCAAAATGCGAAGGCATGTGGTTTAATTCGCTCATGTCTCTGTAGAGAGCAGAAGTATCCGTTTATGAAGGAAACCTCTGCTAGTAAATTGTGGAAGGCGCTGGAGAACAAGTATATGAAGAAAAGCAATGAGAATCGGCTATATTTGTTGAAGAGGTTGTACCGTCTTCAGTTGAAACCAGGTTTAAATATCAATGACCATATTGATAATTTCAACCGTTTGTTAGCTGATTTGTTGAATTTGGATGAAACGTTCAAAGATGAGCAGAAGGCGATGCTGTTGATAGGATCTCTTCCTGATGAGTTGGATCATTTGTGCATTACACTTATTCATGGGAAAGAAAAATTGTCTTTTGAAGAAGTGTGTGCAGCTTTGCTTAATTATGAAATTCGTAAGAAAGATCAGAAAGAGAATAGGGATGAATCAGCAGAGGCGCTTACAGTTAGGGGAAGTAGTAAGAGTCGAAGAGGCAGATCACAGTCAAGGAAAAGACCTGATAAAGATGAATGTGCCTTTTGTCATGAGAAAGGGCATTGGAAGAAAGATTGTCCGAAGCTACAGAAGAAAGATAAGGGCAAGGGTAAAGCTACTTCCGATGCATATGTAGCCGAACATGAGGAAGAAGATTTTGTGTTGGTTAGTCTATCATCAACATCTGAATCTGGTGAGTGGATTTTAGATTCGGGTTGTACTTATCATATGTGTCCACATAAGGAATGGTTCTTCAACTTCGAAGAGCTAAATGGTGGAATTGTGCTCATGGGTAATGATAACTCATGCAAAACTAAAGGGATAGGTTCAATTCGATTGAAGAATCACGATGGATCGACCAGAGTTCTGACAGAAGTTCGGTATGTTCCAGATTTGAAAAAGAATCTCATATCATTGGGAGCCTTAGAATCTAAAGGCTACACAGTATCTATCAGAGATGGAGTTATGAGAGTTGTATCTGGGGCTTTGGTGGTAATGAAAGGTACAAGGAAGAACAACTTGTACTACTACGATGGTAGTACAGTTACTGAATCAGCAGCAGCAGTATCAGAGAAGGATGTTGATTCAGATATGATCAGGCTATAGCATATGCGTCTGGGACATGCAGGTGAGAAAGCTTTAAGCAGTTTGGTGGATCAAGGCTTGTTGAAAGGAGTAAAAACCTGTAAGTTAGATTTTTGTGAACATTGTGTTCTGGGAAAGCAGACGAGAGTGAAGTTTGCAACTGCAGTTCATGATACTAAAGGTATTTTAGATTATGTTCACTCTGATGTGTGGGGACCCATAAGGACAGTCTCCTTGGGTGGTAAACACTATTTTGTTACATTTGTTGATGACTTTTCCAGAAGAGTTTGGGTATATACGATGAAGAAAAAAGATGATGTACTTGGGATTTTCCTTAATTGGAAAAAGATGATTGAGACTCAGACTGGGAGAAAGATTAAGTACCTCAGAACAGATAATGGAGGTGAATATTGCAGTAAATCTTTTCGAGAGGTCTGTCAAGATGCGGGTATTGTACGTCATTTTACAGTTAGACACACACCACAACAGAATGGGGTGGCAGAACGCATGAACCGAACGTTGCTGGAGAAAGTTCGGTGTATGTTGTCCAATGCTGGGTTGGGCAAGGAGTTTTGGGCTGAGGCAGTGACTTATGCATGTCATCTCATTAATCGCTTACCGTCAACAGCGATCGGTGGTAGAATTCCATTGGAGGTATGGTCTGGAAAACCTATTACTGATTATGATTCTTTACATGTCTTTGGTTGTTCTGCTTATTATCATGTAAAGGAATCTAAATTGGATCCGAGAGCAAGGAAAGCTATATTTGTGGGGATGTCTTCAGGGGTGAAAGGGTATCGTCTTTTATATCCTAATTCGAAGAAGATAATCTTCAGCAGGGATGTTACTTTTGATGAGTCTTCGATGCTGAAAAAGAAAATAGAAGATATTGTTGAGGGTAATCCGCAACAGGTGGAGTCTACTCGGAAGCAGGTGGAGTTTTTTCAGAAACAGATAGAGTCAACAAATAATCCAGCTAGAATTGTTGATGCAGATGATGACACTCATATGATCGAGGAGGTTACTGAAGAAGAAGGAGAAGAAGAGGTTCCTACCCAAGAACCTTCGCAGCAACAAGAATCAATTGCAATAAATAGGCCAAGACGTGAGATTCGCAGACCTGCTCGTTTTGCTGATATGGTGGCCTATGCACTTCCAATTGTAGATGATGATGTTCCTTCCACTTACAGAGAAGCAGTCCAATGTTCTGAAGTTGATAAGTGGAAGAAAGCTATGGATGAAGAAATGCAGTCTCTTCGGAAGAATTAAACTTGGGAGCTAGCTCAACTACTGAAGAATAAGAAGGCAATTGGGTGCAAATGGGTATTTACTAAGAAAGAGGGATTTCCAAACAAAGAAGATGTTCGCTACAAGGCAAGGTTGGTGGCGAAAGGCTACGCTCAGAAGGAAGGGATTGACTACAATGAGAAGAGGAAATCTATATGACTCAGCCAGATGGATTCAAGGTTGCTGGTAAAGAAAATTGGGCTTGTAAATTGAATAAATCGCTTTATGATTTGAAACAGTCTCCGAGACAATGGTACAAGCGATTTGATCAATTTATGATAGGTCAAGAGTACACCAGAAGCAAATTTGATAATTGCGTATACTTTCGAAGGCTACAAGATGGTTCCTTCATCTACTTGCTCTTATATGTTGATGATATGTTGATAGCTTCTAAGAGCAAAGTGGAGATTGAGAAGCTGAAGACTCAGTTGAGTTCAGAGTTTGAAATGAAGGATTTGGGTGAAGCTAAGAAGATTCTCGGTATGGAGATTAGCAGAGATAGAGGAAAAGGCAAGGTTTGTTTGACTCAGAAGCAATATCTGATGAAGGTATTACAGCGTTTTGGTGTATCTGAACAGTCAAAACCTGTAAGTACGCCACTTGCTCCTCATTTCAAGTTGAGTGCATCATTATCTCCGAGTACTGATGAAGAACGAGAGTACATGTCTCGGGTTCCGTATTCTAATGCGGTTGGTAGTCTGATGTATGCTATGATGTGTACAAGACCTGACATTTCGCAAGCAGTTGGAGTTGTGAGCAGGTATATGCATGATCCTGGTAAAGGACATTGGCAAGCTGTGAAATGGATTCTACGTTACTTGTTAAAAACCGTAGATTTTGGTTTGGTATTTCAGAAGGAAGATTCACTTGGTCAGTTTGCAATCGGATATGTAGATTCAGATTATGCTGGTGATTTGGATAAACGACGGTCAACTACTGGATATGTATTCACTCTTGCGAGAGCTCCTGTAAGTTGGAAGTCTACTTTACAGTCAACAGTTGCTTTGTCTACGACAGAAGCAGAGTATATGGCATTGACAGAGGCTGTGAAAGAAGCAATTTGGTTACAAAGATTACTGGTAGAGTTGGGAGTGGGACAGAAGAATATTGCTATTTACTCGGATAGTCAAAGTGCCATTCATTTAGCAAAGAATCCGGTATTCCATGTTCGCACCAAGCATATTGATGTCCGATATCACTTTGTGCGGGAAATTCTGAGTGAAGGGTCGATTCTCTTACAAAAAATTGGGAATGCTGATAATCCTGCGGATATGATGACCAAAGTGGTGACAGCAATCAAGTTCAACCATTGTTTGGACTTGATCAATATTTTGAAAGTCTAAAAGGCATATATGAAGGCATTGCTGAAGGCTAATACGCCAAGGTGGAGATTTGTTGAATTGTGGCTTAATTAGCCATGTTAGAATCCCACATCTAAAACATTAGATTGTGGTGGGAGATTAGTGGACTATAAATAAGTCCTTTAGTTAATTGATTTGGTACCCCAAAAATAAACAAGAATTGTAAAAGATCCATACATTTGTATTATTCTTGTTTTCTCCCCATAGTTTTCTGGGTTTTTGGATCTTACCCAGATTTTGTAATATTTTACTTTGGAGCTAGTGGAAGTTTTCAGCAGCGCCCGTGGACGTAGGTTTTATACCGAACCACGTAAATTCTGGTGTGTTCTTTCCTTTTTCGCTTTACATTTATTTTTCTGCTTTATTAGCATTTGTTATTTATATTTAATAGCTAGCATTAGTAGTTGTGTACTTGTTTAATTTCCGCTGCGCACAACATTGTACGGGATGATGAGTTGTTTCATTGAGAGAGGTGACTGCTTTAGTAACCAACGTTTACTCCTTTTCAATAACAATTTGATTTATGAGTGTGTTGAACGAGGCTCGGATGAGTATGAATTTCTCGATGACTATTGCTTCGGCTACAGTACTGCAAATACTCATTTTCCCTGCTTTGTAGGATATATGAGTGTTTTAAAGGATTGAGGAAACGCGAGATCAACAATTTTTCTGATGAATTTATAGAAAGAGCAGACAACGCTTGGTGCGAATATAATTTAGTTCTAGCCATTGCTTCAGTACTCGATCCGCGATTCAAAATGGATATCGTGAAAAATTGGTATAAGAAGATCTTTGGTGATGAATGGCAGACAAATTTACAAAATTCACAGTTTATTTCACCAATATTTACAATGAATATGCAAGGGACATCAACAATTTCAAATCGTGTACTTCAGGATTAGAAAAAACTAATTCTTCAACTTCATACAAAATGCTAGATCCTTTGGGGAAACTGTGTGAATCTTCTCCTGAACCGAATCATGTCCGGTTGCTAAATTCAGAACTTCATCTTTATCTCGAAGATGTCAAATTTCCTTCATTTGAAGATTTTGATATACTTGAATGGTGGCGAGTTCATGCTCGGTACTTCCCCACTCTTGCAAGAATGGCTCGTGATTTTTTATCAATTCAAATCTCATCCGATGAATTTATGGTTTCATATGATGACACGAAACTAATAAAAAAGTTAGGTATCACAGAGGCTTATACATGCACACAGAGCTGGTTGGTATATGATGCGATTGAGCCAGATGATATAATATATATTGTGCGGGACACGAGTAATGACTAATGATACATAATTGTGTTATTTTATTTTATTTTATTCTCATTTCCAACTGTTGAGAAACTTTCTGTTTAATTTTAGCATCATTTGCTTTTCTAATGTTGATAATTTATTACTACTATTAAGGTATTGTGTTAATACTTTTGGTGGCTTCTAATCTGTTAGTTAACAACTTTCATTAGATCAATTTTAATCATATGAAGTTCAAAAAAGAAGAGCAAATGGAAATTAAAAAAAGGGCTTAAAATTGTATATATGCTTAAATCAAAATAATTGGTGTTTGTCTTTTGATTACGAAACAATATGACTTGATTGTAGTGGTTAATTATTTATGAGTGGTTGATAGAAAATATAAATGATAAAGTTATAACTCTATTTTTTTTTTTTTAAGTAATATAAACTCTATTTTTATTGCTTATGATAGAGATTTTATCAATTAATTTATACATATTAACAATAGATCTCTAAATTTATGCAAATTATGATTCTTTTTTTATATAACTGCGACTCTTGAATGATGAAAATTAATATTCATTCCAAATTATAAGATATATAAGATAATATCATTATATTTGTATATGTAGATTATCATATTTATCATAAACACACCGTAATAAAATCATAATTTAAGGAATCATATATGTCAATTTTGAACTAGCCTCATAAAAGGTGTTTATTATCTAAAAGGAGATTTGCCAAATCTAATTGAAGTTTTATCAATGATAAAAATAACAATTTAGGCAAAAACTTCTTATCATAGGCCAAAATCATCTAACAATTTCAAATTTTATTTAAATGATAAATTTGAACGGATTTTAAAATGATCCTTATGAATATATATATAACAAATCATATTATTCTCCTAAAGATTTCATTTAATTTTTTAAAAAATTCTTATAAAATTAATATAAAATCTATAAAATCGGTGAATTCTACTTAAATACATCAATAGAAAAATTTTCATCAAATTTTAATAACCTCTAAATTAAATAGAGTCCGTTTAATCTCGCTAGATGGTGAAAGTACAAGCATCTTCGCGGGCTCAAACTGACCTGGCAAACACATGGCAAGAAGACAACTGTCCTATGGGCCCCTGCTGACGTGGCAAATATGAGATCCACATAGAGCACGTTGGTGACACAGAGAATCTAACACTGAACTTTGGACTTTCCAGTCTCTACTTGACTAGATTTTCGTTTGTCATGTCCGACACAAAACAACAAACACTTGAATTAAAAAATTAAACAAAAGAAACATCTTTAACACTCCACACAAACAAACCATTCCACTTCACTTGACCAAAACGCACTGCTTATTGCCACTTGAACCCTAATCGACCTCTTCTCTGTCTTCCCTTCCAACGGCAACCCCTTCTCTCTCCGAACCCTACCTCAGCTTCTGGTAAAGTTTTTGCTTTTTGATGATGGGTTTGTGAAAAGATTGCATCTTTTCTAGAAAGTTAGGATTTTTACATTTTGGGGTTTTGCAGGTTCATTCAATGGCTGGTGTGAAGGAGATTACAGCTGCCAAGTTCTTGCAAGTATGTTTTTTCATTCATATCTGTTTGGTTGCTTATAAATGATCAAGTATCAAAATTTAGTGTCATATTGTTTTCAATTTTAAGGTACACATAGGCATGCTCTGTCGCTTAATACAAGTTGTGCTATAAAGCGGCAAAATTTACTATGGGGGTCACTAGGTGGTCGAAGATATAGAAGGGGTGTTTCATTGAGATGTTGTGCACAGTCCAAGCCTAGAGCTGTGGTTTTAGGGGATGTCAGCAGTTCAGTTGATGAGCAATCTATGTTGGTTGATAATTAAGCCTTTGCAGGAGGTTATTCATTTTTATCGCAAACCGTTGCTTCAGGACAGTGCCACAGCTGAGCTTCTTAAGTCTGTTCAAACCAAGATTTCTAGTCAGATTGTTGGTTTGAGGACAGAGCAGTGTTTCAATATTGGTCTTGATTTGAGTATTGCGAGTGAGAAGCTTGGAGTGTTGAAGTGGCTTCTTCAAGAAATGTATGAGCCAGAGACTTTGGGGACTGAGTTTTCTTGAGAAGAAGAGGAGGAGGCAAGAGGGGCTGAATACTGTGATAGTTGAGGTTGGGCGCAGGCTGTCGATTACTGCTGCTTGGTCTGCTGATGCTGTGTCTATATGCCAGACATGAGGGTTGACAGAGGTGTCTCGTTTGGAGAGGTCGAGGAGATATTTGTTGTACAGTAAGGGGGCGTTGCAAGATAATCAGATCTATGATTTTGTTGCAATGGTTCGTGATCATATGACCGAGCGCGTTTAAGCTCAGAAGCTGATGTCATTTGAGATCAGTGTAGCTCCTGAGGAGGTTAGATTTGTGCCTGTCATGGAGAAGGGCTGGAAAGCATTGGAGGAAATCAATCAGGAGATGGGTTTGGCATTTGATGAGCAAGATTTGCAGTACTACACTAGGCTTTTCAAAGAGGATATCAAGCGGAATCCAACTACTTTTGAATTGTTTGATATTTCACAACCTACTAGTGAGCACAGGGCATTGCTTTTTGAGTGGCAGCAATCTGTTCACCGGATGGAAGACATCTTGCCATGATGCCTCAACCAGAGCATTGCCTTTTGATGTGGCAATTCCCTTGGTATCCGAAGAACTGGACCGTGGACAAGAAAGGCCCTAGTCCATGGTTAAGATGTTCCAAAATACCAGAGAATGGTGTTCCTGAGATGGGTTAGTATTCTCTTTTCCTCTCTTTCTCATACCAAAAGTTGTCTGCCTTGTATGGATGATGATGTTGATGTACTTTCCTTTTGACGGTAGATATGTTTTGAATGTTGAAGAGGCAGGACTCTGAGTTTTACTAATAACGGTTGCAGTAATTTTGAAGTGATTGTTTTTGACTTTACAAAACACATCCAAGGTGTTACTTTTCTTTTCTTCATTTTTTTTTTAATTTTATTGTGTTGACATACAAGAATTGAGTAGAAATGGGTAGTGATTGAAAACGTTGCTGATAATACTATAGTCAATTGAATGCCAAGTGGTTTCTGATATTAATCTTGGTATTTGTGGTGTAAACTTGACAGTTGAAAACAACAGTAAAGAAGTATCCTACCCACTGAACAGTTTATGAAATTGATCTTGGTATCCCTTCATGGAGTATTGTCTGTTTTTCCGGCATATGAACAGTTTATGAGATTGATTTGTGCTTAGTTTGAGTAGTTATAACTTGAATTTTGTTTATTTTTTATCTGAAGTATGAGCAATAACAAAGTCATCACAACCCTTGCTGGCATCAAATCAACTCTCTATTACATCACTCTTCTTGGACACAAGGTAATCACGAAGCAAAATCTCAGGTAAACTAGCACGGTAGGAGGTTTCTGAAAGTGAAGGTCAGAATTCAGAAAAGCAATAGGTTTTGTTTTGCGAAAAAAAGGTATGTCTGTAACCTCATCCAAAAGTTGTTAATTTGAGATCATTTTCGGTGAGGCATTGAAGATTAAAATGTTTGTGATTGATATACGAAAAATTTTAAAACAATGTGGGTCAGATGAATTGGATTTTGTTCATCTGTGCTTGTTGTTTTAATTGCTAAACTAGTTATATGTAACTATATCTATGTACAGATAGTCATGACAGTATTGTTTAGGTTTCTACAATGCATTCAATCTTGTAAGATTGATGTTGTTATTAAATATGAATATTATCATTGACTGACAAAACAGTTAAAGCAAGGATAATTGATACAGATTATAAAAATGGCACATTTCACTATCAGTAATGTTGTTAGACATAGAACCATGTAAACATTGTAAAAAATGTAGGCAGATGTGTTGCCAAGCCCAAATGCAGCAGTCAGATGGCCCTGGAATGGTGAATGCAATCTGATACAGAATGATGATATGCAGGGTGTATTCAGGGGGTTCAAAGAGCCGCTGCTCTTGTGGAGACTTAACTTTACAACACTACCAGCAATGCAGGCACGTCAACAATTGTAATCTCACCCTCTATTATCTTATTATTCATCTTTTGTTCTTAAATTTGATCAGCCTCCATTAATGTTACTTTTTTTGTTACTAGATATGCCTTAAAAATTTTGGCACTCATATTATTGCATGCCAGTTTAGAACTTTTGAAGGTATTGTGTCTAATTTTGAAAACTTTAGGGGTAAGATTGGGAGATTGAATATGAAAAATTAAACAATTCCATCGGAAATGGCATGTCACAGACTCAGCACTCTCCTCGCAACCAAAGACATTTTCGGCCCTTTCCAATCCAAATCCAATCTTAATTGATTTTTTTCTTTAAGTAAATTCAAGATTTGGAGGGGAAAATAATTTGAATTCACAACTTCTAAAAATGTAATGTGGTTGTTATATCATATTATTATCATATCAATCTCATATTATCCTCATGTTAGTGCAATTTCTATCAATTTCGATTAACGTAAAGAAAGCTAAGACAATTAAAGCGATTTTTTGAATATAAAGCTTTAATGGTAAAACACAAGGTATATTATTATAATTAACCTTAGGATTTGCGCATAGTTTGATTACTTGAACACCTCTTAGTGTGTGCATAGCGATTTTACCATCAAGACCTTTTAATTTTAAAAAATTAGAACGAACCAATTAAATTCATTCATTGTATTTTTTCTTTTAAAATAAATTTTTTCTCTTATTTAATTCATATATAATAAATAAATTTAAATGATTTATCCTAACTTTTTAAAGTTAAAAGATACTCATAGTAAAATCAGTATACATATTTGAAAATCTAAATGATTAACAAATATGAATTTAACTTTCTTTTCTTTTTTTTTTTTGAAAAGGAATATGAATTTAACTTGAACCTGAGTAGTTCTATATCAATTATAATAATATATATTAAAAAAATCAAAAAAAAAAAAAATCGCCTTTGCATGTTTGTTAAAACCCGAATAGAAACATCTGAAATATTATAACAAGACATATGTCCTTTCAACTATTAGGACCTTTTTTTTTTCACTTAATATTTAATGTCACTTAATGTGTCCCACCCATTACGTTATTTTGTTGATTTTTAACTCCTAAAAGTCTAAAACCACTTAATTATAAAAATAAAATTTTTTTCGCTTTTCATTTAACTAAAAAGTGCTGAATTTGATTTCAATTTTTTATTTGCTAAACTATCCTTACCAAGTTCATTATACGTGTGTGTTTAATTTGTAATTATGATATAAATGAAGTAGTATTTAACATGTTTCTAAGTTAACCGTTTTAGATTGCTGGTAAATTTCAACCATTTAGTTTGACGATGTCCCAAGTTCTTGAGTCATTGTACCACAAGAAATATTTCAGAAAAAAAAAAAAAAAAAACCATTTTATATAGAATGATTTGTATTTTATGAAATTAAAGTACATAAAAACTTTGTCAATTAATTTATCACAAATTTTTTAAATATTTATAATAATTTGAAATTTTAATAACAAGATAATTTTGTTTTAAAATTTATTAAATTACTCATTTTTATATTTCAACATACAGCAAAAAATAGTTGATAAGGCGTAGATGTCAAGTATTTAATTTTAGACATTTATGACTAAAAAATAAGCTTATCAATTACATTTAGTGTTCAGTTCAAAAATAAACGTATTCAAATTTCAATAAAATTTACATTTTTTAAATCTTCATATGTTAAACCAAGCACAACTTTAGTTTGGTGTATACATTTGTATTTAATGTAACCAATGTATCCAAACATTAAAATATCTTTTAATTTAAATAAATTTTTAGAAAAATAATAATATTATCAAAGGGTTTGTGTAGTATTTGATAAAATATCGTTGTAATTTGTATATTATGGTAGGATATTTTCTAAAGCAAAGTGTCAAAAACCATTATGTTCAATAATCTCAACCTTAATGTAAAGTGTATTATTACTATTATTATTATTATATGATCATTCTTCAATAAAGATGTCCTTAAATTATATATAGATATATAGTGTTAACCTTTCTCTTAAGGGCTCAAATCAATGTCCATAATCAACCAATAAACAGATGCAAGAGAAAAAAAAGAAGATAGAGACAAATAAATTAATAGATAAATTCATTGGTTATTTACGAGTTAAATTCCAATTTTGGACACTAACATGTGAGTTAAATTCCAATTTAAGGCACATGATGACACTTTTCATAAACATGTATAAGAAAGAGGCTCGAGTTAACACTTTCCATAAGAATGCCTTGAATGCATGGTGACAGAAATTTTGTTGTAGGTGTTGGCATGTTTGACGGCTAGAGGGCAGGGATGTGCTGTCTCTCGTGCATGTACATAGTACATACACCATGAGCTGTTGTTTAGGATAGGACCACACAGGCGACAAACATTGGGATAGGATAAAGTAATTAATGCTTCATTTGTTTCTATATATATAAATATATATAATCATTTTACCACCGTTATTTTCTAATTTTAAAAAGATTAATTCGTCCAAATGAAATCATTATATATACATAAAAATATAATATAAGTTATATTAGGTTTTTTGAATTTTTTATTTAATTCATATTTAAATAACATATTTCGTAAATTATCAACTTTATATTAATTGTCACATTATCTCATAACTTATAAAATATTGATAACTTGTATGTCACGTCATTTAAACGTAGAATTGAACAAAAAAAAATATACATGAGCCCTAACATTACTCTCTCTATATATGTAACATAAGTCTTATGTATATCCGAATTAATGAATTGGGCACTATGTCAACTTATTGTAACCTGCAAACACTGGTGCTATAAAACCATTATCAGTAGGTTATTTTTATGTTGAGTTTACTAGTTATGAGCATGTTTATTGGGTTATATTTTTAGGTTCAATTGGGATACTCAATATACATCCTAAAGAATAAGTGCTTATTTGGTTAGGTTTTCTATTAGGTTAAAATTTCTACTAACTTTTATTTACTTTAAGGATTGTTTAGTTGAGTCTTTGACATTTTTTATTTTTTATTTTTTCATTCGAGTAGAAGTTTGTAGAGGCTCTCGCCAAACGCCCAGTGGGATGAGCTTTTTAAGATATACATTTTCTTAAAAAAAAAAAAAAAAAGTGTTTGATCTAAAATGCCCACAATATTTTATTATTGACCCAGAATACCCTTACTAAAATAAAATTTATAAATTAATAATTTATTTTTTATAGTAATTTAATAGTTTAGAAGATTTTTTAAAATGATACAATCAAGTAGTTTATTACTATAAAAATGCTTTTTTATCATAAATTTGTTTTTCAAAAACTCTATTGCTAATAGGTTTATTACAGCCCTTTATAAATAAAAGTATTTCAGAAGCCCAACTAAACAGGCACGGAGCATAGCATTGAAAATGGCGGTTCAATTTGTAGTCATTAAGTTATGATAACTTGCATTTTTTATTAAAAGTGAATAAATAAAGAATATAAATTAATCATTATAATATATTTTAAACTACTTTTTAAATATGTATCATATTTTACTTTTAATGAAAAAATTCTAAAAAAATTTAAGTATTTTTCAACTTTAGTTTACTAATGATTAGATGTATGCATTAATTTTATTTTAGTTATAACTAGCTTAATATTTTGTTACATCGAACGCATGATAGGGCTATTCAATATCCAATTGGGATAATTCTAATTGTACCCTTATTTTTTGATATAATCGTTAATTATCTATTATAGTTTATAAAAATCCTGTTTTACCCCTTATGTTAACTTCGTCAATAAAAAGCGGATTTTGTATTATATTTTATTTTTAATAAAAAAATTCTAAAACCAATCTTAAGTATTTTTCAACTTTAGTTTACAATTAGAAAATTAACTATTAATTAATATTTTTATCATTTTTATTTTAACTATTTATATTAATTATCATTTTAATATATGTATTAATTTTATTTTAGTTATAAATAGCATAATATTTTGTTACATCAGACACATGATATGACTATTTAATATCCAATCAAGATAATTCTAATTTCCCCTTGCTATCTGATATAATCGCTAATTAATCCTATAATTTATAGAAATCTTATTTTACCCTTTCCATTAACTCTATTAGTAAAAAATGGATTCTGTATCATATTTTATTTTTAATAAAAAAATTCTAAAAAAACAAATCTTAAGTATTTTTCAACTTTGGTTTACTAATGATTAGAAGATTAACTATTAATTAATATTTTATCATTTTTATTTTAACTATTTATATTACTTATTGTCCAAATATAGGTATTAATTTTGTTTTAGTTATAAATAGCATAATATTTTATTACATTAGACAAATGATATGACTGTTCAATATCCAATTAGGACAATTTTAATGTTCCCCTGTTATTTGTTATAATCATTAATTACCCTCATATAGTTTATAGAAATCATGTTTTACTCCTTCTGTTAACTCTGTTGGTAAAAAGTGGATTTTATATTATATTTTATTTTTAATAAAAAAAATTCTAAAAAAAATCTTAAGTATTTTTCAACATTAGTTTACTAATGATTAGAAAATTAACTATTAATTAATATTTTATAATTTGTATTTTAACTATTTATATTAATTATCATTTAAATATATGTATTAATTTTGTTTTAGTTATAAATAGCATAATATTTTGTTACATTAGACACATGATAGGACTATTTAATATCCAATTAGGATAATTCTAATTTCTACTTGTTAGTTGATGTAATCGCTAATTACCTCTTTAGTTTATAGAAATCTTGTTTTAACCTTTCCGTTAACTCTATTAGTAAAAAATGGATTTCGTATCATATTTTATTTTTAATAAAAAATTCTAAAAAAAATTCTTAAGTATTTTTCAACTTTGGTTTACTAATGATTAGAAGATTAACTATTAATTAATATTTTAACTATTTATAGTAATTATTGTCTAAATATATGTATTAATTTTATTTTAGTTATAAATAGCATAATATTTTATTACATTAGACACATGATATGACTGTTTAATATCCAATTAGGACAATTCTAATTTTCTCCTATTATTTGATATAATCGTTAATTACCTCCATATAGTTTATAGAAATCTTGTTTTACTTCTTTTGTTAACTCTGTTAATAAAAGGTAGATTTTGTATTATATTTTATTTTTAATAAAAAAATTCTAAAAAAAAATTTAAGTATTTTTCAACTTTAGTTTACTAATGATTAGAAAATTAACTATTAATTAATATGTTATCATTTTTATTTTAACTATTTATATTAATTATCATTAAATATATGTATTAATTTTGTTTTAGTTATAAATAGCATAATATTTTGTTACATTAGACACATGATAGGACTATTTAATATCCAATTAGGATAATTCTAATTTCTACTTGTTATTTGATGTAATCGCTAATTACTTCTTTAGTTTGTAGAAATCTTGTTTTAACCTTTCCGTTAACTCTATTAGTAAAAAATGGATTTCGTATCTGATGCGGAGCAAGGTGTGTTTCCAAAGGATCCAATTCAAATTCCTATTGGACCGGTTACGAGGGCTCGAGCTAAGAAGTTCAAGGAAACACTTAACGGGCTGATTCAAGGAGTTTGCACTCAAATACAATCATGGAGGCCCATTGATGGAAGCCCACGTGAGGAATTAAATTGCATCAACTTGATCCAAGTTCTAGAGGATTCCAGCCCAAGTCAAACTTAATCTTCGCAATTAATGGGCGTGTATCTTGGGCATTAATTCACCAGAATAATGGGAAGAGGGTCAACTCTTCTATTTAGGTCTCTAGAGAAATTAGGAATAATAACTTGTGGACTTTTCATTTCTGTCTTAGCAATTATTTCCTTTGCTATTATTGTAATCCGAACTTGCCTTATTCATCATAGGCATGATTCTCTTTGATTTTAATGCTTGTATTTTTCCGAATTCAAATTTGTAACTTTCAGCCTATAAATAGGCATCATATCAATGAGAAGAGGCAGACAATTTTCATGGTATTTGTGAGATCGAATTTCTCTTTGGTTCTTTGAACAACTCTCAAACTTATCGGAATTATCCGTGGCGTTTGAAATCTTCGACTTATCAATCAACCCTCCCTTGTTGATTGTGGCGTCTTCACCATACCAAGGTTCTTATCTCGTCATAGGTAACGGGTCGCGGTTCCATTCCTACGAACTTGTCTTGGGAAACGGTTTTGGTTTCTTCTCTTGGTTACGGGTTTCGTCACGGTTGGCGTGGTTCGTATCAGTATCATATTTTATTTTTAATAAAAAATTCTAAAAAAAATTCTTAAGTATTTTTCAACTTTGGTTTACTAATGATTAGAAGATTAACTATTAATTAATATTTTAACTATTCATAGTAATTATTGTCTAAATATATGTATTAATTTTATTTTAGTTATAAATAGCATAATATTTTATTACATTAGACACATGATATGACTGTTTAATATCCAATTAGGACAATTCTAATTTTCTCCTATTATTTGATATAATCGTTAATTACCTCCATATAGTTTATAGAAATCTTGTTTTACTCCTTTTGTTAACTCTGTTAATAAAAGGTAGATTTTGTATTATATTTTATTTTTAATAAAAAAATTCTAAAAAAAAAATTTAAGTATTTTTCAACTTTAGTTTACTAATGATTAGAAAATTAACTATTAATTAATATGTTATCATTTTTATTTTAACTATTTATATTAATTATCATTAAATATATGTATTAATTTTGTTTTAGTTATAAATAGCATAATATTTTGTTACATTAGACACATGATAGGACTATTTAATATCCAATTAGGGTAATTCTAATTTCTACTTGTTATTTGATGTAACCGCTAATTACCTCTCTAGTTTGTAGAATTATATCTATCCAATTCTATCCCACACTAAACAGGGCATGTGAACGTTTACATGCAAGTTTTATTATGCACCAAATATGTATGTATACATGATTTTCAAAGTTCAACCATTTCAATCCATTTAATGTAGTCTATTTTTGTCAATCTTCTATCTATTCAGAATCATATCTTATCTAGCTTGGCTCAACATAGCATGGCAAACGAGGCCTCCTCTTGCTTCGGGAACCTACTATCCCGACACCGACAGAAGGTGTCCCCCCTTTAAACCCACCATATAAAATATTGGGACTGCCCTCACATTTTATGTCTCCTAGTTTTAAACAAAAAATCATGAATAAACTCAATATTAACACACACAAAAATAACTTGAGTGCCTATTAAAATCATGAATTCATCACCATTTTTTCTGTCGAAATAATCGTGTATCCGTCACTAATAAACATTTATGAAAATGAATTATGAAAAATATCTATAAATGTCTTAATCCTTAATCATAAAATGAATTTTATATACTATTTAATATTTTATGAATTAATTATTTCTTAGTTACACTAATATATATATATATATATATATATATTATTTAGATTTAACAAATTGTAAAAAGAGGGCAGAACAACTTTCGAGAGCACTTGAAACCCTCTTTTCAAGTTAAACCCCACCCTATTCGGGAGTGGTGAGGCAGGTCCCCCTGACCATGAGATCTGGCTCTTTTAATATCTTAAACGTCAATTAAATTTTATTTAATCGAATCTATTTAGTTCAATTCCATCTAACTGTCAACTAAAACAAGGAGAGTGTAATGTCACAATTTATGAGATTTGATCTTGGTGTTGTCATGAAGGAGAGTATTGTCTATTTTAATTCTTTCAGATAATTGAATAATCTATTTTTCGAAGATTGTTTTTGTCCCTTTAAATTAACGGATCTAGCTGAATTTACTAACGAGTAGTACATGAAGTGTTTGTCTGGTAGGTTGTTGTACATATAGTTTTGTCTGGTAGGTTGTTGCATATACAGTTTTTTCTGCTAGATTCCTCGAATATATTAATAACCATGCAACGGTTGTACACTATAATAATTATTTATCAGATTCTACATCTTTAAATTTGTTGGTTTTTGGTTTTGTGCCGCATATTAAATTCTGTTCATGCTCTGCTCTCAGTGTATTAAATGCTCTGCCTTGTTTTTCAATATAAGACCTCCATTTTGGAAGATTTTTCTTCAACTTTAATAAATGTTTTCGACAAACATGTATCCGATTTTTCGAATCAATGGATGATGTCTGATTGATTGGATGTTTGGAAAATCAAGCTAAAATTAAATTATTCTTCTGCACATTTACAAATCTAATCATAGTCGACGATTGTGCTGCCTACATAATAGTTGAAATAACAGAAGCTTATTTTTTTCCATGCAAAGCCTGAAAGTCCATTTATTGAAGTTGTTGAACTCTCATGCATGGTTTCTCAGATTGTGGTAATATCATTGGCGGTTACATTTCCATAAATGTCCAGCCATGGATAATATGATAAAATCTCTTGGTCCTCTCCTTCAAGGAGTCCGAGTACATGATTCAAGCCGGACTCAAAAACACCACAGTTCTGGTCTTGCCATTCCTGAAAGCTTGGAGAAACCTGTAAGTCGATATGGCTATCAAAAGCTTGTGATAAGTTTGTGCAAGTCCCTGGATTGTTTACAAGTCCTCCAGGAGAAGCCGCCTGTTGTTGGTTTTGATAGTAGATTGTGCTCATGACATCATTTGAAGGAGAAAAATACGAGTGATGTTGATCATTGGACATTGCTTGGGAGATTCCATTAGTAGGGACACCAATCATATGGGTGGCGATATGATTTTCCAGGAATTCTATTTCTTCTTGCAAGTTGGCCACCTGCGAGACAGATAAAGACAATAAATATGTGTGTGTCTGTGCGGCGCGTGAGGGAGAGATCATGTGGATGTAAATTCATTGTACTTTTGAAAGTGTTTTTGTGTGTTTGATCGACATAGATACACAGACAACTAAAAAAGTAAATAAAGCTTTTGCAACTGCTTTTTTGTCCAGAATTTGATGATGTTGTGGTAAATCAAGTCTCTATGATGTTACAGGTTTTGCAAGAGAACCGAAAAAAAGGAGAAAAAAAAAAAGCGGAACCTGTTGTTGGAGTGCAAAAATATGAGCAACACAACCATAGACAGGGTCACGCATTCGAGCCAAGGCCTCATAAGAAATGGTGAGGGCAGCATCACTTCTGCTGTCTACAGGCAAATGCAGCAACAGCTTGGAGACATTGCTGGCACCAAACACTTTGTGGACTGCTGCAAAGTGGGTCGAGGCCTGTTCGTGGGCAAAGTATGGAGCAAATATACAATCAATTGCACATCTTCTTCTCAGGAACTTGCAAGCTCCACATGATGAGCCAACTCCTGTCATTTGGGCAAAAATATTTTGTAGTTCGAATCCTATCGGCGAGTCGTTGGTTTAAGTGTTTTAATGAATTACTTGAATTATTTGGACTGGTTGTTGGTAGTGGAATCTTCCTATTTATAACAGCAAGCAAGCGACTGCCCTCATTGGCATTGTTGTGGGACTCCACTGGACCAATGCTACTGTCCAGAATTTTGAGAAAAACAAGTTAATGTTTTATTTTATGAAATATCAACTTATTTTTTTATAATCCCAACAATAATCATTGGGGGTGTATAAATAAAATAATAAAGAGTAATTACTTATGAAAAAGGATATTCAGTAAAAATTAATAATATATTATCATGCGATATAAATAACTAATTAAATATATATATATTTGTGTGATACCCAAATATATATAAATAACTTGATGTTAGCAATCACGTGTATTTACTTGGGTCGATATAACGTAGATACCCAAAATCAGAAGTGACAAAAATATTGTGGTTTTACTGATAATTTAAAAAGGGATGGGCTAAATCAACTTAAGAAAAAAAAAAAGACTTAAAATAATGATTTCTATATCCGTTCATTCATTTT
Source organism: Dimocarpus longan (assembly GCA_022984855.1). Taxonomy (NCBI): domain Eukaryota; kingdom Viridiplantae; phylum Streptophyta; class Magnoliopsida; order Sapindales; family Sapindaceae; genus Dimocarpus; species Dimocarpus longan. Next base: position 4,567,738 of record CM041015.1, on the reverse strand, counting down.
CATTCTATACAATGTTGAAAAAAAAATGAATGAAATAAAAATAAATAGCAATCCTTGAATCGAATGAAAATAAATAGATGAACGTTAAAACCATTTTTCAAATCAAAATGTTAATTTAATATAGTGTAAGTGTGCTACCTATTTATAAATTACACATTTTGTTACTTACACATAATTCTATGCTGCTAATTTTCCGAAATTTTGATGATAATTTTTGTTGAATCTCAGTAAATGAGGATAAAAATTCAGTTATGCATATATTTATGAGTTTTTGCTTCATGTTTCTATTTCAATTTTTTACGCAATTATACTATGGGGTAAATCTAATTTCCCTTTTGTAGTTTGATATAATAGTTAAAAAATTTCAGACTTAAAAAATCACCAAGAACCCCTTATAATTAATAAAAGTAGTAAAAAAATCCTATTATTTACAAAAATAGTCAAAAAAATCATCTACCATCAACTTGAACGTTAAAGTAAATGTTTAACTGTTAACCAGAAAATATAAAATTGTCAATTCATTGTCATATATCCCTCTTCCACTAATTATTTTATAATTAAGGTATCCTACTTATTATTTCTAGTTATCATCTTAGATTGTTAATGGTTAAGAAGTATAATTTAAGTTACTAGGAATTAGTGTGTTACTAGAATTATTGGCCTATTAACACCTAATAAATTACCGGATTTTAAACTCTTAAAAATCTAATTTATTATAAAAGATCTTATCTAGATAAGTTAAACTCTTTAATTATGAAGAGTAGTTTTAATGTGAGATTGTCCAATTTTAATTCTTAAAATTTAATCCACGTTATAAGCCAATTATGAAGTATATTATTTTTAATAAAAAAATTACTTCTAAATGGCTTCACTAATCTAAATATATTAAACTCTTTAAATAAACTAGATTAGTAATAATATGAATTACCCAATTTTAACTTTTAAAATTTAATCTCATTATGAATACCAATTATTTAAAATATATTTATTTTAATCACATTAAAACTATATTTCTAATTAGTTTACACATCTAAATAAATTAAACTCTTCAATTAAATTAGATTAGAAACAATGTGAATTACCCAATTTTAACTCTTAAAATCTAATCACATTATGAATATCAATTATTTGAAATATATTTATTTTAATCACATTAAAACTTTTCATACATTTCTAATTTGTGAACCCAGGATTTTCAACTAAAATCCTAATAAATTATGAAATTAGTATTTTATGTATTATTATCTATATTTTAACTAATAAACAATTTAATAGAAAAAATAAATAATAATAATATATATGTATGTCATATTATAATGTAACTAGTAGGAACTCTATTCTATATAATATATTTTAATGTATGATCATGTTATCAATAAAGTTTTCAATCATCGCATGATAAATAATTTAAATAAATAACATATGATTGATCCTACTCCTTGACTTTAACGACCTAAAACTAATAAAGATTACAAAAATTATCCCAGACATTCTTTGATATTTAATTGTAGTATTCATGATTTTTTATGGATTTTCTTGAGTTCAAAATTAAATTCAATTTAACAATCAAGAATATCCATCTAATGGATAGAGTCTAAAGCCCGTTTCCTGATTTTTGGATCAAAGAGTTATTGTCTATTCTTATGGACAATTATATATATACATATATATATATATATGAACTGAAACGTACTCAAAAACCTTGAAACACATAAGTCTAGGGGCGTTTCGGAAAAATGTAACAAACTGCCCAAGTGTGAGCCATCAATCATATGCCACAGTTGTACTACGCGTGTCGTACGCGCAAGCTTGCAACGCGTTAATATTCACGCACATACTTATGCAATAATTGCACTGTTTTGTGCATGAGACTCAATCAGGTGCAATTGTACTTAACAGTGCATTGCACCATTAACACATGATGTGCAAATAGCAGTTTTTGTGCTACTTGAGTACCGCATCCAATGCGCTGTTTTTGGGTATATCACATGCACTGCCAAGACACCCATCGAGTGCTCGGTACGCATCCAATGCGCATAGCAATCGTTTCAATCGATTTTTTTCTGTTTTTTCGGCCCAAAAACTGCAGCGAATATCAGCCTTCTTCTGTGCTTTATTCTTAAAAAAATAATAATAAAACCCTAATTCTATCTATTACCAAAAAAAAAATTTATCACAAATTACTTATAAATTTAATCAAATTAAATTAGTCAAAAAATCATGTAATTAACGATCAATCAATACAAATCTCATTCATCAACATAAGTAAATAAAAATATGTATATAATCAAATAATTAGTGTCTACTCTATGTCGTCATACAAAGAATGATAATTAAAAGGAAATTCATTAATTATTAAAGCAATTATTAAACTAGCGAAACAGAACTCTGAAAACAATTGAAGGGAAAAATCAATTTTGATTTAATGCGAAAACGTAGATTTTAAAAAAAAAAACAATTAAATAAAAACGTATCCCATCGATGCTAGTAATAACAATTCAATAATTAAATTAATAAGATCGAATTTTACCTTACATAAAGATTGAATTGATCCATTTTGATCTGTAAATTCTTTACCATCCAATCCTTTTTATTATGACTATTTATAAATAAATATATATATATATGTGTGTGTGTGTGTGTAGGCACATTCTCAAATGATCAAATCACAAAATCTTTTTATAAAAGAAAATTATATGGAGAAAACAAAAACAATTTTCTTGATTTCTTTTAAGATGGGATAATATGGTATTTTTAATTAATGAAAATGTTTTGTTCAAGTAGCCAGAAATTCTCTCTCATTAGTTACTAACATAAAACACCATTTTTATAATGGTAAACTAGGGTTTTTCAATTTAACAAAAAATTTAATTTCTTTTTTAAATTGAAAGCCTTAGTTCTTATATAATATGGAATCAAATTATTTATTGTCTTGAAACTCTTTAGTTTTAATTTAATATGAAATCTAATTCCTATTAAATTAAAATATTTAATTTAATTTAATATTGAATCTAATTTCAATTAAATTAAATTATTGCTTTAATTTTAATTTAATATAGAATCTAATTCCTATTAAATTAAAAATCTTTTAATTTAATTTGATGTGGAATCTAATTCCAATTAAATTAAATTACTGTTTTTATTAATTAATTAAATGATTTTAAGTCATAAATAATCTAATGACACCATTTAGAATTGGACTAATGACATCTGTAAATAATTAAAAATTAGTTAAATAAATATATATTTAAATTATCAAATTATTTAAATAATTCGTGAACGTGTCCATAAAATTTATATGTACACTAATAATTAGACAATCCAATTAAGTTCTCCCCTTTATTTTTTTATGTAGTTGTGAGCTAGCAAGGGGATCAAATTGACCTATAATTTGAGCTCCAATAACATCGAAATCATTAATTAAACTCTGTAATTAAATAATTCACTATTATTAATCTTAGAGTTACTCCACTAAAAACCAAAGGTTATATTTTCAAAATTATAGATGTTTTACACAATCTAAATTTTCAATGTCCACTGATTTAATCTTTTCATATAGTTCGATCTTCCACGAGTAGTTCATAATTATAGTTAGGTCATTAAAGTCCATTGTGCCTCTCTAATTATATCTTGTTCCATTAAATATCATTGACTATCTGATGAACAAAATATCCATAACAACTTATGAATTTATTTTTCATTTACTCGTAAACAGAAAGTTGATCACTTTTATTGTTCAAGACCCAAATCAACATTTAAGGGAACTACCCATATACTTCTCATAAAAAATAGTAGATTTCACTATTGTGTAAAATATTCCTAACCATTTATTAAATTACATCTCCAAAGTACGAAACTTATTGACCATAATCTATAACAGTCTCACCCATGTAAATCAAAAGATATGACTCAACAAATAGGAGTTTATAAAATACTTAAAATTAAGATAAATTCATATGATCATTTAGTCGATAAATATAAATTTTTTTGTTTAACAGATATTAATAAAAAATTCATTTTTATCGTGGTCCAGCCCTATATAATCTTTATAATATAAGGTGCCTTCATTTTCATGTTACCACATGAACATTTCAGGATAAGATCATCATATCAAATGCAAAATGAGCCGCAGTTGTAAATTTATCACAAATAAAACATCCATTTTTGTTTACTTTTTACGAACTCTTTGAATTTTTAATCTCAAACTAAATCCTTTTATATATAATACTTATACACTATATAAGTAATCATAAATGTTACATGATATTCATACAAAACAAATATTTCACGTATGCACATAAATTAAATAAAATAAACATATTTTATTTATTATTTATTTAAACATTTACAAAACACAAGCTTTTAAGACACAAACCTCAACACCTACATCTGAATTTTATTTTAACCCACATGTGAACCCATATTTGGGTTCGTAGATGTAGGTTCGCATCTGCGTTCTATTACAAATTCGAAATTGAACCCACATCTGGATTCAAAATTCACATGGGTTCATATGGGTTCAAACATCTGGGTCAATTTCTTTTTATTGTTTTTGTGTTCAATGATATATATATTTTTAAATAATCTTCAATAAGATTTTGAATGAATGCATTTATTGTAATTGTGTTTAGTTGATGGCAAATATGATTTCGTGTCTAAAGATTGATTATGATAGTTTCATCTTTGGTTTATCATTTTGTTGTTAAGAATGATCATGATGATGTGTAAGAGATTAGTGGAGAAGTGTTTGAAAATAATGTCTGAATTTTTATTTATTTTTTAATTTTCTTTTGTTAATTTTTATTTATTTATTTGTTAATTCATTTTTGTTTTGTTAATTCTTTTTTAGTTTTTCTATACTTGAGGTGAAATTTCATTTTTTCTCGCATTGTCACAGTCAAAATATACTGTTCACTAACAGACTTAATAGAAAGGGTTAAATGAGATTTATCCAAAGTACAGGAGAAAGTTAGTGATTAGATCAAACAATCGAGGGATATTAGAATTATCCCTTAATATTATAAATTATAAAGTTATATATCTGTATAATTATTGAACTTATATATTTTATTTTTGTAGGACGTTTATAGTGAATGTTAAGTATTGTTAATATTTAGAAACTATTTTTTCCATTTTTAACATGATTGTAAAATTAATATTAAGACCGGCAATTAAGTCATGATAAATATTGAATTGAAAGGACAATGTATAACCACCACCTCTTAGCACAAGTTAGGGATTTAATGCTCACTAAATACATATTACAGTTTATATGATAGTTTTCTTCTCTTATTATAAGAGTAGTTTTCTTCCGTTTATAAAAGTAAATTTTCAAGTCACACAAAAAAATGTTAGGAGAAAATGTTTGGACTGTCCAAGTAATGTTGAGAATAGATTTTCAGACAGCATAAATAGTGTTTGATTCAATAAATATATATAAAAAAAAAAATTGATATATTAAAATATTTTGAATGTGAAAAATTAATCTAATTGTACAGTTGTAGAAATAAAACATCTTTTCCTCTTATGAAAGTCACTTATTATTCTTTTTTTTTTTCTTTTTCAAAACTATTTCTTTCGCATTTTTAATTTCCAAATTATTTATAATTATACAAAAGTTAATATGAAATCATGATTATTACGAGATTGATATCATATGATGATATAAGTAATCATCTCATTACTTATTTATTTCATATGTCATACACACCATGCATATATATACAGAAGTTATTGCCACATGCTCGGACCTGTTCTTATTATTATCAAACTTGCGTTGGAATTTGATTAAAGTAACATTTGATATTGCTGTTAATATCGTTTTTGTTTGTACTTGTTTCTTAATTTTTTTATTTCCATGAAATAATTGATGCCCACTTCCAAATCTTTATAATATTTACAAAATATTGATTTCCTGAATATTAAATTAACTTTGTTTATTCTAAAAAAGTAAACACAAGATAAATATGCTGCTTTTTTCAACCGTATCAAGGATGACCTGTTGCAGCCTCACTTTCCACAAGCTTTTGCTAGGTGCCAAAAAACGTCTCATTCCACATAAATGCTGTGAGTTGAAACAAAAAGGTCCACTGTCGAAAAACGTCTATTCTACATAATTGTACGAATTGTAAAAACAGAATCGCATTAATTGCGCTTTCTCATGTTCTCATTAATGCTTGTGATTTTGAAAACACATTCCACGATTTTAGATTTTGCTTTTCGGGACGCTGTAAAATTCTCGCCAATCTTTTATTTATATTAATATTTTTTTATAAAAAAAAATTAAATTTAAATGATATATAAAAAATAAAATAATATTAATTATCTATTATTTTATATATTAATATATCATTAAATTATTAAAATATTAATAAATAAAAAATTGATAAAAAATCTTTACACGAAATAAAACGACTTTATGATTTTGTATATGTTGCTTTTTGTATACAAACAAACGGACAAACGTATGAATACTTTATAATTTTGAATCAGATAAATATTTAATAAAAGTAATGTAAAAGCCTATAATGATCTAGTTGTGCTGTTGGATAACCACAGTAAGATTATTATATCAATAATATAATTGACATGCCGGTGTAGTGTGAAATAATCATTGAATTGGATAAGTGTTTAATAAAAGTAAAGTAAAAAGCTACAATGATCGTATTCTACTGTTGGATGATCACGATATAATTATTGTATTGATTATATAATTGACATATTGGTGTAGTAACATCTGTCAAAGTCATTTGTGTATCCATCATTTCATTGTGGCTTGCACTTGTCAAATAATGGATTCCTAATTTACGCATTTATAAGGTTTTTTTCTTTGATCTGTTTAATCGGTTTTTCTTTTTTGGTAAGTGAAAAGTGATTAAAGAGCCCAAATCATCATTACAAGTTAATGGACTCTAAAAATGATAGATAAGTTCACTTTCATGAAATGATAATTTTATGTAAATTAATAAACGTTTCCATGAAATAATGTAGGAACGTCCATTATATTTTGAGAAAGTTTTTGGATGCATATGATAACGAAACTAGCATTTGGTATTTATATGGTTATAATAGAAAAATATAATAATTCACATGTCAAAATGAAAAAATGAATGGAAGATGATTCGGATAGTTCTTTATAATTGTATGGGAAATAGTAGATTGTCAATAAATTTTATCTTAATTCATATTTAAATGATGTAAAATATACATAAATAATAAAATATGTGATAATTAATTTGGTGTTAATATATGGTTCACGTATCATATCATTTAGATATGAATTTAAGTAAAATTATAAGATAATTTTACATTATTCTATTTATTTTTATTTAAAATTGTGATTTATCTTAACTTTCTTTTATTTTGAGAAAATTTATATCCAAATGATGTATTTATACGTAAATTTTGAGGTACTGATATATAATTCATATATCATACCAATTATATATGAATTTGGATAAAATTTTAAAATAATTTTATATTTTTATTTAAAAAGGTGATTTATCTAAGCTTTCTCTTATTTTGATAAAATTTACCCCTTTGTCTAGCAATAATTACACTAAGTTGCATGACTTTGAATAATAAAAAAACATGTTACTTGGTTTTTTTTTTTTAAAAAAAAAAAGTTGTTACTTAGTGGTGATTGTTTTGTTGAAAGTTACATTTTTAAGATTATGCACTGGGACCAGTTAAAAAACAAAACAAAACAAAACAAAAATTGACAAATAATTCTCACTTACTTTGTCTACATATACATGTATATATATATTTATTGCATCCCCTCTCATAATTAATTTAAATATAATATATGAATTTGATTGGTAGTCCTAATAATTTAAAAGTTAGAATGTATTGATATATATATATGTGTGTGTGTGTGTGTGTGTTTGTGTTTAATTAACAATGTATCAATTCGAACCTAAGTCATTACTAGACTACATGAGAGCTCTCTACCATCGAACCATATAAGATGTAAATATTTGTACTTACGCATCCTTAGTTACATTTTATAATCCATAAAACTCATTAAATTATGTCAATTTATAAATTAAACTTTAAATTAGATTTTAAATTTGAATTTAATTGTGAGTAATGTTAAATTATTTTTAAAAATATATATATATATTGCCACTTCATTTAATGGTTCACATGATGTTGATAACTCAAATGCTTATTTAAATATGAACTTGGATATATATATATATATATATATATTTAGTATGTAAGATTAAATTGGAAAATTTTCACTTTGGTCCTTGATTTTTGACATAAATATTATTTAAAAAACTTATGCATTTTTAGTTTTCCTCACCCCTATCATTTTAGAAATTCATCAAATTAATCTCTCTAACCAAAAAACTAACAGTCAACCGTCAAAAAATACGTACAAAGATTAAAATACGCTTAATAAATTTATTTTTATTTAATTAAATTTTAAAATTTTAAAATAAATTTTTAATCAAAATAAAATTAAAAATTAAAAACTAATTAAAAATATATAATTATTAAAAAATAAAAAAATAGATCTTCAAAGTTTGAAAATTAATCTAGGATCCTCAAATCTTCAAATATAGTTATTAAAGCTAAAAAAAAAATCTTCAAATTTGAACCCAGATCAGTATAAAGATCTGTGTTGAACTCAAATCATTATGAAGATCTAGGTTTCACGAAATCCTCAAAATGGAAGATCTTTAAAATTGAAACCATTTAAAAAAAAATGAAGAAGAAACTAGAATAACAAACATCTTCACCACCAAACATAAACACATAACCCAAACTAAGACATAAAAAATACACAAAAATCAAACATTGAACCATCTTCATCATATGGGTTCGATTTGAACTAATGAACAACATCATCATCATCAAACATAAACACAAAAATCAAACTAAGTTTAAAAAAAAAATAAAAAAAAAATAACATACACACACACATAGGGAGATAAATTAGACAATGAATCATCTTCATCATTTGGGTTCACTTCGATTCTAAACCCGATGAACAATTATCATGGGTGCGAATCAAAGCCAAATAGTCAAATCAAACTGAGAGTGGGTAGCAGCGAAGGAGGAAGGGGAGATCAAAGTCAGAGGAGAGGAGATCGTGGATGGCGTTCTCGTCCTCTTCGCTGATGGTGATGACAACCTTCTGTGGTGACCTTCTTCAATATGTGTTCTTCAATGATCTAGTACCATGTTCGATTTGGTCACCAGATTGTTTCTATTTTATTTTTTTTATTTGTTTTATTTTTTTTAAATTATTTACACAAATCTCCATCATCCATTTGTTGTAATGGATAGTAAATATTTCAATAATTTTTTATTTTTAAAAATTTTTTATAACATTTCCACCCTTGATTTTTTTAATTCTTTATTCTATTTTTACTTTATTTTTTATTTAATTTTTTCTTAATCAATGGATGGTGGATATCTAAAGTTTGTTTCTATTAATTCCAAATAATTAGTGGAACAAAACGGTCAAAATATGCTTCCAATTGTTAAGTTTGACTAATGGTTAACTTACGGAAGGATTTGATTAATTAATTTCTAAAATGTTAAGGATGATGGAAACTAAAATCACATAAGTGGATAAAAAATTAATATTTCACTAAAAGTTAGGGTCTAAAGTAAAATTTTTCCTATTAACTTTTAAATAAATAAAAATATATATAGGAGTGAGATCATATCAATAAATTTTAATTTAAAAGTTCGTAAAAAAAAAAAAAAATCTCATAACTATGAATAATGTGTAGTAGTTAAATTTACAACTTTCATGTACATATATAAACATGCAATCTCTTCATCGGATCACACAAATTTGCAACCAGGGACGTAGTCAAGATTATCTATTAGAGTGAGCTAGAATAAGTTTTTAAATTAAATTCATCTATAAAAAATTAAAAAACATATGTTAACTTAGTTAGAGGATACATGGTGAGTTTTACCTTTAAAATTCATTTTGTATATAAATATATTAACTAAAAAAGAATACTAAAAATGACCCAACAAAGTATGTGAAAAAAAAAAAAAGTGAAATGCAAATACGATTAAACATCAACAAAACCGGATTTAGAGATATTTAAATAATCAAACTTATAATATAAACAATACATACTTTGATAATTATAAATTACTACCATACTTTGGATTAATGAGTGCATTAGCAAAAATACTAAAAGTAAAAGATATTAAATTTAAGTAATATAATATATAAATAATATTATATGATGGAGAAATTATATAAAATTTTATATTAATTTAATATATCAAACCAAGTTCTTACGAATACGATATTTGAATAGAAAAGTTAAAGTAAACAAGAAACAAGTCATTGGTTGAAAATATATATATTTATTTTAATATGAAAAAGAGCAAAATACACAAAGCCCCTCTCAGGTAAGACATAAATACAGTTATAATCAAAGATTAAATTTAATAACACAATAACCCCAGTTTAACGGTCAAAATGTGTTAAAGTTAACGGTCAACTTTAATTTAAAGTGTAAAGACATAAATACCCTTCATTTTTTAAATTAATTTATTTTTCTTTTAAAATTTAAAACACTCAATCTCAACTTTCATCTTCATTCAACTTTCATCATCTTCATTCAACTTTCATCTTCATCAGGAGATCATGAAGGTTTCTACTCATCCAGAAACCTTCATCTCCCAAATATCAATCTGCATCCAGATATAAATGACCACTCCCTGCAAAAACTCACATCAATATGTAAAAATCCAAACATATAATTAATCATCTGCAAAAATCCAAACACATCCAGATATCATTTTCAAACACATCCAGTCCAGACATCATCTTCAAACAGATCTGGGTTCGAACTCAGACGAACCCAGATCTGGGTTCGTCGAACCACGTCTGGGTTCGTCCAACCATGACGAACCCAGATCTGGGTTCAGGGAACCACGCCGAACCCAGGTCTGACGAACCAGACGTCTGGGTTCGTCGTCGCGAACCCAGATCAAATCTGGGTTCGTCATCGCGAACCCAGATCAGATCTGGGTTCGCGACGACGAACCCAGATGTCGCGAACCCAGATCAGATCTGGGTTCGCGACGACGCGAACCCAGATCTGATCTGGGTGCGCGACGCCGCAAACCCAGATCATCTGGGTTCGCGACGACGAACCCAGATCTGATCTGGGTGCGCGGCGAAGCCAACCCAGATCAGATCTGGGTTCGAACGACGAGAACCCAGATCTGATCTGGGTTCGTCGTCACCGCGCACCCAGATCAGATCTGGGTTCGTCGTCGCGAACCCAGATGATCTGGGTTTGCGGTGGATTTGGGTTCGCGTCGTCGCGAACCCAGATCCGTCGCAAACCCAGATCATCTGGGTTCGCGACGACGAACCCAGATCAGATCTGGGTGCGCGGCGACGAACCCAGTCTGATCTGGGTTCCACGAACCCAAATCAGGGAGAAAATAAGAAAAAGAGGAGAAGAAGAAGAAGAAGAAGAAGGTAGTGGAGATCGGGAGAAAATAAGAAAAAGAGGAGAAGAAGAAGGTAGTGGAGATCAGGTAGAGGCAGAGAAGAAAAAGAAGAGGAGAAGAAGAAGAAGAAGAAGAAGAAGAAGAAGAAGAAGAAGTGGTGGGAGATCGGGTTTTGGAAAAATGGTTTTAATAATTTTTGTTATGTAAATGACGAAATTACCCTTGATCAACTGAGAATTGGTTAACGGATACTGTTGATTCGGGGGTATTGTGTTATTAAACACAATCTTTATTTATAACTGATTTAGGCCTTACCTGAAGGGGGTTTTGTGTATTTTGCTCTATGAAAAAAATTAAAAATTAAAAATATATTTAATTTAATTATATATATATAATGAATTAGGGTAGATTTGAACCCACCCTAGTCCATAAACATGACACATATACATATAAATATAATGAACTAGGGTAGCTTGAACCCACTCTAGACCATGAGCAGTGACACGTATATGTATAATGAACTAGGGTAGGCTTGAACGCGCCCTAGCCCATGAACAGCTGTCACTGTCTGCAACAATAAATTTATTTGTTTTTATTCACATTTGATATTTGTTGCCATGTAAATTACTTTTCGACCTTCAGATGTTGCGTGACGTAGGTAATTATGAATCGCAGAGGCCAATTTATTGTTTCAGTTAGTGGCAGACCGTTGTGGACCACGACAGGTCACTCTGCCTTTTAGTGATTTTTATTTTTATTTTTTATTTTTTTATATATATATTTTTAAATTGTTGAAGATTGCTTTCAAGATATCAAATAATCAATAAAAAGACCATAATGATAAGTAGATGTAAACAAAATTATAAAAATTAAAAATTAATTAGTTTTTTTTTTTTTTTTTTAATGAAAACCCAACTATTCTAAATTTTACTGATTTTAAACTTAAAATATGGACTGCGTTTTGTTTTTCTTACCTCCAAGTATACTGTACACATGATTACTCTTTTAAAACAAAAAATTTGACATCTATATCATTGTTAGTATTAATGTTTAGTGATTATATATTTTTATTTGATATTCTCACGTGTCAAATCTCAAGTCTTAAATATTATAATTTAGTCATTTTATATCAATTTAAATCTTTGAATTTGATGGTAACTAATATAGTATTACAGTATGAAGGTCCCTTATTCAAATTCACTCTCACCCATTTATCTCGAATTTTTATTATTCATGTTATTACAGTATGAAGCGTTTAGTATATATCTGACATATATGCGTTTAGCATAGGTCCGATATTTGTTATCTGTCAATCTTAAATTTTAAATATTATAATTATACTTTTTCATATCAACTAAGTTTTTGAGTCTGATGATAACTAACAGATATAATATTAGCAACTAAAAATAAATGATATGATAAATTTTTAAACCAATTTTACGTATGTTGATAAAATTTTTTCTTCATGATTAAGATATGATAAATAATGAGATAGAAATCTTTCAAAAAAAATTTAATGACATAGGAATTATTTTTATTTTTTTTTTAAAAAATAAGGATAAAATAAAATATTAAATTCAACAATAGTGTTGAAGTGAAATAACTCCACACAAAATTTACGTTTTTAAAGAAAAAGTTGTTTATCACAAATAATAGGTTAAAGAAACGAAAGTTATTTAAATAGAAGTAGGAATAAAAATAAAATATGTTATCCACTTTTTTTATGATTGGGGCTAGTCAAATGCGCAACCGAGACTAACAATAATAAACGTCTGTTGCATAGCCTGAAGATAAGCTCTCAAAAATGGGAACCAACTCACAAAGAGTGATGAAACATGCTATCTTTGGAATTATAGTTTTGGATGAAAATAATTTGCATATAATGATTCAAATACCTATTTTTAAAAATTAAGTAAACAAACCATAGTGATTTACCTTTTTTAAAATTATTTCTAAAATTTTAAGTTGTTTGACCACTTACAAAATAAGCAAAATTAATTTAATAAGTTACATCCAAATCCATTAAGTATCAAGTTAAAAACACAAACAACCTGTAATATATTGGAAGCATTTTGTGATTTTATCTACACTTTAATTGCTGCTGTTCGAGTTTCAAAGGGATGTCAAAACACGTGAGCAATCAAAATCTTTGTGCTTATTTTTTGTTGTTGTTATAATTATGTAATTACAAGTAATCCATAACCTACTGACACCAATGGTTAGGGACATGCAGAAATCCGACAATATTACATATTACATATGAAAAAATGATGCAAATACCTATTTTTGTAAAAGTATTTATATGAAAAAAATCATCCTTAAATAAAATTACGAAGTATGACAAACACATATTATAATTTGTTTACTTTTAAAACTTGAAACAATTTTTCTTTTTTCTTTTTCTTTTTAAGTTAAAAACAAAACAAACAATGAAACTAGAAAATCTACAAAAAAATTTATGGATTTTATATTTGTCAAATGATTCTTTAGATTTTTTTAATGTAAAACACTATTTTATTCATCTAAAGTACAACAGAGAGTGATCTAAACACAAAATAAAATCCTATTATTGGTGAAAATTTTGGTGGCTTCAACCTTCAAGTATGATTGCTTCTTCTACTTGAAAATTAGAGTTAGAATTAAGAATTTATGTTCAAGAGAAATAAAAAAAAAAGAATAACACTAGAAATTTTGTTTTAAATAAATATAATTAATGTTGTTTAAATAAGGTTAATATTGGTATATCTTTTGGTGTTTATATTAATATGCAGATTTGTAATTTTAATCAATGGGTGTATTAATAATTTGGGTGTAAAAGTCATATTTATGGGTGATTTTATCTATATCCGTAAATATAGAAAGGCACGGTTCTCATATATTGTCCAAAACTATTTCTTTTTTCATTTTTAATATCTGCTCAATATTTTTATTATATGGAGATAATGAATTTTGATACTGAATAAACTAAAATAAATACCTAATAGTTATAAAATTACACAAATATAACATCATTTATGGTTTTTAATAAGTGCCACGATATAAGTTAATATGCCTTTTTTTTTTTTTTGTTATTAAATTAAAAGCTTTACTAAACATAAGCAGAAAACATACCAGCTTCACCGGCAAAGCACCACAAATGGACCTTTCAAGAGGATGACTCGAAGGGGACAAGACAAAGAGTCCAATTATTGGCCAATCGTTTTTTCATATAAAATTGTTTATCAAAACTAATATTTTATTAAAAAATAAAAGAAAAATATAAAATTGGCCAATCATTTTTTCATATAAAATTGTTTATCAAAACTTATATTTTATTATAAAAGTAAGGTATGAAACAAAAAAGAAGCAAAGATCAATATTTAAAGAAATAAAATCGGATTATAAATAGGAAAAATAATAAATGATTCAATCGAGACTAAATAAAACCAAATCAATTTTCATTTACGTAAATGGCCGATTCGCCTTTCGGTGTGAAAACAAGCGACACAGTGTTTTATCTTAAAAAACGGAAAAAAAAAATAATAAAATAAGTGACAGGGCTGTTTTGAAGGTATTACGGCTCAAAATGTTGTGTCGTGTTCACTAATGAAAACAAAATTACGTGGTTTTACATGCAAAGTTAATACAAAGCAGCTTATAGGTTTAATTTGACTTCTGCGCCTCATTCTTCGTCTTGTTGTGTTGCAGAAGTTCCAAGGATTTATGCAAAATTTAACAGTAAGATATTCGCTTGAATTGTAATTAGTTCTCCATTAATTGTCACGTGTGTTTTTAATTAAAATATTTGCACTTAATTGGACGTCGGGCTGTTTTCCAGTCCAGAAATTGGTCGGTACCCGACCACACTTTAAGCATAATTCGTCCAGTTCTGTAACAATTAGTTGCAGATGCATGTATCAGTCATAGGATGTAAAATTTTATATGATTTTTTTTTTCCAAAAAAGAAAATAAAAATTGATATCAAACTAGTTAGAGAGCTATTGAAACGTATTAAAATAAACTATTAATTATGTGTTTCAAATAGGTACTTTCATAAATAAGATATAATTATTTTGGTAATAAGAAGAAAAAAGTATTTATATAATTTTGAAATATATTTAATGAAAATTAAATTTTCAATATCTTAATGAATAGGAGGTGTTTAACCATCTCTACTAAGAAAAAGTAATATATATTTTACATGATAAAATTCATACATATTTCACACGAAATAAAAATTATATAATTGAAGTTGGATTTCTTATGAAAATACACGTAAATTTTCACACTTGATCAGTTGTGAATAATGTGAATGTGGTGTGTCATATCACACTACCATTAACATTATTATACTTACCGAACTTGACAAAATTTGAGTCATATTTATTTTTCATGTAACTATTTTTCTTTTTTAATGATTAGAATCAGTCCAAAGTATAATCAAGACTAACTGTGATATAACATTATGATTAAATCCGAATATCAACTTCTAAAATTGGAAGGAGATAACTCATATAGAATAGAGAAAATACCTATAATTATTGTAGAACCCTCCAACTATGAAAAGTAGTGGGTGGTTGAGTGGCCTTCACCACTAAGCCACGATCCTATATCTAATTTTCTATATCGCTTTGTAAGTTGATGATTTTATTTTCTTTTCTAAAAGAATTAGGATCCTATGTACGGGATGATGTTCTTTTAGGTTATAGATCAGCTCGTGTGGACAAACGTTCATCCAATCATATTGATGACTCGAGTTGGAAATGTTGGATCCGTGATAAAGATACAAATTTAATATTTTTGAAGAATACGACGTCACAATCCCGAGAGACAAAGATAGTCACGTGTCAAAATGTTGAATTTAGTTATAAAAAGATAGATAATATGCCTCGTTATCAAAAAACAGTAATCGGGCGGGCCAACAACCTGCATCAGACAAACAGTAATCGATTTTTTTTTGAGGTAGTTGGTAATCTTTTACAGCATGACATCAGATTTTTTAGGTTGTTGGGATTTTTCCACTGTTTGAAAAAACAGGCATTATTTTCTGCTGATAATAAATAATGTGAAAAGTGACTAATAAAAAGAAGAGAGGGAGAGAGAAATGACACGAAGGTTTCATTTAGAGAGCTTTTCAAATAACCCTTTGCAAAAGAAAAAAAATATGTTTTTATCCCATTTTTTATAAAAATTTCTGTTTAATCTCTCAAATAAACTAATTATTATCTACATCCAAGATACTCAAATTACCCCTAACTATTTTTCAGTTTAAAATTCCTTCTATAACCTTATTAAAAATTACTAAATTAGCCCCTTCTTCTTCTTCTTCTTCTATTTTCTCTATCATTTACTCTTCCATAATCATCTCACCTTTCCATTCTCTACAAAATTTTTTTCTCATTCATTCAATATTATTTGTACACTCATTAAAAGTTTTTTGACTTATAAAAACACACATTCAAGATTCTTTATCTGTAACAAACTCCACATTCAAGTTTTAAGCTATGTGATTGTTGCTAGTAGATTTTCAATTTATTTATTCAAATTGCTTAATTGTAGGCAATAAGAGTGACTTTTGGTTGTGAGTTAACTTTATGTGAATGAGATCTATACAAAACGAAGTTTTCTACAAAGGTTTTGGTTTTCTGTGTTTCCTACGATTCGTTGGGTCATGTGAGTATATGTAACCCGAATCGGGTTATGTGAGTATACATAACCCGAATCGAGTTATGTATATTCATAAACACTGAATTGGGTTATATAGATTCACAAAAACCGATTCGAGTTATGTATACTCACCAAACCCGATTCGGGTTATATATACTCACATAAGCTGAGAAGGGTTTTTATTATATATATTTTTTATTTATTCCTTTTGTTATGTATGTTTGGTATTGATCAAATGTGGTTTGGTTAGATTTTTATAAATTTGGTAATATAAAATTATATATTAAATATGAGTCTAGTATATGTTAGACTAATTTATTTATACTTTAAATTTTAAAAGAATGGGTGAAGTGTCTGATAATAGTCAAATGTAACGGAGAATGGAACGAGAATAACTATGTTGGAGGTAAGACATTCACGATGAGAGCGTCTAAGAATGTTAATTTTTCTCGATTAATGAAATTTATTTAAACAATGACTGACATTGATAAAAGAATATGAGATATTCATTTGCTTTATTTGCTCCGAGCTAGGGGAATGCTCGCAGTTAAGATACTTATCACCATAGATCTCAGTGTTCGGGGCGTGATTTCAGACAAAAAAATTGATTATAAAGAGATTTATGTTGATAATATTGTGAGAGATTCTGGAGGTATTAACTCTATTATCTCTCAATTTGCTATCAACACAATATCATATCCAGAGTAAGTGGAGGCACCTATGGATAGAATTGCAAGTCCAATTATGGATGAAGGTCAAAATTGTTTTATTTTTTCTAGTGATAGCAATCAAGTTTAAGTTTCTATAGCAATCAAGTTTCAGTTTCTATCGCCGTATTTATATTCGTAGAAAGTCCAATATGTGACTTTGATTTTGGTGGAAATGATTATGATGATGATAATGAAGATTAGGACGTAAATAGTGATGGTGATGAGACATTGAATAGTGGAAATGAT
This sequence comes from Dimocarpus longan, assembly GCA_022984855.1. Classification (NCBI taxonomy): domain Eukaryota; kingdom Viridiplantae; phylum Streptophyta; class Magnoliopsida; order Sapindales; family Sapindaceae; genus Dimocarpus; species Dimocarpus longan. The sequence goes on along the minus strand of CM041015.1, from coordinate 4,549,685 downwards.
AATGAGGAAAAAATAGGTGATGACATTGAAACTAGAGTTGATACAGAGACCGTGGAGTATTCAAAAAGTTAGATTTTCAGGTTCACAATTTGAAACTAATATTTTACAACCATATTGGATTATTGTTGATGTAGATGAGTGTGAAATTTAGGCGACGTCAACTGCTATGTCAACCTTAATCTAATGTGATACATTTGTATAAAGGGGCAATTTTTTTTTTTTTTTTATAGTAAATATAAACTGAATGTGGCTGTTGAAAAATGTGTTCTTAATTCCAAGCACCAACATAAAGTTAGACATTCATGTACGATAAGATATGAGGCTGATTGCAAAAATTTAAGCTGCAGCTTTGAGGTTCGCATAAGTTACAGAAAGGGTGGTTCGATGTGTTATGTGTATAAGTATGTGCCGAAGCACACGTGCTATCAGGACACCTACGAGTCATATAGATAGAAGTGTGAAGACTATTGTGGTAGCAATATTGTATTAGAAAAAAGTGGGTCTTGATAGTATAACACCTCAGCTTTTGATTGCAAAAATATTGGAGCAATATGGTGTGCATATCATGTACATTAAAGCTTGGAGGTCTTTACAATATGTAAAGAAACTAGCATATGGAAAAGCGAATGAGTCATTACATCAACTTTTTTCATACTTTCACATGTTAAAGGAAACAAACCTTGGTACAGTGACTGCAATTGAGACGGATGAAAACAACCGATTTTTATATTCGTTTGTTGCACTTTGAGCCTTAATTGAGAGTTTTCGATCTTACATCAGACTAGTTATCGTGATTGATGCCACTCATTTGAAAGGTGAATATAAAGGGGTGATTTTTGTTGTTGCATGCAAAGATGGAGAGAAAATGATTTATCCTATCGCTTTTGGATTTGGTGATGGAGAGTCGGACAATTCATGAATTTGGTTTTTAAGTAGATTGAGAGAGATTATCGGTGGGAGACAACATTTGCCATTGGATTTGATTATTGTATCCGATTATCATAAAAATATTATGACTACAATGAGTGATGTTTTTCTCGAAGTCCTACACATGTTCTATTTCTTCCACTTAAAGTAAAACATGAAGAAACATTATAGAAAACAAAAAGATGTGGAGGATATATTTTACCTTACAGCATATTGTTATACAAGGCCAGATTATGATAGATATTTGGAACAAATTCAAGAGGTATGTCCGTAAATGTATGAAAAATTAGTTAATATTAGAGTGACGAAATGGTCACATATATATTCTCTAAAAAGAAGATATGACATGATAACCACTAACATTGCAGAGTCACTGAACAAATGCATGATGAAAAGGCCTTGGCTTCCAATAACAATCGCCAATGAATATTTACGACATATGCTGCAAAATGGTATAGTGATAGACGTGTTTATATTGAAAAACTCAAAACTTAGGTTACCAAAATTGCAAATGACCATGTGAACTCGATGGCTAATGAATCGACGAGTGATATGGTATTTGCCATTCAATAGCCGATCCAGTTTAGAGTTACACATAAATTAGGTTATGGCTTCATTCAGTCTTTTGAGTGGACATGCACTTATCGGTATTGGGATTTGGATAAGTTATCATGTCATCATGCAATTACTGTTGCAAGGTATCGTAATAATTCTTTATTTTTTTTTTCATTATTTAAAGTCATTTGGTAACCTTCTACGTTTGTCATGTTTATCAATGTCAACGGTGTTCATTATCAAACACTTTGTCATGATTATTATAGCAAAGAATGGCTAGAAGCTGCATATGCACGTCCGATCAATCATGTTTTTGACCTTAAAGATTGACATATTCATTCAAAAGTCAAAAGTATGATTGTATTACCACCCGAAGGAAGACAACAAGCAGGTAGACCAAGAGAGGCACGAATTCTTTCAACTGAGGAAAGTCGTCGAAAGAAAAAATTTGGTGAAAGAGGACATAACCGTCTTCGTTGTCCTAATCCCTTTATAACTACCTTCAGAAGGACAAGCGTAGGTCATGCTGGGACAAGTATAAAAGCTGTTGAAATTACTGAGACCAACACAGAAGCTACTGGAGAGGTTGGAACTAGCTCTACTGCCATTGGTAGATCTACTAAAAGTATGGCAGAAGTTGCTACAGAGGCTTGAATGAATGCCGCCTTTACTGGACGTGTCAAAACCTCTCGAAAATGCAGTCTTTGTGGTGTGATAGGACACACACGATGTCGATGTGATCAACAATTCCTAATTTCACCCTCAGAAGATGATGAAAATAGTGGTTATAATGAAAATTTGTTATGAATAGACATGACGTTTATGGTTTATCCTCTTTATAAATGACGAGCACTTATCATTGATATCAGTTTCATTGGTTTAATGCAATACTTTTAATAATTATCACGATTGAGGATCATTTGATATAGAAACAAAGTCTCTTTCTGTTTTTACAGTACTTATAGTGGTACATTCATATTCATTTATTCATTAACGTGATATCGCAAGTTGTGTCATATCGTCGCTACCATAAAAAAAAAAAAAAGTAGGGGAGGTTTTGTCAAAATTTGAAATTTTTGTATTTGGATCATTTTGGTTTACGGTCAAAATAGTAAAACTCAACATCAGTTTTCATTGGAAACAATAAAAAAATGGAAAAAAATAAAGGAAAAATTAGAAAAAAAAATTGCAAAGGGAAAACATAGAAATTAAAAAAACAAATTTCGGGTTTTGTGGGTTTAAGTTACGTACATAAATTGACGTCGAGTTGTTCTTTGTAAAACCAGACATCGGTTTTTAGCAATTAACTCAACCCGACGTCAGTTTTCAAGTAATTGATATTTAAACCGACATTGGAAATTAATTTGATGTCAGTGACCGTGATGAGTCCAAACCCGATGTAGGTGTTTAATGGAATATAAAATTGACATTGGGTTGAGTAGCCCCACGAAAACCGATTTCAAATTTTTTTTTTAACACATTTCTTATATTTTGGTGGCCTAAAAATGATCCCCCTTGACTTTAAATTATGTTAATTTATTTGAGAAAACATATTGCAATAAATGTTATATTCATTACATTGGATTATGTGATGTTAAAAGGTCATAATACATATTCTAAATTGAAATACAATGGCAGTTGTTTGTCTCTATTTCTATCTTACAGTTATATATAATATGAAATTTATAGTTTGCAGGCCTTTTTGAACAATATAAACAAAGAAAATGGAGAAAAATTATGAATTTTTATTATTAGAAGTTGAAAATCAGTATGCAACAGTTTATAAAACCTGACGTCTGGTTTTGTAAACTTTGATTAAAACCGACATCAGGGTAAGGACGTTCACTAAACCTGAGCTTGGAAATCGGGCTATATGATATGGTTTAAACCAACTTCGGTATATGTTTAAAATATGTGAACCGACGCCGACTTTCATGCTTTCACTTAACCAATTGTTGCTTTTTTTAAAAAAAAAAAAAAAAAATTTGTGAAAAATTTGATAGAGTCTCCTATCTTTTTTTGCAAGTCGGGTAATAAACCTGTATAAAAAATTACACTTCGACTGTTTATTTTAAAGACTTGGTCCCTTTATCCACCTCTATACTACCACACAATATTTTAAAATTAAATAATTTACTAAATAATGAATGAAGCAATCAATCAAATGTAAACAAATATTTACATCAGTCATATATAACTTTGTCATCCTCATCTAATATCCATCGCCCCCATTCCTCTGCCTTGTACCTTAGGATAGAATACATATACATATCGAATGCTATCTGCCCCTTTATTTGACGAGCATTTTCCTTAGTTTGGACAAACTTTCATTCACCCTTTAGAGAGCATAGTAGGTCATGAATGTACATAGCACAATATGCCCTGCAACTGCCCCTGTATTACGTAAAGAGTTGGATCAAATAATTCATTAAAAACATTTCTAATCTAAATACATGATTAAAAAAAAATAACATTTACCTATCAGGTTGTTGAAGCATATAGTGTCTATCAACACGCTTCACATCCCATATTTTTTTCTATAGGGGCATCTCTGTATTAGTCTTCCCATAATAATCAATCGATCGTAAGATCAACGATATATAGCGAACCAACGACTTAATAGGATTTCTCTTGTGTTCAAACTTTGTATCTATAGCTGAATCATAAATGATAATCTTCTGCTCTCTTATGCACACTTTGCAGACTATCCGATGGGTTTGATATAGACTATACAGGAGCAACAGCTGCATGTTAAGAGTGTTAATGATATAGTTCTAATTTGAACGATCAAATAATTATTGTTATTCGTATGACGACACTTACATTATGAACAGACCACCAAGAGATTTTAGCGTCTTCCAAACCCCTGGCAAACCTTACCCAGTGTGGGGGCATCACAGCTATAACGGGATCAGATGTCTTTCATTGACTGACGTATTCCTTATTCATAACTAATGTCATGTTCGCCTAGAAGTGATAAAATTATTTATTAATTAACAAACATGACAAAGATTTAACAAAAAAATTTGAGTAATTATGAAAAGTAGACACTTACAAAAATGGTTGATCTATGCACTACGTATTTCTCATCATGAGCCTTATCCCACCACCCGCTTTCTTTGATCCATAGGCAATGTAAATAAATATCGATATGCTCTGATATCAACCAACTATCCTCAGCCTCAATGGTACAAAACTCTTTGGGCGTCAATGCCATCGAATAACCGTCGATGTAGCACTTAAAATCAAAACAAAAATTAAAAGTTAGTAATATTATATTAGTAATCGGATTAAACAAAGGTAATAAATATTTTTATCAATACCTGAGGTCTAAATAAGAGGAAGCTTTATACATCTTGCACACATTCTCAACCATATCATCGACCACTGGTATAGTTTCCGCCACCTGCTAATTTGACATTTTTTTTTTCGCACATTCAAGATCTGTGTATGGTAACAATAGAGATATCGACGGTTTAATATTTCATTTAAGATGTGGTATGACCTGATGGGGTGATAGGTCCTCATCGGGAAATGGGATATTAACGGACCTTAACAGTTGCGATCCTCTGTCCTGGACATTCATAACCTGCAAAAAATTAAAAGTTATAATTAAAAGTTTATAATAATTTTAAAAATTAAACTAAACTAAAACACAAAATAAATTATAAATTTACCTAGTAACTTTCATCATGATGTCTTGGATCCTAATGAGATGGTAGGTCCTCATGGGGAAATGAGATCTTAACCTCCCCCAAAAATTGTGATCTGATGCCCTAAATCTCCATAACCTGTAGGAAATCAAAATTCTATAATAAAAAGTTTATAATGAATTGAACAACTCAACTAAAACACAAAAGAAATTACAAATTTTTCTAGTCACTCTCATCCTAGTGTCCTAGATCTTGATGGGATGGTAAGTCCTCATGGGAAAGTGAGAACTCTACCTCTCCCAGCAGCTGGGATATTATGTCCTGGACCTCTATATCTTGCTATGGTGGATCAAGATGAGGTGATGAAGCGTCTACTGACCGTTGTTTTTTTGTTGATGGTGATATTTTCGATGATGATGCTCTTTTTGGTGGTAAAGAGCCATAGATATGCTCATCCCGGATAGAGCTCTTAGTATCATCATCATCATCATCATCATTTGGGTCATTCTCGCCATCCTGAGGCACAGGAAATTCCAATATCCCCTCAATCCTACTTAACCTCTGATTTTGCTCATGTTGTGTCTTCAAAATAGACTCCAATAATGTCATAATCTTCCCCACATTTGTCTGAGACTCCTGCGAAGTTAATTAAATAACAATATAAATTAAATGGATAGTCATGTAAGAATAAAATATAGTAATATAAACATACAAGTTCGCACCTAACGCTGAAAGGGTCCAGCTATCATGCTGTGACCCCGTGGGACTACAGTGTCATGGCTGATCCTCACCTCATCTAAACTCGTATGTTCTTTTTGTCTTTATCTCTAAATATGTAGTCTTTGAGTCGACTTATAGGTCTGGGATGTGATAATGATGCTATTGCTGCTGTTGCTCCTCCTCATCCTCTTCCTCTTCACTAGTCGACTCCCTCTCATTTTCCTTCTCCCTATTCGACTCCTTCACACTCTCCTCATTATTAGAATCATCATTTGTACCCATAGTTTAAAATATCCGCGATATTTTCGATATTTCCGTCGATATTTCCGTAAATCAAGGATACCGATATCGATAGGGGGTGTAATCTCCTATCCGTCAAAATATCCTGAAAATATCCGAAAATATCCGCGATATTTCCGTAAACTATCCTTTCCGTGAGCTTGTAGTACAAATTTTATAAAATATCGAGGAAATTTCCGGAAATATCCGTAGAATATCCGTGAAATATCCTGGAAATATCGGTTAAATTTCCATAAAATAAAAGTGAAATTTAAGTTTTTCAAATAAGAATTTGTTAAGTTTTTATTAAATAAATAAAAGGAATAATTACAAAAAAGACTCATTTGGTAAGAACAATCTCTAAAATAACATTTCTTATTTTATTGTTATAAAAAAATACATTGAGTGGATAAAAATACCCTTAATAAAATGATAGTAATTTGAATCACTGTTGGGATTCCCAACCTTAAAGTTAGACATCTCAACCTCTATATTGGGAGCCCCAACCTTTAAGGTGGGATTCTCAATTTTGATTTAAAATCCAGGTTGGGAATCTCAACCCTAAGGTTGAGATTTCGAATGTGGATTTGAATCAAGATTAGGACTCCCAACCTAGAAGTTGGGATTCCCAACTTAAAATTTGAGATTCTCAACCTGAAAATTGAGAATGTGAACTTGGATGTTTTATCAAGGTTGAGATTCTCTACCTTGAGGTTGAGATTTCCAACTTCGAAGTTAGGATGTAGATTAGGATCTCAACTTCGAGGTTGGGATTCTCAACCAGATCGTTTGGTAGAAAGAGTGACCGACAAAAAATGATGGGTCAAGGGTATTTTCGTCCAAAAAAAGACATTGTGCAAAGATTAAAACATTAAAGATTATTTTTCAAATGAGTTATCAAAAATGGGTTAGTTTTCAACAAAACCCTAAATAAAATAAGTTTTCAACTCATGTGAATAATCTCATTTTCATCAGGAATCTTATTATTATATTCCATTTTGTAGTTAAGCTCAAACATCTCATAATTGCTATTCTATTTTAAAAATAAAAACTCCTAAACCCTTACTAGTGATGGAATTCATAATTAAGATAATGGTGTTGATGATGGTGATGATGATGATGATGATGATGATGATGATGATGATGATGACGACGACAATAATGATGATGATGATAACAATGGAGGAAATAATTATACTTTTACTCAAAGAAATGATACTGATACAGGATTGCCATTGAGTCAATTTACTTGTGAAGAACAATACACTCATTGCACACAAGATGAAGACCATGGGTGTAGAGCTGCGGGTCTAGACATAGGGGCTATTAGTAAGGATTATACAAGGAGAATCCATTAAATGTAGTTAGGGATGTCATTATCCAATGAAGATAACATTTCAACTACTTTTGAATCTATGAGTTTAAGGTATAGTGATGATGGCCATATAAGTTTTGGGATCTCCAATGATCTTTACACACAATTTTCTATCTATGGACAGATGGTGAGAAGAAATCAAGAAGCTTATTCATGGCATGTTCATGATTAAATTCAAAATCATTCAAATTATATGTCATGATATCAGTATTGTATAAATCTAGAGGCTAGCTATACAATCTATGAACCACTTAGGACTTCATTTTAGTTTAAAATTTACATGATTTATGTGATGCAAATTAATTGAAAAGTTTTAATGGAAACTTTTTATATTTTCATATATCTCCTCTATATATTATATCTATATTTATATCTTTTAGTTGTTACTTTTAGATAGAATATATTTTTTTAAAATATAATATGATTTTTGGTTGTAGAAATGATTATTTTAACATTACCAAAAGTTTCATTAAAAAATATTATGTTTTTAACTAAATTTCCGTACTTTCCGTAAATTTTACGTAAATTTCCGTCGATATCGATATTTCCGTCGACATTTCCGCCGAATCGTAGTACCGATATTTCCGTCGATATCGATATTTTTAACATTGTTTGTACCTTCATTAATACCCCTTTCGCTGCCTACTTTATAGGCATTTTCCCTAATCATATGCCTAGGGTTGAAGGACTTTCAATAATCATTTTCTTTCTCCGCAGCAGTGATCTCAAGGGTATTACTCCCTCTTATCAACTGCACAATATATATAATATACTTAATATTGTAATTACAAACAATAATAGTCAATAAATAGAAATAAATGTAAGTTAGTTTAGATACTTACACGAATAAGCTTATTAAACTAGTTTATTTGCTCTGTTATTATATTCCCAATTCACATACCTTGGCTACTATATCGCCACCTACGAGTCTTTTCTCTACCCTATTTTCCAGCTAGGGAACATTTCCACCAACCACAACTGTAATTTTCATTGGATTAAACATTTTATAAACATTTAGTTAGTATATATATATAAACACTAAACAATTTTCATTATTTATTAAGAGAGTATACTAAATATCGTACCTGAAATGCCCAAATAAAATCATACAAATTAATGTTACGTCCAGTCATAAGCTGATCCTCATCAAGCGCTCGACGAAGGCCCTCTATAAGCCTACTGTAGCTGATTGTACCAAAGGGAAATTTATTCCACACATTAAGATTTTCTATCAAGATCCACAGATAATCGTTCATCCTAGATCGATCATCATAGTCATAGAATAAATTGTAAGCGATGACTATATTAGTTAACTTCAAGACATCTTCATTACTTATAGTATCCCCTCGGACCCTTAACATTTGCATAATTTCAGCCAATCTCAATGATACTCCTTTAAAAATGTGCCATAGCAGACTATTCTTGCTTTCTTACTTCTCCTTAAACACTTGTAGGTCGAGATACTCGAATTGTAGTCCTGTCACTAGTAGGAACTCCTGTTTTCCAAACCTATATAATTTTCCCCCGAATTCAAGCCATATATCATCAAGGCGTGAATTAGGATATACTAACTCTTTAGTAAGGATGGCCAACATAAGGAGAGTGACTAGCAAATGCTGACAATGCATTTTTATAAAACGCGCGATCAAACTCTCTATCTTAACCCTGTCTGGAAGCTGTCTCTACTGCAGAAATTCATTTAGATAACCAATATGTCTCATACTATTGTGTGTACTCCCCAACGTTCCTTATGGAACATGTTGTACCGGGTACCTATAATTGAATTCCTTTTGTATGAAAGAAAAGCAACAAAAATAAATAAATAAATCAAATCAAACAAATTAAAATAATTATTGAGAAAATAAGCTGATCGGCCTATGTTTATATGCGTAAATCGAAGTCAGTATATGATACCAAACATAAATTGATATAGCCCTAAGTTGTGCAACGTAAGCCGAATCGGAATATGTTGACTATACTGAACCAACATCTGCCTACATTAATGGACTTAAATAGAATCAACATTTGTTTGTCCATTTGAACCGATGTCGACCTACGTTTTCAAACTTAAACCGAGTCGGCATTTGTTTGTCCACTTCGACCGAAGTCGGCCTACATTTCCAAACATATGCTGAATCGGCATTTGTTGGTTCACTTCATCCGACGTTGACCCATGTTTCAAAACACAAGTTGATCAAACCAAACCTGCATTTTCAATTTAATTCGATTACATCCTAAACAAAATACAACATAATCTTACCCTAACCATCAATACCCAACAAACACAAAAAGCTCCTCAACTTTTGTTTGTCAACATAAGCCGATGTCGATGTAAGGTATCTAACATAAACCGATTCGGTATTTGTAGGTACATGTAAACCAACGTCGACTTATGTGTATACACATAAGCCGATCAGCGACTCAGAATATGAACTCTACCAACGTATATATTCAATGCAAATCCAACCACATTCTAACCAAATACAACATAATCTCGCCCTTATTATCAATACCCAACATATAAAAACACAAATAAACTCTACAAATGGCAAAAAATTCAAAAAGTTACAAAATTATGCCATAGTATGTCGAATCGATGTACATTTAGCAATGGATGAGGAAGACGTGCTTGTCGACGGTGTACGGTGGTAGCAAAAGGACGACGATGACATGAGATGGTCGGCGATTATGAAAATTGGTGGTCGGGGTGCGTTGCATGACAGAGACCGACTTCTTCCCATTTTCACACCGGTTTTCCACCTTATATGGCGAGGGTAGTTCCGTAATCTTCGCTTTCCTTTTTTTTTTTTTGAATTTTGAAGTTAGTGGCAATTTTGTAATTTTAAGTTAGAGGCAATTTGAGTATTTTGGATATATGTTGTAAATTATTTGTTTGAGAGGTTAATATAGAATTTTTTAAAAGTTTGAGACTAAAAACGTAGTTTATGTTATTTAGGTGGCTAATATTTGTATTTTTCACTTTCATTTATGTGTCTCGTCAAAACTACAGTGGAGACCCCCTTAATGGACCAACGGGGGCCAATGTCACCTCCTAAATTCAATTAAATATATTAATATTCAGTAAAAAAAGGGTAAAGACTTAAAGATACTGTTATAATAAAAAAAAAAAAGATAGTTTTTGCTTTTCTAAATGTAATAAATTATGTATATATTAATGTGAAATAATAGGAAATGACACTAACATGGATACTAACGAAACTATTAGTTTGAGTAGCACATAAGTATGTGAATTATCAAAATTATCCATAATATATTTGAAGTATATCTCCCATTCATTATCTGTCGCTTTTCTTTTTTCTTTTTCCTCTGGCTTTCCCTTTTTCTTTGATTCACCTGTCACCATCTTTTACAATAAATTCTTCTCATTAAGTATAATTATTCATTGAAAGAAAACTTTATTTGTGATTAGATTTAAAATTTTCTTTGATCATTTTTTAAAAACTACAACAACATTAAACTTGCCTTGACATTATATTTAGGTCTAATTTAGTATTGATGTAGCTTTTAAAATATTTATTGTTAGTTGGGTGAAAAAAAATAATAATTTGATGTAAAGTTAGTCAGATTACTATTTGGTTCATAAAATTGTTATAAAACTAAAAAATAGTAGGTAAATATTTAGTAATTTTTATATTAATTTTTGTGAATGTATATAATGTCAAAAATGAGACATAAACATAATATTATTTAATTTCCCTTTGGTATAAATAGGTTTAATATAATTAAAGTTGGGATATGAGTGCTTTGATATTAAAATTAATAAGAACGATTTGATCATTTAAACGGAGTATTTTGTAATCATTATAAAAGCAACCCCATGCTTGCTTCTAAAATTGCTTCAAATCAACCGAGGTTTTCAAATAATCACTTTTAAAAGTTTTGCCAAATATCTTTTTATAGCTGAATTATTAAATAATTTGATTTTTACTTCTCAAAAACAATTTCAATCAAGACCTTTAAGTCTTCCAAAACTATTGATTTTCAAAGCACAATGGAGAAATATATGTTGTATAAGTTCCTCTTTTTGAATGGGAAAAGATGTAAACCCATAATGATACAAAACAATTTGTACCCTCTACGAAGTTTATATCCCATTTTCATTGTCGAATGAGTTATTAGAAAGATATAGTTAAGTTTTTATATTATTGTTAATATATGCTCCAAGAGTAAATATTAATAAAAGAAAATTTAAATAAACAATTAATATTTATTCTTCCAATACTTCAATATACAACCTTCAGCATCTCAAAAAATTAAAATATTTTTTTTTTTATTTTCTTTGATAAATATACTTTGGTAATAACTTAAAAGCACATAATTTATAAAACTAAAAACTATTATTTTGCACTAATGGTATCATATAAAACTAAAAACTATTATTTTGCACTAATGGTATCGTTAATTCTCCCAAGTTAAGCCTATTTTATTTGCGAAAGTTTTTAGTTTGTTCTTAAAATTTTTTTAGGTGGGTTTTATCCAATTTTTTTAGTAGCTTGTTGACAATCGGAATCGTCTAACACCCGAAACAATTTGTATGTGATCGGCCCGTTAATGAGTTACGGTTACGGTTAGGTGGGTGAGCTTGCGGTCGTTCAACCCCTTTTTGGCTCCAGAGGGTCGTATTCGGAGTAAAACTCTCAATCTTATAGGTGTTTTTGGGTGCATAACTCCTGTTTAACTTGGCTCTACTTTGGGCGACTTGGAGCTCGTGTTGAGTAGCTCTGATTATGACCAATGACTTGAGAGCTTGTCTATGTGAGCTGAGGTCTGATCTGCTGAAAGCCCATATCCGTAAGTTGGATGCAGGATGATATGAAAGCTTCCTCCTACGAGCAAGAGGTCATCATAATGCGTTTTTGTATGTGAGCGATTCATTAAGTGTTCTTGCTTTTGCGATCTAGAACTTGGCAAGCTAAGATTTTGTCCGCTGGGCTGATCCATTTAATCAATTCATTTGGGGTTTTACTAGCCCATGTGTGTGGTCCCAAGAATATCCACAATGTTAGCCCCCCAGCTCTCAGTGCGTTCTGCGAATTGAGAGCTTGAGCCTGCTGGTAAAAGCTGATGCATCTGGACTTGTCGCGCGGTCCTTTCAAACTCTCTACATCACTTTACCTTGTGAGGAATGCATTTATGCAGCTACTAGGTCAGGTTTCAAGCTTGAGTTCCTTGAGAGTGAAGAGGAACTGAAGCAGAGTAGGGATGGAGCTGGAGAAGGTCGTGCAGCAAGCTTCGACTGGAGGTCACTCCTGTGAGGACTGTGGGGTCGAGAAGCATTGGGAGCAGGTTGCTTGATTCACCTTATTGGACATTTGCTTGCTTTACTTCAGCATTTGCTTTGTGCTTTAATCTCATCATGTCCTTGAGTTTCTTATGGATTGAAAAGTGAGGTTATGCATGGATTAGTGGTAATAATACCTGGTACAAGCTCGTGAGCTTGAGAGATGAGGCTTTTCAAGGTCAAAGCCTTCTCGCATTGCATAAGCTTGATCAAAATGTCTAGTAAGTCGCACAGATGGCTTTTAAGCCAACATGGATGGACCTCAGCTAATAGCGAGATAAACCTTTCGAGTTATGTGTAACATCCCAAATTTTCGGATGAATAGCATTTCGAACGGAATAGTAATTTTTGGATTTTTGATAATCAGATCTCGAAAATCAGTGAAAGCAAAAATTTTTATGAATAGTATTTTCGGGTGACTACTGTTTTCGGACGAAAACCGTCCGTATGAATAGTAATTTTTTAAAAATGGGTTTGTATTTTAAAAGTTATGAAAATTATATTTGAATTAATGGAAACCGAATTGGATCAGAAATGAATCAGTTTGAGGTAAAAACGGAGCAGTTTTTCGATCCGATCGAAAATTCAGAAAGATTTTCAAAAAAATTCAAAAATTCAAAGAAGTGTCAAAATGAGTATGAGAATGCTCAAAAAGTGTTTTTGGAGACTCAATTAGCACTTTCGAAAGAGATTCGGATTGAAATAGAATCGATCTGTAGATTTTCCTAAGATAATTTAGTGAGAAGTTGAGAGCCGAAAAAAGGTTTAGAATGACTTTTAAATATTACAAAAATTACCAGAAGTATGTAGGAAGTTCGAATGTAGGTCCTGATAAATTTTGAAAGGATTTCGAAAAAGTCTTGGAAAAACCGAATTTGGACATTTCGAAAAAGTTATATGTGATTGACGTGATTTTTTTAATATAATAATAATAGATATATGTTAGTGGTGGGATCCATTGAAAAAATATATATATATATGAGATAATAGAGGTTGGTGAAAAAATAGATAATAATAAAATAATTAAAAAGCAAAGCAGATAAGCATGATGAAGTCAGTGATCTTTGTATATATATTTATATTATCTCGACAAAAATAAGAAGAGGGAGGGGAGGTTGGTAGAGAGCAGAAATCAGACCAAAAGAGCAAAAAAAATGGAGTGAGAGAGGGAATTAGAGTGGGCAAAACAGGAGCTAAACCAACGGCCATTTTTCTCCACTTTTTAAGCAATTCTAAGTGAATTTCAAGTCATCTAGGGTCGTTTACAAGCTTAGGAGGAAAACTGAGTAAAAACAAGATGGTTTTGGGTGGTAAGAATGTTGTTTTGTAGACTTTTATACATGATTTTTATATGAATTATATGTAAGTTGTTTGATTAAATTTCCAAGTGAGTTTTATATGATTTTTATTAGATGTTTATGCATGGATTTAAGAGATTTACGCTTCAAATGTATGAACAAATCAAGTTAGGATTTTATGGAAAAAGAATTGAGCTGATTAGTCTAGGTGAAATCTTGAATTAATTTCAATTGAAATATGTGCAGTAAATTAATTTTATTTTTATGGGAATTTATGTGATTTAAGTGTGATTTTACATAGAAAACTGGAAGAAAAATTTTATATGGATGTGTTGTTCACGACCTGATAGTTGAGAGCTGAATATAGTGATCTGATGATCTGAGAGCTGCATGAAGTGAGATGAGAATTGAATGTAATGACCTGATGACCTGAGAGTTGAATATAGTGATATGATGAGCTGAGAGCTGAGTATAGTGACCTGAGAGCTAAATATAGCGACCTAATGAGCTAAGAGCTGAATATAGCGAGCCGAGACTTGAATGCAGCGACCTGATGACCTGAGAGCTAAATATAGCGACCTGATGAGCTGAGAGTTGAAGTAGCAACCTGATGAGCTGAAAGTAACGACCTAAGAGCTGAGATGTCATGAAATTAATTTGATACATGGATGATATTGATTTGATTTCATGCTTATGTGAAAATCACAATGTAAATGATTTTGTGATATTATGTAATGAAAAATAAAAAGTTCGAAAAATATACATGCTTGATTGAAAATAGAAATTGAGTGTATTATGAATTATTTTGATAAATTATAATAAATATTTGTTGAACTATGAGGGCTTTGATCTTAAAGATGGAATGGATACGCAGGTGTTTGAGATAACATTTCAAACTCAAGCTCAAGTAAAATAAAATAATAGTAATAATAATAAAATAAAATAATTTAGTTCCCTAAGCTGCATGCACTCCAGAGAGCAACCTAAGGATATTTTGTTATTTAAATCTTATTTATGTGTTGAACCAATGATTTTTAAATGCCTTATATGAGGAAATAATGCGTGAAAAAAAATGATTTCAAAACTCCTTTTTAACACGAATATATATTATTTTTTAATGTAAGGGTAATTGTATCATTTTTATGTTTATTCATACGTTGATTAAATGATATTCGTATGATTTCGAATGACCTAAAAAAAAAAAAAAGAAGGAATGAAATAAACAAATTCAGTGCCTTGACCAAGCATATATCAGAATAAGGGTACAGACTTTAAAGAAAAGATTTGATGAATTAATTGAATGAAAAATAAAGTTTTGTGATGCTCATATTGACAATTTAAATTTACGGGAAAAAGTGTGACTGAAATTGTATTTGTCGCTTTCCAAAGAAGATAAATAATAATAAAAATTGAGAAAAGCCAAGTAAACCTGAACATTGATAGGTGGAGATTGATAATTGACGTACGATACAAAACACAGCATTCGACAGATGGATTATGAGAGGCACCGGGTGTTCAGTCCTGAAGTCAAAATTGATTGTGATATGCGACCCGACAGATAGCTACCAAGTGGCCGATACCAAGGGACGCTGTTGATTTTGGCTGGTAGTCACCGAGTGACTAATGCCATGAGACCCGATTGTAATATACGATCTGGCGGCTAATCACCGAGTGGGCAATGCCGGGGGACGCCATTTATTCTAACGGATAGCCATCAAGTGATTAATGTCAGAATATATGTTTGCCAATCCATGGTACCGTGCCAGAATTTACGAAGAGCACTGAAAAAAAAAAAAATTGCGTTAGGATGATTAAAAATGACAATTATGGTATTTTATATATACATTAACTTAAAATTTGAGTTCTTTGAAATTTAATTGTAAAAGTTTGAGAATTTTGGAAAATATTGATTTATGACTGGTATTTTGAAAAACGATACAATTTGATAAGGACGCTGAAAATGTTGTAGAAAAACAATTTTTTTTTTTTTTAGATGCAAAAGTGGCATGATACATATACTTGTGTATATTTTTCAATTATTATATTTTATTTTATTTTGCGATATTACCAATATACGAAAATGATAATATTTGGTTTGTGAGGTTATATTTTAGAAAATGATGAAATTTAAATTCAGTATATACCCTCTAAGTAAAAATACTTAGCGCATTGAATTCCTCACGCATAGGTGGAAAATTGAGCACTGTAATAGAGTCAGACGAAAATAAAGTTGTTGCACTTCCCGCGAGTCACAATCATTCCACATTTGATAGTGATTCTTTGGGTATTGTATAAGATGATGCATGTACATGTAGGTTGAGTTTTGAAACGATGTAAACAATAATATATGTTAATCGTAGAAAAAGTTTTTAGTTTGTAAAGTAAATGAATGGTTAATTATCTTTTAATTAGTGTTTTATTTTAATTAAACTACTTTTTAATAACTGTTGGGTTTATAAATGTTTGTGTAGTGAAATGATTTTGAAATCGGATGGGAGGTTCGAAATAGAAATTAAGAAAGTGAATGTGATTTTAAAAGTGTCATTATTTTACCTTGTAGGTTTTCTTTTTTTAAAAAAAAAAAAAATTGGGCTTTCAGTAAAACAGAGGAAACTCTGCCAGATTTTTGATAAAATAAAACCAATGGTTGTAAAAGAAATTTTTAAATAAAGGAATTTGAAAAAGAAATGTAACATTCCTCGCCTCGATCCTCGTACAGATGGGGAAGTCGGGGTTGGGGTGTTACACTATGCTCAGAGGGTCGGAACCCGAATTACATAATGAAAGTTATGGAGGTCGGAACCTCAGCTACGCTCAAAGGGTCGTAACCCAATCTGTATAGTATAAATCTCTTGCTATACTCAGAGGATCAGAACTCGGATTATATAACGAGAGTTGTAGAGGTTGAAACCTCAGCTACATTCAAAGGCTCATAACCATAGCTCTATAATATAATAAATCTCTCAAGCTATGCCCAGAGGGTCGGAACCCGGATTATATAGCGAGAGTTGTGGAGGTCGGAATTTCATCTATGCTCAAAGGGTCGTAACCCGAGTTGTATAGCATAATAAACCTCTCAAGCTATGCCCAGAGGGTCAAAACCCGGATTACATAGCAAGAGTTATAGAAGTTGTAACATCAGCTATGCTCAAAGGGTCGTAACCCGACCTATATAGCATAATAAACCTCTCAAGTTATGTCTAGAGGGTCAAAACCCAGATTATATAGCGAAAGTTGTGGAGGTCGGAACCTCAGCTACACTTAAAGGATCGTAACCCGAGCTTTATAACATAATTTTCCTTAGATGGCGAGGTCACGTTCAGCTCTTCTTAGCAATCAAGAAATCAAACAAATTGGTTATAACACAGCAATATGATAACATGAGTTTTTATGGATAGTATAGAGTTGCATTTAAGATATCCTTAAAAAGTTGAGTATAGAAATGTACTCGCGAGGTGAGATTCATCACACATGGTGAGGATGGTTCTTACAATGGGTCCGTGCTCTCGTTCAGGAGCTCGCTTGGACTATTACAGTGTCGATTATTGTGATTTTTGAGGTTGTTGTTGCTAGGGTCATGGACTCACTGGTCGCATCATATAGTCTTCCAAACGATCTCGCTTGATTGGGTCTTCAATAGCATCTCTCAGCTTCCTGCATTTTAAGATGTTGTGTCCTACCTTGTTGTGATAAGTACAAAACTCATTCTGGTTTTTGCGCTGGATAGAGGATCTTATAGGTTTGGGCTTCCCAAAGTTTTCCTTATCCTTTTCTGTCACAAAAATTCTGTCTTGTGTGTCTGACAAGACACTATAACTACTACGGCAGCCTTGATAATAAGGTCACTCATTTATGGACTCAATCGTGGCCTTCTTAGTGACTCGGTTGCTTGGGTCATTGTTTCAACCTTTGCTCTCACCATCACTTCTTTTTCCTGAATAATCGAAGCTGTCTACTTCATCTTTCTGGTTAGACTTCATGGGATTGAAAACCTTTTCCCACCTGGTCTCCTTGGCAACTCGCTTATAGAACTCACTCAGGTCCTTCATTGAGGATTTATAAATGTTTTTATACAACTTTTCATCATTGTGAAACCCGGCTGAAATCACAGTTATGATGGTTTCATTTGAGGGGTTTTCTACCTTGTTAACCTCGCATCTGAATCTGGTAATGTAATCTTTAAGGGATTCATTTTAGCATTGGAAGACTGTTGCGAGGTGGCACAATGGTACGAGTTGCTTCTTCAAAGCTTTGTACTGGTTGGTGAATTTTCTTTGAAATTCTTTTCAGCTGTCTATGTTGTGAGCTGAGAGATTTTTGAACCAGGTCTGCGGGACATTACCCAAGGTTGCTAGGAAGATGCGGCACTTGACTAATGGATCGATTATTTGAAGGTCCATCTGGACGTTGAAGGCATCGAGTTGGTCATGAGGATCAGTATCCCTATTGTATTGAGGAATCTTAGGGACCTTGAACCTTCATGGGAGAAGTCGTGTCTCAATTTCTATAGTGAGAGAGGTCATTTCCCTATGCTGATCAAGCTGGCTAAGAGTGCCAGGGCGTGCTTCGAGCTATTGAACTCTCTGAAGTAGTTCTTCTAACCTCAAGTCCTAAGGCCTGTTCCTTCTTCTGAACTCGCGATCTGAAGAGCCGTGACTTGGAGCATATCCCTGAATTTGTGAGCTTCTAGCTCAGTGCGACTCTGCACTCGTTAATGGCTCGATTCCTCTTCTTGAGCTTGGCGATAATCAGCTCTTGAATACGATCGGGGGGATGAGCTAAGCTGGCAGATTACGACACCTCTGTGACAGGTCTTTCACGAGCTGATATTTGTTCTTGTTGTTGCTGGTAGACTTCTTTAAGAACAACAACATCAGGTTTAGGCGCGTTCTGTACCTGGGCTTGTATGAATGCCTTGATTGCACCTGCGAGTTGTTGTACTGATTTTTCTAGCGCCTCCTACCATTGGTGTCATTCTTGTAGCCCCTCGACCATTGGGACCATCGGCGCTACCTGGCAGGGCTCTCTTCCAACCGCTCTGTCTGCGGGGGCATAGGACCCTTCATGATGCTGCTGCTGTGCGGGTCTTTTTGGTCGAGCAACTGTTGCTGCATCTGAGCTTCTGGTTATTCTTCCTCTTGCCATGGCAGCCTGAAAATCTGGAGAAATCTGCAACTTGGGCCCTCCTTCTAACTCCAAAATGTTGACTTTCAGAATCAGTCAACCCAAGTTCTGAAGTCCAATACTACAATGGAAGTATAATAAAGCAAAAACAAAAGAAAAAAGACAGAGAGGAAGAATAAGGGCAAAGTTTTTTACATGGTTCGACCAAGGAAAAGGCCTACGTCCATGGCTGTTCTCTATTTATTTCGGCAAAGAGGTAGTGCTTTGTTATTGAGAGTCTGTGGAGAGTCCCCTTACAAGTAATTTTTCGCTCTCTATTTATAGATAGGGGGCGATGCTATAGTTTGTATACTAAGAAAATTATTAATTACACTTTCCAATACCGACACTCATTAATATAGGGTCAAATCCTGTAAAATCAGGGTCTTGATTTGGTAGCTGAGTATTCCTTTAATTATGCTGCTACCATTCTGGAAAAGATTCAACGTGCACGACACGCCACGCCATGCCATGAGCTGGCTTTGCTCTGGATGACCTGAAGCTCGTGTTGAGCAGCTCTGATTATGACCAACGACCTGAAAGCTTATTTATACGAGCTGAGGTTTGGTCTGCTGAAAGCTCGTATCTGTGAGCTGGATGCAGGATGATACGAAAACTTCCTCCTTTGAGCAGGAGATCATCATAATGGGCTTTTGTATGTGGACTGTTCATTAAGTGTTCTTGCTTCTGCAATCTGGAATTTGGTAAGTCGGGCTTTTGTCCGCTAGGCTGGTCTATTGGGTCAATTCATTTGGGTTTTTACTAGACCATGTGTGTGGTTCCAAAAATACCCACAATAGGTATGTTAACATAAACTTTCACTTTAGATGTCATATTTTTGCGATGTTTGATTCATTTGAAAGCTTCTTCATAACTTTACAATTTTGCATGTTTTAAATTCGAGAGTTTTGAAGGTCTTAAATGCCCAAAATTAGATATATTTATAATTTGTTGTCTAGCTTAAATATATTTCAGTATTTTTTATTATAATTCGAGAGATAAATTTTTTATTTTTACGAGATTAATTATCTTTTTCATAATTCGAGAGATAAATTTTTTATTTTTATGAGATTAATTATCTTAAAAAGATAAATTGAAGCTCTAAAACTTTCAAATTATTGAAAGAGACAAAATATGATGAATTCAATGTCAAAAGTTGGATATATGTTTTTAAAATATCGGTTAACGCATGTTTCTAATACTTAATTTTAATGATATCAAACCATTGATAAAATTATAATATTGTCCGATTTATCATTACTTTTAATAAAGTTCAAACAAATTGTAGCAAAACACATCACATGTACAAGGGCATTGTACATTGAAGAATGAATTATACATGTATGGAAAGACGAACATTAGCTTTTGCATATTAAAATGGTGATAATGTTAAAACTTGAAAGAAACAAAACCAGTTATATATAGATTTATTTGTTCATGTATATGTTGACAAGTTTTTTTTTTTTTAGATATATTTGAAAGATTAAATTCGTGTTAATTAAATTCATGATTTTTATACACTTGTACAAAACATATATTGATTAGGGAGTCACTGGAAATCTTATATATTATGTATTTTTTAATTTAAATTACATATCATAATAATTTTTCTAACAAAAAATATACATGTACCAATTATTTAAATATAAAATTACTACGACAATTTTAGTTTCCTAATAAGAAATGTGTAAATTATGAAATTTATTGGATAGGTTTATTGATAACATGAAACATTTCCCATTAATTTTATTTTTTATTTTTTGAAAGTAAAACAAACAAATGTGTAGATTTTACATTTTTTACTTAGATCTAGTGCTGATCTAAATTTTGCTGATGTTTTGAATATTTATTGACATGTGATAAATATCACAAATAAATGGATAATATTTATTTACTCTTTGTTTTTCCTCTTTCTTCACTTTTAAATACAATATATATTTTTAAGAGCAAATTATAATTTAACTACCTAGTTGAAACGCAATTACAGATGGAGTAACTGTTTATAAAAAAATGAAGAATAGTGTAATTCAATGACAATCTTGTCAATTAATCTTATTCAACCAAACTAAATCAATTTGAAAAAATAACGAGATTCTTCTCTGAAAGATCTTAGCAAACAAAATTTTCTCAAAAAAAAAAAAATGATCATAGTAACATGAACTAACATCATCATCAACTACAACAAACAGAGCTGTCATCCTAGCAAAATCCAAAAAAGAAAAAAAAAATAAACACTCAGATTCTTCATCAAATTTATAACCATCATTAATAAAACCCACCATCATCACCATCGCCCATCTCCTCTTCCCTTTCCATTCTATCTTCTTTTTCCGTTTCTCAAATAAAACACAACCCAAATCTACAATTTTTAAACAAAATAGAACTCTAAAATAAACCAAAACAAAAGCTCAGTGGTGTCTTTGTTAATAAAGATTGGGTCTTTGTTGATACAAACCAAGTTTTGAGTCTGAAGATGGATCCGACAATGGCAGAGGATGAAGATGGCATCTAAAGCAACTAGGTCTAGATGGGTTTTAGGGCAATCAACAGCAATTTCACTTGTAAGCAACTGGGTTTTACGGCAATTGACAACGTCGTTCACTGAGTTTAAAAAACAGAATCTGGATTTGAATAAGAGAAGAAGAAGAAGAAGAGAGGTAGAGAGAGTGACGAACCTAGAGCCTGGTTCGAAGAAGAAAAAGAAGAAAAAGAGATAAGACTATCATGAACCTAGATTCTGGGTTCATCGTAAACCCAAAAATCTGGATTCATCGTGAACCCAGAATCTGGGTTCTCATGAACCCATAATTTCTGGGTTCATTTGTAAACCCAGACTGGGTTCACTCGGATGATGAACGTAAATCGGGTTCGAGAAAGAAGAATAGCAGAAGAAGAAAAAGCGAAAGAATAAGAGGAAGAGAGAGAAGGGAAAGATGAGAGAGACTAATGAGAGGAAGAGAAAGAAAGACTTTATATATGGTCAATTGGTTAATTTCAATCATAAGGGTAATTTTATCTTTTCGCTGTTTTGATACTGTTTACCATTAAATATAACGGAATCTTACTAACGGTAGGGAGTAAATTGCAATAACATTGAAACAATTGTTTCGTCTACAATCACGTTTCAATTGGATAGCTAAATTGTAATTTACTCTATTTTTTAATTTTTTCTTCTATAACATCAAAATACCATAAAAATCAAATCAATATTAAACCTATTTTTTATTCCACTCCAACATAAATCTTTTGCAAATGAGAGTTGTCATCTAACTTTCCCCTTCTTTACAGTGATGACTTATGGATCTGCTTTGTCGATTCAATTTTAGCAATGATTAGGAGATTTTTGTGAATCTCTACGAAGCTTATCTCCATTAATGTTTATGGTATCATGATTGGCTCCCAAATCTTTGAAAATCAATGAAAAGTAATATTTTTAATTAGGTATTACAATTCACATATTCCTTTCCTCGGCATAGTAGTAGCAATTAGGGATGGTAAAAATACCAATTCGATCCAAACCCATATAAACCTGGTCTATTTGAAGTGAATTTGGAACAGAAAATAACAACCCATTTGAGGTATGTGTCAGGTTCGAGACAATCCTCAAAAATTTTGGATTGAGTTTGAGGCAAGTTTTCTTGGTTTGATCCGATCCGATAATTTGATTTATATATAATATAAAAAATTTCTAAATCTACGGTTGTGTATTATAAGGACTTATTACATTGTGTCCAAGTCTTGTACTCTTAACTGTGAAAGTTTTTATATGAACTTAGAATTCTTCTAGAATAATCAAGGATATCATAGCCAAATTGTTTTGTTTTTGTCTTTGTTTTGGGTTTGATGTGTAAAACAATGAACAAAATGATATTTGATGATTTCGTCTAGTAAGGATTGAGAGAGAAATCAAGAATTGTATTTCATTATTATTTCCTTAAAGACAAGAAACCCCAAAAAAGGAGCTTTTATACACCAGGGATTTTCCCTCTAAAACTAATCGACTGTAACAAATTGTACACCTCATCAACTAAGCTAAATGAGTGGCTGAGTGAGTGAGTTGAGTAAGCATTGTGATTGACTTAACTAAGCTGACATCTAACTTAACTGCTCTGCACCCTTCAACTTGTACACTTATATAAGTTTCAAAAGCTTTTGTATTACTTGCAATTTGTGTTGTTACAGAAGTTATGTGAGCAGCTTGAGTTTGTCTTTTAACATCCCCCTCTCAATTTGAACTGAGGTGAGAAAGCTAAATTCAAATTGGAATAGAGAACACTGAAACGAACTTGAGCTAAGGGCCTAGTAAGAAGGTCAGTTTTTTTATGTTTAGTGGGAACATACTGAACTCGAAGATGACCTGCAACTATTTTTTCTCTCACAAAGTGAACATCTATTTCGATATATTTAGTTCGAGAATGTAGAATAAGATTTTGGACAAGACAGTTAGTACTCAAACTATCACACCAAATAATAGGTACCTGTAACAGTTGAAGACCAATCTCTTGAAATAAGGAAGATAACCAAAGGACTTTTGCTGAAGCTTGAGCTAAAGCACGATACTCAGCTTCAGCACTAGACTGAGCAACAAACATGTTGCTTGCGAGAGCTCCAAGTAAGGAGATTGTCTCCAAGAAAACCAAGACACCCACTTGTGGATATTTTGTCATCAACATTAGATCCCCAATCTGTATCACTAAATACCTCTGGATGAAGTTGAGTAGCAAGCTTAAAGAATAACCCAAGATGAGTTGTGCCATTTAAGTAACAGAGAATTCGCTTGCAGGCTGACCAATGCATATAAGTAGGTAAGGACAGGAACTGACTAAGCTTGTTAACTGTAAAGGAAATGTCAAGCCTCGTATAGGTAACATATTGGAGTGCTCCTATAGTGCTTCAATAGAGAAATTGATCAGAAAATGGTGAACTTGAATTCTTTGACTATTTAACTCCAGTTGACATAGGTGTAGAACAAGGCTTGAAACATGACATATTAGTTTTGTTAAGATCAAGTATGTACTTTGTTTGAGTAAGATAAAGCCTTGTAACTCTTCTAGTGGCTTCGAAGCCAAGTAAGTAACTAACCTGTCCTAGAGTTTTCAAAGAAAACTTGGAGTTGAGTTCATGAATCACTTTGTTGTGCGCAACGGAAATTAAATGAATACACAACTACTAATGCTAGCTATTAAATATAAATAACAAATACTAATAAAGCAGAAAAGCAGAAAAATAAATGCAAAGCGAAAAAGGAAAGAACACACCAGAATTTACGTGGTTCGGTATAAAACCTACGTCCACGGGCGCTGCTGAAAACTTCCACTAAGTCCAATGCAAAATATTACAAAATCTGGGCAAGATTCAAAAACCCAGAAACATATGGGGAGAAAACAAGAATAATACAAATGTATGGATCTTTTACAATTCTTGTTTGGGATACAAAACTAATTAGCTAAAGGACTTATTTATAGCCCACTAAAACTCCCACCATATTACATTCTTCAGATGTGGGATTCTCAAAGCTTCCACCATATTATATTCTTTAGATGTGGGATTCTCAAAACTCCCATTATATTCTTCAGATGTGGGATTTCCAAGCATAGCTAATTAAGCCAAAAAACAATACACTTAAGTAATAAGAAGTTTATCAATACTAGTTAACAGTATATTATCAACATATACCAAGAGAAATAGAGCATGACTTCTTTACTTTCGAATGAAAAGTGAAGCATCTGACTTAGAAGCCATAAAACCGAGCTGACTGATAGCAGTTTTCAGTTTTAAAAACCAAGCTTTGACAGATAGCAATTTTCAGTTTCAAAAACCAAGCTCTAAGAGCTTGCTTCAACCCATGGAGAGCCTTGTTTAATTTACACACAAATCTAGGATGTTGAGAACTTACAAAACATTGAGGTTGCTTCATAAAGACTGTTTCTTGCAAATCACCATGCAAAAAGGCATTATTGACATCAACTTGACAAATTTCCCATCTATATATGACAGCCAAAGTGAAAAGAACTCAAATTGTAGCAGGTTTGACGACAGGACTGAATTTATCAAATAATCAATACTTGAGACTTGATGGAACCTCTTTGCTACCAATCTAGCCTTGTATTTCAGGACTGACTCATTAGGTTTATATTTAACTCTATAAACCTATTTACTCCCAACTATATTCATAGAGTTATCAAATGACACTAATATCCAAGTGTTATTTCTAAGTAATGTTTCATACTCCTCATGCATGGCCTTATGCCATTTAGGATCTAACAAGGCTTCTTTGATAGATTTTGGTTTTATTTTAAGTGCCAAATCAGTAGGAGCTTTACAAATAGCAGAGTAGGTTCTTGGCTTCAAAGAACTAGTTTTGCTTTCGGTGACCATTGGATAACAGGAAGTGGTTATTTTTTATAAGTGAATGGTAGAGATGCTGCTGGAAGATATAAGATTTATTTTTGAGATTTTTAATATTGGATTTGGAAGTAAGGTTGATATATGTAGACTAGAAGATGGTGATTTGCTCACTGGTTTAGGAGGAAAAAGTTGTTTGTAAGGGAACTCACATTCATGGAACACAACATTTCTAGACACATAAACTTTTCCAGATTTGTGCAAACATTTGTACCAATTATGTCGCAAGCTATACCCTATAAAAATGCATTTTGAGGTATGGAAATTGAATTTTTGTGAAGAGTAAAGTCTTAGATAAGGAAAAAAACTACAACCAAAAACCTTAAGGTAGCTATCGTTTGGTTTCCTTTTAAAAGAACTTCAAATGATGATTTGAGATGAAGTACTAGTGTAGGTAAGTTGTTTATTAACAAAACTGAAACTTGAAATGCTTCTACCCACAACACTAAAGGCATACCTACTTATGCTAGCAAGGTTATTTCCATTTCCACCACATGTCTATGCTTAAGCTCAGGAACTCCATTTTTTCGATGTGTGTATGCACAAGACATTCTAAAATGCACACCACTCTCCTTTAAAAAGGTAGCTATTTGTTTGTATTCAGCTCCTATGTTTGCTTGCAAGCATTTTAATTTGCAATTGAATTGCAATTCTGCACTTTTTTAAAGATATGAAAAACTTGTGTAACATCTTACTTAAGTTTAAGAGGATATAACCATATGTATTTTTGAGTAGGAATCTATGAATAGCACATAGTATTTATACCTTTATAATGATAGCATTGAAGAAGGCCCTCACATATCAGTGTAAACTAACTCTAATGGAGCTTTTGCCTTAAAGGTGGATTGTTGAAAAGGGAGTTGATGTAGTTTCCCATTCTACATGCATCACATTGAAACAGTGTATTTGTAGTGTGTTTGAGATGAAGAAGTTTCAAAATTGTTCTAAGAACCAAAGGTGCAAGGTGGTCTAGTTTTAAGTGCCATATTTTCTCATTCATACTAGTTGAATCCATCAAGGTAAGACCATTCATACTAACAGAAGACATCACATTAACATCATGATTAACTATAGTATCACATGCATTTGCCATAACATTTATTCTAGTAGCATTCATCAAATTGTCATCACCAATCAAACCAGTATCACTAATCTTTTCCACTGAAGAAAAATAGGTTATATTACCAGTACCATGAACAGAATTAGAAAACGAAATTGATGTGAGCTTATCATCATTCCTTTGCCTTCCTTTAGTTTGTTGGTCTCTCACTAACTGCAACTAATACAATCCGTTGTTAGGTGTTCCTCGAAGCAGATCTTGGTGAATATCATTGTCCTTAATCACACAAGTGTCATAATCAAACTCAACATATGCATTTTTGTCATATGTTAGTTTTGAGATGCTTATGAGATTTTTTGTTATGTTGGGTACACAAAGTATCCTTTTTAAGGCTAATGCTTTTTTATTTGAACCTGATGACAAAACATAGGAATTACCTATATGTGATATGTGCAGTTGTTGTCCATTGCCAACTACAAGTCTCTCATTGCCTTGAATTCTGATGAGATTGAGAGATTATTCAAATCCGAAGTAACATGATCAGTTGCTCTTGTATCAGCATACCAAGCATTATCATTGACTGTGCTTGGGGTTGCAAAGTGAATAGTTGATTAAAGTAGATTAGCTTGAGAAAAATTGCTTTGAGACTATGACGAAACCCAAACCAGATTCCCTCTAGGTTGGTATTTGGTAGGCCTCGTCTGGCACTCCAACAACCCCCTCTTAAGCTCGACTAGTCGGCTAAATAGAATCGTGGAATGAACCCTGAAACTTGCCCATTTTTCTTTTGCTTTGAAATCACTTTTATACCAGTGTCTTCAAATTTGTTGGATTGGTTTGTTAAATCTCAATTTTCATTCATTCGTAGTCACAAAGTGATCATTTTAATTTCAAATCCCAAAACTATTTTAACAAAAGTCCGGCAGCATAATGACTACTTTTATAATATTTCCAAAATTCCTGCAATGCAAATGTACACTCCCAAAATAAATCCATCTCAACCCAACTTCTTTCATTCACAAACATACATCTCAACAATTATTCATTTTCACCAAATCCATAATATAATACTCAAAGCATAAAAAAGAGGCTATGAAATTTATTTACATCACAAAATAACATGTACATACAAGTTTCATGATGATATATCAACATGCAAAAGTATGTTTTCATGTAACCATATAATATATCACCATTATTCTTCGAGCATTAGCCCACCTAGTTTGTTGAGGAAGTTTTCGTTTTTGATTGTGTGCTTCTATTTTTCCGTGCAAGTACTTGTAGAAGTTTTATAGAATATAACGAAAATAACAATATAATTTAGATCATTTGCAATAATTCGATAATTCGTAACTAAACCATCATAAACTCATAGAATTTATAGAAATTTTTACAAAACTCTTTTTATTTCTAAAAGCACCATTCGTAACCTCAACTGCTATGTCACGTGGCGACTTTTACTAACACCAACCGTGACACTAATAACACTCTCAGCAACCACGTAGCGAAATTTTCTGCTTCGCCAACCGTGGTGCGAACTGCTATATAGGTTTAGCGACTACATTACGGAATTTATTGCATCGCAATCGTAACACAAGACACTATATCAAAATCTGAGCGACTACATTGCGGAATTTTTTGCATCGCAATCGTAACACAAGACACTATATCAAAATCTGAGCGACTACATTGCGGAATTTTTTGCATCGTGAAATGTAGCGTTGTGCTAAACTGAAACTCTGAGCGACTAGGGGCAGAATTTTCTGCATTGCTTTACCGTAGTGCTTACTCATACATAACTTTAAGGGATATACGAAAGGCTTTGAAAATCTCTTTTTTTACTTTACTAAGTGCTAATAGCACTAAATCAACTTTCTTTTGAAATTTCTTTCGAAAACATAACATATCAATTAACAACACAATTGAATATAATGTGAGTTAGTGTACTCACCTCGATTCCACGTTCGCCCACGAGCTCTAACGAGCCTCCCTCGCTCTGCTAGCCTGCTCTGAACCAACACATCATATGCTTATTCAAACTTTACTAAAATAACCTTCATTAAACTATAAATGAAGTTTGAAGCACAATGAACTCTATTAAATACTCTTTACAGTACAACTTTCTCATCTAGTTTCTAACTTGACCGAGACTTTTAAATTATGATTTCTTTGCACAAACCTTAATTATTATCACCTAGAGACACTCTGAAATGCTTAGAATAGTCACCGGAAGCCCGAAACTCAAAATCACGGGTTTTTGGACCCCTTAAACCCGAATTGAATGAACAACCCTACTCGGGGCTTCGTTTTCTTTCATTCTTTTTCTTATCCTCTTATCTCACACTCTGATCACCCGTAAAATTTCATTAAAAAAAGCTATCATTTGCTATGTCAAATCTAAGAAAAACATATTTTTTCGGGTACTTTTTGATACATATTTTTGTATCCTATATACGACTAATTCAATTCTTTCGTATCTAAAGTTCTTTTACTTAATTATAATCAAATACATTCATTTCATGCATTAAAGAATTCATCTACATTCATATTTCACATTACGACTTCATATGTGTACTATTTTAACCATAACTTCTTCAATTTTTATCGAAATCATTCCCTTCCAATTCCTATGATTTTCTATGATTTCTAGGCATGTTTTAAGGTCTAGAACAACTCCAATTAAGTTCAAATAGGTCAGATCTCTATGGTCCCTCTTTTGATTTTGTACGAATCTTAAGTTAAAGAAACTTCTAACTTTCATTAACATTTCATTCTCTTCTCTAATAAGGTTCTTCATGGATTCTAGCATCTTCACCGCTTAGTTTATTCACTAGTACTAGGGAGTCATAGGTTACAAACAAGGGCTTATAGACTAATTCTTGTCAGATTTAAAAACTGGTGCAGAGTATTCATTGCCAATCTGAGAGTAACCACTGCTACTTTGAGAACTCCCTGCATTGTTACTTATTCCCTGAAATGATCTATCAAACCTATAATAGCATTGTATGACACTATGAGCAACTCTACCAGACAACTGACAAGAGGGTCTTCCATTGAAGTTCCATCTACCATCATACTTTCCTCTTCCACTACTCCTATTGCCTTTATTCCTTTCCTTCCATCTTATTGTCCTCATGAAACAAAATGAGCACTTGCTCCACCTATCTTAGAACTAAATCCCCCATTTAATTGTTCAATCCTCTATTCATGCATTAACAAAAGATATTGAACATCTTGTAGACACATGGTATGTTTTTGCAAAGAAATCAACATCACTACAGGATCATATTCATGACCAAGTCCTCCTACAACGCTCAAGATCAAATTATGATCACTTACTTTCTCACCTGCTGCTCTTAAACTATCCCCTAACATCTTGATTTTTAGAACAAAATCAGAAATCGTGCTTGACCCCTTTTTAATAGTTTGAAGTTCATGCCTAATTTGAAGAATTTTAGCCATAGACTGTTGTGTATATAACTACTCTAAAAGCTTCTAGACCTCACACAAAGTTACACACTCAGTAACCTGTCTTATTATTCCTTGACTATTTGTTGATAACAACCAACAAAGTAGGCATTTGATCAACCTTCTTCTAGGCAGTAAACTCTTTATTGATTACTTTTTTTAACTTCATTTTTTTCATATCTCACTTTGACATATTTAGGAGGACACACCACAGTACCAAAAATAAAATCTTCAAGATCTAAGGCTCGAATAACAGGTATTACCTGTGTTTTCTATGCAATATAGTTACCTCTTTCGAGCTTGATCGGCAGAGAAAAGTTGAGAGTCTTGGCTAGTGAACGAGCATTCAAAGACTGAATTGGAGAATGAGTGGGCGAGAGATCATCCTTATTGTGTGATGATGAAAAACTAGAATCAAATGCCATTGATGCTAGTCTAGGGCTCTAATACCATGCAAAACAATGAAGAAAATGATATTTGATGATTTCGTGTAGTAAAGATTGAGAGAGAAATCAAGAATTGTATTTCATTATTATTTTCTTAAAGACAAGAAATCCAAAAAAATGAGCTTTTATACACCAAGGATTTTCCCTCTAAAACTAACTGATTGTAACAAATTGTACACCTTATCAACTAAGCTAAATGAGTGGCTGAGTGAGTGAGCTGAGTAAGCATTATGATTGACTTAGATAAGCTGACATCTAACTTAGCTAGTCTGCACCCTTCAGCTTGTACACTTGTATAAGTTTCAGAAGCTTTTGTATTACTTACAGTTTATGTTGTTACAAAAGTTATGTGAGCAACTTGAGTTTGTTCTCTAACACGATGCAAATCCTTCCAATCAAGTTTGAGTTTAGAATGGAAAAGAGTTATCCATTTGGGGCATAAAATAGTGATTTGTTTGGGGCATGAGTCAGGTTTGGGACACACCTCAAAAATTTCGGGTTGAGTTTAATAAAAATCAAACTTGATTCAATCTGATCCATTATCATCTCTAATAGCTATGACTGTCATGAAATATATATTATTGATCTAGTTGTGAACTAGTGAGTTAACTGGGGCTCATTAGAGCCTTATACTCTTGCTTAAAAATACAAATTGAAGTTTTTATTTAAAATTTAAAAGCAACTATTTTTTTTACTACTTTTAATTGAGTTTTGGTCTTCTCTGATATCATTACTTTGAGTTTGAATTGTATTTATTATCAGTTTTAAAAAAATATCCTTGTATACAAATTAAAAAAAAAAAAAATTTGAAGAGACTATACGAAAAGAGATTGAGAACACATGAGAGAGAAAGACTATGATGGAACAATAGATGATAGCATCGATGAGAAGCAAAGATTGCTTCGATGACGATGAACCGATCCGTTTTCAAGCAGTTTTGACAAAAAAAATCAAAATCATATGCAATAATTCTATATTTTCAAAAACTCATGCAAAAATTTTGTCAAATTGATATGATAAGTTTACTTGTAGTTATGACATTAATTATAAATGATGTATTGATAATCAAATAATTTAAATTATGAATTTGAGTAAATTTTTTAATAATATAATATTAATTAAAAAAAAAACGTGATGCTATTTTACCTTACTGTTACAAAAAAAATATATAACTTAAATATTTTAATTTATGATATATGATTTTACAATGTTGGTTTCGCCCTGGATGAATCGACCAAGTAGTTGACCGTTTTTATAATTGAAGTAAAATATATGGTTAATAATGTCTCTGTTATAAAATTAAAATAAATGAATATAATAAAATTAATAATCATCAGGGGCTTAAAGAGAATTTACCAGGGACTTGAGCTGATATTTGACAAGCAAAAGTGAGACAGCAGGAGAGAGGCGAGAGAAACAAAATATTAAATTCAACAAAAAGCAAGAGAGAGATAGAGGAGAGGCACAAAAAGAAAGCAGAAAATATGTTCTTTATTGCTGAGGTTACACACGTATATATAGGCAAACTGAGTCGGTTTAACCGACTTAAACAAAATATTTTATATTATTATATTATTATAATGATGCATCCAGAAACTTTTATAACACTCCCCCTTTGATGATATCATTATAATATATTTAAAATTTTCTACCAATAAAATCTAAACAAAATATATTTTATGATCTGCTGGATCTAAAATATTATAATCTTCTGAATTTAATAATATTTGGATGTGCTTAAAATGACTGCCTCATTAAAAACCTTGTCAGGAAAACCCAGTGGGATAAAAACTGATCGAAGGGAAAAAGAGTGCAGTGCACATATGTCCACATTGATTTAATATTCTCCCCCTGAAAAATACTTCAGAATTAATTATGTAATTTACATACTCGACGCATTCCAATGTCATCGTGTTGGTTCATAACTGAACCTGGCCAACAAATTTACTGAAAAAGCAATATCAGGCCTAGTACATTGTGCTAAATATAATAAGGCACCAATTGCACTTAGATATGGTACTTCTGGACCAAGTATTTGTTCATCATCTTCTTTAGGTCGAAATGGATCCTTCTTAGGATCAAGAGATCGAACAACCATAGGGGTACTCAAAGAGTGAGCTTTATCCATATTGAACCGTTTTAGGATTTTTTCAATATATGCTGATTGATGGATAAGTACTCCGTGTGATTTGTGCTCGATTTTCAAGCCGAGACAATATTTCGTTTGTCCCAAATCTTTCATCTCAAATTCTCTTTTTAAATAGTCAGTAGTTTTTCGGAGCTCTTCAGGTGTTCCGATTAAATTCATATCATCAACATAAACTGCAACAATAGCAAATCCAGATTCTGTTTTCTTTATGAATACACATGGGCATATAGGATTATTAATATATCCTTCATTTGTCAGGGATTTGCTAAGACGATTATACCACATTCGCCCAGATTGTTTTAATCCATACAAGGATCGTTGCAATTTAATTGAATAAACATTGTTGGCTTTTGATTTGTATGCTTCAGGCATCTTAAATCCTTCAGAAATTTTCATATAGATATCAGTATCGAGTGATCCATATAAATATGTTGTCACTACGTCCATAAGTTGCATTTCGAGTCCTTCTGAGACTGCTAAACTGATCAAGAATCTAAAAGTAATTGTATCCATCACTGGTGAATACGTCTCATCATAATCAATCCCTGGTCTCTGTGAGAAACCTTGTGCAACAAGCCTTGCTTTATATCTTGCAATCTCATTCTTTTCATTACGTTTTCGTACAAATACCCATTTGTATCCAACAGGTTTGACATTTTCAGGCGTTTGGACTACAGGTCCAAGGACTTTACGTTTGGCTAAGGAACTTAATTCTGCTTGAATTGCATTTTTCCATTCAGGCCAATCGTGTCTTTGTCTACATTCATTAACAGTATGTGGTTCATAATCATCGTTCATAACTGTCAAAGCTACTGTATATGAAAATATATCATCGATTATTATTTCATTATGATTCCACATACCTTCAACACAATTGATTGAAATTTCTTGATTTCCAGAATTTTGTGGCTCATCAATTGTTTGTACCTCTTTGGAGGTTTTAGTCTCTTCAGGGATTAGCAACTCTTCTGAAGTTGATCTTTCAGAGATAATAGATTTTGTCGCTTGAATATTATTTTCAGAAGAATCAGAATTTTTCATTCTCCGTTTTCGAGGAATACTATCTTTTGAGCCCATTGGTCTACCACGCTTCTGGCGTGCAGTAGATGATTCATTTGCTGCGTTCTGATTACATTGTTCTACAGGAACAATTATTCTAGCTGGTGTATTGGCAGCTGGTATGTATGATTTTATCACTTTAGCAGCATCAGTAAATGCATCTGGCAACTAATTCGCAATCATCTGAAGATTAACTATTCTTCGTACCTCACTTTCACATTGGGTAGTGCGGGATCCAAATGAGATATTGTTGTCTCATTCCATGATATCTCATTTTTCTCTCCAATAGTGATATTTTTCTTATGCTTCTCTTCAGGAGAAATTTTTCCTCCCCCTAATGGTGGGAAAGTTGTCTCGTCAAAATGACAATCTGCAAAACGGACAGTAAAAAGATCATCTGTCAATGGTTCAAGATATCTGATAATTGAAGGTGAATTAAAACCAACATATATTCTCAAATGACGTTGGGGTCCCATTTTGGTTCTTTGAGGAGGAGCAATAGGGACCTGTACGGCACAACCAAAAATGTGTAAATGAGAAATATCAGGTTGGTGCCCAAGTACAAGTTGTAATGGAGAGTACTGGTGATAAGCTGCAGGCCTAAGTCGAATCAATGTTGCTGCATGTAAAACAGCATGTCCCCAAGCAGAAACCGGTAATTTGGTTTGTAACAATAAAGTTCTAGCAATCACCTGGATACGTTTGATGAATGATTCTGCTAGACCATTCTGGGTATGTACATGTGGGACTGGATGTTCAACATCAATTCCGATTGATGTGCAATAATCATCAAATGTTTTTGATGTAAACTCACCAGCATTATCTAGTCGTATACTCTTGATTGGATAATCTGGAAATTGTGCTCGGAGTCTAATGATTTGAGCAAGCAATCTAGCAAAAGCAATGTTACGACTGGATAATAAACATACATGTGACCACCTTGCTGATGCATCAATTAATACCATAAAATAACGGAATGGTCCACTGGGTGGATAAATGGGTCCACATATATCTCCTTGTATTCTTTGCAGGAAAGATGGAGATTCAAAACCAACCTTAGAAATAGATGGTTTAATTACCAATTTTCCTTGTGAACAGACAGTGCATATATTGTCATTGGATAATAGAATCTTCAGGTTCTTTAATGGGTGCCCATGAGAATTTTCAATGATTCTACGCATCATCGTAGATCCTGGATGACCAAGACGGTTATGCCAAAGTCGAAATGTTATTGGTTTTAAGAGCTTTTGGCTTGAAACCACATAAGTTTCAATTGATCTCATAATTGTATAATAAAACCCAGAAGAGAAAGCTCTGAGTTTTTCTACAATTAGCTTCTGGCCTGAGATAATTTTAATGATGCATAAATATTCAACATTCTTCTCATTTGTAGTTTCAATATGATATCTGTTACTATGTATATCTTTGAAACTGAGTAGATTTCTTCTAGATCTACTAGAGTATAATGCACCATTTATATATAATTTAGTACCATTTGTCAATAAGATTATGGCTCTTCCAGAACCTTCAACCAGATCTGCAGGACCTGATATAGTATTTACCTTAGCTTTGGCTACTGTCAAATTTGAGAAATATTTCTTATTCTGAAGAATAGTATGTGTTGTTGCACTGTCAACAATACATATATCTGCACCTTCCTTTTTGAGAATAGATAATTCATTCATATCCGTCTTTCATCAGATAAACCATATGTTAGTACATCATTGATAACAAAATATAAAGCAAAATAAGTTATCTTACTTCTGGAAGATTACAAAAATATGTACTAACATAACAAAAGTTAATATGACTATATTAACTAGGAAACTTTCTAATTGGTATGGATATCTCTATCACCAATTGAGTAATCCACTTTTCCATCCGTATTATCAAGAAAGTCCGATAAGTCCAGGCTTGTGATATCTACAGGATCATCACTTTGATCTGCAAAATTTGTATCAATTTTCTTTTCCTTCCCCTTTACAGAGGCTTGATACAGATCAACCAAATGCTTAGCCGTACGACAGGTACGAGACCAGTGTCCAGACATACCACATCTGAAACAAACATCTTCATAATTTTTAAGGGCCTTTTTCTCTGCATTTTTGCCCTTGTTATGTTTAGCATTATAAACATTCCACTTTTGAGAGATGTTTTTTTGGTTTCGATTATTTGAAAATTTATACCCACCACGACCATGATTACCACGTTCGCGTCCACGTCCACGGCCTTTACTTGTATTAGCATTTGCTTCTGGAAGTGCAACTGCGCCAGCAGGGCGGAGTTCATGATTTTTCATCAGAAGCTCATTATTTTGTTCTGCCACTAAGAGACATGAGATTAATTCAGAGTATTTTGTAAACCTGCGTTCTCTATATTGCTGCTGCAGGAGCACATTAGATGCATGGAAAGTAGTATATGTCTTTTCCAACAGATCTGCATCAGTCAGTTTTTCACCACACAAGTTCAGCTGTGAGGTTATCTTAAACAGGGCAGAATTATAATTAGCGACTGATTTAAAATCTTGGAGTCTTAAATTACTCCACTCATGCCGGGCTCTGGGGAGGACAACGGTTTTCTGATGGTCATACCTGTCCTTTAAATTTTTCCACAAAGTCAGTGGATCTTTAATTGTGAGGTATTGAGTCTTCAGGCTCTCATGTAAATGGCGGGGGATAAAGATCATTGCAGTTGCTTTATCCTGTAGAGATGTTTCATTATTATCTCTAATTGTATCAGTTAAGCCCTTGGACTGCAGATACAGCTCTACATCAAGGATCCATGAAAGATAATTATTTTCTGATATATCCAGTAGAGCAAATTCTGATTTTGCGATATTTGACATGACTATACACATAAAATATCACAATTAGTGACATAATCAAAATGATATATTTGAAACTTCAGGTTGCCAAAAATTTCATTTATATTTTTAGAACTTCAGGTCAAAAATAATAACTTCAGGTTTTAACAATAAATATTTAGAACTTCAAATTCCATTGATTAAAATCCAGAACTTCAGGTTCTAGTACATTATAAATTTAAGAGAATAAAATACATAAAATATAAATATATAACAGAGATAACAAATCAATTAATTAATAATATATTGAGTCGGCATAGACGTGCATGAAATACATAATAAAAATAGTAAATAATAATAACAGAGCTGCACATATAGTATGTAACAATAAGTAAATAAATAAAATTAAATAGTTAGATCTGTAATGCATGATAATAATAATTGAGTCGGTAGAGCCGTACATTGGTTGAGTCGACAGAGCCGTACATTGATTGAGTCGGCAGAGCCGTACATTGATTGAGTCGGCAGAGCCGTACATTGGTTGAGTCGGCAGAGCCGTACATTAATTGAGTCGGCAGAGCCGTACATATATTGGGTTGGCATAGCCAAACTTCTCAGTTAGAGTTAAAGTCAGAATATCAAGAACTTCAGGTTCAAGATCGTGCTGATAACGTGTTATAAAATTAAAATAAATGAATATAATAAAATTAATAATCATCAGAGGCTTAAAGAGAATTTACCAGGGACTTGAGCTGATATTTGACAAGCAAAAGTGAGACAGCAGGAGAGAGGCGAGAGAAACAAAATATTAAATTCAACAAAAAGCAAGAGAGAGATAGAGGAGAGGCACAAAAAGAAAGCAGAAAATATGTTCTTCATTGCTGAGGTTACACACGTATATATAGGCAAACTGAGTCGGTTTAACCGACTTAAATAAAATATTTTATATTATTATATTATTATAATGATGCATCCAGAAACTTTTATAACTCAAATATATATGTGTGTATATATATATATATGTGGTTAATAATGGCCAAACAAAGTTGACTCGGTGTATCAATTTATTTATTTATTTTTTTTAAGTTGACGCAATGTACCCTTTTACATCCGAACACTGAGGTAATGATTGGAACCAGCGACGGACCCACTGTGGGGCCAGGGGGGCACGTGCCCCCTTAAAATTTAAAAAAAAAAATCGATAAATTTATTGCATAAATCCAAAACAGTAAAAAAAAAACAAAACAAAACAAAAACAAATCTGATATAGGCAATAGGCTGCACTGTTGCACATAGTATACGCGCACTGTTGCAGTCAGCGTAACATAGTAAGCAATTTCTCTTTTTTTAATTATTTGTTACTTTTTATTTAATTATTTATTTTTTCTATTTCTAATAAAATTAACTTACTTTCCTATTTCTTATTCATATTAGACTTAGTTTCCTACTTCTAATATTTTTCCTACTTCTAATTAATTAATATTTTCTTTTTTCAATTTTATTATTTTAATTCTCTTCTATATAAATACTATTTACATTGACAATTTATAATTTTAACGAATTATTTTTTTTTCTTTTTCTCCTCATCTTCATCTGGCATCTCTTTATTTTCACTTTGATATCTTGTGACTTATCGGGTTAGTCTCCTAAATTAATTATTTTTTTAATTAATTTTTTAAGTTGACGCAATGTACTTTTTCATCCGAACACTGAGGTAATGATTGGAACCAGCGGCGGACCCACTGTGGGGCCGGGGGGCACGCGCCCCCCCTGAAATTTTTTTTAAAAAAAAGCGATAAATTTATTGCATAAATCCAAAACAGCAAAAAAAACCAAAACAAACAAAAACAAATCTGATATAGGCAATAGGCTACACTGTTGCACATAGTATACGCGCACTGTTGCAGTCAGCGTAACATAGTAAGCAATTTCTCTTTTTTTTCTTTTTTCTTTTTTTAATTATTTGTTACTTTTTTATTTAATTATTTATTTTTTCTATTTCTAATAGAATTAATTTACTTTCCTATTTCTTATTCCTATTAGACTTAGTTTTCTACTTCTAATATTTTTCCTACTTCTAATTAATTAATATTTTCTTTTTTCAATTTTATTCTTTTAATTTTCTTCTATATAAATACTATTTATATTGACAATTTATAATTTTAACGAATTATTTTTTTTTTCTTTTTCTCCTCATATTCATCTGGCATCTCTTTATTTTCACTTTGACATCTTGTGACTTATTAGGTTAGTCTCCTAAATTAATTATTTTTTTAATTAATTTATTTTTTAATAATTTAAATTTAATATATATCTTATCAATAAATCCTAAAATCTTAAACTTTAAATTATTGTATTAAAATTATCCATGTATAATGTATTGTCATGATTCAATTATATATATATGTAATATTGTTTACTTTATAACTTTATTTTATTTAGAATCAATAAATTATTATTGAATTTTTATAAAAAAAAATTATTATGTTTTTATTTGTTCACTGTTGCAGTCAGCTATTTCTCCCCTTCTTTTTTTTTAATTATTTATTATTTTCTTATTCAATTATTTATTTTTTCTTTTCCTAATAGGATTAACTTACTTTCCTATTTCTTACTTTTATTAGACTTAGTTTTCATACTTCTAATATTTTTCCTACTCCTAATTAATTAATATTTTCTTTTTTCAATTTTATTCTTTTAATTCTCTTCTATATAAATACTATTTACATTGATAATTTATAATTTTAGTGAATTATTTTTTTTTTCTTTTTCTCCTCATATTCATCTGATATCTCTTTATTTTTCACTTTGACATCTTGTAACTTATCAGGTTAATCTCCTAAATTAATTACTTTTTTAATTTATTTATTTTTTAATAATTTAAATTTAATATATATCTTATCAATAAACCTTAAAATCTTAAACTTTAAATTATTGCATTAACATTATCCATGTATAATGTATTGTCATGATTCAATTATATATATATATATGTAATCAATATAGCTTTATTTTATTTAGAATCAATAAATTATTATTAATTTTTTTTAAAAAAATTTGTTATTATGTTTTTATTTGTTATGAAATAGTTATAGAGAGATATATGAAAAGAAAATCATCACTTGAGTTTGAATCATCTTCTTTAAAGAAAAATTGTGTTGAAGTCAATTTTTCAGATCTTCCTGTTGATCCAGGGTTTCGAACTAAAATATGGGATTATGATCCTAATGTCCGTGAGTAAGTTCAAAGAGCATATCTATTAAAAGGTCCTCGTCAACCTCGAGAACACAATTTTCCTATGAGATCTTTTGGACAAAAGTCTAGGCGATTCAACACTGTTTGGTTTACTGAATATTCGACTTGGTTAGAGTACAGTATAGCAAAACATGCAGCATATTGTCTAAGTTGTTATCTTTTCAAACCAGATATTGAAAAACAAGCGGGTGGTGACTCTTTTGTTAGTGAAGGGTTTACAAATTTGAAGAAGATAGATTCGTTAAGGCAGCATGCTAAAAGTAGTGCCCATAAAGATGTTTGGAGCAAATGTGAAGATTTATTAAATTAGAATCAACATATTGAGTCAACTATTAACAAATAGTCAGATCAAGCTCGAATTGAGTATCGAACTCGCTTACGTGCTTCAATTGATTGTAGTTGTTTTCTTTTACGGCAAGGGCTTCCATTTCGAGGACACGATGAATCAAAAAATTCTAGCAATAAAGGTAATTTTCTTAAACTTTTACATTGGCTATGTGCTCAAAATGAGAACGTAAAAGCTGTGACACTCAAAAGTACTCCTGAAAACTTAAAAATGACGACACCTAAGTTTCAGAAGGATATAGTAAGTGCTAGTTCAAGTGAAATTATTAATGCAATTATTAGAGATATTGACAATTCATTGTTTTCACTTATTGTAGATGAATCTCATGATATATCTTCCAAAGAGCAGATGGCTATTGTATTGCGATATGTGGACAAGAATTGTAATGTAATTGAGCGTTTTGTTGGCATTGAGCATATTACTGATACTTCTGCACTCTCACTTAAAACGGCTATTGATTCTTTTTTTTTAAGATATGGATTAAGTATTTCTAGATTACGAGGACAAGGTTATGACGGAGCAAGTAATATGCGAGGTGAATTTAATAGACTTAAAACACTTATTTTAAAAGAGAATGAGAGTGTTTTTTATGTGTATTGTTTTGCCCATCAACTTCAATTAGCTCTTGTTGCTATGGCGAAAAATCATATAGATATTATTGGTCTTTTTTATTGGATTACTCAGGTGGTAAATATTATTGGAGCATCTGCTAAACGTTGCGATATTCTTTGAGAAAAACAAGCAACTAAAGTCTTTGAAGCATTAGAGAACGATGAGCTTTCAAGTGGACGAGGTTTAAATTAAGAAACTAGTCTTAAGAGACCAAGTGATACACGTTGGGGCTCACATTATAGTACTATAATTAGAATAATTTTCATGTTATTTTCTATTGTAGAGATACTTGATATGTTAGTAGATAATGGATCGAATCAGGAGCAAAAATATGAATCAAAGCTTTTATTGGATGCAATAGAAACATTTGATTTTATTTTTAATCTTCATTTGATGAGAACAATATTGAGAGTTACACATGAGTTGTCACTTATATTACAAAAAAAAGATCAAGATATTGTCAATGTCATGACCTTAGTAAAAGCATGTAAAGAACGACTTCAGACAATGAGAGAAAATGGATGGTATTCTTTCTTGAAGCAGGTTTTCATTTTTTGTGAAAAACATAAAATCCAAGTTGTTAACATGGATGATTTGTTTATGCCTCAAGGGAGATCAAGGCGTAAAACTCAAGAGATAAACAATATACATCATTATCGAGTAGACTTGTTTTATGCTGTATTAGATTTGTTTTAGAACTAAATAATCGGTTTCCGGAGACAAATACTAAGTTGCTTCTTTGTGTTGCATGTCTTAGTCCAAGAGATCAATTTCGTGCATTTGACAAACAAAAACTGATTCAACTTGCTCAATTTTATCCAAAAGACTTCTCCTCTACTGAACTTTTGGCACTTGAAGATCAACTTAAGAATTATATTACAGTCATGCGCTCTAATATTGAATTTTTAAAATTAAATAGTCTTACAGATTTGACTCAAAAGATGGTTGAGAAAAAACAAGATAAGGTTTTCTCATTAGTTTACTTGCTCTTCACATTGACATTATTACTACCTGTTGTAACTGCTAGCGTTGAAAGAGTATTTTCTGCTATGAATATTGTAAAGACTGAATTACGTAATCGAATGGGAGATCAATGGTTAAATGATAGCTTGCTTGCGTATGTGGAGAAAGACGTTTTTGATAAAATTGATAAAGAAGTTATCATGAAACGATTTCAAGATATGAAGTCTCGTCGAGGAAGATTATAATTTTATGTAATTTATTTTTTTCTTTTTTATTTATTTTAATGATTTCATTGTGATTTTTAAGCATATGACTATTTGTTTTGCCTAAATATAATGTATGTTTTATTTTATTTAAACTATATAGCGTTATTGAATATTGTTTTACATAAAAACATTACACATTTAGTATATTCTTAATTTTGGATATTTTTATTATTTTATTTATGTGCCCCCCCTGAATAAATTTTCTGGGTCCGCCACTGATTGGAACACAATTTTCTTTTATGATCCCTGAACTCTGATCATTTAAAGGGAAAAAATTGTTATTATTACCCATCAGAATGATTTAAACACCCATTTTTTAAAAAGATTTACATGATAAAATTATTCTTAAATAAATTATAAAGAAGGAGAAACACATGTTAATAAGAAAATTTATTTAATTTTGATAGTTAAAATAATTTTCTTTTTTAATTTTAAGTTAATAAAATAAACAAAAATCTATGAATATTTATAATAGAAAACTTATACAAGACAAGTCTATGAATATTACATATATCAAATAATTCTATAATTTTTTTTTAAATACAAAACACTATTTTTATTTTCTTTATTCATCTAAATATTAAACATAAAATAAAGTCTCATTTTTTATGAAAAATTTGGTGACTTCAATATTCAAGCATAGTTTCTTCTTATTCTTTTTGATAAAGTGTAAAATTAGAGTTAGAGTTAAAAATTTATGTTTAAGATAAAAAAGGAAAGAATAAAGATAGAAATTTTATTTTCAATAAATATAATGAATGTTATTAAAATAGGATTAATATTGATACATTTATGGGTGCTTATATTAATATGTAAAATTTTAAATTTAATTAATGGATAAATTAATAATTTGAGTGTGGAAATCATATTTATAGGTGGTAGTATTTGAAAAATATATATATACATTTTACTTCCGAAAATGATCAAGTTTTGTAACTAAGTTTGAGGGAGGTGGGTTTGGACAAATTCAGTAAGTATTCAATGAACTGAATAAATATTTTTTAATGAATTTTAAGAATTATAGTTCCAGAAAGTTTGAGAATACATTAAATTAAACTATAGCTCAACCAAACTTACATGTTAATTTAAATATCTTGAGACCCATTAATACTTGCCTAAAAACACAAAATTATCATAGAGAACAAGAAAAATCTAATATATTCACACACACATATTTTATATATATCTTAAATTGACATGTAAGTTTGGTTTTTCTTATGAATATATAAATTAAAAAGAAAAAAAGAAAAAAGAAAAAAGAGAGAGTAATACTTTAGTTATTTAACGTTCTTTTGAAATGACATTCATAATGCAAATGGTTAATAAGTTTCGCATTTATTAAATACTTAAAATAGATTGTATCTCGTAAAAGAAAAGAAAAATCATTTTTTGGTAGAAATTTATGTGTATATAACGCTTTAAATGGTGTAATAGAATTAATTAAATTATGTCACATGATACAATAATCATATATCAACGTCTTTCTATTTATTAAAAAATACAATTTGGATAAAAGATACATGATATATATCTATAACATTCAACTTTTTTTCCCAATTTACATCCTATTATTATTTTTAATATCATATATTTTTTATATCCACTCTTATATCATATGTCAAATAGTTAGTATAATTTTTCTTTATATTCATGATAAATATTTATATCTTTTCTCTCTCTCTTTCTCTCCCTCTGTCTCTCTCTATATATATAAAATTTTCAAACCACGAGTATATTAATTAAATTTTTCCCAAACAGACAACAAAACACTAAGGATCCGTAAGGACCTGTTTTGCGGACTGGTTATTTGTGGGATGGATTAGAAATTACAAGGAAAGAGAAGTTGTCCTTCCCAATCCCAAGTAGGCCCCCCGCATAATTTCCGATAGGAGCAAAAGTTTGAAACCCATCAACACTGGTAGGTTTCAGGAATCCTGACCATTCAGGAATTTTTTTTATTATTAT
This sequence comes from Dimocarpus longan, assembly GCA_022984855.1. Lineage (NCBI taxonomy): Eukaryota > Viridiplantae > Streptophyta > Magnoliopsida > Sapindales > Sapindaceae > Dimocarpus > Dimocarpus longan. The sequence goes on along the minus strand of CM041015.1, from coordinate 4,505,616 downwards.
TTTATTTTTAATACTTTTTAATAAATATAATAAATTAATAATTATAATATTAAATATATTTATAATTATGAATTTATTTAAAATAGTTTTATAAAATAAAATTTTTTAATATTAATTATTTTAAAATGCATTATATTTAATTAATTTTAATTTTTATTATTTATGTTAAATATATTTAAAAATCATTCAAATATTTTTATTTAAAATTAATTCAATTTAATATTAAATTATTTTAACCAAATCTAATGTAATCCCAACTATATTAAATGTGTTATAATATTTATCCAATTTGATCAACTTTTATTTTATTCAATCTCATCAAATCTGATTAAATCTAATTTCACCAAATCCTATCGTATTCAATTCTACACATCCGACGAGATCTAGTACAGCATTTCGTCAATAATTTGTTGCACAAGTGTCAACAAAAAACGGGGCCTAATACAACATTTCCTCAGTAATTTATTGCACAAACGTCAACCAAGTAGGATACACTGAATGTGTTGTTGGCTTGGTGCTCGCTTTGCATGTCGGGGAGAAATTGGCAAATTATTTTTGCCGCAAGTAGTGTTGTCCACTCAATCTCTGTTTCCGTGTCATTTTGTCTTGTAATCTGTTATATGAAAAAAAATATTTTATAGTTTTTGAAGGGTCGTGTTTCACGTTTATTATTATTTTATCGCTAGAGTTCACGCCTCCTTTTATATGTTGAGAGAGGATATTTAATTAGATGCATTTATTTCATTATTCTCTCATTGTAAAATGATAAACGTTATTTCATTTAAATAAAATCTTTTAAATATCTAGACTTCAGTTTGCTTAAAAAAAATTCTTTCAAATATCACCATTAAATCTTACTTTAATATTATATCTCCTTGGGTGAGATCAGATCTTAATTTTAATCGACCCACCCTAAACTTGATCCTAAATTTTGGTGGGATGCCCCAACCCACCCCGTGTCTCAAACAGATCACTACTTTTAATCTCCACCCACTTGAACCAAATTGTGTGTGATTTATCCTAAATCCGACTCATTTGATCCAATTTAGTTTTTAATTAATGATATAATTAATATTAAAAAAATATACAAACAAAAATATACATTTAAACTTACAATAATTCAATCTTTACTCTAATATAACATTACATTTATATAATTATCATTACAAACTTCATAGACAATTAAATTCTTTAAATACAAAAACAAAACCGATTTGCAATAATTACATATTGCTTTGTTGTTGCCACCTACTCTTTCCTTTCTAAAATGATTCCATATAAGTGACCTTGATCTTGAGCAATCTAGTTCACTAGAAGAATTCGTCAGTGCATGTAAATCATTTAGTACGTCTTCATCTTCCAAATTAGGTGTAGACATGGTTTGAACAATGATTAAAAATAAATATTTAATATTAGTTAAAAACACACTAAAATTACAATCATAAAAACACCTCAAACAAACCTAAACTACAAACAGCACTAGCCGTGGTGCACCCAGATGGTTATTTTTGAGGGGATACTTAATAACAAAATAAAATAAAATAAAAATTAAATATAAAAATAATTACACTTCGCTCATCTCTAATTACTCATGAATCTTATTTATCTTTATGAATCTTTGGACCACTTTCTTACAAGCTCACTCTTCTTTACTCAAACTTTATTGATTCTCATTTGAAATATATGAACAAAAGAATAAAAGAACTTTCAAAGTATATTTTTTAAAAACTTCAATTTAGTTTCAAATAATACAAATGTTTGGTAGTTTTTTAAATAAATCCACAACATTTATCAAATAATAAAGGAGGTGTGAGGGAAATCCAAAAGATTAAAAATTTTTAAAAATTAGTTAATAATTTATGTAAATATGATATAATTTGTGATAAAAAAAAAAAAGTTATTGATAAATGCGTAAAACTGTTAATAGAATAACATATGGTGAAGTCAAACTACCACAAATTTCAGGTTTAGTCTGCTTGGTTAGAGTTATATTTTTGAACCAGGCTTCGAAACCCCCACCGTAACACTCTGCATGCTTTTGAAGGAAATGTTGCAGTTTTCATAGGGAATGGAATCGAACCCGTACAGTACCGCATAAAATATGAACTCCATGCCTTCAGTACACTTCCATTTTTTTAATACAATTTACTTCGACTATTATGTATAACAATTTATTTATAAATATATAATGACTAAGATTATAGACTTAACCAATTTTCAAAAAATTTTAAGTGGAGCACGTTACCCGTTTGGACCTAAGGTAGGTCCACCTCTGAGCACTAGAACATATCTAAATAATTTTTACAACCAACAAATACACAAATGATTCCAAACTACCACAAATAAGTAGAAGGACATACACAAAAATGTACATAAATAATTACAAACACAAATAATTCTCAAACATAGAGACATACACAAAAATAATTTTGTCGATACAAAAATCGAATAATTTTTTATGTTTCTTGATCCCTATAAACATGCAACCGCAAATAATTTTTTATGTTTCTTGATCCCTATAAACATGCAACCACAAATAATTACAAAGACATACACAGAGATATTCACAAATAAATACAAACACAAATAGTTTTGTCAAACAAAGAGACATACACAAAAATAATTTTGTCAATACAAAAAAAAATTACAAACAACCACAAATAATTTTTTCTATTTGTTGATTCCTAGTAATTTTTGTTAGGATTTGTGTTCCAAAAGCTTGTATTAAATAAATAATAAAAAAATATATTTTTATTTTATTCAATTTATGTGTATTTATAAAATATTTACTTCATACGAATATCATTCAATGTTCATGATTACTTGTGTAGTTTCAAACTAAGTATATCAGTATTATATACAAAAAGATTTAGTTTGAAATCAGTATATTAGAATCCATAAAAACAAAAAAAAGTTAAGTACTTTGTTTATGATAAATCTACAGTTACGATCTATTTTATATTTGATATTATGATCTTATCTAGGATAGTTCATTTTGTAATATGGAAATGAAAGTACTTTATATAATAGAGATTATATAAGACTCGACTACGATAAAAATGAATTTCTTATTAATATCTATTAAATAAAAAAAATATATTTATGGATCTGATGATCATATATGAATTTATTTTAATCCTGAATGTATTATAGATTTTTATTTATTGGTTCATATATATTTTTTTCATTTACATGGGTAAGATTGTTATAGAATTACATTTAATAAGTTTCGTACTTTGGAGATATGATTTAATAAGTAGTTAAGAATATTCTATACAATAGTGGAATCTACTCCGTCTTATGAGAAATAGATGAGTAGTTTTCTCAAGTATTAATTCGAATTTTGAACAAAAAAGGCATTCGACATTTAATTATATTTTATTAATTTTGTTTTTTTGATTGGCTATTTTATGAGCATATTTTTTAGATTATATTGTAAGGATATAAATCGCACGTCTAACGAAAATATTTTTAATTTGTAACAATCAATTGTTTATGAACTAATTGAGAGACATTAATTCATAAATACTTAGGATAAACGCCATGTTCTAGAATTTGTGTGATGTTCATATTCTTCTAGTCCATAATGGGTTCCTATTATTAAGCCTAAGTAAACGTTATTTTATGTTATAATTAAGAATATAGATATTTACATAGACACCATATGACTTACATATAAACTAACGAAGAATTAATACGATATGCAGTATAGTCATTACCTTATTGTATTGTTTATAAGTAAACAAAAAGATAAATTCATAAGTTGTTATAGATTATTATTTATTAGATAATTAATGGTATTTATAAGAACAACATATAATTAGAAAGGTACAACAGACTTTACAATCTAGTTTTTATTGTAAACTATTTGTGAATAATTGAACCATGTACAATGATTAAAACGATAGAAATTAAAAAATTCAAAATGTGTAAAATATATACAATTTTTAAAGTATTACCTTAGGTTTTTGGTGGATTACCTTTAAGGTTAATAATAATGAATTATAAAATTAAAGAGTTTTAATTAATAATTTCGATATTATTAGAACTCAAAATTGTAGATTTATTTTGTCCTCTTCCATTGCAGTAACGAAGTTGGAGTCCCAATATACTTATATTTTAAATATATATATATATATATATATATATGGAGTACTTCCTAATTCATTACAAGAATAAATATCCAAAATGCATAAATGATATTTAGCATATTTCTAAGACATTCGGTATATGTCTATTTTTTTCTTAACAAAAAGATAATACTTAGAAATCGTTTTTTTTTTTTTTTTTAATGTACCAATAAGTCTATAACCTACTCATTAGCGAGGGCGTTGAACAAAATTAAACAAGATAAAATACTAAAAAGAAAACATGAAAAAGAGAGGAAACTTAAGGAGGCTTTATTATATTATAAAGTTTCTTTATTGTTTTTATTTATGTGAAAATTTTAATTTAGTCCCTAATATTTGGTAAAATATTTCTTTTTTAATAACGTTTACATTTCGAATTTCCGTCATCTCTAACGTTTCGAAAATATATCAATTTAGTCATTCTGTTAATCAAATATTTGTCAACTTTAATAGGAAAATGGTTAATTTGATCATGTTAACTTGAATATATTTATATATTTTTAACATATATATTTAATATAATATACATATTTTTATATTTTTAATTCAATAATAAATATATTTTTAAGTTTTTTAAAAAAAAAAAAAGAAAAAAAAAAAGAGATTTTTATGGGAGACCAAAAAACTGGTCTCTCATGGAGATCATTCTCCTTCCGACTAGAGAAACCAAAAAACTGGTAGCTATCACCGGATTGGAGACCAGGTCTCCTGCCTGATCTCTACTGGTCTCTAGTGAGGAGACCAACATTGGTCTCCAGCGATGGAGACCAACTGGTCTCCATTGTCGGAGATGCAATAGAGTGCCATCGTGTCTTCGGCGTCTGGAAACCAACTGGTCTCCATTGCTGGAGACCAGATTTCTTCTCCGACGATAGAAACCAATCTCCAATGGTGGAGACTGCTTGAAAATGGCGCTGCCATCTGCTATCTCATTTTTTTTTTTTTAATTCACATAATTTTTTAAATTTGCATAAACATTTTTTTTTTTTTTTTAGATTTGGAAGATATTTGGTTTGATGTTAAATGTTTAATTTGGACAATGTTGGTTTGATGAAAATAATGGAGATGAGGATTTTGATGAATGTAGAAGATAAAATTGAAGATGAGAAAGATGGTGAGAGGTAAAAGATGAAGAAGATTTTTTTTTTATTATAATTAAAATATTTATTAATAATAAATTGAATTAAAAAAATTGATTTAATGATGTATCACAATTTGATTTGAATGTGATAAATGATAATTTTGTAATAATAGAGATGATTATTTTGCAATTATCAGTTTTTAAAAAGATAATTACATCATTTTAACTATTTTAAATTATATCAAAAGTAAATCTGTCTTTTTGCCCCATCTGTCACATTTGACTGTTATTTTTTTGGTAAACGTTAGAGATGATAAAAATTTAAAATGCAAATGTTAATAAAAAAATAATATTTTATCAAACGTTAAGAATTAAATTAAAATTTCTCCTTTATTTATTTTACAATATTGATATATAATTTAGATATTTTTTCTTCCTCAATGTTTAGCGGGGCCATGTGAATATATGATATAGAAAGAAAGAAAAAAATTTCAAATCAATAATTGTTGAGTTTTGCTAAAATATGGCCTGACAATTTTTCTTAAAAAATAAATCTCATATTTATTATTATTTTTTAAACTGCGAAAAGGTCAATGAGTATTTTTTAAACAATTTCTCTTCCACCATTTATAATAAAATGTTTACAATTTAACCTCCATCTTTGTCATTTTTTCTTAATAAATAAATCTCATATTTATTATTATTTTTTGATTGTCTCATATTTATTATTTTATGATATAAAAAACGAACAATAACTTATTGAAATAATAAATATAATTTTTTTATTCATCGTTTTTATCTAGAGTACAAACAATAACACATAATTAGTTTTTATTTACTCGATTAATTTATATACGTTTAATTATAAAGATAATGTTTTATATAAGTACAAACAAAACAAACCATAATTAGTTTTTATTTACCTAATTAATTTAAATATGTTTAACTTTAAAGAGGTTGTTTGTGTATAATTAGTTTAGAATGGTTTCAAGCTAATGTGATCACCTATATATTTTTATTTTTTTTTAAAAGATAAATTGTTTGATAACTTTTATTTAATAAAACTGTAATAAAGTTTGTGAGTATTTTTAATGAAACTTTCTCTTTCCGCCTTTAAAATATTTTAGCCTCTAGCTTTACCATTATTTCTCAAAATAGGCGTCAATAATTAGAAAAACAAATAAATCTCATATTTATTACTTCATGAATAGAAATCTGTGAACAATGTATTGAAATAATAAATATATAATTTATATTAGGTTTTTCAATCTAGCGCACAAACAACCCATAATTAGTTTTAATTTGCCTAACTGATTTAACTGCTCTTATTTACCCACAATGTACAAACAATCCATGTGTAACAATGTATTGAAATAAATATATATAAATTTTTATTAGTGTTTCGATCTACGCATGAGAAACCCATAATTAGTTTTTAGACAAAAAAAAAAAAATCAAAAATCAAAAATAGCCTTTTAAGAAAGGGAGTTAAATTGTTTTCCCCTCCTCACGATAGTTTTTTAGTTTTTAGAACACATGTACCCTCAACTAATTTCAAAATTACACCCATATATACTTTTTTTTTTTAATTTGAATTAAAAAACAAAAAAAAAAAGAAAAACATCCTCCATTGATGATCAAGATTGTTGGTGGCAGTGCTTGTAGGGTTATCGTTGCTGACCATATGAAAATTTGTACAAGATTCTCGTAAAAATAATAGTTGTGTGCAAGAACCTTGCTCAAAAGTCATCTTGTTGGCATTGTTGGATAAAAATTTGAGCGAGATTCATACACAAAATTTCATTTTTTTGTATGAATTACATTTAAAATTCTGGCTGCATTGGAAAAATAATTGTGAGATGCACTCATAAAATATTAATTTACGTGAATCTTATCCAAAATTCACACCGATCGAAAGTGTGGAGAAGGAGGAGATTGGAAATGGAGATGACACTGAAAAATCAGAGACGACATGAGGAGCTCGAAGACGATGCGAGGATCGAGGATAGACATGACCACGGTTCGGTTCGAACGGAACCATGTCTTCAGAATCGGAACCGAAACAAAGGTTCCGGTTCCAGTTCTGACCGCTACTTTAGCGGTTCCAGTTCCGGTTCTTTAAATAATAGAATCGGAACCGTCGGTTCAAAGAACCGGTGAAACCGAAACCGCTTTGAACCGGCGGTTCCGGTTTAGTTCCGATTCTAACAAAAAAAAAAAAAAAAAAACTGCATTACTTTTTTTAAAAAAAAAATTTAAGTGACAATTTGTCACCTTTTTTTACATTTTACCCCCTCCCCTTAATTTCTCTTTAACCCCTCCCTTTTCTCTATAAATACCATTTCCATTCTTAATTTCTTCTCACACCTATCTCCCTCAATCTCAACTCTCTTTCTCTCCATTAATCTCAACTCTCTCTCAATTTTAACTCTTAGTTTCAATATTCTCTTAATTCTCAATTTTAATTTCCTTTAATTTTTTTTAATTATATCTATAAATTATAATTTTCAATTTATTGTTAGAAGTTTCAAATTCTTAATTTATTATTTTTAAATTTTAAAATCTTATTTTATTATTTTTAAATTTCAAATTGTAAATTTATTTTTAAATTCAATCAAAGTTCAAATAATTAAATTTCTTATTTCTTTTGTGTATAAATTTATTTTTTTAATATCAAAATATAGTTTAATATTAATTTTTAAATTTTATTTTTATTTGAAAAAAGGTTCCGGAACCAGAACCGAAACCGTTATATTACCAGAACCAGAACCGGAACCTGAACTAGAACCGTTGGTTCCAGAACCGAACCGGAACCATTTTATCTCTATTAAGGCTCCGGTTCTAGTTTTTTCAGAACCGGAACCGTCGGTTCGGAATCGAAATCGGAACCGAACCGAACCGTGGTCATGTCTGATCGAGGATGTTAGATCTTATGATGGCCTAATAGAGGTCGGTCGACCTTTATTAGATTTGATGGAAAGCACTGGACCCCTTCGTGAAATTCTCCATCGCTGGCAATGGAGTTATTTGTTTTTTATATACTTTTTTTTTTCATTTAAAAACTGTTAAAATAATATAAATCATTTAATAGTAAAAAATCTAAAACAATTAATAGTGACTAAAAACTTAAACTCCTTTTCTCAAATGACTATTTTTGTGTATTTTACCTAGTTGTTTATTTGCCTAATTGATTTAAATATTTTTAGTTTTAAAGAGATTTTTTTTTTTCTTATGTTTGTCAAAATTCTAGGATGGTTTTATCCTACTATGATCACCTACTTGTTTTTATTTCGATTTGTATAAAAAAAAAAATTGTTCAATAAAATTTTATGTAATAAAATGATTAAAAGGTCTGTGAGTATTTTTAAAAAACTCTCTTTTTCAGCCTTTAAAATAAGATGACTACAATTTAGCCTTTAGCCTTATCTTAAAACACACGTTAATAAATAAATAAATTATATATTTAGTATTTTATGTTATGAAAGCGTACAAATGTATAAATGTTGGTTAGGTGCTTCGATAGGACACAAAACCCATAATTAGTTTTTATTTATCTAATTAAGTTAAATATTTTTAATTTTAAAGAGAATGTTTTTTATTTTTATTTTTTACAAAATTATTGTGTTATACGTTTAGGATGGTTCCACAATATTGTGATCATGACATCTATGTAATTTTACTTGTATCTTTTGAAAAAATGAATTGTTTAATAAGCTTTCATTTAATAAGACCATTAAAAGGTCTGTGAGTATCTTTCAAAAGTCTCTTTCAACCTTGAAAATAAAATGCCTACAATTTAGCCTTTAGCTTTATCATTATTTCTTTGAACATAAGTTAAAAAATAAATATATAAATTTTATATTTATTATTTAATAGAAAAGTGTGCATCAATGTATCGGAATAGTGAATATAAATTTTTTAGTAGGTGTTTTGATCTAGGGCGCAAACAAATTATAATTAGTTTATTAGCCTAATTGATTTAAACATTTTTAATTTTCAAGAGAATGTTTTCATTTTATTTTTCTTACTAAATTGTTATATAATAAGTCTAGGATTGTTTCATGGTATTGTAATCGATCATCTATATAATTTCATTTTTTTTAAAAAAAAAATTGTTCAATAAACTTTCATTTTTTAAATAATGTTATTATCATTTAATCTATCACTGAATACATTACTATTGTAACTAAAAATAGTTCGTGATGATTTTTGTGATATATAATTACTCTTTAATGCTTTCAAAAAAGAAATTATTCTTTAATTTATTTTTACCTTTTTTTAATCTAATTTATTTTACTTTGAAAATTATTATACAAATCTGTTGACGACTATAAGTAGACTCACTTGCTTTTTGTTTGAAATTTCGCCGGACACTTTTGCCTTTGTTCTGAAACTAAAAAAATTAGTTTAGAAGGCATGCATTAAGATATTTTATCCACAATAAAACTGTATGAATATTAATTTATTAATAAAAAATCAAATCAAATTAAAATTCTAGATACAGGTAATCCATTTTTTTTTTTTTGTTTTACTATAGCTTTATAATAATCATAATATTTTTCATCATTGGGGAAGAGTTTATTTATTATCACAAGATTTATTATATATCACAAAATTTATTGGCCGGGGTCGCATGGTTCTTGCGGTGCCTTAATTGTAGCTAATGCGATATTGTTGGCATCAATCAATGGGGAAAATTTTACGTGAGATGCTTTCACCACATTAAAATTGAGACCATCTATTGAAGTACGATTATGTCCCATCAGTTTACACTGAGATTTATCTATTTTTCATTTTTTAAGATAAATTATACGAAGTGGCATAATATTGTTGGGTAGTCCCACCACGTCAATGGTGAAACTGTGTCACTTGAAATTTTCTCCTATCATTGATCTTAACTGTTCTTTATTCTTTTTAATTCAATCGGGAGAGATTCTATCATGCATCATATGTGTATTGTGTGATGTGTCTCCCATCAAGATCTTAGTTTGTGGCAATTTTGTTTGTTATAAGTAAGGTCTTGATTGATGGGACATACACCTTGCATGGTGCATGCACGGTTTTTCCTTAAAAGTATAGACATGATATTTGATGGTACATACAGTAGACTGTTGATTTGCTCTCTTTTGGCATAGACAGGGCATGCTACTCTTGCTAAGTTGGTAGGGGCCCTTGTAAGATTTAATTAATGTCCTTTAAACTACACTAGAAAGTCCATAATAGGGTAAAGTTACAGGACTCATGAAAGGAACATTAAAGTAATTAAACTTATATGTTACTTTGGTTAAAGAGAACATAATCATTGATTTGATATTTGAAATAAAAAATAAAAATTGAATGCATCTATTAGAACTATCTTATATCCTTTTATTAGTGATATCAATATCATGCGACATAAATAATTAATCAAATGAGGTTTTATGTCTGTAAAAGTTGAAATGGTTCGGTATTATAAACCCCTCACATTTTATATGTCGAGGTTGTAGGTTAAAATTATATTCTCGTTTCATAAATGTCAAATTATTTTTAAAGAGAAAATGACTTTCCTTGCCAGTTAACATGCTATAATTGGGTCGGGGACAAAGGACCATCCAATTGGAGCTTTTCACGTTTTTAGAGATGAAAATGTAAATAATCAAGATATTTTTAATTATTAATAATGTTAGATTGTTCACAGTTATTGATATATTAAAATTGTAATAAATACATCATTCATCATATATTATTTCATAATTTACATGATGATTATAATTCTTATTTGATTATTATATAAATATAAATTTTGTTTAAAAATTTGAACACTTAAACATTACTCTTCATTTTTTTTTTTTTTAATTTTAACGTACCAAAGACCTTAATCGTACCTATATATTTTTTTTTCTACGTCCAATAAATTTCTCTTCAAATTCAAGCTAGCGATTGGAGAAGAAAATGGCCAATTCAGGAATTTCTTCACAAACTATCTATTAATTGGTGAAGAGAATTGGGTCTTCCAAATTTGAAACTAATATCTGAGCTTGTTATCAAGACCGCTAATATGTAAAGAAATGAAAAAAAGTTAGTAAACTATATATAACATAAACTTTTTAGTTAAGGTTAAATTATATATTGTAAATCTAGAACTTTTATATTTAGAACTTCGAATGTTCAGAGTTCTACCTTTGAACTTCAAATATTTGTAGTTACTTGTTTTTTTTTTTAAGAAAAAAGAAAATAATATAATTTTACTCATACAATATGAAACTTGTAAATTATGATAATTTTGGTTGGACATGTGAAGGGTGTGTCTGATATTATTATTATCCTTCTTCGTTATGATTGGGGTTTTTGACATTACCTATCCAATAAAATAACATTTTATGTGGTATTTAAGCATTCAAAGCTTTCACGTGGTAAGATCCTTCACTTGTCAATATCAAAAATATCATGTTCGATGATGCTTCAGATTAGTGATAATATCAATATATTCAATTTAATTTGTGCTGAAGTTAAGTTTTATTTTGCTCTTATTACATTATATTCTATGTTTCTTCTTTCTTAATAAATCATCTAGGATTCTCATCAACAATGCTATGACGTAGCTCTTGAACAAATTAAAAAAAAAAAATTAGAACATGTACAACACGCTCTAGTGTTTAATATAATTCTCACATCATGCATGGCTTGAGAAGCTGAATATACAAAACATTATCCCAATACAACTCTATTACAGAACATTATAGTCACAATAAAAAAAAACAAATATATATATCTCTACATAGTTGTTAAATTAGTTGGTGTTCAATGGTGTTTGATGAACATAATTAATTTATAACATTTATCCTTAATTTAATGTTATTAGCAATTTCTCATCGTTCAAATTATAATTCATTGTCATGGAACGAATGTCGAGTCTGAAAAATGATTATTATCAAAGGTGGCTGCACGAGGGCTGTCCATGCAGACCACGAGTTACAATATAAAATAAAAGTTAAGGTTTCTTATTTCACTAAAAAGAGCAAAAAGTCTTGTTGGAAAAAACAAAAAGGGAGCAAAAGTAACTTCACTTGGGCATTTTCTGTGTTTGTTTCATAATTCATTTTCATATGCATGTGGAAGGCAAAAATTATTGTAAGATTTTATTTTAACTTGAATATTAAAAAATAAAAAATCTGTATGTATTCATTTAAAACGAATTGTTACTTCAAACGTGATACTCTTGAAGTTTGACAGGAGGTTGGACGCCGCTAGATAAAATTTGCTGGCTTTTAATACAAGCGGGTGGCCACGGCACAGCATCGAGATTCGCTGGTTTCACGTTTTCCATATTTATTTTATTTTGTTTTGTTTGTTGTCGGTTAATAGAAGAATATATCTAACTTTCCTCCCTCTCTCTCTATATATATATATATATATTACTCTTCACATTATTAAAAATATTCGTCGATTAGATTCATCTACGACATCAATCAATATCCTTGTCTTCTTAATAAATAGTTCAAAAGTAACGTATGATAATGAATTAATTTCAATATGCACTCAAATAAATAATCCTTTACTTTTCCAAATTTATAAATATAATCAAATTTAATTAGTAATTTTAAGTTTTTTTATTTTTTTTATCACTATTTTGCTAAGTCATTAAATTTTGAAAGCTATAAAATAAGAATTCTGATAACATTGAAGTGGACGAACGGTTGGGACTTGGGAGCCGCCGGACAAAACTTGCTCGCTTTTAATACAAGAGTGGCCACGCCATCAACATTGGGATTCCCTTGCGTCACTTTCATGTTTGTTTTTAGTCGTAAAAGAATATATTTCACACGTAGGCGCGCGCACACACACACTCTCTCTCTTTCTCTTTATGTGTATATTACTTTTCACCTAATATGCATATTGATAATTAATATAAAAGGAGCCCAATTTAACCTTTTTTTTTTTTTTTTTTTTGGAATTAAATGGGATTAATTTAAAAACTAATCGAGATCACGCTAATAGAACACTGATAACACAATCCGAATAAAAGATTTTCATACTATTGGAAGCCACCTATACTAGATGAAAGATAACCTATATATATGAAAGAAAATATCATCACTTTATGAATGAAGGTGGGGTGTATACATTTAATCCCGTGAAATTATGAGAGAAAGTACAGTTGTTTACCACTCAATTGGTCCTCTAGCGCGTTGCTGTTAGATTTTGAAAAAATTAATTTCATTTTCTTAAATGATTTTGGAACAAACCATTCCAATTTCTTTGTTTCAAAATCAATATCAAATGCATCCTTAAAATTTTATGTGATTTGTAAAGTAATAAAATTGCAAATATAAATAATTCAAGAAAAGACATAACAAAGGATGGACAAATGCACGAACATACTTACCTTTAAGTTTCACACAATGATGTTCTATGTTTGCTTTTAAATATACAAATGGACTCCTAACATTTGTTGTACTTAACAATTATTGGTTAGAGGTAAAACTATATTTTTTAAAAAAAGGCAAGGGAGGCCATAAATAATGGACCTCTTTTTTAACACGAAAGAGGTTGTTGGTGGCCTTACCAATGAGAGGAGGCTTGGATCCTCCTCCCAAACGTGAAAGGCACGATGCATCATCCATTTGAGTGGAGCCAAATCCACTCACGACTTTTGTCGAGGAGGCGGTTGCAGATAGTTGCAATGGTTGATGACCAACAATAGAACATGTTTTACATAATTAATTGTGCGTTTACTTCACTTGAAAAAATTGAAATGATCTGAAATCAGAATGAAGTATCGAAATCAGAATAAATTGTTTATTTCAATTGCAGGAATCGGAATTAGAATTAACAGTATTTCCATTGAGTTGTTTACTTTACTTTGGAATCGGAATAGATTAATTGTAAGTTACAAAAATACCTTTAATTAAAATTATGAATTAATTACAATAATGTATATTTTTTTATTATAATATGTCGTGTTTTTTAATATCAAATAAAAAACTGTATATTATTTTAATAATCTACTAACTTAGTGTGTAATTTTTATTATAATATACAGTTTTTTTTAATATCAAATAAAAAACTGTATATTATAATAATAAAAAATTATATATTATTTTATTAATCTATTATGATAATTAATAAATTGATGATGAAAAATCAATAGTGTGCAGTTTTTTATTACAATATGCAAGTTTTTTTTTTTTTTTTTAACATCAAATAAAATAGATTTTTCTTTGTTTTTTAAATAAGGATATAGGGGACTTTTTATTTTGACAAATGAAAAAAGAATGAGATTCTCAAGTGAGTTGGGGTGAATGAGATTCTTATTCCACAACCCCAAATTGATGTGGGGCTTACACTTTAATTCCCATTACAGAATGAATTTTAAACAAATAAACATTATCAATCAATTTCATTCCTTATTCACATTCCTCAATCTATGAAGTAAACACACCCAGGGACGGACCCACCATTAGGTCTAGGGGGACATGTGCCCCCCCTGAAATTTTTAAAAAATTAATTAAATATTTTCAATGCTACAATGCTTCAGATATGAGGATTGGTGCTGATGGTCACTATCACTCTAGTCTTTAACTCTCATACCACGGTCCGATTCCTAGCAACGTAATCTTGCTTTTGTTTATTTCGTATGACCAGGGAGTGTCATTCTTTGGTTTTGCCCCAATGAGGGCTAATAATAAAATGAGATCGAGGTTCAATACTTGTGACTCATTAATGTGTGTTTATTATTATTATTACTATTATTATTATTTTATTCACTCATTATAGTTGTTTTGTTCCTTTTTTTTTTCTCTTCTTTTTTTCCCCCCTTATTATTACAAAGTGATCTTCAAATTTGAAATATTTAGACTTTATAAATTATTATACTAATTTCAAATTATTTTTTTTATTACAAACTATATCATATTTATACAAACTAGAGAATAAAATATACAGAGTTATTTAATCTTAATAAGTCTTAATTCACTCATGATTATTGGTGTGACTTATTTTCCTTTTAAATAAACTATTTTATATGATAAAAATTCATAAATAAAAATAGTCATATGAATTATAATGATTTTTATATTTTATTTTTATTTTTATTTTTATTTTACTTTACTTTATTATGAATCGCTTACATTTATTAAATAAAAGACTATAAATGTAGCTTGATTAGTAACTTTAGTGACAAATATATGTAGATTGATTACATACATTTATTTACAATCTGAATAACTATCATCATAGAGAAGATATATTCATAAATTAAGTTTTTATTTATTTTTTTAGTAATATGAAATTTAAACTTCTCCCACTAAGAAAAATGGAGCTAATGCAAAATCAACTCACAATTAGTAGACTTTTATTTTTATACTTGTATTAAAAATATTATTGTAAGAAATTTTGCTTATAATTTTGTAAAGGATAAAATTACATATTCTCTACTGGTTATGTATTTTAACTATTTTTATTTCATATAATGTCATTTTAATAATTGAAAGAAATATTACAAAAAAAAAATTCATATATAAAAGTACCCCCCTGACATAGATTTCTGGCTCCGCCACTAAACACACCATAAAAGTAAATGTCATAGGGGCAATCTTATACATTTAATAATTAAGTCCGGTGAACTGATATGTTGAATGGTTATTGACTAACTATAGAATGTGTTTATATAATTAAAAGTAAATGTAAAACATCATGTTATAAGGGTGTGTTTGTTCCCTTGGACTGTACTGTATAACAAGATTAGAATGCACTAAACAATGCATTGAATGTGTTTGGAAAGGCACTTGTTTGTGACTAGCTAGTGCAAACAGTACCTACTAATATAACTAGTGCTGCATGAGCATTATACAGCCAACCCAACAAGTCTACACCGTATTAGGCTTACAGCTGTTTCTTTTTTCTTTCATTTCAATTTTTTTTTTCCCTTTATTTTCAAATAAGATTTTTTCTACAATGTAGAACTTTTATTAATTTTTCTAAACCTCTTAGATTGAAAACACAAGTAATAAATTATGAATAATGTTTTTAATATCATTTAATTTATTAATTTTTTATAACATAATATTAATTATATAGCAAATTTTAGTATAAAAATATTTTTTTGTATCATTTTATTTTATAAATTTTATTACTTTACTTTTTATAAATATATAATACAACATAATATGGTCATGTATAAAAAACATGTAAATACAATGTATTACATTATATCATCATATAGAAGATTGTATTAGCATAATACAGTATAATATCCGATCTAATTCAATCCAATAAAACACAATACTATACGATACACCACAAGTACCATAATTGTAAGACTTAGGTTATTTTTTGCAATTTGCCAAAAAAAAAAAATTGTATATTTATATATGTCAAGGGGTGCCAAGATGCATAATGTGCTCTTTCAAAAAAATAAAAAATAAAAAAGAGGCATAGTGTGCTCGGCCCAATAGCATGGGCTCATGAACATTATTAAATTTAACATAAGATGGGCCAAAAGAAGCCCAAGATTATTCCCAATAATAAACTGTATTATGTCTTGGGCCAGATCTAGGGCCCATGATTGGAGTCCAAAGGGTCATCGATCAAAATGGTTCAAATTATTTGATTTTAATATAAATTGAATTACTTAATTCAAGTGGATCAAATTGATTATTGAACAGTTTCGAATTAAAACTCAATCATGGATTACCACAATAAATCCCTAGTTTTTTAAAAAATATTTTAATTAAGAAAAAGATAGGAACAATTACATTCAAGAAATTTAAAATGTTTATTCATGAATAGGACTAGAGAATATCTGCTTTGGTCACTGTGGAACACAATTTGGACAATACATTACTGGCCTCAGATATTTCTATCAAATAATAAAAACAAACAAGCCAAAATTACAAGAAATCTAAAACAGTTTAGGACCTCAAAATGCAAATCTTTTATTTTGCACAAAAAAATAAAAAATAACAATAATTTCAAAACACAGACAAAATGACTTGTAATTGTTGTCAAAGAGGTTGTGTGGTAAACAAACGAGTAGAATTTTAGTGGCAAAGGATAGCGAGGACCCAAGTGAGAGGCAAAAGTGACATGCACCCTCTAAGTTCGCCACGTGTCAGCCATGCAATCTTGATTGTGTGGCGTCCAGGAACTTGGAAACCAGTCCTCAGGATTGATGTGTTTTGGTACACTCAAAACAACCACTATAAGTTTTGGCTCACCCCTTCACTTTCTCTCCTCGTATGATCACTCTATACCACCAAGAAAGCTTCTACTTACATCACAGCCTTCTGATCTCAGGCTATCCCCCCTATGGCTACTGCTGTCTCCACCGTTGGTGCCGTCAACAGTGCACCGGTACGCTATTATATCTCTTAAGAGCTTGTTTTAGCTTCATGGGGGTTTTGTAATTATCATGGTTATTTGTTAGTTTAATTACATATAGTCTCTCTATATATATGTTGTTCTGTTAAAGGATATTAGTGTATTTCGATGATATGTGTTCTTAAATTGCTTTATATATGCGTGTATGCTTGGTAGATGCACGTATGTAAGCTAGTATGCATGTATTTCTATGTATGTTTGCTCATATATGTTTATACATATCTACACATGCGTGCATGTATATATGTACAAATATTGCACATGGTTCATAAAACATGTACATGTAACAATGTATCTTAAAGTACTCTTATAGTAAGAGAATTTTATTATTTGTAATCCTAATATGAATTGAATTTGTAGCTTAGATGGAAATGTTAGAAGGGATCAAATTATAGCATATCGATATGAATTAAGTTGGTTAGTTATGCTTAGAAAGTAAAGAATTAAGATTTATAGCAAGTTTGAAGCTTGAATTGTGTTGCAATATACTTGATGTTTTAGCAAAAGGCACTTTTAACTTGAAAGTAAACTTTGCAAAAGCAATTTCAAACTCAACTTTTATTTGTTTAGAAACATAAAGGAAGTATATACATCATGAGTCTTAGTTATTTAATTTAATTCAGTGTGTTAAAGAGTGGTTTAATTTGATGCAGCTGAGCTTGAATGGCTCTAGTGCTGGATCCTCTGTCCCAACCTCAGCCTTTTTTGGCACCAGCTTGAAGAAGTTGAGCTCAAGGTACCCCAACGCCAAGGTCCACTCTGGAAGCTTCAGGGTTGTAGCGGAAATTGACGAGAACAAGCAGACCAGTAAGGACAAATGGCAGGGCCTTGCTTACGACACATCTGATGACCAACAAGACATCACCAGAGGAAAGGGTATGGTGGACTCTCTCTTCCAAGCCCCCATGGAAAGTGGAACTCACTATGCTGTCATGAGCTCCTATGACTACATCAGCCAAGGTCTTCGCACGTGAGTACATATAAGCTTGAACATCAATTCTGCTTTTTCGAGCTTTTGTTGTGAAGAAATTGGTTTTGATTTTGTGTTGGTGATGTGTCTGTTTCAGGTACTTGGACAACAACGTGGATGGCTTTTACATTGCTCCTGCTTTCATGGACAAACTTGTTGTCCACATCACCAAGAACTTCATGTCTCTGCCTAACATCAAGGTATACATATGTATGTGTGTGTGTTTATATATATATATATAATATAGCTAATAACTCTAATATATAGTTCTTAATCACAAGTGCTTTTATAAAAACCGCTTTTTGTTCTTTAGAAAGCACCTATGAATAACATCTTGTAGTCTCTTTTGGAATAAAAGTATCTGAAGAACAATTGGAAAATTTCCTTCGTACAGGTTCCTTTGATCTTGGGTATCTGGGGAGGCAAAGGTCAGGGAAAATCATTCCAATGTGAGCTTGTTTTCGCCAAGATGGGTATTAAGTAAGTCCATAATGGTCTTGTGTGATCAGTTTCACATAATAGTGAAAATGTCAAAATGTTTGATGCTTACTGTTTGATGTAATGGTGATGAATTTCAGCCCTATCATGATGAGTGCCGGAGAATTGGAAAGTGGAAATGCAGGAGAACCCGCTAAGCTTATCAGGCAAAGATATCGTGAGGCAGCTGATATGATCAAGAAGGGAAAGATGTGCTGCCTCTTCATCAATGATCTTGATGCAGGAGCAGGTCGTATGGGTGGAACTACACAGTACACAGTTAACAACCAAATGGTTAATGCTACTCTCATGAACATTGCTGATAACCCCACCAGTGTCCAGCTCCCTGGTATGTACAACAAGGAGGAGAACCCGCGTGTCCCAATCATTGTCACTGGTAATGACTTCTCAACCTTGTATGCTCCTCTGATCCGTGATGGTCGTATGGAGAAATTCTACTGGGCTCCTACCAGGGATGACCGTATTGGCGTCTGCAAAGGAATTTTCAGGAGTGACAATATAGCTGATGATGACATTGTCAAGCTTGTAGACACCTTCCCTGGCCAATCAATTGGTAAGCATTCGATGAAATTCATGAGTGTTCGATGAAATTCATATCTATGCAAATTTTTGATGAAACGAACATTTTCTGCAGACTTTTTCGGTGCCCTGAGGGCCAGAGTTTACGATGACGAAGTGAGGAAGTGGGTTGCTGGTATCGGCGTTCAGAGCATTGGGAAGAGCCTCGTGAACTCAAAGGAAGGACCCCCGACCTTCGAACAGCCCAAGATGACAATTGAGAAGCTCCTTGAGTACGGAGACATGCTTGTCCAGGAGCAAGAGAATGTGAAGAGAGTCCAATTGGCTGACAAGTACTTGAGTGAAGCTGCGCTTGGTGAAGCTAATGAAGATGCTATTAAGAGTGGAAGTTTCTACGGTTAGCCCCCTTGATCCTAGAGGCCTAGCTTGATGGGAGGTTTGCATTCGGCTTCGACAAATTGGAAGTGAACTAGGATGAAACAGAATCATATCTGACATTGTATTGTTTTGTGTTGTTGTTTTGTCAGGCAAAGCAGCCCAGCAAGTGAATGTTCCTGTCCCTGAAGGTTGCACTGATCCTACAGCAGAAAACTTTGATCCAACTGCTAGGAGTGATGATGGAAGCTGCCTTTATACAACCTAGGCCTTTTTTAGGAATTTAAGGTGGAGGGACAAAGCACTTCTAAGAATGTGAGACATGCAAATAATCTTGTTACTTTTTGTTTTTGGTTGATTGGTGCCTTATGATTTTGTGTTATATTTGTACACTTTATTTTCGATCCTATAAAGTGCTTTTGTTCTTACCATCAATATTGATCAAGTGTAGTTTTATTATTTTATATCATCTTGCTTCTTGTCTGTATTACATTTTTTGGATCAAATTTTAATCCAAGAAATTGGAGTATGGAGTCAAGTAGTTAAAAGCCTAAACCAGCATCAATTTGGAGTAAATTGCCTCCTGCTCATTTTCCATACAAAACAATTTTTGATAGGGTGACACTGGTAATTCCAAATTTTTGTCCAGAAACTTTATTACTGAATGATTTTTGAACATATATTCCCCTTTAACTCAAGTCGTATGCACCTCCCAACCATGTTACTGATGGGGGTTCAAGTCACGTCATGAGCATAGACTAATGCGTGTGGGAAGTTTTCTCTTCGTTTTTGGGAGTAAATGTCTTCCATTTATAGAAATAAATATCCAAATTATGCTCATTTAATTAAATTTGTTTTTGACAAACTTCTAACTTGTTCGATGTCAGATTTCAATAAAATAATGATGTATTGAGCAATTTGCAATTGACATACAATTCTAAGTTTAATAATGACGTAGGAAATAATATCATAATTACAAGTAAGTTCTTATATAGTTTGCAATAAAATACATTACTCTTGCCGATATTGTAGCCCACAAATTGGGTAGGTAAGTTTAGAAATTAGAATCAGACAATATTGCTGACAGTATGTATTATTATTAATAATATTATTATTTCTTTACCTATAACAAATCTTTACACATCCTCTCCTAGTTCAGGTGATTGTACACACCTCTTCATCGAGCATAAGGATGGCGGTTAAATTTCATCACTATATTTTACAAGTATGTATACAGGATTTTCTTTACTTTGTGCAAGAACAACGTCTTATGGTTTATAGACAGTATATTTCAGCTTTCAAAAAACATTTATTTCAAATTCTCTAAACTCGTTGTAAGAAGAATAGTTTTGATTTTACACTACCAGCCCAGCCCGATAAACGCATTCGCATGGTGCAGTAGTTTCGTTTGGTTTTACCAGAGGTAGTTGGATTTGCACTGAGGAAAAAGCCCACCTTACCCTTTCATTAAAGAGGATCTACTCAAACTCTAATCCGTTGTTTTTCCGTCTATGATTTTAGATTTTATTGCAGCAATGCCATCAACAAGAATAGGTGGCTGCAAATGGAAAAGAAAGTAGCATAGTCACTTAGTGAGTTGCCATGCTAAGCACTACTCAATGAGAAAATATTACGTACTTTATTACTATATCATTCTAATAAAGAGTCCAATCTATTCTTTCATCTTGTATGCTTACACACTTAAGGTGCATGAACTGAGAAACAAATGTTATAAATTCCTTTCAACTTTCAAAGAGGAATGGAGTAGGTGTTGACTTCGTTAGATACCATTTGCCCCACAAAACACCTTGTAGATAAAGATCAAACTCTTTGGAAAAAGATGGAAGAGAAGAGGATTATTTTTTTAACTTCCACTATCATTTAATTAAATTATTTTAATGCCGCGCCCAATTGTGTCTTAGTTACAAGCTTGCTTGACAAAATGCAGGGACAAGAATTCCTGCAGTTACTTGTTTAACCACTTGATTCTCTTTTTGGATCGCCATTATCAACAATCCTATCTACTAGTACTTAATTTTGTAGTAGGAATTTCAATGTTTAAAACTACCCCAATTCACAAAATCCACTCTTTGTATAAATAAAATACGTGTACGTCCTACGTAATAGCACCGTATTGGGTTTGTAAAATAGCACTACAACATTAACTTTGAGTTTTTAGTGGCACCTATTAAATTGAAGTACCAAAATTGCCCTCCATTAAAAGTAAAGGATTTAACTCTCCACTCCACACTTGGTGACTCTTCTTCGAACCTATCATTTTCACTAAACGATAAAAAGTTGACGTTCGGTCTTCTTCACATACTTTTGACTTCAAAAAGCTCTTCTCTTTTATTGGAAGCCAGTTTCCATAACAAATTTGTGAAGCTCTCTCTAAATATCTCTGAAGAAGATTGATCAAGCTTACCATTTTGAGATAATTTTTTACTGATAATCTGCACAGTATAGTTATATGACATTATTTTGAGAGTAATATTAGACTTTCAAATATTTTACTTAAATTCATATCCAAATGAAGTGGTATGTGGATTGTTAAAAACTTTATAAATCATGAGATAATATAATAATTAACAGGATTTTGATCACTTATATATCATATCATTTATATATGAATTTGGATAAAATTTTTAAGAAGTCTAATATTACTTTTATTTTTATGTTGAGTCATTTGAGTTTTGAATGTAAATAATATAAAAGTTTTGTATCTAAAATAAGAATCTTCAGTTTGTTATGAAATAGTAAATCATTTTTTGTGAATTTGAAACCATAAGTAGTTAACAGTTTGTGAAATCTTGGAAATTATGGATACAAATTATTTACGTGAACTACTTATGTGAATTATTTAAGTGAACTAATTTTTAGTTTGACTGGGAATATTGACATGAAACATACATTAATTTTTACTGTTTTTGTTGTTGCAGTTTTATAAATCTTATGAGAATACTGATTTATTGCAATGGCCGTGGCCGATGGGAGGAAAGTGGAGATGGTGGATGTTAGCATGATGGCTTTTCAACAAAGGTGGTACGAGTGCCTAAGGATTTGACAGATGAACAATATTAATGATTGTGCATTCCAAAGTGGCGTACAATTCAAAAGTGAAGAATCCTTTTAACACGATGACGATGGTGATGAAAGCGATGCTTCTCATGATGAGTATGGTTACTTTTATCTGGTTGGATGTGTTTTAGATGCCAAACATTTAGGCACTTGACCATTGTTTGAAGTTATATCTATTGCATGTATTTTTGAAACAATGTACGATCCTTATATAAGTGTAAATTTATATTTGATGGTTTCATTGAATATGAGTGTAAATTTATTTAATATTTGTTGTTGTTTGCTATTTATAATTTACATTAAAAAAAAAAAAGACTAAAATGGTAGGATTTGAAAAGTTGGACAAAATGTTCTTAATATATATTTGGTACAATTTATCTATTGATCAAAATTATTTTTTTAATGTTAAAAGCTCTATTTGATTTTTTTTACATCATTTAGTTGATATCCTAATAGAGTTTTTGAAAAATTAAAAAAACTGAAAAAGATTTACTCGAAGGAGTTCAAATTTTGAGCTTTACAAAGTAGACTTTTTTGAGTTTTTTTTTTAAATAATTAAATTGTTTAATCTACCTCTATTTATTATGTTAATATCTTTACACCCTTGTAACTCTATTACTTTTTATTTATAAATATAAAAATATAGTCTGCACTTTTATTCACTTTTTATTTCATAAAAATATTTGAGAACTCATCTTTAATCGGTAAGTTCTATATTCTTTTTTATGTGTATTTTCTATTTTAATTCTTTTTGTTAATGTTTTATTAGTATATATATACTGCAATTGATACAGGTAAAAATAATAATAATAATAATTTTTTTTTGAGACTAATTAAATCAAGAATGAAAAATTGGTAGAAAACAATAAAATTTTTATTATAATTACGATTGATTAATTTTTTATGTTTGAGGTTGAAGTAATACATTCCTAAAATAAATATATTATTTTTATTTCTTATATTCTTTTTGGTAAATTAATAATCTAAAAGCATTTTAAAAATAATTTAACCAAATATTCTATAATTTAAAAAATTATTTTAATTGATAATCAAATAATCAATAATTTTTTTAAAAAATATCTATCATCAAAAAATTTAGTTTTAAAAATCTATTTATAAAAGAACTGAGCCGAACTAAGCTCGAAGAATTGTATAGTGCGCAATAGGCTTATATTCTCCGCGAAGTACTTACACGAACTAGTACAATTCCCAAAGGTCACCATTTCTTCTTTGCCGTCAATCTTCTCTCTGTTGTCCACCACATTGTCAACCATTTCTCTCTTCATAGACCAGTTCCTGACAGCCACGCACACAATCATTGTTTCCTTTTAAAACTAATGGAAAAAAATGTGACTTTTTATTTTAAACAAGGGAAATTTTGTCTTTATATTTTATAAACAAGTGGATGGTGCTATTATAACCCATCGTGGCTTTCTGGTACCATTTTACAAACTCATCCATACGATAGCGTCACATAAAAAAGGCCCTCAACAAATACTGTATTACTTGAGTATAAAGATTTCCTATTGATTTGAGATTTCATATAATATATTTGGCTATTAAAAAAATAAATAGTTGAAAAAAAAAATAATATATATATATATAAAAGACAATTACAAGGTAATCTTATGGTCTGAGGTAAGGGTATGTTGAATTTGGGAAGAATATGTATTCTCTACATGTATTGTAAAACAAAATACATTAACCACCTAAACTATGAGTAGATATACAAATATATCATTTTGAATAATTACATTAATCACTTAAATTATGAGTAGATATAATTTAGTTATCCAATTCGAAACTATATTCAAACGGAGTAAACTATTAAGTTTTATTATAATTAACCCATTCGCTGTTAGTCTATATTCGTTAAAGTTAACGCTCAACAGTATAAATACAGATAAAAGACTAAAATGCCCTAACCTTTTTATTTAATTATTTAATTTTTGTTGACTTTTTTTAATTTTTTTGAAATAATTTCCATACGGTGGAATCTGATTAAATTTTTTATTTAATTTATTTTAAAAAATAAAAAGTTAAAGTAAAAAAAGTCAAAAGATAAATTTATCCCTCAGTCAGTTAACTCTAACAGAGATGGACTAACAGCAGAAAGGTTAATTGTAATAAAACTTAAAAGTTTGCTTCGTCCGAATATATTTTCAAATTAGATAGCTAAATTATAATTTACTCTTTTGAATAATCTATTCTGAAAATACTGATTTTCTCAACATATATATATTATGATAATATTAATATATGAGAATTCTTTAAAGTTCAGTAATGAAGTAATATTAATTATTCTAGCACTCTCGCAGTGATCTCTTGGTAGTTTGTATGAACTTTCCATAACGGCACATTCAATCACCAACACTTTTTCTTTCAAACAGATAAAATTTATTTCATGCATGGGATCTTTACTACGAGTTCATCCAGGAATTTTTAAATTTAAACCTTTTAAATCTTGGTGTAGTTGAAGACCCATTAAAATTTTCAGAACTTTGATCGAAGACTTTTATATGGTCTAATCTGAATGCTCAGATTTAACATGTATAATGGATTTTGCCTATAATTCTTGATCATATATATACATACACACATATATATAACTTTATGATCAAATATATTTCTTTCAAATGACATTGAAAAATATTAAACCATCAAGTTTCCCTATTTTCAACCAAGTCCAAGTTTGTATCACAAAGAAATGGGATTCAAAAAAGAGGACATGACGGAATTACACATCATAAGAAACACATTTTTTATTTCTTCCCCATTTGGTCATACGTTGAACTTCAAGAGGTGAAAAAAGATATCCTGTCTCCACATGGTCTAGCGTCGACTTCACTCCAACTTCCACCAATTTCAACTTTGTTTTGAGGCTTGACTACTGGGCAATGAATTTGATCTTATCCATTCATGTGGTTTGCTTGGAGGACAAAATGGGCTTTGACCTGCTCGTGTTGGAAAGAAGGGGATATGTATGTGTTTACAACCCGTAAAATAACTAATCTTGTCCATAATTGGGGTAAAAATTATGTTGATAGTGATGGACTCAATTAAACCAAATTATTATTATTATTATTTTCTTAGATTGACATGAAATTGATTTAAAGTTTCGAAATTTATAAAAATGAATTATTACTTAAGTGACCTAAATAATTACTAAAAAAATTATTAAGATAAATCACTACTTATACGATATGAATATTTGCTCATAATCAAGAGCCACATAATAAAAGGAGAAAATTTTTCATACACTATTGAAAATTGTGTATAATAACATTTAAACCTTCAATACTAAAATGAATGAGAATGCATATAACTGAATGAGATAAGACTTAACAGGGAATATAAATTAGTTTGAAACTTAATTACAAGAATGTATTTTTCATTTTCAGACCTGGAGTCTATTTGGCCATTTAAGCACCTCGGCTCTAATAAATTTTCATGCCTTTCTAATTAGAAAAAGTTGTCTAATTCTAAACTCCAATCCGATCTATTGGATGTCAAATTCGATAAAAAAAAATTAGTGTCACAAGATTAATTGGCACATGTGATAGTCTTAATTTTTTTTTTTTCTTCAGATAAGTACATGTAATAGTTAAGAAAAATAATTAGCACACATTAATAGAATAATGTTTAGTCATAAAGTTTCATTATTATGATAAATGTTGAAAATTATTTTATGTATATGTAATAAAAACAAGTCAATTGTTTGTAGTCAATGGAGACAAAATGGATGGCTTACCAAACTCCATCGGCAATTAAGTGTTAGACTTGGATTCTAATATATTTTTAAAGTGCAATGACCACTTACAAAGTCAGCCTCCCAAATCAACTTTCCTCTTGAGGAGAAAGCCAAACTGCTAAGCAATGTACATGTACCATACCACTCCCTTTACGAGATATTGTATGCCACTTACAATTGCCACCAGCTTTACATAAAATTTTGATATTTTATTATCCAAGATGTCATGCTATTATATAAATTCGATAAAATTATTGAACAAGTTAACATTCAAGTTCAGCAACGTATTAAGCATATTAATATCAATTTAGTAATGTTATTACATCTGTTAATATCCATTGAAAAAGTTAGACAAGTGAGGTCTTGCAACTAGACAATTTTAGTTTATTTATTTATTTTAGGGTTAACACTAGTTAAGTTAGTTTGTCAAAGAAAAAGTCCACTAAAGTTTAAAATTTGTTCATACATATGAACTATTTTCGTGAACTATTATTTTTACATGAGTTAATAATAGTTTGTAAGAGTATTAAAATAACTCAATTTAATTTTTTCAGTATTATTTTTCAAATTTAGATTTTTTTTTTATATTATTTAATGGAATTTTCTCATACTATAAATATGATTTAGGTAATTATTACTACGATATAGAAGAGAAATTTTTTCTCACGTGTTGCTCGTGAGACTTGCACTGTTATTATTATAAATGTGAAATAAAAATTTTGTTAGTAATGTGAGACTTGAATCGTAATTATAAATAATATATCTCCTCATATTTATTGTCTTAATAAAAATGTGAGACTTAAACCGATATTATTAATGTGAAACAAAATTTTATGGGCAACGTGAAACTTGAATGCCGATATAAATGTGAAACAAAAAGTGCACGACCACACAGCCAAAAATAGATATAAGTTATGTCTCTATGTTTATTAATAGTAATCAGAAATTATAAATTATTTATGGCGTACTTATCAAAACCGATTAGTTATCACATGTTACTTGAAGTTGTTTCAAAGTGCAATCAAACATATTGTTTGAAGGGACAAGTACAAAAATAACACATTATATTAATAACTCAACATTTATGTCATTTTTTAAAAAAGTAACAATTGAGTCCTAAATCATATGTAAAAATATCAAAATATTCTTATAATAAATATAACAATTGAGTCATTTTAAAAAAAAATGTAGCTCTCTCACTAATTTTATCAAGAGTATTTGTGTAAAAAAAAAAAAGGTTTGGGACTCAATTATTTACTTTATTGAAATGTGATAAGATTGTTAATCTAATATTTAAAAGTGTTATCCGATGATATTTTCTCTTGTTTTAAATGCATCCAATTTAATTGCAACAAGAGAACCAATGAAATTTTAAGGATCAGCCGTCCCTACTTAGATTTGTTAAAAAAAAAAAAAAAAAAAACCTACAAAAAGAATTTGTCTTACAATTGTGTCAATCAAGTCAAGAGCAATGGACGGACAAGGCTATACACCTTCTCCGATCTCCACTTCGATTGTGATACCTGAGGTTTTCAACTATTGAAATTATAGTCATTTTCCATCTCAGTGAGAGCTTCAACATTCTATTATTGATGTATGCTTGTTTTTCAATAATAGTTATTTTTTTTAATTGATAATGAGATTATTATATAAATCCATTGAAATTTATAGAAAGCAAATATTATAGTTCACATATATTTACCTTACAATATGAGAGAGGGGTCTCATAATAATTGTATTTCTATAAATAAGGTAGGATTTGAGTATTAATTATAAATGTGTATAAAATTAGATATATAGCCACTATAAGAACAATCGTTTTTACGGTTTATGCAATAGCCATATCACCATAAACACTAATTTTCAAATGAGATTGAAATCACACCACTATAACTACGTCACCGAGAGGAATGCCATGGAAATTTTCCTATAAATAGGGTGGTGTACTAGTTGATGAAATAATAATTTAACAATTATATTATATATTTTGAAGTCTCTTAAGCTATACTCTCTTTAACCTTGGTTTTGATTCCCTTTTATTTGTGTAATGATAATATTCTCAAGCCAATTAATTAGAAGACAACCAAATTTGAACAAAATGTTAAAATTTATTTATTTATTTATTTAATTTGGAGAACATTTGTAGATAACAAATACATCATTAAAATTATTTGATAATATATTGATGAATTAAAGCTTTTGGTGGTGGCAACCCCGTTTGATATGCTAGTGTATGTCAAGTTTGAGCTCAGTAGTCACCAAAGTGTGTGACAATTTTCCCTCTCTCTTCCTCCCTCTTTGTAGGTTGGGACCTTCCATTCTTGAAAGATTATCATTGAAATACGACATAATATCTATTTCTATTGGTCTTAATTATACCGTGAATTGGTCACAATCATCAATATATATATATTGATTAATTATATCTATTTTTTAGTACGTTAATTTATAGTTGTATGTATCCAAAAAATAAATATAATTTTTTTATTTCTTAACACTTTCAAAACCGACAACTTCTTTATATAATGAGTTGAAAAGCTTACAGCATTGTGGGAAAACGATATATATATATATATATATATATACATAAAGTTAACATGCCCGCTGTCAGTCCATCTTCATTAAAACTAACGATCAACGGTATAAATCCAGGTAAAAGACCAAAATGCCTCACCTTTTTATTTAATTATTTAATTTTTATTGATTTTTTAAATTTTTTGAAATAATCTCTACATGGTAGAGATTTGATTAAATTTTTTATTTAATTTATTTTAAAAGAAAAATAAAAAATAAAGTAAAAAAAGTTAGAAGATAAATTTGCATCTCAATCAATTCACTCTAACGGAGATGCATTAACAACAGAGGGTTTAATTGTAATAAACCTACAAGTTTGCTCTGTTCAAATGTATTTTCAAACTGGATAACTAAATTGTAATCTATTCTGATAATACTGATTTTCTCAAAAATATATATATAATATGATAATATTAATATGTGAGAATTCTTTGAAGTTCAGTAATGAAGTAATATTAATTATTCTAGCACTCTCCCAGTGATCTCTTAGTAGCTTGTATGAGTTTTTTCCATGGCAGCACATTCAATCACCGACACTTTTCTTTCAAACAGATAAAATTTATTTCATGCTTGGGATCTTTACTACAAGTTCATCCAGAAATTTTTAAATCGAAACCTTTAAAATCTTGGTATAGTTAAATGATGAAAAGACCCATTAAAATTTTCAGAACTTTGATCGAAGATTTTTATATGGTCTAATCTGAATGCTCAGATTTAACTTAATTGTATCATGGATTTTGCCTATAATTTTTTATCATATATATATATATAACTTTATGATCAAATATATTTCTTTTAAATGACATTGAAGAATATTAAACCATCAAGTTTGCCTATTTTCAACTAAGTCCAAGTTTGTATCACCAAGAAATGGGATTCAAAAAAGAGGACATGATGATATTACCCATCATAAGAAACACATTTTTTCTTTCTTCCCCATTTGGTCATATGTTGAACTTCAAGAGGTGGAAAAAGATATCCTGTCTCCATATGGTCTAACGTCGACTTCACTCCATCTTCACCAATTTCAACTTTGTTTTGAGGCTTTACTACTGGGCACTGAATTTGATCTTTATCTATTCATGCGATTTGCTTGGATGAGAAAAAAGATGGGCTTTGACCGGCTCTTGTTGGAAATAAGGGGATATGTATATGTTTATAACACATAAAATAACTAATCTTGTCCATAATTAGGGTAAAAATTATGTTGACGTCCATGGACCAAATTAAACTTGTTTTTTAGGTTGACACTAAATTGATTCAAAGTTTCCAAATTTATAAAGATGAATTATTATTTATGTGATCTAATTATTTACTAAAAATAATTTATTGAGATAAATCATTACTTGTGGGACATTAATATTTACTCATAATCAAGAGCCACAAAATGAAATGAGAAAACTTCTCATACATTATTGAAAAGTACGTATAATAACATTTAAACATTTAATATTAAAATAAACAAGAAGGTATACAACTAAATTAAATATGACTTAACGGGGGACATAAATTAGTTTCAAACTTAATTAAAAGAATGTGTTTTTGATTTTCAGACCTAGAATCTATCTAGCCATTTAAGCACGCCGGCTCTTATAAATTTTCATGTTTCTCTAGTTAGAAAAAGTTGTCTAATTTTAAACTCCAATCCGATCTATTGGATGTCAAATTCAATAAAAAAAACGAGTGTCACAAGATTCATGTAATAGTCTTAATTTTTTTTTTTTCTTTAGATAAGTACATGTAATAGTTAAGAAAAATAATTAGCACACATTAATAGAATAATGTCTAGTCATAAATTTTCCTTATTATGATAAAATTTAAAAATTATTATAAATATATATAAAATAAAAATGAGTCAATTGTCTGTGGTCAATAAAGAGAAAATGGATGACTTACCAAACTCCTCCGGCAATTAAGTGTTAGACTTGGATTCTAATAAATTTTTCAAGTGCAATGCCCACTTACAAAGTCATCGATCGTCAAGGCTTGGTTTCAAAATGAGAAAATAATGCCAAATTGCCAAAACAATTTCAAGCATTCCTCCACAGTATTGCTTCTTTTTTGGTCTCCATAATGTGGAACATGGGTGTGTGGTTCGATGTATATATATATATATATATATAAACTAATATTCATTTACTAGAACAGAGAAAAATAGGGTCTAGACTTACAGCCTCCCAAATCAAATTTCCTCTTGAGGAGAAAGCCAAACCGCTAAGCAATGTACCATACCATTCCCTTTACCGGATATTGTATGACACTTACAATTGCCACCAGCTT
Organism: Dimocarpus longan; assembly: GCA_022984855.1. Lineage (NCBI taxonomy): Eukaryota > Viridiplantae > Streptophyta > Magnoliopsida > Sapindales > Sapindaceae > Dimocarpus > Dimocarpus longan. The sequence goes on along the minus strand of CM041015.1, from coordinate 4,474,000 downwards.
TATATAAAATTTTGATATTTTATTATCCAAGATGTCATGTTATTATATAAGTTCGGTAAAATTATTGAACAAGTTAATATTCAAGTTCAGCAACATATTAAGCATATTAACATCAATTTAGTAATGTTATTACATCTGTTCATAGCCATTGAAAAAGTTAGACAAGTGAGGTCTTGCAAGTTGACAATTTTATTTTATTTATTTATTTTAGGGTTAACACTAGTTAAGTTAGTTTTTCAAAGAAAAAGTCAACTAAAGTTTAAAATTTGTTGATATATATGAACTATTTTTTTGAACTATTATTTTTACGCAAGTTAACAATTGTTCGTAAGAGTGTTAAAATAACTTAATTTTAAGTTTTTCAATATTATTTTTCAAATTTAGATTTTTTTATACTATTTAATGGCATTTTCTCATACTATAAATATGATTTAGGTAATTATTACTACGATATAGAAGAGAAATCTTCTAACGTGTTGCTCGTGAGACTTGCACTGTTGTTATTATATATATGTGAAATAAAAATTTTGTGAGTACCGTGAGACTTGAATTGTGATTATAAATAATATATCTCCTTATATTTATTATTGTTAACGTCGGAAAATAGATCCTTAGTCAACGAGGTTGTTTTCGAGCCAAAGCTGCAGTTTCATGTGGATCGCGTGATGCATGCAAAGCAAATAGAATGAGAAGAAGAGATCAGAGGTGAGGAGCAGAGACACAAAGAGATTTTAGAGTGGTTTGACCCAAAAAGATACCTACGTCCACTGTTCACTCTCTCACTATTTTAACAGAATAATAACACTCAGAATCGGATTCCTTTACAACGAAAATCCTCCCCTATTTATAGAGAAAGAGGAGGAGTTATAGTAAAACGGAATAAGACAAAAATATACAGTACACTGAAAACACAATGATATGCTGCATTTAATGCGCCAGAATTTTAATTAATGCGGCTAACAGTGCATTAAATGCGACCGGATATATATTTAATGCGGTCGAATCCGTCACTTCTGGGCTCTTTCCAAGTGAAATTTCTGATGACTGATCTGTACAGGTCATGAGTGGCTATCGAGATTTTAGCTATAATCTCTGGCAGGGATGGCGTGCATGACACGTTTTGGAGCTGTATTCTGCATGACACTTTTGACTTCTGTTGACTAGTGATTCTGAGGAGTAGGACGAAGGTGGACTTCCCGACAAGCGAAATATATTAAGTTTGTATGGCGAATCATATGATCCTCTGGTGAACCGGACATCTGGAGAGTTGGGAAGGCAGGTCATGAACCAATGCTTCCACGACTAGTTATACTAATAGGCGAGCATTCTCGTAAATGAACAAGCGAGTAGACGGGCATGCCCAAAAACTAGCGAACAGCCAGCTGGAATGATTTTAGGTGAATAAGTTCGGACGAAGCAGGTCTGACGGACGACCCCCCTTGACGGATAGCTTAAACGGACAGAATCGACGAACAAACGGGCGGATGATCATGGCGGACAAACAGGCGGACAAAATAAGCAGTTAGCAGTCAACGGTCAACGAACAGGCTGAGCGATGAGAGCCAACGAGCAGAACCAGCGGACAGACTCAGCGAACAGCCTAAGCGACCGCAACCAGCGGAGAGATTGAGCGATCACTATCAGCGATCAGGATGGGCGATCACGAATGGGATCCCTTGCCATGGAGATGGGCTGGAAGAATGGCAGATTATTGAGTCTTTGGGTCATTGGATCTGCACTGTAGATCTTTCTGGGCCTGATTAACCTGATCGCTAAATCACCCATAACAATTATCTTAATAAAAATGTGAGGCTTAAACCAAGGTTATTAATGTGAAACAAAATTTTATGGGCAATGTGAAACTTGAATGTCTACATAAACGTGAAACAAAAAGTGCACAGCCATACAGCCAAAAGTAGATATAAGTTGTGTCTCTATGTTTATTAATAGTAATCAGAAATTATGAATTATTTATGGCTTACTTATCAAAACCGATTTATTATCACGTGTTACATGAAGTTGTTTCAAAGTGCAATCAAACACCTTGTTTAAATGCACCCAATTTAATTGGAGCAGAAGAACCAATGAAATTTTAAGGATTAGCCGTCCTTAGCTAGATTTGTCAAAAAACACACTACAAAAAGAATTTGTCTTACAATTGTGTCAATCAAGTCAAGAGCGATGGGCGGACATGGCTACATACCCCCTCCAGTCTCCACTTCGATTGTGATACATGAGGCTTTCAACTATTGAAATTAGAGCCATTTTCCATCTCAATCAGAACTTCAACATTCTATTATTGATGTATGCTTGTTTTACAAAAATAGTTATTTTTTATTTTTAAATTGATAATGAGATTATTATATAAATTCATTGAAATTTATTGAAAGTGAATATTATAGTTCACATATATTTACCTTCACAACATGAGAGAGGGGTCTCATAATAATTTTATTTCTATAAATAAGATAGCATTTGAATCTTAATTATAAATATGTATAAAATTAGATATATAGGCACGATAAGAACAATCGTTTTTACGGTTTACGCAATAGCCATACACTAATTTTCAAATAAGATAGAAATCTCATCACTATAACTCCATCACCGAGAGGAATGCCATGGAAATTTTCCTATAAATAGGGTGGTGTACTAGTTGATGAAATTATAATTTAACACTAATATTATATATTTTGAAGCCTCTTTTGCTATACTCTCTTTAACCTAGGTTTTGATTCCCTTTTATTTGTGTAATGATAGTATTCTCAAGCCAATTAATTAAAAGTTGATGTGACAAAAAGACAACCAAATTTGAACAAAATGTTAAATTCTTTTTTTTTTTTTTTATTTCTAATTTCAAGAACATTTGTAGATAACGAATACATCATTAAAATCATTTGATAATATATAGATGAATTAAAGCGTGTTAAGTTTTCTCAGTAGTGGTAACCCCGTTTCATATGTTAGTGTGACAAGTTCGAGTTCAACAACCACCAAAATGTGTAACAATTTTCTTTAATACTGTTAGTCCTGATTTTACCCTAAACTAATCACAATCATCGAGGTTATGGATTCAATCCGTATGCTTTTACTAATATATAGATAATTTACTCACTCTATATAAATAGATCTTTACTGATTTCGAGAGCAGAAATTTATTCGTTGTAAGGTTGCTTTCACAAAACAGAACCGCGTCAAGCTGTTTAGGAGAATGAAATCTAGTCAACAAGAAGCCATAAATGGTAGAACAATTAGCATAGTTTTGTACATCTCTTCGTTGAATTGTTAATGAATCAATTAACTGTGGGCAGGCTGGCCGGCCGACCTGCCATGATAATAAGTCGGTGCTTACGCGGCCAACATTAAATGAATCGCCAATCAACTTCACCCCGACAAACATACGTCATCGCCAATTTAACTGATTCTTCATTTTTCTTCCTGCCATCTTGAAAATTGATCATCAACATGCAAAACAAATACAAGTGCAACTTCTTGTACCTTTCTTATTCGACCAATGTTACTCTTGCACCAGTATGTGCCACCACGTGGATATATATATATTGATTTTATGGTTATAGAATTACATTGACTTGCCAACTGTCTCAGTATTTTACATTAACAAATATTTGAAAAGAACTGTCACTGCCCTTCTAGCTGGTACTGTACAAGGCCAACCTTGGCTTTAATTCAAAGTTCGCAATGTCATGCTCCCATCTTACTCAATAAAAATAAGATTTTCGTTCATATATATATAAATTTTCTCTCACTTTAGTTTGGATGACTTTCAATCGTAAATGAGCCACTTATTAGAGCCGTGCCATTATGGTCCTATCAATTTAATCCTGATTATTTATTGAGTTTGTCCTAGCACTTTAAAAAAAAAAAAATTAATTATGGTTTCAAATTTTGTCTTTTTTTTTTTGTTTATGAACACTAAATAAGTAATAATTAAAAAAAAAAAAAACTTTTGAAAGTTCAAAGTTTAATAAATATACATAAACTCTCATATCTTAAATTCTTAATAGAATAGAAACTTTGTTCGTATTAGAAGTTTAAACTTTTAAAGATTTTAATTAGTGCATACCCTTAAGGTATATGTTAGAGAAACTTCACAGTTATATTAAACTTTAAAGAAATAAAGAATTTTCTTGTAGGGATGACAAAAATACATAATTTGATTCAAATCGATCGGACATTGATCCGTTTGAGAGAGATTTATGGTGAAAAGTAGTGAACTATTTTGAGATATGGGTTGGTTTTGAGACATCTCGTAAAAAATCCGGATCAAGTTCAGAGTGAGCCGATCCGGTCCAATTTGATTTGTTGTCATATAGACATTTACACTGTTATGTTATAACTATTATTTTAATATTTATAAGATAATTTCACTATGTACTAATAATATTTTGGTGTATGAAATGAAACTTTATCATATGTGTAGTAAGTATTTTGATATTTGTAATAAAACTTTCTTATGTACTAATATTTTAATATTTGTATTTAAAAAATATATGTTGTTTGTAACTTTTTATTAATAATATTCAGATGTGATGGTCAGTTAACATCGAAGTATTGTTTGTTTAAATTATTAATTTTTATTTATATATATTTTTAACATTAACCACGTGATTTATAAAAAACTAAATGTAATAAAAAAATTTGGGTTTGAATAAACCATCCCAATTATATTCGGATTTGGGATGAAAAGCGACAATCCATTTAGGATACAGGTGGAGTTGATAGCATCGCACTAAAAATCGGGTCGAATTTGAAGCGAACTGGATCGATCTCTATCTGATTCGATGTCACCTGTATTCGCTTATAAATCCAAAGCATATAATTATAATGGCAAATACAGAGTCACATCATTATAATTCTGTATAAAATAATCTCGACAAAACTAAAAGAGACATTATTTTAAAAATAAATAAATAAATAAAAGAAACGCAATAAAACAGAAAAAAGATAAAGAGAGAGAGTGTCTAGAAAGACGTGCAATTATGCAATTCACAGAGCAGAGGGGCCGACTAGTAAAAGGACAAGACAATAAATATTCCATTTTGAAGGTGTCGGTTATTTTGACCAGACAAAGATCACATTCACAAATGTTTCTCACACTCTGCTTCGAGCACCATGAGTCCATGACATTTCCACTCACCGTTTGGTAGCAGTTGTGAGTACGAATTGACCTTATAATTATCCCAAACATGTAAAAGAATGGAACATGTATGACGCAATGTTAATTAAAAAAATTATAATTATTAATGTTGAGAGTCAACTGCAAAATAAGAATTGATTCGTGTTACATTTATAAAAAATCTCGATAGCATATAACATAAATTTCAAGAATTTATAGAATTTGCTATAGTAATGCTAAATGATTAGTTGGTACTTAGTTTAACATTAGGTATGTAAAATCTAAGTTAATGACAGATGATGTAATTCAAATCTCACCAACGATGACAAATCATATAATCCAGATCCACCTTTGTTGTCCATTTTAAGTGTCCAAGCACATGTCCTTCATCCCCACAAATACTGTTTTCAAATAATAAATTCACACAAGAATTCTTCGTCCATTAATAAAAAAAAAATCATTATGCCAGATCACATAATCTACGTTCATGCTAATATGTCTATAGTCACCAAAGCTTCTTTACTAAAATTTATTTGTTTTTCAATTGAGTGCTTGTTAGTTGCTGGTCATCTTCTAAACAAAATTGACCTTTGCATTCAAAGCACCTCGTACCGGCCAAAAGGGTTCAAATTAATATCATAAAAACCTTTTTATAAAGATTATTTTATTAACAGAGATTATTCCTTAATAAAAATAATTAAATATCATTCTTAATTTCAAATTTTATTATTATTCTTAATTACTTATCTGAATCGGATAAGTAATTATCGTAATCGCGCTACCAATGATGTCGCGTATTCAAAAGAAAATTCTATTTCGACCGTGCTTAGATACTCATACTGGTGGTTGGGACCAAACTAAGTGGCTTCAAGTCATAAGTCTGTCTTCAATCACAAAGCTTGCAGTCTCTCACATGAGATCAACATTTATGTGACTCTCATAAAGGTCCTTTTCCTTCTCTTTCCTCCCTCTTTCCTTCCTCCTCCTTCAATGTATATTTAGCAACATATCACCAATCTTCTGATTCACAAAGCTCAAAACTTTTCCACTTCCATGGCAGAAAAGCTCCTACTTTGCTTGGTTTTTGGTCTTATTCTCTCAAACCCTGTTTTCTCTCAAGTCGGTGAGTTCATTTTCAGTGGCTTTGATGATGCAGCCGACAACATGACTTTAAATGGAGCTGCAGAGATCGAAGGCAATGGCTTGCTCAAGTTGACAAACACCACACAAAGAGTTCTTGGCCATGCTTTTTACTCATCACCAATCAAGTGCAAGACCTCAACCACCAACAAGTCCTTGTCTTTCTCTACTTGTTTTGCTTTTGCTATGGTTCCTGAATATCCACGGTTTGGTGGGCATGGACTGGCCTTCACTATCTCTTCAACAACAGAGCTTGCAGGTGCTCTTCCAAGCCAGTACTTAGGCCTCCTCAATGCAAGTGATATGGGGAACATAACCAACCACATATTTGCAGTTGAATTTGACACAGTTAAAGATTTTGAGTTTGGTGATATTGATGATAACCATGTTGGTATCAACATAAACAGCTTGTCTTCAAACAAGTCAGTTTCTGCAGCTTATTATCTGGAGAATTCAACAAAAAAAGAGTTTAAACTGAATAGTGGTAAGGTTGTACAAGCCTGGATTGATTATGACTCCACAAAGAATCAATTAGAGGTGAGACTTTCACCTTCTTCTATCAGACCCAGATCACCGATATTGTCCTTTGATGTGGATCTATCATCAGTTCTAAGAGAGGATATGTATGTTGGGTTCTCCGCATCTACAGGTTTGCTTGCAAGCTCACACTATGTGTTGGGTTGGAGTTTTAACATGAGTGGAGAAGCAGAAACTCTGTCTCTGCCTTCTCTTCCTTCACTTCCTGGGCCTAAAAAGGACCACACAGCATTGATTGTAGGGGTTTCTGTTTCTGCTTTTCTTTTCATGTTATTGGTTGCTGCCATGGCTATTTACTTCATCAGGAAAATCAAGAACGCTGATGTTATTGAAGGTTGGGAGCTTGATGTTGGTCCTCACAGGTTCTCTTACAAGGAGCTGAAGAAAGCAACTAGAGGCTTTAGAGACAAAGGTTTACTTGGTTTTGGTGGATTTGGCAAGGTCTACAAAGGAACTCTACCAAGTACTAATATACAAGTGGCTGTTAAGAGGATTTCTCATGAGTCTAAACAAGGTTTGAGAGAATTTGTGTCTGAGATTGCTAGTATTGGTCGTCTTAGACATAGAAATCTTGTCCAGTTACTAGGATGGTGTCGCCGGAGAGGTGATTTACTACTAGTCTATGATTTCATGCCTAATGGTAGCTTGGATAAGTACATGTTTGATGAACCAAAAATTGTTCTCACTTGGGAGCAAAGGTTCAAAATCATCAGAGGTGTAGCTTCTGCCCTTTTGTATTTACATGAAGAGTGGGAGCAGACTGTGATTCATAGAGACATCAAGGCAGGAAATGTGTTGTTAGATTCTGAAATGAATGGTAGACTAGGCGATTTTGGTCTGGCTAAGTTGTACGAGCATGGCACCAATCCAAGCACCACCAGGGTGGTGGGCACATTGGGGTACTTAGCACCTGAGCTTACACGCACTGGGAAGCCAACAACAAGCTCGGATGTATTTGCATTTGGTGCACTTTTGCTTGAAGTGGCATGTGGGAGAAGACCTATTGAGCCCAAGGCATTGCCTGAGGAGCTCGTACTGGTAGACTGGATTTGGGACAGATGGAAAGTTGGTGCAATACTTAATGTGATTGATCCAAGGTTGAATGGCGAGTTTGATGAGGTTGAGGCTATTGTTGTGATCAAACTAGGACTAATGTGTTCTAACAATGTCCCCGAGGAACGGCCTACAATGAGGCAAGTGGTGAGGTACTTGGAAGGAGAGGTCACATTGCCTGAAGTTGTTGCATCCCCTGATGCATATGATAGTATGAAAGGTAACACCAGTGGTGGTGGTGGTGGTTGCCACAACACCCTTGAGTTCGAAGATTACGTTCATTCATACCCGAATTCTTCATATTTCGAGAAGGCATGTAATTTGTCATCCGCGGGTGATGATGGAGATGTTGATATTGAAGCAGGCTCAACTTCACCACTCACTTTCAGGTAGAGGCAATGGTAGGTAGCCATAGTTAGCAAGAGACAATTTTTTTTAGTCCCCACAAGACTTTAATTAGTTATATTGGTATGATGTTTTTGTTCCAATGTAAATTGATCATCTTGGATTGTAGTTTGTAAATATACTAGCTAGTAGAAAAATTGGCTTCTCATCAATATTGTGTTTCAGGATTTTTCAAAGATGTATGCATGATTTTTCTTTCACATGAATCTCATCAACACTTACAATTTTCTCCCAATATGAAAAGTTCTTGCCAACTTTTTAAGTCCAGCTAACTACTTCAAAAGGGTATCAAAAATTCTTTTTCTTCTTTGAAACAAACAGGTAGTTGAGGTCAAAAGAGACGTGGCAGAAGTATATTTGTTAAGATAGATACCTCAATGTTCAAAACAAGGTAAGACTTATGGAGCATCTTCAATACTCTAAAGTCAAAACACAAATGAGCTTACTTGATTTTATAAAAAAAATCTATAAGCAATTTATGAAACATTAGCGACAAAAACCTTCCAACCACTAAAGTAGTTAATGTCAATACTTCAATCTTATGCTAATTGTCTAGGACATTAAAAAATTAAGTGTTGATGATCTAAGTTTAGCATTACTTTAATACAAGTTGACAACATATTTAAACCAAAGTCTCCCTCAAAATTATATTCAAAATGAGTAAAAAAAAAAAGGTACTTGTTGGTTTGAATGTTCATGTGGTTAGTTTCGGATAAACATTAAAATCTAAATAAAAGTCATTATGAATTATATTTTCGTACTGTGGAAATTGATCTCACGTCTCAGTTCAGTTCCTTTTCCAATGCTTTTTGATACCATAAGAAAGAGAACAAAAGCATCTATTATGGACTTCAAACTAGCATTACTGAGCTAAAGTGTATAAAAAACCAGTCATCATATAATACAGCCAAACAATCCTGTTGTTTATTTATATATTTGTGTTGGTAGATGATATTGACAATTCCCAAATGAAAATCCTGTTGTTTTACAGGATTGAAAAGAGAAAGGAACCGGATTCTGTGGATCCCATGCCATTTGACTGCCTTAACACAATTGAAGATTGGATCACAGGGAAAGATGTATCTTTGGAGGACTATGGGAGTTCAGACTGGATGGCACTTGATCCACCCTCTGCTAACACAGTGCTTTTAGGACCTTCAAATGATGATGTTGAAGAGTTAGCCACAGGTATTATATAAAATCTGTTGGATGTAAATTTATTACAGAAAATGCTCTGTACTCTATTAATGTATTTGTTCTGGCCAAAATGCAGGATTTGATGATGATGAGATTTTTATCAGAGTGAAAGAGGAGGAAAATATTGATGACAATGCATAGGCCAATGATCACCTTGAAAGGGTCAATTTTTTAAGGAGATATAAGTTGATGATTGTTGCCTTTTGCACTTCAACAGGGAAATATTGGTAAGTTAATTATTTGTAGACTTTGATTTGATGATTTAAACTATATTTTTAGTAGCTTGGAAGGTGTAGGATTAGAATTGTAAATCAGATTCTTACACTAGGTTGTAAATGGTTCGATGTTATTACTTTTGCTCCTTTTTGAGTCGAAAAAAGTTTAAAAAATATGTTCTTTCTTTTATTAACAAACAAATGGAGCAATGATGCCCGCCTCTTAGTCAGGAACATGTGCAATTGCAGACTGTAAAAAGTAGACTCTAAATTGGAAATATGTATATGCCTTTGGGTTATTAATTTTAGATCTACTTTTCAAGTAAATGCTGATGATTTACTCATCCATATCAGGTATAATGCTTTCCTCAATTGCTGAAATTGTTAGCCCGGGACACCAAGCTAGTTAGAAGACAAAACACATAAGCCAAAAGTATGATCATGGCTCTACATCCGGTGGCTTGTTAATCTCTCCGGCAACTGTTGGAGCCGTAAAGTACAGGTAGGTAGTTTTAGTTTAGGGGAAAGGGCATGTAAAAGTGAGTAGAAGGATTTTGTAGAACATTTAATTTTCATTGTATAATTGTCTATGTTTTAGTGTATTCAAGTAATCCAAGCCTCTATAGCTGAGACAATCTCAAACTCTTTTTTCGCTCTTCTTCCTATATTTCCTTTACGTATGAAACTTTTAGGTGACATTTAGATAAACTACATTTGATTTAATTAATATAATTGAATTACAATAAAATGTAGCAGGAAAGATAACATTATAAAGATTTAAAATGCAACTACTTGAGTCTTGAGATCAAATATGAGGAGCCTCCTACTCCTAAATATTTATGTTCTTTCTTTTTTGAAGAATTTAAAGTTATTGGAGGAGAAAAGAAAGCTAGGATTTTTTGGTATTGTGGAGTTTTCACCATTTTATGAGTTATGGGTTATTTGGAAAGAAAGAAACAGAATAATTTTTTATAAAATCGAAGTGGGGGAGAATTTTTTAGGAGATAAAACATATTATTTATCTTCTTTTTGGGTTTCTTCTAGTGAAGATTTTAATCATCTATCTTTATTTTTCATTATGCTTGATTAGACGACTGCTATTTGTTAATTGATTATCCCAATCTTTTATTTTGTTTTTGTTTTTGTTTGTATTGCTGATAGACTTCTGATTTACTTTTGTGTCTTCTTTCTTTTTTAAGTAATATAGTCTCTGTTTCCTTAAAAAAAAGAGAGAGAAGGATGGTGAGCATCAAGCATTTTTATTTAGATTTTGCAGCCTTAAATGAAATTGTAAATGGAATGTTAGATTACACTGCTAAAACCTCATAGCATCAAAATAACACCTCTCATATTGAGGGCGACAAGTAGTTCTATCCTTGCAAACATACAAGTTGAGTTTGCAGCTGCATGTTAAACTACACCAAGTACCCCAGACAGAAATACTTCTTTGAAAAAGAATACGTATATGATGCCTTTTCTGCCCTTTTTCTATTATTTGTAATGTTCTTATTGTTGTTTGCATTTATATATGTTATTTCCTAAATGATCTTATATGTATGCCTTGAAAATTCCTCAAGAAAAAGATACATGTCAAGTGAAATGGGAAGGAAAATGCTATCCATAGCTACTTAAGGGTGATTTATTTTCTCTCCTTCCTCGTCACTTCAACAACTTTTTTGTTGATACTTCCTTGCACATTCTAATATAGCATATAGACTGTGACACCATGTGCTTTTGTATAGACTGAGAAACTAACAACATTACTAAAAGGTAAAAAATTGTTTGATGTTTATTATTGACTATCTGTAGAGAATAGATCTAGTTTCTTCTGTTAGGCACCACAGGTTTCACATACCAGGGAAAAGGAATAACAACTTATTAAATTTGATATTTGGATGGACGAACTTCTCCTTTTTATGCCAAAAAAGTTATACAACATATGAACAATGTGGTATTACTCTATCAAAGTACCTAACAATCTAAAATAATAATTTTAAACATGGCATGACTTCGGACAGTGGTCTAGTAGTAAGGCTACTACCAACCTCCATCTTCATGAGGTAGTGGGTTACTGGCGCCCTCTACCTTCATCAGATAGCGGGTTCGACATCCATCCCACACAAATTATGGGTTTTTTCCTCTACATGCTATGAGTTGCCCTCTCATTTGATGTGAGTTATTCTTTCCCTTTTTTAGGATTTATTCCTCAGACCGCATGACCGGAGGTATATCTCCGCTGCTCCCGACTACTGGGTTAGTATCAGTACTCTAAAAATAATAATAATAATAATAATAAATAAAATAAACATGGTAAACTTTCTAGTGCACCCATTTATCCTTTGCATCCAGGATTGTTTGGCTGTATTATATGATGACTGGTTTTTTATACACTTTAGCTCAGTAATGCTAGTTTGGAGTCCATGATAGATGCTTTTGTTCTCTTTCTTATAGTATCAGAAAGCATTGGAAAAGGAGCTGAACTGAGACGTGAGATCAATTTCCACTGTACGAAAATATATTTCATAATGACTTTTGTTTAGATTTTAATGTTTATCCGAAACTAACCACATGAACCTTCAAACCAGCAAGTACCTTTTTTTTTCCTCATTTTGAATATAATTTTGAGGGAGACTTTGGTTTAAATATGTTGTCAACTTGTATTAAAGTAATGCTAAACTTAGATCATGCGCGGAGAGTAGATTTGTGTTGCAATTTAAGACTATCAACACTTTATTTTTTAATGTCCTAGACAATTAGCATGAGATTGAAGTATTGACATTAACTACTTTAGTGGTTGGAAGGTTTTTGTCGCTAATGTTTCATAAATTGCTTATAGATTCTTTTATAAAATCAAGTAAAGCTCATTTGTGTTTCTGAGTATTGAGGATGCTCCATAAGTCTTACCTCATTTTGAACATTGAGGTATCTTAACAAATATACTTCTGCCAGGTCTCTTTTGACCTCAACTACCTGTTTGTTTCAAAGAAGAAAAAAAAATTTTTGAGACCCTTTTGAAGTAGTTAGCTGGACTTAAAAAGTTGGCAAGAACTTTTCATATTGGGAGAAAATTATAAGTATTGGTGAGATCTCATGTGAAAGAAAAATCATGTATACATCTTTGAAAAATCCTGAAACACAAGATTGATGAGAAGCCAATTTTTCTACTAGCTAGTATGTTTACAAACTACAATCCAAGATGATCAATTTACATTGGAACAAAAACATCATACCAATATAACTAATTAAAGCCTTGTGGGGACTAAAAAAATTGTCTCTTGCTAACTATGGCTACCTACCATTGCCTCTACCTGAAAGTGAGTGGTGAAGTTGAGCCTGCTTCAATATCAACATCTCCATCATCACCGGTGGATGACAAATTACATGCCTTCTCGAAATATGAAGATTTCGGGAATGAATGAACGTAATCTTTGAACTCATGGGTGTTGTGGCAACCACCACCACCACTGGTGTTACCTTTCATACTATCATATGCATCAGGGGATGCAACAACTTCAGGCAATGTGACCTCTCCTTCCAAGTACCTCACCACTTGCCTCATTGTAGGCCGTTCCTCGGGGACATTGTTAGAACACATTAGTCCTAGTTTGATCACAACAATAGCCTCAACCTCATCAAACTCGCCATTCAACCTTGGATCAATCACATTAAGTATTGCACCAACTTTCCATCTGTCCCAAATCCAGTCTACCAGTACGAGCTCCTCAGGCAATGCCTTGGGCTCAATAGGTCTTCTCCCACATGCCACTTCAAGCAAAAGTGCACCAAATGCAAATACATCCGAGCTTGTTGTTGGCTTCCCAGTGCGTGTAAGCTCAGGTGCTAAGTACCCCAATGTGCCCACCACCCTGGTGGTGCTTGGATTGGTGCCATGCTCGTACAACTTAGCCAGACCAAAATCGCCTAGTCTACCATTCATTTCAGAATCTAACAACACATTTCCTGCCTTGATGTCTCTATGAATCACAGTCTGCTCCCACTCTTCCTGTAAATACGAAAGGGCAGAAGCTACACATCTGATGATTTTGAACCTTCGCTCCCAAGTGAGAACAATTTTTGTAAGCTTGGCAAAATGGATAGGGTCCTCAGACCCGATCCTTACCCGTAATAATACGGTTCGGGTATAGACCCGAACCTCTTTTTTATAGACCCTTAAAGGACCGGATCTAAAAAATCCACAAAATTGCGGGTAGGTATGGTTCTAGTTGCGGGTCTCATCTGACCCGCAAAATACCCATTGTATATATATCCTTTACCCGATTCATTTTGAAGAAAACCCAAACTTGTCAACTCTCTCGACTCTTTCTCTCCAATCTCCATTGTTGCCGTAACTCTGCTGGACTGCGCCTCTCTCTCTCCATCGCCGCCGTGTTATCGCCGATCTTCAGAACGTCTTCGTCTTTCTCTCTCCATCGCCGACCAACAAAGCCGAGGTCTGTTTTCAAAAAACCCAAAGTCTTTTAAATTTTTCTGGTCTTGCTTCGATTCATCTATGCCTCCCCAGTCCTTCATAGCTTGTTGTTTAGCATATGGGTTTTGTGTCTTTCCATCTTCTATGATATATTATCTGGTTATTTTGTGTTATTGATGTTATTGACGTTTGAATGATTTTGTTTCTTAATGGGTTTTTCGTTGATGGGTTTAGAGAGCTTTTTGTGATTTATTGGTATGGAAGAAATTTGTGTTTGTCTTAACAGCAAGTTTAAGTTTGATGAAGTTTTTTGTTTGTGTTGAAATTTGTTGTATTTTGAGATGGTGCGGATTTTGGTAATGAATTAGTTTGTTGAATGTTTGTTGATTGGGGTTTTGAATGGTTTGTGATGGTCGAGGTTTCCCGTGGTTAATGTTTATGCATCATTGAAAAGTATTGTCTATATTTATGCCATTATGTGTATATGTAGATAGGTGTTGCAGACTTAAAATACTTAATTGTTGACAATTAGATGATGCCTTGAGTAATTCACTTCTCTTACTTTCAACATAATCTGTTTAGTATTTAAAGAATGTGCATTGTTCTTATAAAAGATTAAATGTTTAGAAGTGCTTTACATTCCCTGCTGTGAAGAAGTAGACTTAAGTCACTTAACCAATCTTCGTACTTTGAGTTTAGTTTAGTTTTAAGGCCTATATTTTTGTATTGTTCAAGGCTCATGTTTTGGTGAGTTGATGACTTCGTTTTCTGGAATGGAAGGTAGATAAGAGTATATGACGAAGGTGACAAAATTTATAAAAGAAGAAATTTTTTAATGCCTGTTGCATTCATCTGAAACTATTAGAATCAGACCTGTAATGAGAAACCTCAGAGTGGTAGAGCGACTTATCTTGAAAATATTGGAGGCTGAGTTAATGAGCTGGATGTCTGAACCAAAACTACTTTTTTATTGCACCCATTGATTGATCTAGGCTAGTCTATGATCACAACACATATAAAAATCTGCCTAAGCATTGGATTTGTGACCAAAAAACAAATTTTTAATTGATTCATTTTGAGTAGTTTGTGGTGCTGGCCTATAATGTTCTGTTGTTATTAATTTGTTGTCTACACCTGCCATAACCATAGTGGATAGGGATACATTTATAGAGCTAGTATCAATCAAGCATTTTATAATAAGTTGATGTGGACTCACTAGTGGGAAGAATATAGTTATGAGTATAACTATTGTCAGATACAACAACATCAACTCTCAAGTTTGATTGTGATTTTAAATTTTTCAAAAAACCAGAGGTCTTTTAAATTTTTCTGGGTCTTTCGCATCTGGATTTTGCTCCGATTCATCTATGCCTCCCAAGTCCTTCATAGCTTGTTGTTTCGCATATGGGCTTTGTGCCTTTTGTATCTTCTATAATATATTATCTGGTTATTTGTGTGTTATTGATGTTTGGATATTTAAGGACTCCATTGAAGATCAAGTTCAAAGCTTTTGATTTGCTTCGTATGGAGACGAAGTGGACGTAGAAGACGAGGAAGAAGGAGAAGAAGAGGAAAAGCAGTCTTGTTTTCTGTCTCATCGATTTCACGTAAGTCTGTCTGTTTCTCTCTCTAGAATCTGTGTTTTCTACTGATTTTCTATATGTTTGTTTCTGCACTCTGTTTTGAAGAGCTGTTTTTGTGTCTGTTTGATTGTTTCTGTTTTGATTGTGGTTTAATTAGGATTAATTAAATTGATGGTTAACTAGTGTTTGACAGATTTGTGGGAGGTTTGGGGTTGATTAGATATCATCATTTTGTCTAGATATCATCATTGTTTCTAATGGCAGAGATCGACATACATGACAAGTGAAGCAAAACTAAACATCATCTTCCTAAATCAACATAACAATCTTTACACTAAAATTACAAACAACACCATTAAAGAAACCAATGGATCTCCAAAACATGTAAAGTAAACAATTTTTTTTGAATCTATATAATCTATATAAAGCAAACATTTGAATGAACAAAAACATGTATGAAAAAGCCTGGATCTATAAACAAAACCCCACCAATCAAAAACCAATTGTCAAGCAAAAACAAGTATACCCATTTCACAAAACATCACAAAAAACACCAACCAGCAATGCAAAAACAAAACAAGCACCCCCCCATCTATCCATTCATTAAACTACCATTGCAAGCTCTCCATTACAATTTCCGCTCCAAAAGCAGAACCAAAACAAGCAGAGAAGATATTGATAAAAAGATTGGATTTTTGTTGACTGTTTTGGTTTCTGTATTCAAAGCAAATATAATTTTGAAAATATTGTGATAATAAATTATTAATGTGTGTGAGCATGTTTGTATATGTGGTTGTATGTATGTGTTAATGTGTGTGCTGTGTGTATTATGTGTGAATGTGTATAAGAAATTACTCAAAAATCAGATTGATTTGAGATGTGTATAAGTGATTTACACCCATAAGTGAAGGACGAAGAGCATGGATAAGTATTTTCTAGGAAATTGAACATGGATAAGTATTCCAACAAATGGATCTTGACGTGTGAATGCATTCACTTTTATTGAACAGAAAATCTAACTACATTGATATTTGCTCATGTTGGTAAGTCGTTCTATTTGATGGGGAAGAACTTTTTAATATTGAGTTCAAATACCCTTTCATTTTTATGGTGTTTTTAGTGTTATGTGATTATGGCTACATGTTGCTTCTGATTGTCTATCAATTCTAAAGATAAGATACGGTGGCACCATTTGAAGTGAACTGCATGCTTTTATGTGAATCTAGACTAAAAATAACTTGATGGGACTGTTTAGGGATTTGATTGACCTCATCAATATACATTTACCTTAAGTATTGCGGCAGGTTACATGTATTATTAGCCAATTTTATTTCCTATCCATTTGGATCCCTTTATTTGTTATTTTTTTTTATTATTATTAATCAAATTGTTTAAATATGTTAGGTAGTCAAACAATATGACTAGTTGTGGAGAAAGTCAAATGAATACTTCAACCGGAGATAATGTTATTGAGAATGTTGAGTCTAGTCGTGGAGAAAATTAAGATTTTTTTTTTAAATTCAGGTTAACCCGGATTTGACCGGGTTGACCCGATCAAACCTAAAATCGGATCTAGTTAATCCGGATTTGACCCGTTAATATTCGGGTCTGGTGCGGGTCTGAGTAGATCCGCAAAGTGTGCGGGTTGGGTTTTGACAAAACCCTCAAATTTATTTAAGGGTATAGGTAGGGTTTGGACCCTCAAATAAAAGAGAGTATTGCAGGTCTGGGCCTGATGTGGGTCCAAACCCACATTTTGTCATCCTTATAGCTTAATAGTCCAACAAGCAGGACATATATGCAAGGATCTCCATTCCTGTTCTTGAGTTCATTGGCTTGTTGATCTAATATGATGAAATGAGTGGTTAAACACGTGAATTACAGTTTTGTTTGATTCTACCTTCTTTGGCTGGTGGATCAAATTCCATTAAGCAGGGCCAAGCGAAGTAGGGTTCAATGAATAGCCAAAAACTAGATACCAGTCTCAGTGTATTTGTAACACTAGTTTTATTCAAATTGGAATGACACATATGAACAAATTGTGATATGATACATTTTCATTGTTTCAAGTTGTGTACTTCTGGGTTTGTTCTTGACCAGCAATTTCTGGGTTTTGCATATGTTGTGTCCCTTCACATCCAAAAACACAGGATGCACCAACTATTAACCCAAATGTGGAGGATCCATTGCAACAAAACATGTGCCAATTCCTTTGGTTCCCACTGAATGAGTGAATGGCATTTACAGAGCAGACACGTGACTAAAAAGATACATCTATTCACTTGGAAGACAGAATTTAATATCAACTGCAGAGTTTTTTTGTTTTTTTTTTTTTTTTTTTATCAACTGCAGAGTTAACAATAATTACAGAACCCACTAAAGTTCAAATGCATAGACTCTTACCTACTCCATTTATTTTAATCTCAATTGATATTAATAAATAGAAATGATCAGCAATCCTTTACAAGTTGTGTAACTCGAAGTCAGGTAGTGTACTTTCAATAGTGGAGATCATAGATTGATTAGTAAGTGACACTTATATATAATTACAAAGACTGCTTATGACACTTACATATAATTACAAAGACTGCTTATTGATTATTAGATTCTGATATTAGAGTAATTAAAAAAAAAAACTAGTAACTAAATTCTTGAATCAAATATGCACAATTATTGGACAGCAAAAATAACATATCCTTTCTTTTTCCAAAATAATAATAATATTATTAACACGCTTCAAAACCAACTATCATTTGAAATGAAAATAATAATAATAATAATAATAACAGTTTTCCCACCATTTGTGTGGTTTGATCTTCTATAATCGTGTGAGTCTCTCTTCCATTTGGGGATATTCCTCCTAATTAGGAGTAGTCTCCCGGATCGTGTCACTAGTGTTTTATCTCGGTTGGTCTCGACAGTCTTTTGGGTCCATTCCAGTCATAGTTCATGTACTAAAAAAAAACTATCATTTGAAAAGAAAATATTCAAAGGACAATAAAAATAAAATTAATTTATTTTCCTCTTTTCCGATCGGCACTATGTTTACATATTCCATTCTCTTCAAAACTAGGCCAGTTGGATTCCCGTTTCATTTTTTTGATCTTCTTCATATTTCAATTTCCACCCACTTGTCTCTCTTCACTCTCCGGTCACCACAACCATCTCATCAGGTCTCCTCTCTCTCTCTCTATAAGTCTTTATTTATTTATTTTTTCTAAGTTTTGCAGACCAATTGACACCACTAAACCCTAAAATTTTCTCTCAACAGAGGTTAGGTTTTTGTTATGAATTTAACGTTTTTATGTCTTATTGGATTGGTTGTTGTGAAAATATTTCGAAACTAACAAACCCTATTTTGAAAGTTTTCACTTTTTTTTTTATAGTATATAGTATATTTCCTGTGTTGCTTGTTTGTCTGGTTGAATAAAATTTCTATCTTTGATTGTTTTGTCTTGTGCTTTTATGGGAATTTTGGTGTTTGATCGAACTGTGGCATTGTTTTGGTTGCTTCCCATGTGATATATTCTCAAGGGTTTGGTGTGGATTTTGAAAGTTTGAATCTTTATGTCGTTTTGTGTTGTGAAGAGTGTGATTTGATGCTTGGGTTATTGGTGTTTTTGCAGGAGAAGAGAGGACGATGAAAGTGAACATTTTGCGTATCCTTTTTTAGTGATATCGTGTTGTTTTGTCTTGTTTGGACTAATTGTGTAGTGTATGTTTGGTTTGATAGATAACTTGATAAGCTTTGATCGGTTAATGAAAATTTTGGATGATACTCGATGTTTATTGTGATTAAAAAGAACCATATAGATTTAATGGTTGTTGTAGTTTAGGGGAATTGTAAGAAGACTATTCTGTAAAGTTTTTCATATGGATGACTTTCTTTGAGAGGTTTAATCATGGTGTTCCTTCACTGAATGTATATTGACTTCAAGTTTGTTGTAGTGATCGTGCATATACTTATGTCAATCATGATATAATTTGCGGATGATTATTATTTCTTTTTGAGTTTGTTTAGTATTTGATCAAGCTTATTTGTACACATTGGTTGCCTTTTGTAAATATGAACTTGGAGCCATGTTGCTGATATGAAATTTGAGATTTTTTTCTTTTTAGAAGTTTTTCTCTTGACCTAGTTTTCCTGTTGGATTTCTACTGCTAATTAAACAGAGTAAGTTTTCTTCATCTAGTGTTATCTATCTTCAGTATAATATTTGATAAACTTGTAATTTGCAATGTGATATTAGGGTTGGATGAAACTAATTAAAGAATTCCTAACCATCTCATGGTTGCTAATTGTCTTTTGCTTAGTATGCTGATCCATATCATAACTTGTGTTTTCACATGATGGAGAACAATGACTCTTGTCCCTTGTTGAATTATAGGTGGCACGGTGTTGCTTCATGGACATGGGATGCACAAGATGAAACATGTGGGATATGTAGGATGGCCTTTGATGGCTGTTGTCCTGATTGTAAACTCCCTGGGGATGATTGCCCGCTAAGTAAGTAGCTAACCTTAATTACTTGCTTTGAATTATGTTTTTATGCTTTGCCAAGTTGTCGTAGTGATGTCTTGAACCATGTTTGCTCTGCTAGAATATGATTGAAAAAGTTCTCGATATAGTATGATTCCGTCTCTTTGGATATTAGTAATTTTCTAATATGATTAGTTGATAAAGCACCTCAAGAGTGTCTCATGAATACTCAGATTTCTATATATAATGAAATGACCAGCCAACTAATTCTTTTCCAGTTGTACAATTTAGATTTCCTCTTTATTTCCTTATCCAAATCACTTGCATTTAGCTTGAACCTTGGTTGGATTGCCCACATTTGTTTACTGTTTTCATATCCTTTTTCACATATATAACCTGAATTACCCTTGCATCTCTAATCTCATCTACTACACTTTTGACATTTTATGTGTTTTCAGTTTTGAAACATTTAAGAGCCGGATGGCCAGAATCATATGCATTGAAATATTTTGTAACAAGGACTAATGATCTCTATTTACTTGCAGTTTGGGGTGCTTGCAACCATGCATTTCATCTCCATTGCATCTTGAAATGGGTGAATTCACAAACTCCTCAAGCACATTGTCCGATGTGCCGCAGGGAATGGCAGTTCAAAGGATAAAGATCTCAAATCGATAAAGCCTCATTTGTGTGACTTCTCAACCAAGGAAGACCATGACTGTTCATTTGTGCGACTTCTCACAGAGAAAATATGCTTCTTGGAAATTCATGTTTGGTTGATCATGGAATTTTTGTGATGAATGTATAAATAATATACTTCTATATGATGATATATTAGATATTCAACAATTTTCTATAATGTTTCAAAGAACATATTACTACTATATTAGGATATAAATGAACATATAATGATGCAATGGAGATGAATATGCGTGGTTTAATCTCCCACAATCATGTGGGTCTCTCTCCCATTTGGGGAGATCCCTTCTAATTGGGAGTAATATCTCGGATCGTGTCACTAGTGTTCTATCTTGGTTGGTTCTGACAGTCCTTTGGATCCATTTCAATCATAATTCATGTACTAAAAAAAAACTATCATTTGAAAAGAAAAGATTCAAAGGACAATAAAAATAAAATTAATTTATTTTCCTCTTCTTCGATTGACACTGTATTTATATATTCAATTCTCTTCAAAATGAGGTCAGTTGGATTCTCGTTTCGTTCTCTTGATCTTCTTGACATTTCAATTTCCACCCGCTTGTCTCTCTCACTCTCTGGTCACCACAATCATCTCATCAGGTCTCCTCTCTCTAACTCTTTATTTATTTATTTTTTCTCTAAGTTTTGCCGACCAATTCCTTACCCTATTCTTTCTCTCAACAAAGGTGAGGTTTTTGTTATGAATTTGACGTTTTTATGTCTGATTGCATTGGTTGTTGTGAAAATATTTCGAAACTAACAGACCCCATTTTGAAAGTTTTCACTTTTTTTTTTTTTATTTATGGTATTTAGTATATTTCCTGCGTTGCTTGTTTGTTTGGTTGAATAAAGTTTCTATCTTTGATTGTTTTGTCTTGTGCTTTTATGAGAATTTTGGTGTTTGATCGAACCATTGTTTTGGTTGCTTCCCATGTGATATATTCTCAAGGGGTTGGTGTGGATTTTGAAAGTTTGAATCTTTATGTCGTTTTGTGTTGTGAAGAGTGTGATTTGATGCTTGGGTTATTGGTGTTTTTGCAGGAGAAGAGAGGACAATAAAAGTGAACGTTTTGCGTATCCTTTTTTTTAGTGATTTTATCTTGTTTGGACTGATTGTGTAGTATGTTTGGTTTGATAGATAACTTGATAAGATTTGATCGGTTAATGTTTTGTCTTGTTTGGACTGATTGTCTCCTCCAATAACTTGAAATTCTGCCAAAAAGAAAGAACATAAATATTTAGGAGTAGGAGGCTCTTCATATTTGATCTCAAGACTCAAGTAGTTGCATTTTAAATCTTTATAATGTTATCTTTCCAGCTACATTTTATTGTAATTCAATTATATTCATTAAATCAAATGTAGTTTATCTAAATGTCACCTAAAAGTTTCATACGTAAAGGAAATATAGGAAGAGGAGCAAAAAAAGAGTTTGAGATTGTCTCAGCTATAGAGGCTTGGATTACTTGAATACACTAAAACATAGACAATTATACAATGAAAATTAAATGTTCTACAAAATCCTTCTACTCACTTTTACATGCCCTTTCCCCTAACCTAAAACTACCTACCTGTACTTTATGGCTCCAACGGTTGCCGGAGAGATTAACAAGCCACCGGATGTAGAGCCATGATCATACTTTTGGCTTATGTGTTTTGTCTTCTAACTAGCTTGGTGTCCCGGGCTAACAATTTCAGCAATTGAGGAAAGCATTATACCTGATGTGGATGAGTAATCATCAGCATTTACTTGAAAAGTAGATCAAAAATTAATAACCCAAAGGCATATACATATTTCCAATTTAGAGTCTACTTTTTACAGTCTGCAATTGCACATGTTCCTGACTAAGAGGCGGGCATCATTGCTCCATTTGTTTGTTAATAAAAGAAAGAACATATATTTTAAACTTGTTTCGACTCAAAAAGGAGCAAAAATAATAACATCGAACCATTTACAAAGTGTAAGAATCTGATTTACAATTCTAATCCTACACCTTCCAAGCTACTAAAATTATAGTTTAAATCGTCAAATCAAAGTCTACAAATAATTAACTTACCAATATTTCCCTGTTGAAGTGCAAAAGGCAACAATCATCAACTTATATCTCCTTAAAAAATTGTCCCTTTCACGGTGATCATTGGCCTATGCATTGTCATCAATATTTTCCTCCTCTTTCACTCTGATAAAAATCTCATCATCATCAAATCCTGCATTTTGGCCAGAACAAATACATTAATAGAGTACAGAGCATTTTCTGTAATAAATTTACATCCAACAGATTTTATATAATACCTGTGGCTAACTCTTCAACATCATCATTTGAAGGTCCTAAAAGCACTGTGTTAGCAGAGGGTGGATCAAGTGCCATCCAGTCTGAACTCCCATAGTCCTCCAAAGATACATCTTTCCCTGTGATCCAATCTTCAATTGTGTTAAGGCAGTCAAATGGCATGGGATCCACAGAATCCGGTTCCTTTCTCTTTTCAATCCTGTAAAACAACAGGATTTTCATTTGGGAATTGTCAATATCATCTACCTACACAAATATATAAATAAATACAGGGTCATTAGTTTTTACTTACATTTGTCTGAGTCGCAAGTTATACTGAACAAAGACAAGGTCACTGAGTCGCTGACGCTCTAGGCAGTTCCTTGTCTCATATATTTGTTCAAATGGAATCTGATTTCGCTTATATCCCATTGAACTGCAAGTTTGACTGAGAATACGGATGGCCAAACGAGACAACTTCGGGCAACTTCCTCCATAGGTTGACCACCATTCAGCTATAACAAAAAGTATAATGAAAGTGTCAACTAAATGCAGACTTATCAAAAGGCTTCTTGCAGCAGAATATAATGATTCAAAGTTCAGTCCCTACGACATGAATGCCAGATATGCAATTGACTAATTGCAATTTAAGTCACAATAATGGAATGGTGCTTGCAATTATTTAACTACCTATATTATATCTTCATCTACACGTTTAATAACTCTCACATGGAAAAACCAATTTTCCTCCCATCTAATCATGTCTGTGCCATAAGGAAAAGTAAACATGACGGATGACTTCTTTATGGCTCTCATCCATGCTACTGGTAAAATTTTCAAAAACACCTTAAAATCAAAGAAGGAAAGTCACGATATAGCGGCTCAAATAACTAACAATCTAATAGAATAGACCCTCACCAGGAAGTAAAGTGTCTTTAGCTCTAATTGCCATCTTCCTCCCAAAATCTCCAGCAGCATTCTTGTATGAATTTATCTCTCTGACAATATTATCCTGCTCTGCTGCATCGGGAATCAATCTCTCTATGCAATCAAGCATCCCTGACAGAAACTCATTATGTTCACCTTTGATACCATAGAAGAACTTAGGGTTAAGGAAGAACCCTGCAGCATGAAGCGGAAGATGCCATTGTTGTTCCCACCAGTGATCTATAATATTCCAGTAGACCATATATTCGTCCTTCTTAATTAGTTCTTCCTTGATTGTTTCTTTCGTTCGATACATTCCAGCATACACATATCCCATTGCAGGTCTCTTCTCACTACCTACCATTCTCAGAAGTCGCAAGAGGGGATTTGTTAAATGCACAATCAGACCACAAGAGGACCAAAATGACTCATTACTCACTATATCTAACATTTCCAGTCCTCCTGATTTCTTTGAATATGGACAATCCATCCACTCCTGTGAAGTAACCATGGCCTGCAGATAATGTTTAAGATCAGCCATTCTTTTCAACGTAGTAAAGTTTGTAGCAGACCGAGTAATTCCTGGTTCTACGATATCATTGCCAAAAGTATACCTCCTCACCATATTCAAAACCACACTATGATTGTACACAAATCTCGTGATAGCTCTAGCCTGTTCAATTATTGCATTTATCCACTCAAGTTTTGCAAAATCCTCAAGTATCGAATCCAAGCAACGAGCTGCGCAAGGTGTCCAATACAGAGTAGGAAAGGTCTCAGTTAACCTTCTGCCAACCTCGATGTACTGTTCTTCACCACTAGCAATCACTTGCACCACATGTCTGACTCCAACTTCTTCCACCACTTGCTTAAGTAATTCATACAGCGCATCCGAGGAATTTATAATGCCTGACGCATCAACCGATTTCAAAAACACTGTTCCCTCAGGACAATAAACCAAAAAGATCAACAAAGTCCTACCCATTTCTGTGCTCCATTGGTCAACTAAAACAGAACAACCCGTCCTTCCCCAAGTGGCCGTGTATTTTCCAATATCATTTTTCACCCCCTCAACTGAATTCTTCAATACCCAACCCCGAATATCATGACAAGAAGGCATTACAACCCCAGATCCTCCTGAAGCAATAGCATCAACCATCGGTTGGAAGTAAACTGAATTGACAGCATCTAATGGTGCCCCTATATCATACAGAAACCGCCCTACTGCCATAAAAATAGAATTATTCACCCTCTTATCTCCTGAACAAGCACTGCTAACAACAACGGCATTGGCATTAGCAGTAGCATTTTTTCCTCTCCATTTCTTTCTCCTATCTCCACCACCAATATTACTAGTCCCTTCTCTATCAACAAACAAACTCGAATTCCCCTCAATCACATTCGAAACTTCCATCACTGGCAAACCAGTACTAACATCACCACCCTGATCAGCAGCATACACATCCATCTCACCGGAAATCGGATTAATACCCGTTATCTCTTCCGCAATCTTTTGTTTCTTCCTCTTTTTCACCACAACCCCATCTAAACTTTTTTGCATTACATCGCGAACATCAGCAGGGACACGCAAACAAGTAGACGCGTTACCCTTCTGACCTGCTAAATGCTCCTTAATCCTATGAATCCCCCCACCCTTAAAAAGTTTGCCACAATATATACACTTCAACTGTACTCTATCACCATTCTTAAACATTTGACAATGCTTCCACGCCGGGTCATGCTTTTGTGATGTTATTGGTACTGGCTCCATTCCAGATGCCATTACAACAACAACCTTAAACTATGCAAACAAACACACAAAAAAAAAAAACAATCTTAGCATAATCTTAAACAATGTTAACAAACCACTTTTTTCTCATGCTTAGCTCAACTATAACTAAAGTTAATCATTTTAACATACAATGATAACTTCAAAACATGTAATAATCAATACATAAGATATAAAAATTAAAAAATTAAAAATTCACTATCCACAAAAAAACTTCGAAATGACAACAATAACTACATCAATAAGACCCCCACCCAAAAAAAAAAAAAAAAAAAACCCTTTTTTTCTTTTCTTTTTTTTTTAAAAGAAAAAACAAAAAACCCCGTTTTAATTCAAAGAATTGATATATAAACAAGCAAAAAAGAATATTTAAAAAAAATAAAAACTAAAGAGACAGAGTTGGAGAAGGACTAACCTGTGTTTTTTTCGAGTCTTTTGATAGGCAGAGAGAGAACCGGTTTGGGTGGGTGGTTTATAAACCGAGTGGAGAATAACCGGATGGACCGGTTGGTGAGGTGGGTCACCGGTTCAGTTAACCCATAAATCGATGGAATATGACCGGGTCGTCTGGTCACGTGACCATTTGGACCGGTTTCAGTAGGTTAGAAACCGGAACTCCCGGTTGCTTTTTGATACGGTTGTCTCGCATCTTCGAAAGAGATATTATAATAATGATAAAAAAACCCTCGAGATTGGACCGGCCGTTTGCCGCCGTTGAACCGACCAGTTTTCTGGTTCGTGACCGTTATGCTTCATAAATAACGATTTTTTTTCTTGCCTACTCGTTTTTTGTGTTGATTTATGATTGAAACTGAAACCAAGTTTTTATTTTTATTTTTATTTTTTTTCGTATACCCAACAAAGTTTCAAGCTTTCATCGTTTCTCATGCTCTTAAATTGAAATCACATGGACCCAACAATCTTTTTTTTGAAATCTTAAAAGATTCTATTCAAAAAACATTAACAAAACCAATATTAAAAATACAATACGAAATAGATTCGAACCAAGAGGACCCAACAATCTTGATAGTCAACAAATATGTCCACTTTTAGGGTTATAAAGTTAAAACTTTGAAATTGAGGGATCTATTGGAAAATTTCATTCTTGACAATTTTTTATATAAAATCTTTACTATGTCTATGTGTTATTGCTAAATAAGGCGTAGCTATTTTATTAGTTTAGATAAATTTATCCAAAATGAATTTTCAATAATTACCTTTACATTGATTATGAGATTCTTGAATAACGACTTTTACAACTTATTCAACAGTTGTTATTAAAAAACTTATTTAAGTAACTTTATTCAAATCGATAACCTAACAATACTCCAACCAGTAAGTTAGTAAGAAACTGGTTTGAAATAGGCCTTTGTAGGATCCTTCGTCATGAAGATTAGAATCTCTTATGGTAAAAAAGGAGGACAAAGTTCAAGATTGGTTAATTACTTTTACCTCAATTCGTAGAATATGTATATTCTCTCATTGTTTATTGTATATTTCAAGGAAGCAACTTGTGCATGTTGATGCACCTTCTCGCTATCAGTAGGCTGCTTGTCTCCTGGAGATATAGTAACTAAAAATTGTCTTTTTAATATGCTATTTGTTTTTTTAGCATTACACATCTTTGAATGGATGATGACCTAGCTTAGGAATTGAGAATAAGAGGCTAGGGTTCTCTTAATTAGATAAACAGTCTATTAATAATAGATTTATGAGCTTTCATGGGAAGTCTGAATTTGTTCATATAAGGATACGTGTACGAAATATTTAGTTAATTTAGTTTTTTCACTTGTACGAAATATTTATTTAATTTAGTTTTAAAAAAAAAAATCAAATCATGAATTCTTGTCAATCATTGCATTTAAATCTAATAATTAATAATCATCCCATTATTTATATTTTATATAGATCTTGCATAGCAACAGAAACCATATTTGTTTACTGCGTTGGAAATGATTTTCCAATTTTTTTTTTTGTTGTCATTGCATAATTTATTTTTTTAGCAAAACTGAGTTACTAACCACACGGAAAAAGCATACACAGATCCCACAACCACTTGATGGGTTTATTTGGAATCTAGTTAGAAGACCAGTTCCTGTAAATCAATAACAGAGGTTGTGGAAAAGTAACCGTACATAACTGCCAGGCAAAAATGAAAATTCCATCTTTGTAAACTTTCACAGATTCCTATATCAACAAACCGCTTTTACACATGCAGTTATCTGAAAAAGTTTTAGTCTTCTTTCAATACATACGCATTGAGAACCACCATTTTTACCATCATCAAACTTCAAAACACACAAATGCCAACTTCTCCAGTTGTAGTACTCTCGTGTTTCTGCTTCTTCTTTGTGTCTCTGGCAGGTGCTCTCTCAAGTCCTTTTTTTTTCATTGTTTTAAAGACTAGTCTGGTTGTTACATTGTGTTGTGTTTTTGGTGCAGATGGGACTCAACTTATATTGGTAAACAACTGCAAGGAGAGCATTTGGCCTGGAATACTTGGAACTGCAGGCCATGAAACTCCTGGAGAAGGTGGTTTTCATCTCTGCAGTGGAGAGCAAACAGTGCTTGAAGTTCCTGAGAAATGGTCAGGGAGAATCTGGCCTAGACAGGGGTGTTGTTTCGATGACGCGACAGGAAAAGGCTCGTGCCAGACCGGGGACTGTGCAGGCCTATTACAATGCAAAGGCACAGGTGGTGTTCCACCAACAACATTGGTGGAAATGACTCTTGGAACCCAAGAATCAGCCCTGCATTACTATGATGTGAGCCTGGTTGATGGGTTCAATGTCCCGGTTTCTATGGTACCGATAGGCGGTGGTGTCAGGTGTGGTATTGCTGCTTGTGAGGCTGATTTGAATGCTTGTTGCCCTGCTAACTTGGTGGTGAAGAAAAAAGGGAAAGTAGTGGGTTGCAAGAGTGCTTGTCTGGCTGCGAAATCAGATAGGTATTGTTGCACTGGGGAGTTTTCGAATCCGAAAAGTTGCAGGCCCACCATTTTTGCTCATCTCTTTAAGGCAATTTGTCCCAGGGCTTATAGCTATGCCTATGATGACTCTACAGGGCTCAAGACTTGCAGGGCACCTCGCTATGTCATTACGTTTTGCCCTCCAAATCGATGGAATAAAACATAGTTCACTAGCTAGTAGATTTCTGCTTCTTACAATTTCAAGTTGTGTTTTTTGGTAATGTCTAGTTTGTTGTTCTATTTGACATTGATGGAAGTTCAAATTTTACTGACATTTCAAATGGAAACATGAAGTTCAATACCCTTCATATTTCCTTTACAATCTTGTTTAATTTTCACAAATAGAACAAACGGCAGTCTATCAAATCTTCATGAAAGTTTAAGAGCAGTGTTATCAAATACCACATTATTCCTGATCTAAATCAAGGACCACGTTTCTTGTTCCAACACACATATAAAAACTCAAATTTCGTTAAATTAATTAACTAGCCGCAAGTAGACTTCAATGGCTGCTATGTAGGGTCCTATTCACAAGTAGGCTACTCAAATTAGAATCATTCTATGCTTTAAAATAACAAGTTGGTAAATCAAACAATAACAAATAGAAAATAAAAAAAGAGTTTCAAAAGTTTATCATGTCATTTTTTGAGAAGTGGAAGAAACAGATTCCAGCAATTCTTACGTTGATAGTCAACTGATCAATTTGTACAAATCTGCCTGATCCGGAAGGATATGGACAAAACTTTTCGGGCTCAGCTGGGATGGCCTGATCTGCTATATATTTGTGGACTGGCCCACCCAAAAGCGGGAAATTCAAGCACTGGCATGTCTCGATTCCATGAAAGAATTATCTTTTCTTTTCACTTTTTTTTTATTATTATAGGATTAAATTTTTAAAACAAATTATTAAATATTAACTACAAATGTTTAACTATCAATTGAAATAGTAAATCGACCAATAAAACAACGGTTTCGTAAATTATGAGGATATAATTGTCAATGTTTTTACCGAGACAGCTTGATTGAATTAAAAAGTTAATTAAAAGTAAAATATTTTTATTAAAAAAATTAAAAAATTAAGGGATCGTTTGTTTTTTTATCTGAAAACTTAACAATATTGTTTTTTTTATTTGTTTAAAGACTGAACAGTGCTACTGAAGACTAAAGACTAAATAGTAACTAAACATGAAATTTGAATAAAATATTTATATTTTTTTCCTTATCTCTGAATATATTATAAACTTGCTTATTTTTTAAAATTTAAATTATTTGAAAACTAATAATTTGACATTTATACCTTTTTTATTATTTGTTGTTATATAATTTTAATTAATTTAATACAAACTTTTGAAAATAAATAAGTTAATAAATTCTAAAATATTTTTTTATGTACATATTAATAATATTTTATTTATAATTAAAATATGATTAAAAAATATAGTAATATTAACCATATTTATATATTTAAATATATTAATATATTTAAGAAAACAACTAGAAAAATGAATGTTTAAATTATAAATTAAAATATATTAATTTAATTCCAAGACAAATTGAAATGAGACATGTTTAAGTTTTTCTTTTCAAATATATTTTTTGTAAGTATCAAGGAAAAACAAAAGAAAAGAAATTTTGAGTAATATAAAATTATAATAAATTTAAAATTATGTTATATAAAGGAGGATAAATTTGAAATAAAAATTTTTAAATATCATTAAATTATTTATAATTAATTGAAAAGTTAAAAATTCTTACTTAATTTTTCAGTTATTTTTAAATCATCCAATTGTTATTATATATTTTTAACTTTAATACCAACCGATTTTTTTAACTGACAGAAGCGATCACCTAATCAAAAAAAATCAATAATTGTTTCTAATTATTTTACTTTTCAAAGAATTTTTCATAATATCCCTTGAATATTTGACAAGCTAAGTCTCCTCTGTAACCTACTGTAACCCACCAACCCCACATCATCGCCATACACTCAATATGGCCAATTCAACCACTCTATCAAATATTAATTATAATGTCATTAAATTACTTCTCTATCCTTTCATTTTCAAACAAACACAAAGGGTAAAAATGAAATTTCCTTCTCAAATTTATGAGGGTCTAGAATTTGATACTATTCACAGTTCCTCATCACATTTTTTATATAATTAATAGATAAGTATTATTATTTTAATTATTTAAAATTATAATTTATTTATTTATTTTTATAATTGTAAATTTGAAAAATTACATATTTTTTAATTTTTTTATTTTGCTTAAAAATTGTAATTTGGTAATTGACTAATTCATTTTGTTTTTTATTTTTTAATGTTTCAATATAGTGTGAGTATTTTGGTCTTTGGTTGCTCTTGTCACAAAAACATCAAAAATTTAGATGGAAGCTATTTTTGGTTGATGGAAGCTATTTTTGGTTGATGGTAAAGAGTTTTTTTACTAATATTTTAAAATGTTAGAGTAAACTGTGATTATTTACTATTGTAAGGGTTATTTAGATTTTTTCCTAAAATAAAAGGTTACTAAGTCGTGGAAAAAAAAAACGAAAAATAAAAAACAAACAATCTATCACCGTGAAAGTTTAACCAATCAAATATCCAATAATGTGATTATGTGGCATCACATTATCCCTTTGAGTTGAATACACAACACCGCTATGAGGTTTACCTTAATGCAGATGAAAACAAACTTTAAATTTTGTAATAAGTTACCCCCAATTTAATAGTCAAAGTGTGTTAAATTTAACAATTAATTATAGTTTGAAGCACAAAAAGGAAAATGTCCATATTTTTTGAATTAATTTTCTTTTAAAGTTTAAAATAATAAAAATTAATTTAAATTTAAGTTGTTACATTGACCATTAAATTACGGGTAACTTATTACAAAAATCAAATTTTATATTTATCTATATTAACTCTATCCATTTTACCTAAAACAAAAAAAAAAAGGGCAATAACCTGATCTAAATCAAGGACCACATTGCTTGCTCCAACACACTTATAAAGACTCAAATTTCGTTAAATCAATTAA
Source organism: Dimocarpus longan (assembly GCA_022984855.1). Classification (NCBI taxonomy): domain Eukaryota; kingdom Viridiplantae; phylum Streptophyta; class Magnoliopsida; order Sapindales; family Sapindaceae; genus Dimocarpus; species Dimocarpus longan. Next base: position 4,442,134 of record CM041015.1, on the reverse strand, counting down.
CTAGCCCCAAGTAGACTTCAATGGCTGCTATTTGAGAAGGAGAAGAAACATTTCCAACAGTTCTTATATTGATAGTACCTACCAATCTACTGATCCAAAACTAAAAGCACAAAAATGGATCCTAAAGAAGATGATGGACGTGTGCAAGAAGATGAGGGGCTGGGTTGGGGCAAATCTTTGCCTGTACCAAGTGTCCAGGAAATGGTGAGGAATGATTCTCAGTCTGTGCCTGATAGATACGTACAAGAACTTAACAACAGGCCACTTGACTCTGAAATCTCACAAGATCTATCTGGCTTACCAATCATAAAATTCTCCTCGCTGGCCAATGGAGATGAAGATGAACGGAGAAAACTAGACATAGCATGCAAGGAATGGGGTTTCTTTCAGGTACTTATATAACATGTCCAACCCATGCAACAATTTTTCATTGTTAGGGCTTTTATACGACGTAATTTGTATTTATAATACGTAGAGGTGTTAGGTGACAATGATATGTGTGCACTTTTCAGCTGATAGATCATGGGGTCACAGAAAGGTTTTACATGATGTGAAGGCAGCTCAGGCTGCATTTTTTGAACTTCCATTGGAAGAGAAAAAGGAGTATGCAATGGCAGAAAACGATATTCAAGGGTATGGACAAATCTATGTTGTCTCAGAACAGCAAAAACTGGCATGGGGTGATCTGATGATCTTGATGACTGGCCCTCCCAAGAGCAGGAAATTCAAGAACTGGCCTGTTTCAATTCCAGGTTTCAGGTAAGAATTCTCATTTCTTTCGCATATACAATGAAAAAAGCTCAACTATTCAAGCTATTTAGCTAGGAATGAACACCATATGCTTAGAGGTGTTACAGCTTTAACATGTGGGGCTAGTTACAGAATGGTATGATATGTTTTTTTGTCAGGATACTTTCAGGATTAAGGTTTGATATGAATAACTGTTGTAACCTTATTGAATGTTGAGTGAAATTTTTTAATCGTATGAAAGTGGACGTAGGCATACTACCGAACCACTATAATTTTCTATGTTGTTCTTAATTCTTGATACTTTATTATCTCTATCTCAGTTACACAACATTGAGATAGTATCCTATAGACCAAGGTCACCAAGTATTTTATATATTGTCTACTTCGGCTACAATGCAAATATTTTTAAACCTCCAGATTCGCTTTGAAAATATATTTCCTCAAACGTCCTTTGCCCATGAACCAAACTATATGCCTACCTCATTAAGGGAATCAAATACTTATATACTAGCTCAAGATCTTACTTGGTAATTGGATTTCTTGTACTTTTAACAGGGAAGCAGTAGAGAAATACTCCACAGAAGTGCAAAAGGTAGCTGAAGAATTATTGGCCAACTTATCATTGTTGATGGGCATGGAGAAAGAAGGTTTAAAAGCTCTTCATAAAGAGATACAACAAAATATGAGCATGAACTACTATCCACCTTGTTCAAGGCCTGAACTCGTTCTTGGTATCAACCCCCATTCTGATGCAAGCATTATGACTTTACTTCTTCAAGACAATGACATCACTGGCCTCCAAATCAGGCATAAACACAAATGGTTTCCTGTAAAACCAATTCCAAATGCAATTGTGGTCAACATTGGTGATGTCATGGAGGTTTGGAGCAATGGAGTGTACGAAAGCATTGAACACAGGGCTGTCACAAATGAGAAAAGAGAAAGAATGTCATTAGCAACATTTGTGCTTGCAGAAGAAGAAGTGGAAATTGGTCCATTGGAATCAATGGTGGATGACAAACATCGCCCTAGAATGTACAGAAATGTCAAGTATGTGGACTATATTAGACATATGCTGGCAGGGAAATTGGACGGTAAAGCTCATACAGAATTTCTGAAGCTGGAAGCTGAATAATTCTTGCCTCGTTTACGTTTATAATAATTTCAATGATTGCTGGTAAATTAAGGAATGTTATAGCTATGCATATGATGACTCTACGAGGCTCAAAAAACTTGCAGGGCTCATTGCCATGTCATTTTAATTTGCCTTCCAAATTGATGGAATAACACATTGGTAGTTTACTATTTTATGGCATGTGCTGCTACTGGATTTATGCTTATGATTTCAAGTTCTTTTATTGGTAATTTCTAGTTTTTTGTTCAATTTTACACTAATGAAAGTTCAGTTGTTAATGCAATTTCAAATGGAAACACAAAAGTTCAATTGTTAATGCAGTCTTGTTTAATTTTCACATAATAAACAGATGTCTATACTTTTTTTTTTTTTGAAATCATGTGTTGTACATATTTTAATTTGTAAAGTATAGGCTTGTTTGTGAGTGAAATGATATAGCTATTGTAAATATGTTTAATGGTTTGACAGGTTTGTTAGTTTACTACTAGTGTTAATGTTAAGAGTCTAAGATTTTTCTAGATACACTAAAATTGTATTTTGTTTTTTTTGTTTTAATTTTTAGTTTGTCAAAGATTAGATGGCAAAGTTGTGATGATCCATATTTTAAGGAATATGCTATGATTAAGTTAATAAAATTAGTATGGGTTGGGTTGTGGTGACTAACAACTCTTGTACTAACAGCTTGTAATATAAATATGTTGATAAATGATGCAGAACCTTTTTCTTGCATTTTTTTTTCTTCTCTTTTCAACTCTAAACTCTCTGGCATTGTCACACAACAGTTTTTTTTTTTTTAAGTAAAACTTAATATTAAAATTAAATAAAAAATGCAAAAAGAAACATGGAGGAAAGCCCAAACAAACGAAAAAGGAACAAAGAGAATGGCCCATACAAATGGAAAAATGAACCAACTAGAACCTCCCAAAGCCAAAACTAACAAAATCGATATTTGCTCTTGCCAAGAAGGTCATCCGAAATGAGAGGACACAAAAAAGTTTGAGCCGTCCACCACCAAATTAGATGAACAATTGAAGGGGATTGAGAGATTAGCGCATTCGTCACAGAATTTTCCTCGTAATAAATGTAAATGACTCTGAAATCCGTACTCTACGGATAGTCAAGACATTGCTCTTAAGTTAGACGTCAACATCAGGGAACTTTAGAAGAGCGAACAAGAAAAAGAGATAACACATAAGTAGAATCATTTTCCAGTCAAAGCTTATTTCAACTAAACTTCTAAGCTCCAAGCTCTCCTCCGCAACCCAATACAAACAATAACAAGAAGGCAAAATGAACCCACGATGCTGAAAAGTCAAATCAATGGGTAATATATTATGCATGATTCGTCAAACCAACATAGATATGGAAGGAGGAATGAAAGCTATCCAAATATATCTAGCCCAATGGAGTTGGGACAGCAAAGGAGATAAAGAATTATAAGCATCAGTAATAGTTATTTTTCTATCAAGAGGAAAGGTCTAGACTCTTTAATTAGTTGAAGTATCAATAACCATTTACTCAATATCATGAACTAAATTTAGATGCGTCTGATATACTGTGGGAAGAAAATACCAACAATTATCGTAGTAAATATCTCCAATATAGGTTGAGAGCAGCAATTTCGATAGCAATAAATTAGAAATCGTGTCCTAAAGAAGACCATCCATCCAGTTATCTAACTATAAACGAACTTTTGAATAACGGCTCATTAACCATTTGGACTCAAGCACCAGAGAGAGATAACAAGTTTTCACAATTTTTGTTTTCTTGTAAAATTCGAGCTTATTTGTGTAAATAGTTTGAAAATGTGTAAACTAGTAAAGGTATGAAATTCTTCTGGTTTAAAATCTAAGAAATTTTACTTTGATTAATTAAGTATTTTTAAGAATTAATTGAAATTGTGTTAAGTGTTGTGACAAAAGGACAAGAAGTCTAAAAAAAATATTCTTTAAAATTATAATTTGATGTGTTTAGGGTGGATATATTTTTAAAAATAAAGGAATTTCCATCAAAAAATTTATTAAATTCGCCTATAAAATGTGATTTTTATCAGGGTAGTTTTAATATATGCCCTTAGGGCACATGTTAATATCCACATATAATCAATAAATAAAAGTGGGAAAAAAAAAAAGACAAAGATAAGTAAATTAATTGATAAATTCATTGACTGTCAATGAGTTAAATTTCAATTTTCTAGAGCTCTGCTTATGTTGGTAATTTTTAGTTTGTTGTAGAATTTGATAATGATGGAACTTCAAATATTGTTACTTAAATTTCAGTTCTCTTCTTAGTGTGGAAACCTATGATTTAATATGCTTTTCTCCCTTTATATTTCCTATACAACATTGTATAATTTTAACAGATAAAACAAACGGTAGCCTATCAACTCTTCATGAAATTCTAAGAACAATATTACAAAATACCTGAGTCATTTGATCTAAATCAAGGACCTTTATTTTCTTGCTCCAACACAGATAAGAACTCAAAAACGTCTCATTAAATAATGTAGGTAGCTGCCATCAGTAGCTGAAAACTATGTTAAACAACAACGGGTAGACTCCAATGGCCACTATCCAGGGTGTCATTCACAAGTTGGCCGATTAAACTAGAAGGTATCTATGCACTTAAAATAACAGATTAACAAGTCAAACAAGAAGAAAACACCAAAAGATTGTGATGGCATTTTTTTAGAAGAAGAAGAAACAGATTCCTCATTCTTAAGGTTAGTTACCATCCCAAAAGTTTAAACTGATAGAAAATAACCTAATTATAGTACTTAAGACTCGATATTATGATATATTAATACGTCATCTCATTAGGAAAAGACCCAATTATAATATTTAAGACTTGAGGTTATGATACGTTAACATATTCTCTCAAGTTCAACGTGAACATATGGTGGACAAGTGATAGAATCTCAAATAAAGTCGGGGAAGAGAGTTTAAACTAGTAACCTCCAGGTTCTAATATCATGTTAGTTATCATCAAACTCAAAGTCTTAAGTTGATAGGAAAAGACCTAAGTATAATATTTAAGACTTGAGGTTATTACATGTTAACACTTAAATTGACAATACCAGTATAAATACTCCTGAACCAGAGTAAAAATATACGAAAAGCACAAATGGATCCTAAACTTGATAATGGGTCTGTGCAAGAAGATGAGGGGCTTGGTTGGGTAAAATCTTTGCCTGAACCAAGTGTCCAGGAAATGGTTAGGAATGATTCTCAGTCTGTGCCTGAAAGATACATACAAGAACATAACAACAGGCCACTTGACTCGGAAAGATACATACAAGAATATAAACTTCTCCTTGCTAGCCAATGGAGATAACAATGAAGAAAGAAAACTAGACAATGCTTGCAAGGAATGGGGTTTCTTTCAGGTAATTATATCACATGTCTAACCAATGCAACAATTTTTCATTGTTAGAGCTTTATATTTATCGGAAGCAGCTTTACCAGGAGTGAACAAGTTAGTTAACACTGATATTATGCTGTATGCATTTTGTAGGTAATAGATCATGGGATGACAGAAAAGGTTTTACATGATATGAAGACAGCTGTGGCTGCATTTTTTGAACTTCCTTTGGAAGAGAAAAAGAAGTATGCAATTGCAGAAAATGATATTCAAGGATATGGACAAGGCTATGTTGTGTCAGAAGAGCAAAAACTGGAGTGGTGTGATCTGATGTTCTTGTTGACTCTGCCAGCTAAGATCAGGAAATTAAGCTCTGGCCTGTTTCAATTCCAGGTTTCAAGTATGTATTCTCATTTCAATTCGATTATAGAAATGAACACCATATGCTCAAAGGTGTAAGAGCTATGATATGATTATTGGACTCTTACCAACCAACTTCACTTTTTGGGTTGACTTGAATGAAGTCTTATGTTCACTTTTTAATGGCCAAGGTGACCAAGTAGATTTTTCTCCTTTTTGGCTTTAAAGCAGTACAGATTATTTTCGTCCATGTACTTCATGCAAATGTCCTTTACTAGAAAATTCAAAGCACATTTAGTTAATCAAGGGAATCCAAGGTTTATGTACCACTCTAGGATCCTACCAACTAGCTACATGAAATACAACAAGCCTATACAGGTTTCAAGCACAAATACTTTTAACGTATTATACATTTTATTAATCTCAGTTTTAAATACTATAGTTGATCATCTTTTATCGACTTAAACTTTCGGGTCCAATGATTACTTATATGGTATCAAAGTTTGAAGGTCTCACGTTCGAAATTAATCTAGATTGATTGATACTTCAAACTTTTCTTTCTCCAATATTTAATTCATTTCTTGTACTTCTTTTAACAGGGAAGCAGTAGAAAACTACTCCACAGAACTGCAGAAGGTAACAGAGGAATTACTTGCCAACTGTCATTGATAATGGGAATGGAGAAAGAAGGTTTAAAAGCTCTGGATGGAGAGATGAAACAAGCTATGAGAATGACCTACTATCCACCATGTTCAAGGCCTGAACTTGTTCTAGGTATCAGCCCCCATTCTGATGCAAGCACCATGACTTTACTTGTACAAGATGATGACATCACTGGCCTCCAAATCAGGCATAAACAGAAACGGGTTCCTGTGAAGCCAATTCCAAATGCAATTGTTGTCAACATTGGTGATGTCATGGAGGTTTGGAGCAATGGAGTGTACAAAAGCATTGCAAACAGAGGTGTCACAAATGAGAAAAGAGCAAGACTGTCAATAGCAACATTTCTGCCAGCAGATGATGAAGTGGAAATTGGTCCATTGGAATCAATGGTGGATGACAAACATTGACCTAGAATGTACAGAAACGTCAAGTACGTGGACTACATTAGACACATGTTGGAGGGGAATCTAGACGGTAAAACTAATACAGAATTTCTGTAGCTGGAAGCTGAATGATTCTTGCCTTGTTTGAATGCTGTGAAATTTCAACAAATGAAATCGAGCTATATATATGAACCTACTAGATAAAGAAATTCATCTTCTCAATCTTTCTAGCTTGGAATGAAACAATATATGTGGAAGTGTTAAAGCTTAAATACAACTGTTTTAACTTTTTCCATTCAGCTTAAACCTTTTTGTTGAATGATAACGTATTATTAAAGCTTTTTGAGTGGGAGACTTACACTAATATCCTACAAAACAAAGTCACCAATTATATTATTCGTTTTCCGCTTCAAAGCGATCTTTCACCATGAATCTTCTTCAGATATAACTTCGGTTCCGAAATCCTTCCCCCATGAGCCAAAAAACTTGCATCTAGTGCAAAATCTCAATAACACTTTTCTCACCATGTTCATGGGCTGAACTTGATGCAACATCAAGAATGGCAACAACAAAAGATAATCTGTGTTCCACCATGTTTTGTGGATTTTTCAGATTTGGAGCAATGGTGTGTACAAAAGCATTGAGAACACAGCTAATCAATAGCAACATTTTTTATTTCCAGTGGATGAAGTAGAACTCGGACCCCTCTAATCAATGACGGGTAACAAACATCACCCTAGAATGTACAGTAACATCAAGTGCGTGGACTACCTTAGACATGTTCCGGGGGAAACTGAACAGTAAAGCTCACGCAGACCTGAAGCTGGAAACTCAATGATTCTTGCAACATTTATGAGCCCTATAACTTCAGCTATATATATATTTAACCTATTTGATTGAAAGATAATGCATTGAAGTCTTTAATATATCATCACTAAGACAACTAGAAATCACTGTCACTTTGTCCTATGGATTGCATAATATTGCTATGCAGTTCCTGAATACAAAGGTTGAAAGAGGCTAATCATTTTAGAACAGCAATTATGAACCAAGCTAAAAAGCACCAAGTCGTTAAGAGTGCTAGGTAAAATTCTCTGCATCTTCGCTAGAAGTTCTAGGTTAACCATCGGCACTACATCAAAACTTAATTGAATTATAACTACTAATCCCTCAGGGAAGACAAGATATGAACAGGATATTCGATAACTTGGTCAAATATAGGGAATTCAAGCATATCATGTAAATCAGAAATCAAAGATACAAACAGCAAGTCATCACACAGATGTGGAGGTTAATCCAGCTTAACCCACCAATCATGGCTACAAACTAGACATAGAAAAATCATCACAAATAACTTGATAGTATGCTTACACTTCAAGCAGTAAACTGCATATATTAACCAGACCAAAGTGAAATATCAGTAATAAGAGAGCGAATGATGATATGGGGAAAAAGTTCCTTAAACATAAATAACGGTAAAAAAACAATCCATACATCAGAAAAATTCAAGACTCTCCTAAACACATAGGCTCTCTTGCCTGATAACATTTGTACAGTCACGATCACAATTCACTACCTCCTCCCTTTTTACACCCTTAAAACTTGTACAGTAAAATTATCTCTTCAGGGCATCAGTGTCTTAACCATCTGAGCCACAGCTAGCCTGATTCTAGGTATAACCTCAAACTAACAAATGTACAGTTTTAAGTACAAGCGACAAATTTATTTCCAATTAGCTCTTATCTATCCAAATAAATAGACAGAGCTGGTACTAAACATAGAAAGAAGAAGAAAGAGAGAGGCACTCATACTATCCTCAGTTAGCTGTACAACAACTTCCTTTCCTATTCCATCTACGCAGGGTGTGGAGTCATGACGCTAATCCTCCTTTCTGCAAAAGATTCAAACATCTTGTCAGAGCTGGGACATAATTAAGCAAGTAAACATAGGTATCATCACATCTCCCTCATGTCGGTTTATCCAAGAAGGCAAAAACGGAGTAATAAATGTAAATCAGTTTCTAAATAACAATGGATTAGGTTAAAAAGACAAGATGGAAACAGATTGATGCAATCAATGAGTTCACTGAAATCATGGATGAGCTTCTGCAAATACAAGATAGAAAGGAAACAAAACAAAACACTGGAAAGGAAGAGAATATAAATACCCCCAGCTGCAACAAGTTTTTCTACACGGGCAACTATATGCTTCCCGTAAGTATACTTCTTCAGAGCATTCAAGTGAACCTTAATTCGGTTGAGAATCAGTTCAAGCTGCTGGTCATCACAAGTTTCCAACACCTTCTGTACAACATAATTTGCGAACTGATCCTTCATCATCACCTAAACATAACCAGAAAAAAAAAAATATCAAGATAGGGACAAGATTAGTGTAGATAACCGATATTGATTACAGAAGTAACATAGCATTCCTTGAGAAGCCTAAACAAAAAGCCCTGTTCCTCAAAAATGAAACCTTCGTTATTAAACTTTCACCAGGCTACTAAGCCAAAAAGATGACAAATGAGTAGAGACCAATGTAGATGCCAAGCCCTTGGACAAAGCAAAAGGGTAAAGCACAAGTATATAGAACAAAACAAAGAATAATAAGGAAAAGAAAGATGCAAACTTTACCAAAAAGTGAAACTAAATTGCTGTTACATATCTATAATTTGACTATAATTAACAGAACTCGTACAGCAGCCTTAAAATGCCGATCAAATTCGTTCAGTGATGATGAGCAGATGGACAATGACCAACCTGAAGTGGCTCGTTTTCATCAATGGAACCAAGCATCTCATTGACCAGAGTCTGGCGTTCGGTAGGAGTTCCAAAAGTTAAACACTTTTCTATAACATTAGAGGCAAATTTCTGCTGGCTCATTTGCACTATCTGCCCGGTTAATTTCTTAATTATTGCTGTGCGTTCATGCGGTTTTCCATGCTCCAGAACATGCTGTAAAATTATGCACAAGCAATCAGAACCAAAGCATAAACATGGAGAAAGAAGAGAACATTTTTAAGACCTTCATAGCAAAAATCCAATCAGATGTATTATATAGTTTAGGTTTAATTGTTTGGCATTGCACAGTTTGCATGTCTTCATGACAATGCTTTGGTTGTTTGCAGTCCTTATCAACATGTCCATAAAAATGTACTTCATAAAAATGGTAATAGATTCAATATCAATCAGACGGCTAAAAAGTTCAGTATCTACCAATTTGCTCGTCAAGAGAAAAGTAATCTTTGTCAATGGCTTAAATTCCAAAAAGCCAATCATAGGTTCTCTCCATCAATACAATAGGGCTGTTTTGTTCATTGCTGAACTTAATGAAGATATGAAACATTACCAAGGCAATTTTTCTATCATGGGTTGAAGCAATCATAGTAAGTAGATTTAGGCAAAAAAATTAGGGGAAATATGCCTTTCCAACACAGAGAAACAAATGTCAAATTCATAAAAGTTCTCCGTAAAACAAGAATGTCATCTTCAAGTTCTATATGCCAAATTATACATTAGCAGTCCCAATTCTACTCACTAACAAACAGAACAATCCAAAGCTGAAACCATGTGCAGCAGCTAGTGGCTTTGCATTTTAATATATTGTGCATCTTGAAAAAGCGCATTCTTGAAATAAAAACATCATATGAGTTAATCTCATCAGAAATAAAGTCACATCTTCAACAACATAGAAATATAATACAAATAAAATCTGGCCAGTTCAGTTGAAAAAAGCATCCAAAGATCACCACAAACCTGAACAACATAGTTGCCATATTGATCTTGTGCTAGCATGCAAACTGACTGCAAAATTTCATCCATCATTATACGCTGAGTTGTTGCATCATGGCAATGCTCCAGGACTCTCTGTCACATGAAAGTTAACCATTTTAGTACAAAGTGCTAGTTTGATCATCCCCCGTCAGCCCATAACAATATCCAAAACAAAAAACATGAAGAAAATAATGCTTCTAACCTGTATGACACGACAACCATAAGGATGAGTAGACAGCGTCACAACTTGATCATAAAATGTTGAAACAATGAACTGGATAGCATCTTCAGGAATGCACTCAATACACTTCTGGATGACGTGGTTCCCATTCTGATCACGTACACAGCGCATAATATGACCATCAAGCTCCTGAACCATTTGAGTCTGCTGGTCCAGTTGAACAACTTCTATTGCCTGGATGATAAAATTAAAGTTTTTTAAATGCAAAGTACTGAGCTGTGATGCAATGTAAATCCACAGCAGTAAAGACATTCAACCATCACCAAGAAGCCAGTAGGCATCATGCCTGGAAACAAATTATACCATCATGCATTACTGCACTAAATGAACCTAGAGATAGACCACATCTATGTTTACAACAATGATAGGTGATGCTACTTGGTAACATCATTTTCAAAGCAAAGATTTCAGACACAACAAAGTTCGGATGTTTGAAAACATGGGTAGTGAACCTCAAAACTAATTATATCCACAAAGAGCAATTTAGAAAGACCCAAATTTAACTAGAGGAGATCAATTACATGAAAGGTTATATGATAGGAATAAATCCTGGTTAGGTTTGAACATCACAGAGACAGATGATTAGAAATAATTCCTGCTGATTTAGGCAGGCAAATTTACTGTAAACTGGCACACATTCTTGATATCCAAATAGCACTTTAACGTCCCTTTAAACTACTATTTCACCAGAATTTGCAGTAAAAGCTGTAATGAGAAGGTTAAGTCTGCAGCAAGACTACCGGTCATGAAAAACATCTATACACTAGAATATGGAGGACATATTATGATATTAATTATAAGTGAAGAGTCAACAGAATAATCATACCTTCTGGATCACTCGACAGCCATACATTTGAAGGCTGAGGTTCAGCACATGCCCAGTTAGCTGGTCAGCAAGATCTCTAATTTGGGATGGAGTTCCATGCTCAAAAAACTGAAGACAAACAGAAAATAACAATCATAAAGAGTCAATACTCTATAGTTCTTTTAGTACAACATCCACTACATAATTGAACAAGCACAAATATAAATTATTGAAATTTGCCAAACCAAAAATGAACAGATATTGTTAATAGAAGCTTTGTGGGAGATACTATGGTAAATCAGTTCTTCAGAAGAAAAATACCTTTTGAATCACATAATTACCAAAAACATCAGTCATTAAGGAAAGGGCTTGAGGCATAATTTCATGGAAAACCATGTTTTTCTCGTCGGCTGAGGCAGTTTCAAGCTTCTGTTGAATAAACCTACTTCCATACTGATCCGCACTGTCCATCGATGGCAATAAACCAAAAGGTTAAACTCCTGCACAACTAAAATTGAAATCAGAAGGCTAAAAGTCCAATAGTATATACCTGAACTCGACAACATGACCTGAAATTTCTGACAGTTCAAAGCATTTAGTTTTGTTGCTTTTGAATTCATCAAGTAATGATGATGTAAAACTTTCATCTAAGCTACCACCAGCTTCTGAGTGCCAAGGTCCCATAACACTCCCAGACAGATTCCTCATCGCAGCAGAAAAGCGCATATTGCGATCACCATGCCTTATAGGACTGCCAGAACCAACAGGGGAGTTGGGAAGGAGAGGACCTCCCAACGGGCCTCCAGGATATGACATGCCAAGACCAACTGCCGGATTCCCATAGAAATTATTGTTCAAGCTACTGGATTTACCAAGGTAGGGGACACCATACTGAGATTTTTGAGGTGAAAGTAATGATCCCAAGTAGGCTTTCTGGAGTCCAAGTAAATCCATATATGAATTACCCATGTCCATTGTGGGGTCACTGAGTGCGGCAACCTGTGCCGCAGCATATTCATTTGATCTCAAGTATGGAAGGTACAATGGGTCCACCAGGGGCATCTGAAGAGCATTCCCAGAGGTGTGATTCCCAAGTCTATTAATATTCTGCAACTCGGCAGCTGCTGTCATTATATTCTGTCCTAAACCCAAATTGCCTCCCATGGCTCTCGAGTCCAAGCCATTTCCTCCCATAGCAGATGCAGCAACAGCATTTTCAAATAAAGGTGGCAAACTACCACTCCCAAGTGGACTTCCCATCACGGGTGGAGAAGAAGGATTCAGAGCATAACCATTTAAGTTAAAGTTAGAAAATGCAGAATTCATATTGCCTACCATTTGATGGTGAGAAGGCGAACTTCCTCCAGCGTTAAGAGTTGGTGTAGAGGGTCCTTTCAGGTAGGAGTTTGCTGAGGACAAACCAGGCATATGCCCGTCACCCATAAAAGAAGCGTTGTTCAAATCAATCCCAACTCCGCCACTCTTACCCACATTAGCATAAGACCCTTTAGCCGACTGGGAAGCTGAAAGCAGATGAAAATGGCCAGATTCTGATTTATTTAAGTAAGAATGCTGTTTCGACTGGTTTGGGTCACCTTGCATGTTGAAGAGATTGTGGCGCTCATCATTTTGATTCTGCAAACGAGAATGGTTCTCTCGATCTACCATGCCATCAGTTGACAGATTCAGGCCAGACAAAGCAGCCACTAGCTCCACAGAATCATTCAAACTCGCTGAAATACCATTTAATGGGTTTGGACCGCTGACAGCTCTTTTATCCATAGAACTAGTCCTACCTCCAACAGGTGGAATACGAGGACTAGGAGCCCTAGCGACAAGTTGTGGGTCAGGTGTGGTGCTTCTTGACAGTGATGCACCTAGTGCAGAGGCATAAGTATGAGAAGCTGATGCACCAACACTTTGGCCTGCCATGCCTTGTTTGCTTGCACCAGAACGCAAAGCATCAAACTCACCATGCAGATGAGCAAATTGGGTTTCAGAAGTCTCTCCACCATCCTCAAATGCATTGCGGCTAGGAGGACGAGAAGGATGCCTTGAGACAGGAGCAGTGTGATTTATATCGTCCTGCATTACAAAAGAAAATTAAAAGCAAGAGGTATGTAAAAGAAAGAGAATGAACACTGGAGCAAATCAAAATCAATCTTATAAGAATGAAGCATATATGCCACAGAAGGGTAAGCGATACAAATTCCATGAACATGGTTTTTTTATTAAAAAAAAAAAAAAAAACACACCTGAAGGCAGGCATTATGATTTGGAAAAATAAATAAGTAAATTGCCACAAGATAACATTTAGAAAAGAACACGGTCATAAATAATTTGCATACGTTTATAAAGACTTTGTGCTTTTACTTCACTTATTTGCTTACGCTGTAATAATATTGATATAGTGCAACAGTATGCAAACATGAATTGCATTGCAAATGTAAATTGCATGCATGTACATATATGATAAGCTTACCGAAGAAGGAAAAGAATAGAAAACTTTAACCTTGTAAGCAAACATAAACATCCATAAACAAAAAGCCAAAAGATAAAGTATTCCTCATTCGCATATGAACACCAAATTCCATTACACCAGGATTTCCAAAAATGTCAGGCAAGGAGGGAAAAGAATCCTCTCTTTATCTAATGCCTCACTGTTGACTGTTCTAAGCTCAACAATTAATTTCAACCACAATATTACTTAAAAAGAGCACCACAACACCAGAATCAAACAACAATGTATATGCCATTAATATGTCCAGACTACAGACAACAACAGGTACATTGTTCCACCATTACAAAACAAGTTTAATTTAAGTACATAACACTTGAGACCAGCCAATCATAGAGGAGGCAAGCCCCCAACATTAAGCTATTAAATGAGCAATTACAATGGAAAAGGGCACATGAATTAACATGCATTAGCAGGATGAAAACCCCAGCACTTATTGCAACTAAACACATTATCTAACATCAAAATACAATCTTTCGAGTTTATAACTAATCCCTTATTTCACCAAAAATACACCATCATATTACAAGTCAATGGAATCATACAATCACAATTAGCATGACATATAAATAATTTGCCTCCAAATTGCCAACATTATCCATCAACAAAACATCAAATAACTTCCTAGCAACAATTATGACACAAAAACCAACTCCTCAACAATATTAATCACCAAATAAACCAAAATAACATTTACACAACCAGAAAACCAAACCAAACCAACAACCATCACCAAATTTTCACCTGAATGATCTCTGCAATGCTCTTCTGCCTACTCCCCAAACCCAACCCTGGTAACCCTATTAACCCATCTCCTCCCCACTCACCACCACCACCACCCCCACCACCATTCTCCTCCTTCCCTCCAAACCCCGGCGCACCCGCAAAAAGGGATCCATTTCCCTTCCTCCTGTCACCGATCCCTCCCACTTCTCCACTCCCACGTAATCGCTGAGAAAACCTCCAATCCTCCTTAGACAACAAAGGAGGAGGCAGTCTCGGATTCAAGTTAACATTAGAGTAGTAATAATTAACATATGCTGGATCAGACCTCAGCTCCTCTTCACTCAAAAAACCACCGTTGTTGTCACTGATTTTCTTAAATAGCCCACCTATGGAGTTCAAAGAACCCTCCACAGTAGGTGGGGCCGAGCCACTTCTATAGATATTCAGTTCCTTTTCAAGATCAGTAGCAGCAGTATTGACCTGTGTTGTCTCCTGTACATGTTGCTGCTGCTTTTGATCACGAATCAGCTTGCCTAAATCTTCAACATATTCAGGACTCTTGAACATGGACGATCGTATGGAGATATCTGGCATCATCTCTGCAACAAAAACAAACAATCAGTGACCATTTTTACATATACAAAACCAACAAAAAAGATTGAAACTTTCAAACTTAGAGCTAGAGATAGACAAAATACCAACTGGGTTTGTCGTTTTGAGTTCAAAAGGTTGGTTTGTCAATCAAAACCAGTTACCCATGTAACTCAAACGAACAAAAAATGGGTAAAGACTGAAGCTTCGACAAGAAAATTGAAAAAACTGAAGTGGGTGTGTGTTTGAGGGTTCAAAAGATACGATTTTGTTGATCGAAACCAATTAATCCATGTCTAGGCTTCGACGGGGTGTGATGGAAGAGCCATAATAATTTGTGAGAAAGAGTGGGAGTGAAGTGGAGCGGAGAAGAGAGAGGCAGTGATAAGCACAACCGCTGGAGCGATCTGGGCCGTTGAAAAAAGGGCAGACGGTGGAGATTCATTCAAGGGGGGTTTGTTCTTACAGGGAGAGTCTTTAGGGTTTTTATTTTGGAGATTAATTGCTAAATTACAGTTGACAATTTATATATATATTTTTTTTAATATCATTTTGTTAGATTGAGTGGTTGGTAAATTAATTAATTACGATATAAATTTTTTTTTTTTCAACTTTTTGGACAAAGAGGCTTAATTAAGATTTTAAACTTAAATCAAAATCAGAACTATATTCTTACACAAATAAATATGGTTTTGTGCATTAAAAAGTTTTTATCGTGTTGAAATTCATATTTTTACCTATATTTTTAAATTTTAAAGATATTTAATGTGTTTTGAATTATAAAACTTAAAACTCGAATAAACTAATCATACCAATTCTTTTAATGTCTTAGAGCATAACGTCATACGATTTGAAAAAAATATATAATTTTTTATTCACTTATACAATTTAGAACATACGCTTTCATCGTATAGTTAAAAAAAAATATGTTTTCAACATACATATAATATATTTTAATTAAAATATTAATAAAATTGCCAAGAACTATATAAAGCTACAATGATACATTCTTGAATAAGAATAGTAACCAACAAAAAAAAAAAAAAAAAAAAAAGTGAAGGTAGAATGAATTGTAATATAAAGCAAGGTTTGATTTGATCCTCGATCGTAAATGTAGAAGAGTCGTTAGTTGTGTACATAGTTTGACTTGTATCTCGATCACAAATATAAAGGGAAGTACGTTAACCACATGAGCTATATATACTATGCACTAATCGGTTGTTGTCCATTAATTAAAATCCAAATGGGTGTGCTCGATATAGGTTTATTGGAGCTTAATAAAAAAAAATTAATAATAATTTTAATGGAATTCACGGATTTTATAAACTTCATATTGATTTTGTTAAAATTCTTTAAAAAATTCAATGAAATCTTTAAGAAAATATTAAAATTTGTTATAAATTATTTTCTTTACAAAAATTACTTTAAAATCTATATTATTATTTTTTATAAAAATTACTTTAAAATCTATCTATATTCATCATTTAAATGAATTTCTTGAAGTCAGAAACTTTTTAATATACATAGTTATCATTGCATTTCATATCAATCTGAATTAAATATATTTAAATTTTGATGAATTCCATACTAATATGTATTAAATACATCTAAATTTTAATAATATCTATGTAAATCTGGATTGAATACACCTTAATTTTTAAAATATTATAAATTCTAATTAATTTTATATTAAATACACCCGCCAAAGCTTTCAAATAGTTAAATTGTACAAGGTTAGCATAGTTACAAAATAATTATTGCATACAAATTGAATTTGGAGGATTCAAAATAATCAAAATTTTAAAAATGAAAATAACATAATCTAAAAAAATTTATGAGCTATCTCTAACCCATATTGTAACCATATAAACTTACTCGGTGGCAAAATCAGTATATAATATTTTTTTAAAAAAATATATCTAATTAATTACATTATTCATACAACACTAATACAATTACTTAATTTTTGAAACCAAACTTCAAGCCAAGGATATTAGATCCTAGTAAATCGTATTTAAATACATGAATAAAATCTCCAAAAGATTGTAATTTAATGTTATGAAGCTACTAAGTTAGCTAGGCCCACCGAATTGACACTAGCTAGTTTATAATCAATTTAAACTGTCTAAAGATTATTCCAATCTTACTTAGTATAAGATCACGAAATTCTCATTTTTCATAAAAAAAATAAAAATAAAAACAATTGTGTTATAAATGAAGAAAATTGGAGCTACGGTTGTTGGTTGTTAGATGAACTGAAAAAAGTCATCTTAAAACGGCTAAGAGTTGGGTGCTTCAATTTAATTTACTATGATTGATTAATTTTGGGCCACCCATTCCTACAATTGACGAGACATGTACCTTGTCACGTGAAAGAATTCAACCACTGCATTCTACAATTTATAGTTTAATATGTCTATTTATGGATGCATAAATGACTGGATTACAAACCATTTATCCTTATTATCAATGAAAATTTTGATTTCACGATATAAAAATTTTGAATGTCATAAAATTACCCCTCCTATTTAATAAATCATATCATATGATATATCATCTTTTAATATAAATGATTGAATACTTATCTTGATTCTCGGAGGTTCTTTAAAATATAAAGTGTGGATTTATGAATTTTATTTTGATAGGAATTGTTTTTTTTCACACTTATGAAAATAATTATGTGGATCATGTTTTTAATTATCTATCTCGATATATCTCAATAATCATCTACTCCGTCCGAAAAAAAAATGATATCATTGGAAAGCTTCTAGAATCTAATTTTTCAATTGTACACAATTATTTGTACTTATAGTTTAGCTCCGATCATCTTGAATTGTTATATAAAATTTGATCTGTATATGATTATTGTAAAATAAAAGAAATATTCAAAATTTACACTTTCATTTTTAATTGGATTTTTGGTAAAAACAGTCACTTTTACACTATCTAAGAAAATCTCCATTTGTCAAACTAAGTAAGAGAAATATTTATATATATATTTATATTCTTACATCATCATCGACTAGACTTCGAAGACAAAAGTACAGAAGAGACAGCCGTGTATGATACGCTACAGTAGGCTACATTCTACTAAGATACAACCGACTCCTTTACGATGCCACGTCATTGCGGTCATCGAATAGAACTCTTACAGGTGGCGCAAGTGTACCGGGTCCCATTTTCACGCTTTTTGACCGCGCGTGGGTACGGGTATCTTTTTTTGGAACTGAACCAACCTCAGAGATTGGTTGGAGGTCCACCAAGAAGAAGATATTTTGCTTTGTTGATTCTTCACTTACATTCTTGAACATGATTCCATAAGATATTTTTGAAATTTGCAATTTTTTTAACATAAAATACTAAGTTTTAGAGTAAATTAAAATTTATTAATTATGAGTTTAAGCAGTGTATTAAAATGACGAGTCTTGCTTCTGTAAGGATCTTTATAGTTACAAGTTTATGAAGTTTGTTAATCATCACTGGATTTTAATCAAGGAGTCCACAATTAAACTTTAAAAAATTAAAAAAATTAAAAACTATGATATCATCAACCATTCTCGCAACCACTTATAACCATACCGATTACATATAATAGTTAAATCTCGAAAGCATATACATATATATAGCGCATCAAATTATCGAGTAATATTCTTAAATTTTTCTTTAACTAATACTGAAAGAGTCAGCAACATTTTGGATATATTAAAATCAAACATTAATTATAGCTCTATACATCTACTCCTCTATGAGAAGACAAGGGCTCATACATTGAAGGGAGAAACTAACCAAGTAAGCTTTAAAATGTATTCGGTGAGTGAATGGAAATATGTCTAATCAATAGTACTAAGAGATTATGTGCATATTTTTAACATTTGTTAAATCCTAACAATTTGTTTATCACACATTTCTTTTTAATTCATTTGGCGTGAGGCTTCTCTTATACTATTATATTGTGGATTCAAGTGTCAATAATGTAACTATCAACAACTGTAAGTGTATATATCCACGGTGTTTGTCAAAGTAGATATCTTAATCTCCCATTATATGATAAATATATAATGTTTAATATTAACAAATTTATATAAATCCTACATAGTTCTACGTTACATTTCACAAGAGAAAAATAAATAGTTGGTTTGAGGGTAAAAACGTGATGCTATTTATTAATTTAGCTAAATCAAATAGATACGACAAGACGAGGTTGTCTTAATATTATGTTTTCTCTTTAAAATCCTGAATTATTGTAATTATCATAGAAAAATCAAACAAAGTTTGTTGGCTCTTAAAACATCATTATGGTATGTCTACTTCAATTTTATGAATCAAAATAATTTGAAATTGAAATAGCTTGGAATCGGAATGATGTATCAAAATCCAAATAAGTTATTTACTTTAACTGCAAGAATCGAAATCAGAATCAGCAATATTTCTATTAAACTATTTATCTTACTTTAAAATCGAAATGAATTAATTACAAGTTATAAAAATACCTATAATTAAAATTATGAATTAACTATAATATGTAAAATTATATTTAAGATATAGTATCATATTTTCGTCATGCCACTAGTCATAATAGACTAAAAAAAACCTTCACAATATTATTGTTAACATATTGTGTTTCTATATTTTTTTTCGAAAGAACATATTGTGTATCTATTGTATATCAATTCATAATTATATATATAATGTTATTTAAAAGTATACTTATAATAATTGTTATGAATAATTTAACGATCAGAATATTCGGGCCCATAAAGATCTACAGTGCAGGACCAATGGCCCAAAGGCTCAGCGATCCGCCTTCCTTCCAGTCCACCTTGCTGACAAGGGGTTTATTTGTGACCGCTCGTCCTGAGCACTGATCGTTATCGTTCAGCCTGTCCACTGATTCTAACTATCAAGGCCAATTCTGAACGCTGGTCATGGTTGCTGGTCCCACCCGCCATTCTAGCTGATTGCCTCCCTCCGTCAATCCTGTCTGATCGGACTGATCGCTGGCTCTCACCGCTCAGACTGTTCGCTGTCCGTTGACCGTGTCCGCTAAATCTATCCGCCAGTTTATTCGCCACGATTGACCGTCTGTCTGTTAGACGATTCTGTCCGTTTAAGATATCCGCCAAGAGGAGCCATCCATCATATATGATTCACGAGTCCTCCTCGTCCATGATGATCCGTCTAAGCTGATCGTTAGTCCATGAGCATAGTCGTACAACGGCTCTTTCACTCGCAATATTGCACGCCTCATTGTCATGACCAACTGCGGAGTTTTTGACTCATGGTCCGCCTCCCCAATCCTCCTGGTAATTGGGTTCGTCAAACACTCATCTGTCCGCCAGA
Organism: Dimocarpus longan; assembly: GCA_022984855.1. NCBI lineage: Eukaryota > Viridiplantae > Streptophyta > Magnoliopsida > Sapindales > Sapindaceae > Dimocarpus > Dimocarpus longan. The sequence continues at coordinate 4,421,489 of CM041015.1, read as the reverse complement.
TGAACCTGGTATTCCATCTGCTGGAAGATCCATCTCTGCCATGCTCCTCAGTGTTGCGGGTCAACAGAAGTTAAGGTTGCCATGCAGAATACAGCTCCAAAACGTGTCATGCACGCTATATCAACCAAAAGCTGTGATTCAGATCCTGTTAGCCCATCATAGCAAATCCAGACCAGTCACCAGAAATCTCCTTTGGGCAAACCTCAGATGCGACGGATTCGACCGTATTAAATGTATATTCGGTCACATTTAATGCACTGTCAGCCGCATTAATTGAGATCCCGGCGTATTAAATGTTGTCCATCATTGTAACTGTAGTTAACTGTTTACTTTTGTCTTATTCTGTTTTACTGTAGCATGTCTCATTTCTCTATAAATAGAGGAAGAATTTCATTGTAAAGAGGATCCCCGATTCTGAGTGTCGTTACTCTGTCAAAATAGTAAGAGAGTGAACAGTGGATGTAGGCATCGTTTTGAGCCAAACCACTCTAAAAATTCTTTGTAACTTTTCTCCTCACCTCTAATTTTTCCCTCTCATTTCTATTGTTTTGCATGCATTTCATTGACCATCCGAAACTACGATTTGGGCCCTAAAACAACCTCGTTGACTAAGGAAACCATTTTTCGACTTCAATAATAATATTGTTAAAAAATTTCTTAATAATATTATTGTAATCATATATATATATTTGAAATAAAAACATCGTGATTTAATATATATTGTGTATCTATATTATTTTTTAAAAGAAAGATATAAAAGACTTTTTATCTTGCAAAAAATAATGAGAATGAAATTTTCGAGTAAGGTGAGGGAAATGAGATTCACATTTCACAACCCCAACTTTATATGGGATCCACAATTTTATTCTCATTACGGAATGATTTCAACGTAAATAAATATCATCAATTATTCACATTTTTCATCCTTATTTTCTAATCTATTAAGTAAACACACCATAAATTTTGAATAATAGTAGAATCCCAAAATTAATAGTTAGCACCCATCATAATTGCTATAAAAATAAACCTAAGGATAACAACAAGTTGGATAGAGGCTAATCGGTCCGTCCCAAACCCGACCCATAATCCGAACGAGTTACTATCTTTCACCTCAAACTCGACCCTTTTAAAGTGATCTAATCCAAACCTGATCCTGTTTTAACCAGATTCAACTTTTAATGAGTTACAGAAATTTATATTAAAGACAAATATACAAATCATAAATAAACAATAAAACTTAAAATAATTCAATCTTTACTTAGTTTTAACATTACATTTAAATAATATCAATATAAAGTTCATGAAAAATATAAATTCATTAAGTACAAATACCAGAATAAGAACTATCACATAACAAAGTTCTATCATATAGACCAAAGTAATAATTAATACACAAAAGAGTTTCATAACAAAAAAATAATGTCCAACGATTAAGAATAAACTATAATAATAATAATAATAGTGTGTAATAAAAGTATAATAAAACGAATTAATTTAGTCGAATTAGGTCAAAGTCGAAACGGGTCAAAAATGTTTGATTCACACCCAACTCGACATAAAATTGGGTTACAAAATTTTACTCAAACCCTATCCGAAACCCTATTTTAATTCCTCAAACAAATTAAGGCACAACCGATTTAAGTCGAATAGTGAATTTTTGCATCTCCACCTATAATAAAATATTATTATTATTATTATTTAATATCACTTATGGTGCAATGTCTTGAATTCGAATATTACCAACTAAATGGATGTTCTCTACCACCATCGCACATTAGATGATAACAATAATATATTTATTAATCTTAGGATAATGCAATTCGATTGTAAATCTGACCATTTTTTTTTTAAGTTGATACAAAATTATTTAAAGGTCTACAAACCTATAGATAGCAATTACCATTTATACGATCCGAGTATCTATTTTCATAATTGGTAAATAACAACTACTACAATAAGGATGTTAAAAGAAAAAAAAAAAAATTCTACAATTTGGGGAGAAAACTACTCATATGAGTTTACAAAATGTACTTGATAAGAATTTAATTCCTATCACTACACAACCACTTATACTAAAAAACGATGTGTTTAAATACAATCTTCTAAATTAGCATTAAATTGAAATTCAATTTGACAACAACATTTTGAAGTCATAAAAGCAATCTCATGATAACACATCATTTCTTAATATGAGTGATTGTGTATTTACCTTTACCTTAAGGTCTCATTTATTGCACATGATAGGATTGAATAATTTATATAGGATTGGATTGGATGAGATGAAATAAGATTGGATTAGATGAGATAAGATGAGATTAAATTGGATATTATCCCATGTTTGATTAAACATATGATAGGATTAAAAATAATGGTACAAACTTGATTTTAAAGTAATTTTTCAGGGGTTTTTCACAAATTTGGCAGATTAAGACTAGTCGAACTTAGCTCCACATCCACCACCGTCGTTTACCTCCTCTATTACCACGCTTTTTCATTAGTGGTTTACGACGTCGAAAATAATCACTTATCAGTGATGCCGAAGAAATTGCAAAATTCGTCAAAAACACTTAGAGACGAAGACGGATGCAAAAATTGTGATGGAGCGTTGGAAACAAAGACGAAGAAGAATATTGACGAGCGCAAAAATCGCTGACGAAGATGGAGACGAAAACAAAAAAAAAAGATCGATGAACGAAGACAAAACTGTGATGAAGACAAAACAGAATGAGAGAGGTGAGCGAGACGGACCAGTACGAGCGCACGAAGGGAGAGGGAGAGAGATAGAGGGAGGCGGAGTAAAAGAAGAAGTGATCGGAAGCGACAGCGAGACGTCAGAGAATGAACAATTAATAGGATTATTTTAAGTCATTTGATCAATGGGTTAGTTTTATCCAAAACTAATGAGATAAATTGATGATGATTTAAATTAGTGAAGGGAGAGTCGAAGCATTAAACATGAGTTTAGACCAAAAAATAATCCAATCTCAGTCCTAACACGCGCAACAAACACAGTGTACGAGTTTAAGAGTTCAAATATTACTCTTGTCCCATAAAATATAAATTATATGTTATGAGTTTTCTTTTGATAGAAGTTGCTATCTTTCTGATTGTGAGAGTAATCATCTCAATCATGCTATCAGTAATTCATTTGAGTATATCCCAACAGCTTTTGACCCCATAAGTGCTAGCATTTAAAAAAAAAAAAATTCTCATGGTGACCTAGCCTGCACAAAGAATAAAACAACTCAAGCAAACATTAACTTCACAAATAACCTTTTTCAAGGGAAAAAAAAAAAAAAATCACAAGTAATCCTTTTAATCTGTTTGTGGAATGACAAAATAAATTTTGCTCTTTCGTGACATCAAATTCAATGCAAATCTGTACATACTGTGTAGTTCTAATTTGAAGCGTATACTACTTGTTAAATTGTACACACTCAAAATGATGCATGCACAAAACCCAAGCATTAAGAAACCAAGACGAGACTCGACTCTTGAGAGAGACAGAAGGAAAATTAAAAAAAAACAAAGCGGTCCAAAAGTAAACACACAAAACCCAAGATGATAAAACAAGTTATAAAAAAATAATAATAAAAAAATGTTCTTTCAACATGAGATGCAATCCCATAGAACCGGGAAGGGGACTGCAATTTCATATATCTGCAACTTGCCTTCTCTCGACACGTGTTTGTGCTTGATTTCTCTTCTTTATAATGTGATTTCTTATCTTTTTTATAAAAAGAAAAAAAATCAGTTCAGCCGTGTCTCTTCTTGCTGCTACTTGACCGTCCATCACCAGTTTACCATGACGATTGATAAGTCTTCAAGTTTCTTCTTCTTATAGTTGTAATTAGGACTTTGATACCTAACTAGCTAAATGGTTTAGATAAAAGTTAGATTGGCGATAACATTCGTAAAATCATATGTGAATTTCATTGTTAACCAAGGATGTCAAAATTTTCCACAATCCTTATGATCATTTGGTGCGTGCATGATTGAATCTTAAAATCCGTTTCATTTTGAAATCGAAAATAGTATTTTGTTTGTCATCCCATTTTGTCCCATTTACCTTGTAAATTCATATTGTTTAATATAACATTAATTTATACATAACATTCGTTATTTCTTAATTGATCTTACATAAATAATGATATAAATTGGACTTTTATAAAAATTTAACTCAAAATATAAGAAGTGAAATAAAAATGCATTATGTAAATGTATATCATGACCAAAACAAATGCTTGTATACCAGTGCATTGTTTGTCAACTATTTTATCATGCGTGAATTGAGAGTTTAAATATTTTTCCTAATATTATAAAAAAACAATTTTACATTTAATATTTGCCCAAAACCCCATTTAGTATATTTCATTATAGATAAATGGTGATTTATGATATTAAAAATACATAATTATGAATATTGTGTTAGAGGGATGAGACGGGCAAGATAGGGAGCTCTCTCCACAAACTTGGATTTCCAATCCCTCCCCCTTGTAAGGAATGAGGTGGAGATGAAAATCCTAATTACATTTTATTATGGGTATTTCCGTGACCTAGATAAATGGACCACTAAAAGCCAAGGAACGAACCCAATGGCTAGAAACCTCATGAGCCCGATAATCAGGTCGTCGTATGAACCTAGTAATCAAGTCTTTATTTAGAGCGCGCTGTACTTTAGAACTCTTTCTCAGCTCGTTGGGCGACATATCAGCTCGTCAAATTGTCTTTCCAGTTTGTAGGCTTGCTACAACTAATCCAGTTGACTTTCTAGAAGCTTGAACCAATCTATAATTTGAAAAGAAATCAACTTTCTTAGTTTGAAGCAAATCAAATATCAAGATTCTAGGGATCAGTTACTGATTTGGTGGAGATTATTTTGGAATAATAATTAATGTAAATATTTTTTATCTTATCTATATGTAATTCAAATTAACTCAAATTGTATCTCCCCTCAATATAAATATGAGACAAATTTATGGTAAAAGAGATGAGAGAAAATATCAATCGTGGACGTAGGCATTGTTGTGGCCGAACCACTTTAAAAATCATTGCGTGTATCTTGTTATTCCTCTCTCTTTTATTATTGTTTGTTTTGTTTCCAGCAATTCACAAATATTGGACTTGAAGAACCGGGTTGACTAAAAAATAACGTCGACACATTTAAATATATATATAGATATATATGGATTAGGGAAGGTAATCAATCCTCTTCCCCATTGAGATTCCTATTATTAGGTCTATATTACTCAATGCCAAATGCGTAATTATGTATATCATCTTTTTTCTTAGTATTGTAACTTAACCTCGTAATGAAAGAAATGTGTCTATGGCAACAATATTTTGAAAAATTACTTTCAGGGAACATATTTAAATACTCTTTAGAATTCATGTATATGTAAGTTTTGTTTTTCACCATGTCAAATAAACATTTTGGAGGAAATATTTATTCATAGAAACATATTTGGTGCTTTCTTAATTTCATTCTTCAAATACAATTAATGTCGAATGTGTATTTTAAGTGTTTGCAAGTTGAAAACAATAAATTGGATCCAATAGACCTTGAGTTTCCACGTGTTTTTTCCCTTTTGTAAATTAGTTTTTATATGTTCTATGAATAACGTGAACGTATGTTTTTAAAATACTTTATAATAACTTAAAACGTAAAAAATAACACATATTTAGTATTCCAATACATTAATACACAACTTTTTGTTAATTTTTAACATGTTACTTTTTCCGTGCTTGAAATGACTCACATTCAAGCCATGAACAAATTTTTATGTGATACCCTATTTTGTAACTCTAAAACAACAGTACTTTTTCTTTCGTTTTTGGTTAGTGAAAAATACTCGAATTATTAGAAAACCATAAAGGTACGACAACACAAGTCTAAACTTAATTTAAGATTTTTAGATTTGACTACTAGAGTATTGATTATTGAATAAGTATTGTTAATTAACAATTATAAAGAACAAAAATTTTGAAATAAGTTAAAATAAATAGACAGATGATTCCTAATTTTTAACGAAAATGGCCAAATAAGCCACCACTGATTCATATCGACGGAAACACAGAGTTGCAGACAAAAGAGAGGTAGCACATATCCCAAACAATATGACTATCCAAGAAAAGAGCATATCTTACTAAACAACGAGCTACCATATTCCCTTTCATGGAAACATAGCAAAAAGAAAGGCCACCCATGTCAAAACAAATCGAACTTAGTGCTTTGAACCGCAGGTAATGAATCAGTCTCAACAAGATGAATAACGATATATACCGGCTCATTGGACATCAAGCAAAGCTTCCCTTATGGCAAAGACTTACCTCCAATCCTTTATGGTGTGTTTATTTCATTTGAATAAATCGAAATAGGAATTGGAATAATCTAAAATCAGAATGACTTGAAATCGGAATGAAGTATCGGAATTAAAATAAGCTGTTTGCTTCAACTTTAGGAATCAGAATCGAAATCAATGATATTCCTATTAAGTTGTTTATTTTATTTTATAATCGAAATAGATTAATTATAAGTTACAAAAATATCTTTAATTAAAATAATGAATTAATTATAATAATATGTAGTTTTTTTATTATAATATAATATTATTTTTAATATCAAATAAAAAATTACATATTATATTAATAATTTACTAACTTGGTGTGTAATTTTTTATTATAATATGTAATTTTTTTAATACCAAATAAAAAACTCTATATTATAATAAAAAAAATTACATATTATTTTATTAGTCCATTATGATAATTAAGAAATTGATGATAAAAAAACTAATGGTGTGCAGTTTTTTATTATAATATATATATATATATATTTTTTAACATCAAATAAAATATGTTTTTCTTTATTTTTTAAATAAGGGTATAAGAGACTTTTTATTTTGATAAAAGTAATGGGGATGAGATTCTCAAATGGGTTAGGGGGAATGTGATTCCCATTCCACAACTTTAAATTGATATGGAACTCATACTTTCATTTTCATTACGAAATGAATTTTATGCAAGTAAACACTATCAATTAATCTTATTTCTCATTTTCATTTCTTAATTTATAAAGTAAACACACCATTAGTAGGTTCGCCGGTCATGATATCCAACCTTGTTTTTAAAAAAGTAAATATACACGGACATTCATGTCTATGAAAAGGTTTATCTCTAGATAACTTAATACATATATGAAAAAAAAAAATGTGTATTAATCATTTAAATTATAAATCAATGTGTAAATCTGTACATCATTTAAATTATAGGTGAAGCTGTAAAATCCAAAAATTATTAATTGCTATATATATTTTTTATTTTTATGCAATTAACTGCTATTTATTATACAACTCAAGTACCTAATACTTTAATAACCCAAACATAAATGAAAAAGAGAGGCCGAAGAAAGCTTAAAGTAAGGATACAATGAATTAAATTAAAGTCATATATTTTGAAATGTGTTAGTACGGATAGTAATTAATGTGCTGCCAGCAACGTGAGCACCAACAATAAATAAATGATTCATTAATCCCACAAAATTATGGTGGTGAGGTGGTGAGAGGAATTACCACGAACTTTCGAGAAATTACTTCAATTCTTTAATATTTGGGTAATTTTCTTTTATTATTTATGTACAAGAGTAGAAGAGTTATAATATTGAGCACTGAAATCTTGCAATTAAAGATAATACTATTACTAATCGATAAAAAAACTATCTGAATCATTTAAGGTTTGATGTTAGGGATGTGATGTCAATAATAATTAGTTGTATAATATATATTTTCACACCATCAGTAAGCTAATATTAATATTGAACAAAGAGAAATATGAACCAACATTAAAGTGAGATATAGGCTTATCACGTCACTCACATAAATAAATAATTTCATAAGTTATAGCTTATTTGATTTTTTTTTTTTTTATCTAATACTTAATGAAATTTTGATGTATTCTATTAAATTATTTTGTTTAATCTTCTAATTGATATAAACACCAAATTAAAGGATATATTCATATTTTTCACTTATCATTTAACGAAAAAAAAAAAACTTAATTAAATATCATTATTTTTTTTATTTTAACTTTCTAAACTTTCATCACTATTTTATCTATTTCTCGGACACACACACACATATGTAATACAAAATACTATCGAGACCTGTCGAGATTGATTATTAATAATACGGTTCGAATGATTACTTTCACAATTACTTAAATAACTAATCCTACAATTATCCGGATAACTACTCCTTCAAAATGAGACTCACATTCATATATTGTGTTTTAATTAAATAAAGATGAGATTCAAATCTTTAACTTCTTAGGGTTAAGAAAGATATTCAACTATTTCTACTAAAGAAGTGTGTCTATGAAAGATAATTTAGTTGCCATAAAACTTTTGAATCGTAACAATCATATTAATGTAAAGTCTTTATCATATTTTTTTAAGAAGTGATTCTATCATTAGTACTTCTTAATTTTAAAAGGTTAAGACGAATTAATCAAAATCATCGATGACATTTGAATTAAATATGTGAAAGAATTTGTTTTAGGAAAGAAAATACAATAGATGAGTTTGATTGATTCATTATAATTTTAAAATATTAGGAGGTACCGATGGTAGAAGTACTATATTTGTTTAAGTTAACAAATACAATATTATTTATATTTTATGAAATTAAAAGGCACAAATAAGATGAAACTATCCTAGTGGTATGCCACACACTTGCGCCACGAGAGATTATGAGTTCAAGTCATGTTCGTCTCTCTCGATCTAATTTAATAGTATTGTTTCATAAAAATAAATAAAAATAAAAAGCGCATAAAATTTTTTTAATTCAATTTTTGTGATTTTAAAATAACTTTGTTTTAAAATTGATAAAATTTACTTGTTTTTAGTTGCTTTTAATATATTAAAAATGTATATATATATTTAACAAATTAAAAGTATTTATTTTCGAATATTTACAAATTTAAATAAACAAATTTTTTTTCTCTAATTAAGAATAAAAAATTAAAAAACAACTTATCACTCATTTAGTTTTCTTAATTGAAAAAGAAAAGCCTGATATTCAACAATTTTCGGTAAAATGAGTCTTCAAAGACAACACACACAGAGAACCTTAGATGATAAATGAAATTACAAACTTGATGAAAAAAACAAAAAAAAAAAGATTTCGAAAATGATGGATCACAACCTTTAAATGAATTGTCCAAATGAGATTGGTTTACTTAATTTTTTTTTTTTTAAGTGATTGGGAATTTAATATATTTTAATAAAAGTGTTTTGATGTTAAAAAGATAAGTGTGTTAAAATGAAATATTTTATCTAAAGTAAGTTTGGTAAGGTTGTGATTTTGAATGACAAAAATATTCGATCCAATCTAAATTGGTGGGATATTATCCTTTTTGGCGGCGAAAACTAGTGACCTATTTGGGACATAAATCGGGTTTGAAGCACTCTACCAAAAAATTAGCTATGCTTTAGGGTGGATCGATCAAGTCCTAAATCAATCCGTCATCGTATAGATTCTTATATTGTTATATTATAATTATTATTTTAGTATTTATGAGGAAATTTTACTATGTAATTTTGGTATATATAATAAAACTTTGTCATGTATGTAGTGAGTATTTTGATATTTATAATGAAACTTTTTACATACTAGTTGCTTTACTATTTGTATTTACAGAATTTATGTTGCTTACAAATTTTATAGTGATAATTATTTAGATGTGTTATTATATTGAAATTAAAATTGAATTATTGTAAGTTTAAATTATTATTATTTATTTATATATTTATTTTTTAATATTAATTATGTGATTGGTTAATCAGTTGTGTTTCGATAAATGTATTGTATTGTATTATGAAATTAAAATGTACAAAAATAGTACATATAATTTACAATGGACTTGTCCTAGGTACAGTTCATGTCTTAAAAAAAAAAAAATATTTATGGTGTGCAGTGCATACCACCTCTTGTTGAATCGGAGGGGGCTGACGGCCTCCGCCCTATGATTTTGGGTGGAGGCCAGCAGCAACTTGGACCATAGGAGAAGCCGTTGGCTACGCCCTTTATGAGACCAAGGATCTCTCTTTCAACAAGAGATAACCTGTGATTCGATATTATATTTTAATTTTGCTAATAGTAAACATGATATTACTATTTTATCCTTTGTACATTGCAATATCAAATATATAATTGTATTAAGATTAATTCAATCCAATTAAATTCGATCCAATATGGTAAATATGAGTTTAAAAGAAAAGTGTGATTATGAAACAAAAAGCAGCAATAATGTAAACATATATTTCAAAACAATGTGTACTTTTGTTCTGAACAATGGACATTAAAAGTGTTTTTATTTATGTTTTACCAAACATTATTAATTCAAAATAACACTACTCCTGGCTATGTAAAAGCAATTATTTTTTACTATGTGATGATCACCTTGTTCATCTTATATTAACAATCGTAAAATAAATTAAATATATAATTTTTATAAATATATATGTGTGTGTTCCACTATTGTTCTCAACTTAACTTGTAGCTTTTATTCTAAAAAAGTGTTCATTTATTTCAATAAAATATAATGAAATATTCATCAACAAAAATAATTAGAAAGTACTTTCGATGGATCATTCTACAATATTGTTTCAATAAAATACAATAATCTCAAAATTATGGATTTTGGTATTATGCCTGGGTTTTTGTATACAATGTTCACTGATTGTATAAAAATCTGGGATTTGTGTTTATTAACATTGTCTTTTTTTTTTCTTTTTTTTTTTGAGATTCATCATTTTGAACTTTTGAATGTTAAAATTGTGGATTGCTGCCGTTTCCATATCTAACATTACGACATTAAGAAACCTTGAACAAAATAGGAAAAACATAATTAGAATAAAAAGAAAAATTTAATGATTCAATTTTTTTTAATAGCATAAAAAATATTCCTGACACATTCTAAAACGAGGGTTAGGACCCATGGTATTGAGGAAGTAATTACAAAGAATTCTGAGAGTTGAAGTAATTAAAACAGACAGGTCATGTGAGGCTCATTATCGAGTAATTTTATGTGACCCAACAGCCCCACATGTCTGAAAAATCATCCTCATCTTTTGCATCTAAATTCTATAATATTTTTCTACTTATACAAATAATGGGCAAGCCTGACAATTTCGCAGAAATAACATTCATTATGTGCAGCTTTTCTTTTGTTAAGAAAAAAAAAAAGAAAGGTAACTTAATGGCCCCCAGATTTAGGTTTTCATTGTGTGAAAATGCACAGCACATTTCTTTTATAGATTTTTTGGGTCATTCAGTATCTTCCAATCTCACTTTGAGTAGAGTTGGAATAAATTCCCATTTTTCAACCAGAAGCAGATTCAAAATTTTTACTTTAAATTCTTCAAAATGACCGGTGCAGTGGAATAATCTCTCTTGTCCTCTTCTTATAAGCGTGAGACAAGGTTCCAATTTTGGCGGCCTCAAATTATAGGTAATTTTCCTACTAATATAGGTCTATCTTTTATGGTTACGGGAACAACATTTTGTGTCATATGCTAAGATAAGTATATCAGTTAGATTCCGATAGTTATCTGATTTAATATCTAGGATGAAAAAAAAACCAAATATAACATTGATAAGATATAATATTATTTTAATTTAATATATAAAAATAGAATATATGAATCTAAGTTTAGCTATCTTACAGGTTGGATAAAATTATCCATCAATAACAACTCTTAAATATTATTCAATAATCATCTTTCAAATAATTTAAGGGTTATCCATCAATAACAATCCTTAAATTGGTTGTAAGGATGATTATTAAAGAATATCCAAAGATTGTTATTGATGGGTAGCTTTAGTCAACCAGTAAGGTACTTAAACCCGTACTTATTGGGTTTTAACGAGTACATATGTCTCTTTTTTTGGATTAGATGTTAAGTTGTCAAGTTTAAGATGATTCTTCATCCCATTTTTTTTTGGGTTTTCAATCACAAAATTGATTTGAATAACAGAGTATTCTTCATTTATAAATTCTTGCAGCATTTTCTTTTGTTATAATTTCTTTTGGATAGATAGAATTATTGGGGTCAATGTGTATGATTACATGGGACTTTCTTTACTTTTGTTGAGGCTTTTTACCAAACATCTATGATGAATTTTAATAGTCAATACAGTGATTTCATTTTTCAAACTATGAAACTCCATTTCATCAACCGATGAATAGTGAATAGTCTACTTTTCATTATCATTTTTTCCATTGAACTTTTAAATATATATATATATATATATATATAGATATTTTAAGGTATGAACTTTTAAAAATTTTGAAGTTGAAAGAAAAAAGTATAACTCCAACCTTCGATTTTATTGACGTAAATGTGGAAGGTAAATACATTAAATCAGCTCAACTTCGATTAGGGCTCTTACATAATTGAGTTGGTTGGGTCTTCTTGTGGGTACATCTAGTGTCGGGCTTGATTTCTTGATTGAAGAATTTGGAACCTTGAAATGGGCTCACTAGCAGGCCCATTATCAACCATTGTAGAGAAATTCATTTCAAAAGCTGGGCCACATCCTGAATATTCTTGGTATGTTTGAACATCATAAACGATTTTTAAGCTTACGTGGTTAAAAGAGATTAGTGGCATGTACATATCAGAATAATTCTCTAATACGGAAGTCCTGAAAATTCTACAATGCAGTAATAGAATTAATTGTATATCGTTACAAAACTGACAATTATTTTAGAGTTTTACTATTTTAATAGTTGGATAACGTTATCCATCAATAACAATTTTTTGTTATTTTTTAACAATCAACCTTACAATCAGTCAAATAATTGTTATTAATGAATAACCTTAAATTTTATAGCTATGTAACGTTATAGAATCAATTGTATATCGTTACAAACTTGACAATAATTTTATAATACCACTAAGTAGGTTATTTCTATAATATTATTTCCGGACATCCACACCAGAGAAGCACCATAAATCTCAATATTTGCTAATATTAAGAGATCAAACTTCAATATCAGCACATCAGCTACATCTCCTATCCATTATTAATTACATATGAATTAGGGTCATTTAGAACTTCTTCAAACATCTCTAATAATCTTCTAAAATTCGTTTGAAACTTCTCTTGAAATGTATTCAAAGCCTCAGTAAATTCTTATAATTTGTCAAGAAACCTTATCAGGAAGGAATGTAAGTTTTTTATGACCTATAAGTCTCAATCCCTATATAAGTTCTAATAATAAAGAATTCCACCACCATTGAATCCACTCTTAGATATATTTCTCTAGCATGTCTCCACCTTATGTCATGTCACATAAAAATGGAATGAAATTAGCTGAAATAAAAATAATTTTAAAAAAAAAAGAAAAGAAAAATGGAGTGGATCATCTATCAATTCAACAATAGATCAGAACAATGTGCGATTAATAATATAAGAAAGCATATGTACCATATAGTGAATATATAATCAATTGAGATTGACCACAACTTCACTATGTTAATAAGCAAAGCATTTGACAGAATTTGGTTTCTCCTTATCTACATATATTTAACATTAATTGGTTCCAGACTGTACATGAAAGGATAACTCATTAATTTATATATCCATATAAATTTATAATATTGTCAGCCTTCCATATTCTTTTCAAAATCTGTTCTCTATATATAACTATTCATCACGTGGACATGATGTATCTGTTATACTCGTCTCATTGAAGATTTTTTCGTCGAGTATTTATGTTTTCAAAGAATTGTATTGTATGAGCCCAACTCAAAATATTTGTTTGGACTAAACGTAATTCACCTAAAAATGCCTTCTAAAAATATTTATATAATATATTCAAACCAACCTTACCTAACACTGAGAAAATAAAAATAAACATTCCCATGAAATCCTGGCAAAGCAAAAGTTGTATGTACACACATATATTTATATGTTATCGGCCTGCTTTTACTAGAGGGTGGTGAGGTTGAGCAACCATATTGAACTGTCAGAGAGAAGAGATGAATATTCAAATGACCAAGTTTTTTCTAACCAACTTTGAAGGCTTCTTGCAAGTTTCACACCATGACAGCCAAATTTTGCATCTTTCTTGCAGCAATTGTCATTCGGCACTTTGAATATTTTGGACTGCAATAATTAATATTGAATGATCAGTAATTATTAATGTAAGGCATATTGTTGCACAAGCCATTTTTTTACGTTCCAGATGGGCTTAGTTAATATAATTTATGAAGCACCAGAAGAATATTTTACAGAGTCGTATGTATATGCAAGCAAGTTGCGTGTGAGTTAAAATGGTATGAAAGCTGTATGTGACGTGTAGGCTAACTTGAGTTGAAAAATTAAAAGGGTAATAATGAAATATTGTATTGACTTGCTCAACAAATGAAGGCACAAATAAGGATCTACCAACTTTGGCACAATTGATGTGGAAAGTTTTACCTTTATTAGTGGGATAATTATCTTTTCATTTAGTGGAGTCAGCTGTCTAAATATTTCCCTTAATATTTGATCTGAGTAGGTCTTGGTAGAATTTTTTCGATCTTCAACTGATAACTTCCCAAATAAATAATAATAATTAGAAAAAAAAAAAAAGTTTAGTGTGAGAGGTGAATCAGTCTGTATATCATGGCTAATTTTGCTAATTTAAATTTGGGTAATCAAACATACTTGCCATGAGCCTTAACAGGTTAAAATTAAAAACCAAAATCTTTTACTGATCTAAACTTTATTGAATTATAAAAATAATCCTTACTAAAATTTTTGTGATAGACTTCAATGTTACAAATTGATTATTAAATTTGATATGATTTTTATTCTTTAAACAATCAATCATACACTTAAATTCATTCAAATAAAGTCAAATTTGAAACACCCTTGTTTCATAGAGTGTTTCGTCCGTTTTAAAATGCTACTTTTTCTTATTCTTTGTAGTGGTCCTAAATTTGGAAAATTGTTTTAAACATCGCAAACCAAGTGAGCTCATTGGATCAGACGGTGATTCAACGTTCGAATTCTTCTTCAACGGTTGAATAATCCGAAGTTTCTCTCATGAAAAGTGCCCGGCCCACTCCAGCAGTGGTCTAGGCAAGCATTGAAAACAATATAGAAGAGCTGACAATGACCAGTAAAGAAGAATAATTGAACTAATCAATTAAATAACAGCAAGTTTTAGTCGTTGAAATTCTGTTTAAAAAACATTCGACAGGTACATTGCCCTCAACAGGATTGAATTTTTACGCTAGGAAAACATAATAATCTTTAATTTATCCTAACATAACAATACCAACCAATAAGTATGTACACCTCGACTTGATATTATCCAATTCATTACAATCCAAGTTTGTTCATTAATCACCATGCATTTTTATGGCAAATATTAAGAGTTTAAAATGTAATAAACATCAATATTTAAATGTATTTTCTCAACATAGAAACTTACATTAATACTTTAAATTAATATATAAATACATATATATATAAAATATTTTTATCACTTTTTGGATATTAAATAAACACTTTCATTTTTTTTTTAAAAAAAAAAAAAAAATTGATATCAAATGAGTTAGGAGGCTGCTCATCAAATCAAAACACTGAAAGGATTAAGTATTTGCTAAATTCTATTGAGATTAACAAAAGTGGCTAAGATATACAATTTTATAATCGAAGACATCTGTACTTCATCAAGCACATGAAGAATCTTCCTATACATGCTAATGACCATGCGAGTTAGATTTAAATGAGTTAGGAGTTTGAAGAAAAGGATTTGAGTTTCGCTAAAGTTTGTCGAGAAGCAAAAATAGTCTAAATATATGTTCTCGTAATCAAAGATATCTGCTTATGTACACATGGGGGAATCTTCCTAAACATGCAAATGATAATACAAGGTGAAGTTAAATCGTCCACCACAAGTATTGAACACAAGTATTGAAAAGGAAGATATACGTTATCTAAGTTAGAAGGGGTATGCCATGTTTAGTGGCATCTTCTAGACTATAAAATTGCATATATTAAAACCCAAAATCAGTTTTTAAATGCAAGAAAGACTAACAACACCAGAGTCAAACAAGTATAATCACCATATATCAGCTGGCACGGTTCTAGACCAACAAAGATGACCACAGAAGAAACTCTAAATCAGGAGACAACAAAAAATCACCATTGACAGAATCTTACAAACTTCTTTCCATGAAACCAACAACGTAGAAAGTGACAGTAGTCACACGATCTATTTTTTTTTTTTTTTTTAATAAACGTTTGTAAAATGAATAGTTGTTATCTATATCAAAATTAAAACATCAATTTCGGCTAATACGGCTTAGGTTATCCAAGTCAGTAACCTAATTAAATGAGTCAGACTTGGACCCAAAGTAGACAAATTTGTTTATTCAAATTTTGCTTTTATTTTTGTGAAGGCCAAAGTAGACAAAAGTTGTTGGGGTTAAGTAATCAATATTTTTGGTATGTTTAACGTGGCGTATAATCCTATTTTCTTTGCAGATATATCCACCTACAGAGACACAAATGAAGACTATATAGAGAGACATAGAGAGAGGTCACCAAAAAAGTGTATAAGGAGGTAGTTGTGAACTGATAAACTGCCTCATTCTTGCATGAGAGATTCAGTCAATCCAAACCCTAACCTCATACCCTTATAACCATTAATACCTGCAATCAAACAACTCGAAACGAAACATTTCGTACGTAGAACTACATAAACATAAAATCACAAAAAAAGAACAAAACCGGCCTAATGGAGGACTTGTCATTACCATCATCATCTTCGTCGGTTGTCTCCGAGCTTGAAGGGACTCTTTTGAAGGACCCGGATCCCTTTTCTTACTTCATGTTGGTGGCTTTTGAGGCCTCCGGACTGATCCGGTTCGCATTGTTGTTGTTGCTCTGGCCGGTCATTCGCTTGCTGGACGAGCTAGGGTTTGGTGATGTTGGTCTTAAGCTAATGATTTTCGTTTCCACTGCTGGTGTACCGGAGTCGGAGATCGAATCCGTGGCGAGAGCGGTGTTGCCTAAGTTTTACATGGATGACATTGACATGGAGACGTGGAAGGTGTTTAGTTTGCATGAGAAGAGAGTTGTGGTGACTAAAACGCCTAGGGTTATGGTGGAGAGGTTCGTGAAGGAGCATTTGCGAGCTGATGAAGTCATCGGAAGCGAGCTTTGGGTGAACCGGCTCGGGTTCGCCACCGGTTTCGTAAAGGGAGACATCTCTTCCATTTCTAGAAGGGTTTCCAAGTTGTTTGTTGATGAGAAGCCTAGCTTAGGCTTGGGCAGGGCTGCTTCAGGTTCTTCATTTTTATCACTCTGCAAGGTGAGTTATTTCTTCACTTTGCTGACATGCAAAGAATGTTTAATACATACTTCATTGAATATCTATGTTAATTCGAAATTCATTTCAAATTCTTAGTTGTCTGTTTCACCATAAACGATTTATGACACGTGACAATTATTATATATTATGTTATTTTCTAACTAATTATCAATTACAAATATTTGCTCTCAAATTTGTAATATGCTCATATTTATGATAATTTTTTAAAAGGGTTATTAGTTGCTACCATTTCCATGTTTGGAAAAAACTATACACACACACGTTATGCAACTGCAAGCCAATATTGCATTAACAATGCCTTGATAATGTGAACAGAAACAAACGCAACCACCTTTCGTCACCCCCACAAAAAATGGCCAGGACCACCAGCTCCTCCGCCCACTCCCGGTAATATTTCATGATGGTCGCCTTGTGAAGCGCCCAACACCCGCCACCGCCCTCCTAATCATCCTATGGATACCACTAGGCATTTTACTAGCTGTAATTCGAATAACTATTGGTCTAGTTCTACCTATGTGGGCTATCCCTTATGTGTCCCGTATCTTCGGAGCCAAAATCATTGTAAAAGGCAAACCACCACCGTCACCTATCTCTGGAAGCCAAGGCGGGGTCCTCTTCGTATGCACTCACCGAACCCTAATGGACCCCGTGGTCTTATCCAACGTATTAAGACGTCAAATCCCAGCCGTTACATATTCCATCTCGAGATTATCCGAAATTCTGTCACCAATCCCTACCGTCCGATTAACAAGAATCCGCCATGTGGATGCCGAGAAGATCAAAAGCGAACTATCAAAGGGTGATCTAGTAGTATGTCCTGAAGGAACAACTTGCAGAGAACCGTTTTTACTCCGCTTTAGTGCTCTCTTCGCCGAATTAACGGACCGTATAGTGCCTGTGGCCATGAATTACCGGGTAGGGTTTTTCCACGCGACGACTGCTCGAGGTTGGAAGGGTTTGGACCCGGTATTCTTCTTCATGAACCCTAGACCTCTTTACGAGGTGACGTTCCTCAATCAGCTTCCGATGGAGGCCACATGCTCGTCTGGTAAGAGCCCACATGATGTGGCGAATTACGTGCAAAGAATCTTGGCTGCCACATTAGGGTTTGAGTGTACAAACTTCACAAGGAAGGACAAATATACAGTATTGGCAGGCAACGATGGAACAGCGTCCTATACTTCGTTTGTTGAACAGATTAAGAAGGTGGTGGGCACATTTAAGCCCTTTTTTCACTGAGAGGTGATAAATGGAAAATAAAATTGTTTTATTTACTTTTTTTTTTTTTTATGAATTTAATTTCATTGTAAATTCAACATGTGAGATTGTTTCTGTTTTATTAAAAGGATGGAATTTGTGAATTCTTTGTTTTATTTTTTTGTATTTTTGAATTATTATTTTATAGAATTGTGGAATAAAAAATATTGAGGATAACTGGTATTAATCAGTTATTACCGTTAATGTTAGTTATCCGATTTGGATATGAAATCATGTGTTTTTTCACCTATTATTTTTTAGAGAACTTATTACATGGTCTATATATAGCAAAGATTGGAATCTTAGAAGAACAAAAAAGCCTTGTCTATGATAGATATACTGTGTCTCATCCATATCAGATCATATTATGTAGACTCTGAATATAATTGATTGGCCTCGGCATGTTGGTTTGATATGTGACCACTGCACCAAAGTTAATGTTTCCGCAATTCTATTTTGTGTTTAAAATTGACATTATTCGTTATCACTTTGTAGTTGTTCGGGGTCTATTTTCTTTGTTTGCAATTTTGCTTTCGAGACTGATATTGAACATTTTTGAAAGGATTTTGAAGCAGCAAATGATATCGAATTTTAGTTCGTAGTATATTGTTGGAATCGCTTTGCACAAGTAAAACAATCCAAATTTAAACATTTCGACCTCCATTTTTGCATTTCTTGTTATAACATTTTTCTTTTTTCTTTTTGGCTTCTATCCAAGTTGTTCAAAAATGGATTGGTTCGTCACTACCCAAGTCGTCGTCGACGTAATTTTTCTTTTTCAGTCAATCTCGCAGTCGGTGTTCTTTTTATCTCTCTTCATCCGTTCTTTCAAATTGGGCAACTCTTTTTTTTTGGTCAATTTATGTATATGGGCAACGCTCACCAAAATCTATTAAAACTCAAAATAATAATTTAGTGACAGGAGCAAAACTCACCCATTTAATAGTGCTGTTTAAATAAAGAACTCTAATTTTAAACAAGCATGTTGTTCATTCCTCCGTAGAATGTTTATACATAAATTAATAGTTTACTTACAAATAATTAAGAATACTATTCCACTTCCAGACTTATTAGTTGAATACTACAAGTTGTAAGATTAACTAATGGCCTTTATTTACGAGATGAGGTTGGTCATGGCACATATGTTCTTCACACCCACAAATTGAGGTTATAGGTTCACATATTCTAAACCTCAAGTCAATTATAATAGTTCAAAAAATTAATTATAATGTTGTGTATCAATTAGTCTGTGCAATAAATCGATCTTGCATCCACATAAATATATATATATATCAAATATGTTATACATATATTTATATATATGTATAAAGAAATAATAATGGTCAGCATTTATGGATCGGCTGGGTCCTTTATAATAATTTTCGTTTCCTTTTCATTTTGGTGATTCAATAATTATTTTGCATGCTAAGCAATAGGTCCCATATATTTGTCTGAAATAATTGGATTGAAATAGTTGGCCAACCAGAAACCCATTACCCCATTCCCGTTATTAAGGCATTTTGCATTTTTTCGGAATCATCAACATTGTGCATTATTGACAACATGGATTTTTGTTTTAAGTTTTAAAGAATATATATATATATACACACACATGTATATAGCTTCTACAGTTAATATTTCATAACTTTAAAATGTTAAGATGAACTAATCAAATTCATTTATTATATTTTCTCTCATAAAATAAATTCTTTTTTTTTATTTAATTTAAATGAAATAGATGAATTTGATTGGTTCGTCCTAACTTTTAAGGCATTTACCATAAAAGTTTTGTACCTATATATATATGAGTATTTTATAATCAGGACGTTCTAACTTTAAAAAGTAAAAATTAACTAATCAAATTCATTCATTGTATTCTTTCTCCTATTTGATTCAAATAAAATTAGAGAATCTGATTGGTTAGTTCTTACTTTTTAAAGTCAAAATGTTTCGATTATAAAAGCCCTATATATATATAATAATTTTACATCGATGCTTTCTAACTTTATACATATATATATAACTTCTATAGTCAGTGCTTCATAATTTTAAATTGTTAAGACTAACCAATCAAATTCATTCAATACATTGTCTCTTCTAAAAAAAAAAAATTATCTCTCATTCAATTCAAATGCAATTAATAAATTTGATTGATTGATCTTGACAATTTAAAATTATGAGACACTGACTATAGAAGTTATATATATATATATATAGTAATTTTATCATCAATACTTTCTAACTTTAAAAAGTTAGAACGAACCAATCAAATTTATTTATTATATTTGAATTAAATAGGAGAGAAAATTTGCTTTAAGAGAGAGAATATAATGGATTAATTTGATTTAGTCGTCTTAACTTTTTAAAGTTAATATATACTGATGGTATAAACATTATATATATAAGCAAATTACAATTTAGCTACCCAGTTAAAATTGTAATTCAAGCAAAGCAACACTTTCAGTTGTACTGCAATTTACCCTCTTATCGTTAGTAAGTTTTTGTTATATTTGACAATGAACAGTGTCAAAGTGCTAAAAAGACGAAAATACCCTTAGTGGTTGAAATTGACCCAGTTGATTGAATAAAAAATAGTAAATAGTAAATAATGAAAAAAAAATCATCAAATAATTAAATAAAAAATATGGTTAAACATTTTTTTTCGTCTTTCCCTATAGCTAGATTATAGTTGTAAAACTACTTTTCTTCTTCTTCCTCATTGCCAACCTCTTCTTCTTCTTCCGCATCCACTATGCGATCGACCTTCCCTTATTCTTCTTCCACAATGCCAATTGCCTCTTTTTTCTTCCACCGTTGTTATGAGAGGAGTGGATAGATACGATTGAAGCAATGATAGTTCAATGTTTGTTGCGATGCTCTTCATGGCAACTGTTAAATGTGATTGTTGGAAGACTAAATGTGAATTGTTGTGGAAATCGATGAAGTGGGTTTGGAGGCGTGGAGAGCCTTCAAGTGGCAATGGCGGAGTCAAGCGTTAGCTGCACCGATGGGACTTAAGAGAAACTGAGAGAGTGTGTGTGTGTGTGTGTGTGAGTGAGTAAGTGTGTATGTGTGTGTGTGTGTGTGTGTTCTTTTTGGAGCGTTAGGGATGTTCATCTAGTTCGAACCTAGATAGACCTTGATGAAGGTTCATTTGGGTTCAGATGAACACTTCATCTGGATTTCAGATGAAAAACGTCTTTTTAAAAATATATACATATTTGATTGTAAATTGGGGATTTAAGGATTTTTGGTGATTGAAAAAGTGGTTTTATTTTCTAGATTAATAATGATTTTGCTTGAAAATGAAGGGGAGGAGAGGTTGAAAATGAAATTTTGTAGGGGATTTTTGTGTTTTTTTATTGGTGTGTTTCTAGGGGATTTTGGTGATTGAAACACTGGTTTGTGTTGACTGATGATGATAATTTTAAGTTGATGATTTTGGTTGAAGATAAGAGGGAGGAAAGGTTAAAGATGATCTTCAGATAAGGTTGAAAATGATTTTCTAAATGATTTTTAAAGGAAATCATTTTACAAAAATATTAATTTTTTAATTTATTTTATTTTATTTTTCAAATTAATTTCCTCCTTCCATATTAAGATAGACAATGAAGATCAATTTTTTTTTTAAAAAAAACACATTAAAAAATAAACAATAATTAAATAATTAAATAAAAAAATTAACAATCACATTTTCATCATCCATCTTAAGATGGATAGTGGAGATCTGATTAAAAAATTTGTTTATTTAATTTATTTTAAAGTTTTTAAAATTTATTTTAAAATATAAAAAATAAGCTCAACAGATAATTTTACCTTTCAGTCAGTTAACTCTAACAGAGATCCATTAATGGCAATGGATAAATTATAATAAAACCAAAATAGTTGCTTTGTTTAAATTATAATTTTAACTGGGTAACTGAATTATAATTTACTTATGTATATATAAAGTTATTATCAAAATACCCCATAAAAATAAAACTAATGTGAAACAATAATCTTTTATGTTAAAAAATTAGGATAAATGATATTACTTAACCCTAATTTTTAACATAAAAAATTGTAGTTTTACGTTAATTTCATTTTCAAGCGGTATTTTGATAATATATATATATACTAAAAAATTTTATTTGAAAATTGTAAATCATAATCACTTATTTTTAGTGGATTCCACCACAATTATAAGACCTACTGAATATATAAAGTTTTAATAATGGATCTTAAAATAAAAATTTAAAGATATCATCACTATAGAAGGATTCTCTCTCTCTCTCCGACCTTTAAAATATAATTTTTCATACACTCTCAAAAGGATTAAATTTCCAAATAACTTTGGTATATCTTTCATCCAAATATTATGTATAACAGAAGACACTATATAAAACAAAAGTTGTAGCATCACACTCTCAATGATTATTAATTATTAATGATGACAGAGTAAGATTCTTTCTTGCATAGCAACATCAAATATATCTGAAAAACGCCACATGACATGCATGTTAAGACATGTCATCATATATATATGTGGAATATTAATTTACTTGCCATAAAATTGCCGCTGGGACTCTAAATCATTTATACAAGACTAAGAATGTAAGTTTTAAAAAAAAAAAAAGTTCCTGCCTCATATTGAAATTTTTTGGTATAGATGTTGGCATAATTTAAAATAATGATAACTAATCAAAAAGTCTAGCTTCAAAAATAAATAAATAAATCATTTTTTTTAGATTTTTTTAACAATTATAACAACTTAAAATTTTAAGAAGAGATACATAATTCACACTAGCAACTTTAAAAATGCAAGAGACATATTATTAGAGTAACATCATCTTATCTCATACCTTCATATCAATATATAAACATTAAATTATTGTGAATGTGTTGTCATACAACATACCAACATCTATATTGAATCATTTTTAATGTACTAATTCTCTCTTAATTTCTTTTATGAAATTAATTATAAAAAATTCCTTTTCACTTATATATCACTTGCAATTATAAAACCATCAATTAATATTGTTTACATGCATTTTTTTTTTTTTTTTTGACATTCTCTCGATCGGTTTGGTGGGCAGATTAGAATTTTGATGTTTCTTCTGCAATTAGTCTTTCTTTTTTTTTTTTTTTATCTATATATTAGTTTTCTTGTTTGGTGAAGCAACTTTGACAAACTTCGTTTTCTGATCGAAGAAACCAATTAACAGAGATATATAGCCAGCAGCAACTATAATCACTAAATTTATACTTAAAGACTACTTAATTACAAAAATTTGCCTAACTTAAAATTGACCTTGTGGTTTCCTTCAAATTTCTGGCTAATAAAAACTTATTTTAAAATATAATTAGGTCAAGTCAAACTTAGATCGGTTAAACTTTGGATTGGTAGACTTACCGATTAAGAATATGCATTTAAGTGCATTTTATTTAGACAGTGATTTAAAGCAAAAGCACTTGTTACAAGGCATTGACGTTTCGGCATTTTTTTTAAATTAAAATATATCTATAAAATTACTTATATATCCTTGGATTTTATAATTTTTCTTTAGAAAAAATAGTTTTACTAAGCCTTACCATTGACTATAGTGCTACTTTTAATAAATAATATTAAATATATTTACATTATTTGTAATCTTTTTTAAAGTCACTATAAATAAACTTATAAAACAACCAAATCCATTTGTATTTTCAAAATATTATTTTTATATTTCTTTACTTTAAAAACGTACCAAATATGCCTATAGTTTAAGTTTGTCAGAATTTTGAGATGCCTATAAAGATTTTGAAGGCATTTAAAGTTAATTTTTTTATTATCATATATTTTAATAAACTAAAAATAAAGTTGATATTTTATCCACTGACAAACGGGAGGATTTCTGGCTTTAACTCTTTTATAAAGAATGCAAAGATATCTAAAGAAATGAAAGAAAAGAAAAGAAAAGAAAACAGGATAATCCCTTAAAAGCAAGCTTTAAAAAGGTTATATAATACTGTAAAATGAAAAGTTTTTTTTTTTCTAAAAAAAAGAAAGGGAAAGTAGATTAAATATTAATCATGGTCAAGGATATAACGAAGCTATAATATGTATATAAGAAGGAGAATATAAAAAGTTCATGAAAAGACCCTATAAAGGAAAAAACAATTACAAAGCAAACAAAAGACAGAAATTGCTTTGAATTAAAAGTTCGTCTTTAATTTAGTGGTGATTTCTTATAGCAACTAAGCAAATCAATGGAAGTTCCTCAGAATGTGCAAGGTAGTGAGTTGCACGTGATATAAGTAGATAGAAAAAAAGTAAATAAGAATGAGAGAGAGAAAAAGCACTTTTGAAAAAGTCGTCGTAAACGAGTAAATTTAAATTCCATAAGGTAGCCACCAAGACATGAGAGGAAGTGACGTCAAGTTGGGGATTTTTTGTTTTAATTAGTACGAATTGGGTCTGAATTCTATGGGTACCTATCTCATAAACTATTATAAACACAAGTCGAAATATAATTTCTGTAACAAAAGTTATGATGTCATAAATTTATCAAAATTTAATACGAAAAACTATTATAATCATGGCTCGAGAAGAGAGGCTTCTTCATTCTTTATACTTTAATTAACGAAGATATGACTTGTAGCCATATCACAAAAGTAAAGAAAAATTGTTCAACCATTCTCTAAGAATGAATATTTCAATAAATTCCTGAAATGAGAAAAGTTATCAAATCAGAAATCCATTTAAATCTAGCAAATTAGACTATTATAATCATGGTTAGAAATATAAAACCACCGCAATGAGAGGTTTCTTCATACTTTGTACTTTAATTAACAAAAATAAGACTTGAACTATATCATAAAAATGAAGAAAAATTTCTCAATCACTCTCTACAAATGAATGTTTCGATAATTTTTTGATACGAGAAAAATTATCATATCAAAAATCCATCGAAATCTAGTAAGAAAAATCGTTATAATCATAGCTCGAAATATAAAGCCAGTGCAATAAAATGTTTTTCCACACCTTGTTCTTTGATTAACAAAGATAGGACTTAAATATATATCATAAAAGTGAAGAAAAACTACTCAATCACTTTCTAAAGGTGGACGTGTTGGGTACGTTTGGAACTTCCTAGTGTTTTTAAATAAAAATACAATATCTAATAATTATAAGGGTAATTATCATTTAACGAAAAGGTATACTAAATTTAGTGATTGGAATATTTAAAAAGGTAATAAATCCTTTTTATAACTATTCAGCCAAATAATAATAATATTATTAAGTTGTAAATTGTAAATTGTTTTTTTTTTTAAATTAAAAAAAAAAAAAAACAGACATACACACTTGAGGTGTTTTTCAAATGTTAATAACACCTTTGCAATCAAATATTATAGAACAGATTCTGCGGTATTTTTAAAATTATTTTTAAATTACTTGCAAGTCTTTTTGTCGACAATTTGACGGATCAACGAACTGACTAAATTTTGTTCTGATTAGAATCCAAACAAACTAATACAAAAAGTTTGATATTTATTCTTAAGAATTATAAATTGTACATTTAACCCGATCAATTTTAATTTGCGAAATATTACGTGGCTTCAGAACAACACTTTGATTTGTACGTTTCGCCAAATAAACTGCAATCCAAATAATTGAATATTTCAAACAAAAAGAAAAAAAATATATGTGAATATTCTCAAATGTAATTTAAGTGTACGTTTAGTCGAGTTTATTTATTGACTAATTTTTTTTAAATATTAAAAATTTTAGTTGATTTATTTTACGTCATTTAATTGACATTCTAGTAGAACCTTTAAGGAATTAAAAAAGTTGAAAAATATCTACTTGAATAAACTCAAATTTTGAGCTTTCCCAAATAAATCTTTTTCAGTTTTTTTTTTAAAAAAATATTAAAATGTTTAATTTACCCTTCTTTTATTTTATTAATAATTTTATGTCTTTATAACCCTATCACACTTTCTTTATAAATATAAACACATAACTTCTACTATCATTCGTTTTTTATTTCTTAAAAACATCTGATAACTCTTTAATCGGTAAGTTTTCTATACCTTTTGTGTGTAGCTTTTTATTTTTTTTAAATTAATTTTAACTGATACTGCAATCTTTTTGTTATTGAATCAGTGATATATATCTATATACTGTAATTGATTTTGTTATTACTTCATTGATATATATACTACAATTGGTTCAGGTGAAAAAAAAATAAAAAAGAATCAAAATTTTCTTTTCTTGATGCTAATTAAACTAATAGTGAAAAATTGGCAAAGAACAATAAAATATTTATTAATACTACTATTGCTTAATTTTTTATGACTAAAGTTGAAACAAAAATTCCTAGAATAAATATATTACTCATTCCTCTCATATCATTTTTGATAAATTAATAATTTAAATGTACTTTAAAAATAATTTAACCAAACATTTTATAATTTAAAAAAAATTCTTTTAATTAATAATCAAATAACCAACAACTTTATTCCAAAAGATTTATTTTTAAAAAATCTACTTTGAAAAATTATACCAAACGAAGCCTAAAACTATCTACAATTTATCCTTAATAAGATATTCTTGAAAATTTTAATAAAATAATAAATAATATCTATACAGGAAACATATGAAATAACGAGTGTATCTTTCGTGACAATATATTAATTAAAATTGAATTGTGTATTTAATTAATAATTTGGGTCATTATTTAATTGGAATAATTTCTACTTTCAAAATATTGTCTTTAATATGACCAACTCGCGTATATGATGACGACACTTGCTCCTGTGAGATTTAATTTTATGTATTAAACAATGGATTTTAATTAACTAAAAAACTAATTGTCGGTCCCTTCGGAGTCAATCAAAATATAAAATTAGCAATGATTCGACCCTTAATAATACAATTCATTAATTGAATAAATAATATGTACTATAAATTGCAAATTGCTTGCATCAAAACGTGCCACGAGTAGTCAAAGCTTTGAATTTTGAAGTTCTTGATTTATAATTTGGTTTTACAAATACAACTTAAATAAATAATAATAATAATAATAAATTTCCAGTCCTTTTGTTGATTCGGGTGTTGAATTTGTTTAAACCCTTTGATTAAAAAAAATGAAATAAAAATCTTAAGCCTTTAAATTACTAAAATTTTATATAAATCCCATAATCTTTCTGAACAAAGAAAAGTTTCTTTAAAAATATCTCCTCCCAAAGTAGTTAAAGGCAATCTTATCCAATATGACTGCAATCTTTGATACCAAATGAGAGAAGGGAGGCTACCATATTATAACTATAGCTCATCTTCCTTTCTTTATAACTTTCAAAATAAGGAAAAAAAAAACTAGAATTTGTCACTTGCATCTCTTTTAAAGGTCAATTGTACATTTGAAAGAGCTTCTATACAAACGAAAAGCCCTTTTTTTTTTTTTATCTAATACAAAAGATTGTTGAGACATATAATGATTGATCATTGATAGTGCGATCCAAATGACTATTTTCGAATTAAGAGTTGACTACCTTTATAAAAGAAAACTCTCACCTACAGCTTAAGCTTTAATAGAATAAGGTGAGCTTCAAACTTTCGACCTTTTAGAATTAAGGGAGATATTCAATCACCTCTGTTAAAGGATAATGTGTAAAAACAAAAGTTTTTTAATTTCAGAAGTTATTTTCAAAGAAACAAAAACTTGTAACGATAAAAAGAAAGTTAATGAAAAAATGTTCAATTTTAAATTTTTTAAATGGATTTGTTTCATTTTTTTATATATTAAAATATTTTATTACATTTCATTAATTTTTAGGTAACATTTCTTTTCTATTTTATAACATATTTTTAACTTAAAAAATCAATAAACTTTTTAATTGAATATTGCTTTTTTCTGTATTTTATTATTTACAAGAAATTTTATAATTAATTGATAATATAATCAAATAATTTATTTTAAAAACTTAATTTATAAACACTATACCTTTAAAAATCTAGTTTAAGGCTTTAAGCTGCACATTAAGAAACTCTTTTACAAAGATATTAAATTAATAAAGAGTTATTTTCATTTTTCTTTTTATAATAGATGAATCGTTTTTTTTTCTTCATTGATTTGGAAAATTTTATTTAACTTTTTTATTTATCTTGACTTTTGAATTAATACTAATTCAAAATATTTTTAAATTATTAAAAGAAAAAAAAATGATAATCGATAAATCATGATGAGAAAAATAAAAATAAATCATTAATAAAAGTTGTGTATTCCAATTTGTAAGATTTGAGCTGAAGTCACACCATCATCAAATTTTATCGAATAAATGTACGGATAAATTGCCGCATCGATGGGGAAAATTTCCCAACGCAGCCGAACATGGAAAGGAACTATCAAGCGTGCGATGGAAAATAGACAATGAGGTGTCCGACAAGAACATGGTCCACCTATTTCAAATCATGTCTGGTCCTTGTAGCGCGTGCCACGTTTCACTTTGCACAGAATATCATGGAGGCGCGTGATGATGACTCGAGGTTGCTGTCATACCATCTCCACATTTGTACTAAAAACTCTTCAAGGTATCACTTATTATATGTGGATACACTCATACTGGGTGTTGAAAATCTAAATTACTCAAATTTGGTACAAATCTACATTTTAAATCATTAATTTTCCTTTTTCTCTTCTAGAATCAGATACCAATCGGGGCAAAAAATGCACTGCAACATTTTGAAATTAAGGAGAGTATATTCGATTAAAAATTAATTTAAATTTAAATTATTTTAAAAATTCGGATATATTCAATTTAAATTTGAATTGATTATATTAAAATCTATATGTATTCAATCCATAATTATATATAATTTATTGATATTTAGATATAATTAATATAAATTTATAAAGAATTGAATAAAACAGATATTACATGTTTAATTCAAATATTTTTATCAAAAATTAATTTTTTTTTTAATTTTAAGATATATATTTTAAAAAAATTCATGATTATGGATACAAGAATGACCTGATGGTATTCATATATTTTATATAAAATTGAGACCATCCTTTCCCCAAATAATAAATTTCTCAAAAAACAAATGCTTAATTACTTAAATATTTTATTCAAATAAGGTGATATATAAGTTATTAAAATCATATTATATTATAATTTAACCATGCTTATTTTTTTTTTGTTTAACGCATATGATTTATATAATGTTGATAACACATATAATACATCATCAAAATATGAATTTAGGCAACCTAAAATCATTATAAAAGAAATCGCCATTCTATTTTTGTAAGGATGCAATGCCATAACTTTTAGACTATATTTGGCACATAGAATTTGATGACGAAATTGAATTAAAAATTTCTCATTCTGTGTTAACCTATGTTTAGAGAGACCTACTTTGAATACATAATAAGGTATTTAAATTTTTTTTTTTCAATCCTATCATAACCTACAGAAAATATAATATATTATAATTTTAATCCAATTCAATCTATTATCTTTCAATTTATTTCATTCAAATTTCGTGTGTTAAACGTAATCTTAAAGTAGTGTTAGCCTATACAAAAATTTTATCAAGATTTATGACTAAAAGATATGACATATTAATTACCAATATTATATAAATTATGAAATGATATGATAATTAAGATAATATTAATAATTCATTTATCATATTATTTAGATAAAAATTTTAAATAGTTGAACATTAACCTACTATTTTAGAAAAGAGAAATACTAGACTTTCTAAGTTTTTTGTTTAAGTTTATACCCAAATGACATAACATATGAGTTGTCAATATCTTATTAATTATCATATTATTTCATAATTTGTAAGATATTACCAACTTATATACCACATCATTTGGGCATGAATTTAGGAAGTATAACATAACTCTTTTAAAAAATCAACTTTTTTTTTCCTAGTTTAGGTAATCGTAATTTTTAGGTATTTACAATGTAACACCCTTTACCTGACTCCCGTCTGGAGCGAAAATTTGGACGAAAGATGTCACTTGTCTTACTCAGATTCATAAAAACAAAAAAACGTTTACAAACATTTCTTTAATTTATTTTTAAACCGCTTATAAAAATATTTTTCGATTATTCTTTTCTTTGAATCTTTTTATTTTACGGAAAATTTAACAGAATTTTCTCTATTTTTTTGAAAACCCAAAATTTAAAAACTTGCAAGAAAAATAATACCACTTATAAAAATATCACTTTCACAACTTCTATTTCGGACCCTTCATTCGATTTCTATATTCACTTCACCACGCAAACATTTATAAATATAATATTTAATAAAAATCAGTTTACTTGAAATGAAACGCTAATTAAAAAATAATTAATAATTCATTTATAAAATCACTTTACAAATCAAAAACTTTTTATATAATTGATATACCTTATTATTTACAAAACCCCCCGACTCCACATCCATGTACATGTATTTTTACACACATTGACACCACTATACAATATCAAAAAGAATAGCTATAAAACGTGGAGAGATTGTGACTCGTAGGAAGCGCAACAACTATCTTTTCACCTGTCACTATCTATAATAACCCATTTTAAACATGTGTGTGAAAAATTCAACGCGCTATGTATTTTTACATAATAGGTGTACACAAATTTTAATTCGTCATTTCTCAAAGTTACAAAGTTGTGACAAAGTTTCCAAATTCTCTAACTTTTATAATAAATCGTCATATGATCAATTTATAAGTAAACACATATATGAAATACATAGAAGTCATTTGAAGCAATTATTCTTAAACTTTGTATCAAAATTTTACTAATTATTCCATTCACTAACCATCACACATACGTTATACATAAATCATTTCTTCCTGATTACCACCCCATAATTTTCATCTAGTATTAACATTTCTCAACGTACATATCGTAAATTACTATTTCTCAATTTTTTTCAAAAACTTTTACAAATAATTTAGAAAGAACTCAATTCACAAATTTTTACACACATAAAACACTACAATTTTCTTTTTTAATCATATCAATACAGTTTTCTTTTATATTTTTCAGAACCCTTCGTAAACACTGTCACGATACCATAGATTGACAAATGGTTTACTCGCATCGGTCACTCGGTAACTACCCGTCGGATCTCATATCACATATCACATCAAACGGGTTTCTCCGGCATCGGACACTCGGTGACTACCCATCGGATCCTATTGTATAAGCAAATCGGTGTAGTATTACTATGAATTTTCGACATCGGACACTCGGTGACTACTCGCCGAAGTTCATTTCACATATCACATAAATTCTATGATCGGACATTCGGTGCCTCTCAAGATCCATGAATATAGGATCAACATATACAATCAAATTGGTGTAGTACTGCTAATATCACTCCGGTATCGGACACTCGATAACTACTCGTCAGGGTTCATTTTATATATCATCTCATTTGCATACCCATTTCTAATCCCCACCTACCAATGTTCAGGTTTACTCGGATCTTTCTCAATTTTATTAATTACAAAAATTTATAGTTTTGACAACTTTTATCTTTAAATAAAATATTCGTTCGAAAAACAATAAAGACAATTTCAATCGCAACTTTTCCATATATTTCAATTTATCAATATAAGCTTCACAAAATTCTATTTTGCATTCAATTTACTCATCAAACCTTTTTCAGATTGTTCGTGCCTTTATTCCGACACATGCTAGGTCAAAACACTGAACTTCTCCATTTCTTTCCGTTTCTTTTCAGTTTTCGTTCGAAATTCTTCAAAATCATATTTAAACAATCATTTATTATAATTTATCAAACTAATTTCACGTATTTTAAAATCAAACATAATTTTAAATCGCGTAAATATTTAATCACATATTTGCGTCTATTTTATTATATATATACACATTTATTTATTTATTTATTTTTCATAAATTGTTCAAAACTTCATTTTTAGCAATTTCAATTGAC
Organism: Dimocarpus longan; assembly: GCA_022984855.1. Taxonomy (NCBI): domain Eukaryota; kingdom Viridiplantae; phylum Streptophyta; class Magnoliopsida; order Sapindales; family Sapindaceae; genus Dimocarpus; species Dimocarpus longan. Next base: position 4,388,887 of record CM041015.1, on the reverse strand, counting down.
CATTTTATCCCTAATTTTAGTATCAAAATTTATCAAAACCAATTTTTTTCTTTTCATACACATATTTGGTCAAGGGGTAGAATTTATAAATTTTTTCTTTCAACTTACTAATTCATCACATAATTCATTCAAACATTATTTAATTAACTCATAAATAAACATAAAATGACAAAAACACCTTTGGATATCAAAACTAACATACATTCGACCTAGGAAGGAGTTCTAAAATCTTTTTTTTTTTTTTTTTTCACGCATTACTTCATCATATATAACATTAAAAAATCATTGGTTTAACACATAAATAAGATTGAAATGATAAAAATATCCCTAGGTTGCTCTTTAGTGTGCGTACGACCTAGGGAACTAAATTATTATTATTATTATTGTTATTATTATTATTTTATTTTAATTGAATTTGAGTTTGAGATATCATTTCAAACACCTACGTACCCATTATATCGTTGAGATCAAAGCTCTCATAGTTCCATAAACTATCATTATAATTTATCAAAAGAATTCACAATACACCCAATCTCTATTTTCAGCCAAACATGTATATTTCCCAAACTTTTTATTTTTCATTACATAATGTCATAAAATTATTTATACTGTGATTTTCACATAAACATGAAATCAAATCAATTAAAAATAATAATATCACTTAATTTATTAAATAATTAATTTATTTTCAATAAATAATAAAAACTTAAATATACGTAAATGTACTAAAAATCTCATTTTATTCATTTTCAAATCTTAAATCATTTTATATGCAAAATTGTACAACTCGATTTTTAAATAGAAATATAATTATCAAAATACACATTCTATAATAAAATCATAACTTATAATACCAAATCAATAAATCAATAAACTAATTAAATAATCTTCTTCTAATAATGCTTAAATAAATAAAATTTGAAACATATATAAACTTTTATTTCAATCGTAGAACATAATATATAATCTATAAAATTTATTATCTCAATTAATTATTTACTTGGAATAAATAATAAAATCTGAAATATAAATAAACATAACTCAATGAATTTAATTCAACACATCACTAAAAACCCATAAAACTAGTTTCAAGTAATATCAAAATAAATTCATTTTACTCACCAAATTCTTCTCCAACTTTTTTTTGATTATTTGAGGATCATAACTAGGGCAAGAGAGGATAAAAACTCCTTTGAACCCATGATTTCTCTTCTCTCTCTTTTTCTTTCCTTCTCTCGGCCCTCTCTCTCTCTCTTCTTTCATTTTTTTTCTTCTTTCTTTGTTTTGTGCCGACAACATATATATATTTTATTATTATATATATTTTTTCATCCGTATCCACTAATATATATTTATATATATATATATATATATTTCAATGGATTCCACCACTAATTTATATATATTATTATTAAAAAAAATTCACGTCAACCCTATTTAACTTTTTCGGAACGCTCGAATTCGATTTTTTTTTTAGGATTTTTTTGAAATCCTTTTAAAATTTATTGGGGCATATATTTGAACTCCCTACATACTCTTAGTGACCTTGATTACTGTTAAAAGTCATTCAATACCCCCTTTTGGCTCACTGTAATTTACTAAATTACCTTCGGCTCTTTCCGGATTAGTTCAATTTCAATCCAAATCTCCTTTGAAAGTACCGTTTGAGTCTCTAAAATACTTTTTGAGCATTTTCATACTCATTTAACACTTCTCTAAATTTTTGAATTATTCGAAAATCCGTCCGAATTTTCGGTCGGACCCAAAAACTGCTCTGTTTTACCTCAAACGGACTCATGTTTTATCTATTTTTGTTTCTTTAGTTTCTAATATTAATTTCAAAATTAATGATTTGTGAGATCCTTTTTTTGAAAATTATTATTCATACATATACTTTCCGTCCGAAAATACTATTTATCTGAAATACTATTCACACGGACGCTTTTTGTCCGAAAATACTATTCATCAAAATTTGACTCTCAATAATTTTCAAGATCCGTTTCTCAAAAATCACTATTCACTCATCACTATTCATCCAAAAATCATTATTCATCCAAAAATACTATTTATTTCGAAAATACTATTCATCCGAATATATTTTTATTTATCTTAAATAGAAAAAATTCAGGGCGTTACATACAAAGCATCCTTTTAAAAAGTTAATTCATTCTTTTTTGGTTTGATCCAGGTAAGAATGATTTTGAAGCTAGTATATAAACCTTTTGCATTAGTATTGATATGGTGACACCCTAATTATAATTAGAGTAATGTTAAACTTTTCAAAAATTTGATTAAAATTCATGCTCAAATGATGTATTATATGAGTAGTCATAATCCTATTAATTATCATATCATTTCATGATCTGTAAGATCTTAATAATTTATATATTATATTATTTAGACTTGAATTTGACAAAAATACGTTAAAAACCTAATATTACTCCTAATATTTCGATTTTAACAACTCATAACAATGAATATTAATTTGAAAGACAAAAAAAAACAATGAGTAATAATTGATTTGGTTTCTAAATCCCAATAATTTTTTCAAATGCAATTTCCCAAACAAAATAATTTCCAAAAAAATCACCAATTTCATCCACCAAATGTAACCCCTCCACCTCATCTATTCTAAAACATTATTTAAGTAACAGTAGAACACCCTAACCTTTCCCCCCACCAATTTTAACTTTTTCCCTCAGAACAGTCTACGCGTTAGACGAACGCGCCGCGGGTCAAGAGCCAAACTTTCCTGACGCCAGCGGACCGTCCTTTCTGACCTTAAAAGACTTCCGCAGCACCATCTCCATTCTCCAATCTCGACTTGCCACGCGTCACGCAAGCACAGAGTTTGGGACACTCTAACCACCACGAGACTTTTCACTCAGTGTAATCACGCGCTCATTTTATTTTTTATTTTTCAAATAAACTAATTTATAACTGCTCTTTCTCCTTCTATTTTCTCCTCTGCAAACTCCTCCGCTCCTCTCTCTCTCTCTTTCTCCCCATTTTCCTCTCTCCTGAAATTTCCCCGGAAAAGTTTGGAATTTTTCGGAAAAATCCAATCTTTTTGATGGAAACTAATTTCTGGGTTTATTTACGATAAAGGGTTAATTTTTGTTTGTTGAAATAGCTAAATTTTTGTTGTTTATAGATCTGCATCTATGTCTGCAATAGTGTCTTCGACGTCGTACTGGTGTTACAGGTGCTGCCGGTTCGTTAGGGTTTTGAACCGGGACTCCGTCCGCTGCCCCGACTGCGACGGCGGCTTCGTCGAGGAGATAGAGAATCCGCCACGTGGCGTCCACCACACCACCACCGACAACGTGCACCGCAGGAGGTATCCTGCCGCCGCCGCCGCCATGTACATGATCGGCAACGGAACCGCCAGCGGTCGCGGTGGTCCAGATCCTGTCAACTCGGCCGGAGCAGGTCTCCGTAGAAGCCGAAGAACCGGCGGCGACCGGTCTCCGTTCAACCCGGTTATTGTCCTCCGTGGACCAGCAACTGGAGACATCGAAAACGGCACCGCCGCCGGAGGAGGCGGCGGCGGCGGTTATGAACTGTACTACGACGACGGTGAAGGGTCTGGTTTGAGACCGCTGCCACGGAGCATGTCGGAGTTTTTACTGGGATCCGGGTTCGAGCGGCTACTGGAGCAGCTGTCGCAAATCGACATGAACGGAATCGGGGGGTTGGAGAACCCGCCGGCGTCGAAGGCGGCGATCGAGTCGATGCCGGTGGTGGTGGTGGATTTGGGGCTGGTGGAAATGGATTCATACTGCGCCGTGTGTAAAGAGGCCTTCGAGCTGGGATCCGAAGCCAGAGAGATGCCTTGTAAGCACATCTATCACTCTGATTGTATACTTCCATGGCTTTCCCTTCGAAATTCGTGTCCTGTTTGTAGACATGAATTGCCTTCCGATACTAGTCATAATCATACTAGTAGCACTGGTAGTTATAATAATGTGTCTGATGAGAGTGAAAACGTCGAAATCGACACTGAGAGTAATGTTGGTGTTTTTGGGGGTTCGATAGAGGAGGAGGCGGTGGGTTTGACGATATGGAGGTTACCTGGTGGAGGGTTCGCTGTGGGGAGGTTTGCAGGTGGGAGGAGAGGCGGTGAGAGGGAGCTTCCCGTGGTTTATACGGAGATGGATGGTGGGTTCAACAATGGGGGTTTGCCTAGGAGGGTTTCATGGACTTCACGTGGGAGTAGAGGGAGGGAGCGAGCTGGTGGGTGGATTGAGAGGGCTTTTCGGAGCATGATCGGGTGTTTTGGTGATTCGGGGTCTTCGACTTCGAGTTCTAGTTCTTCGGATTCGAGGGGTGTGAGGACAAGCAGGTCGTTTTTATTTTCTAATATCTCTTCGAGGAGGAGGAGAAGAGCTTGGGATGTAGGTGTCAGCGGTGGTGGAAGAAGATGGTGAAGAAACTTGTATGTCAAAATCAAGAAAATCAAATGCTGTTAAAAAATCAATCACATTGTATATATTGAGATTGAGAAATGGATTCGAAAAATGGTTTTCTTCCTGGTTTTTTCAAGTCTAACAAGAATTGAAGATTGAATGAATCAAGGAAGATTCACATCTTGACAAAAGAAGCAGCAGCGGCGAGCAAAAAAGAAAGAAAGAAGAAACAACTGTGGAGTTAAGGATTTGGCATTTGTGGAGGTACAAAGTGAAGGAGGTACCTGAGTTCCATGTACTAGAATGAATGACTTTGCAAGTCTTTTTATGGATTGAAATTAGGGAGCTTATTTTTATTTTTATTTTTATTGTTATTGTTATGATTATTTGTAATTTGTAGTTAGATTTTAGCTTGTTATAGTGGTTTATCTTTGTCATTCTTTTTCCCAGAAATCTATAAGTTTTACTCAGGGGTATGAAATGAAGCAATTTGTTTCATGAAATTATATTTTGATCATTTGACCATTTGGAGTTGGTACATGCGCATGCTGTGGTGGAATGCCATGTTTTGCATTTGCTTCCTCCAATGATTGGTGGTTGGTTAGCTTTGTTTTGAACCGATAGAAGATTTTAACTCCAACTTAATTGGAACTCAAGAAAGACCTTATTTTAAAATTTTAGACCACTCATTGTTAACAGGTTTTGGATGACTAGGCCGTGGTTTGGAATGGTTTTTAACAAGACTTCTTGTTGATCTCTTTGGTTTTACAAAAATTGAGTGAATTCAAATTTGAACCCCAACTTTTGATCATCCAATTTTTGTGATTCTGATCAAAATTGACCATTAATAGTCTCGGTATAAAAAGGGTTGTTTCTGAAAATGAGTATTTTTTTTTTTTAATTTTTTTGAGGGAAAAATGAGTAAATTTTTTACTACTTAAAAGTGTAAGTCAAGATTGAAGGAAATAATAAGGGTAATATTAATAGATGTTAGGCATTATTGGGTGAAGATGGGTGTGTGACAGAATGGAATCAGGAGACTTATCAAAGTCTAAATGGAAACAATTGTATTAAATATCTTGTAATATGATTTGATTCTTGATTTACATTAAAAGATTGGGATCAGATTAATGCACTGATGTAAGATACTTAGAACGTTACAGTTGGGACTGACCTGTATAAGTGCAACACACTCATATATACAGACAAAATTAGTGACTGATAAGCTTCTAATTACCAGCATAGAATCTTGAAAATTCCCGTCAATTATTTGCATTGATTTACTGGACAAAAACTTCGACCCACTTGACTTGATTGTACATGTAACATGCTTGAGTGAGTGAGGCTGAAGAAATTATTGCACATGCTTTTGGGCTCCAATTTAAGCCAAGAATATCTCATAAAAGGGATATTTAATGGAGAGAATATGCTCCTAAGTGCAGTGGTGCAATATCACATACCCATCAATGGTTGTCTAGCTTTTTAAATAAGCAAAGGGTAAGGTTCGAACGCTAATCTATAAAAATATTGATAATTTTTTTATTTAATATCAATAAAATTCTTTTGATTCTTGAAAGTAAAGTTTTAGATCGTATTTTAAAGTTTTATTTTAATTAAGTTTTGATAATCGTTTGACGTAGGGCCGAGAGGTTAAAAAAAGGGGATAGAATATATATATATATATATATATTTCAATGGCCATAACAATATGTTCATGATTTCTTTTCAGAGACAACTGTCAGTTTCTAAAGTCTTCAATGAAGATAATTATTGGAATTTTTCGGGTTCTGTTTTGATTTTTACTTGCCTTGTTTGGTTCTTTGTGTTGGATGATCGGTATTTCTTTGACGTTGATGGTTCGTTTATTGGGAAGTTAAAAAGTTGTCTATAGTAGAAATCACTTTTAAATGATTTTTTTTTTATTTTTTTAAAAATAAATGATTTTGTTTTATAAACGACTTCGGTCTCTGAATTAATGTAACCACGTCATTTTCACTTATTTTGAGTTAAAGGCGATTGCAGCAGTTTGTTTGTTTGTTTTTTTTATTATTTTTTTATCAAATTAAAGTATTAACGGTATCAATTAAAATAAAAATATAAAGTATTGTGTGAGTTTTTACTCCCAAAAATAGGAAAATATAACTCATATAACATAAAAAAATTAACTACATTTTAAATGAGAGAAAATACACTTTGAACCTAGAATTTCGATTTGATTTGAGTGAGGGGTGGTATCATACTACTAAGCCACCTCTGCTTAAGAGTAGCTCCTTCTATAATCATAGTAGGTAGTAAGTAATTTGACAGGTCTAATTACTATCAAATTAATAACATAATATATATATTTTTAATTATAATAAAACATAAGAAACAAACTAAGAATTTATAGAATATGAAGCTCGTTCTTAGGGTCTTTGCCTAGGATATTTTTATTAAAAAAAAGAAAGAAAAAAGAAAAAATAAAGCCATAATTTCTGATTGGCCGATTAGGATTGTATTTTTAATCTATTATTTTCTCTATTCTTATTCCAAAATCCAAAGAAAGAATTTTGTAGGTGGACGGAATAGAATACTTAATAGCTTATATAATTATAATAAAATTTCTGCCATAACGTCCACTTGGTGTCGTGGTGTAGTTGGTTATCACGTCAGTCTAACACACTGAAGGTCTCCGGTTCGAGTCCGGGCGACGCCACTATACCTTTTTCGAAATTCCACTTTACATTCAAAATTTTTAAATTCAGTGTTATCAATATTTTCCTTCTTCAAAATTTAATATCATTTTCATATCAAAGACATTATTGTTATTTTCTTTAATTTGTGTGCTGTGGACTTTGTGGTCAACCATTACTATCGTGATTATAATTGTTGACAAAATACTAATACAACAAGAAATTAACAGGATTTGGGTTTGATTTTATTGGGTTATGGTTATTTTGTTAAGTAGATGAATCCTGCTTAAATTGTACTTACTTGTTTAACGCAATTAAATATAAAATATATTATTTTAAAATTTATTTTGATTGACATTATATCATAGTTATATGGTTTTAGTGGCTTAAAATATGTAATCATTTTTTTTTTAAAAGAAGGTAAAATTATTTTAAAGTTTCAAATGGGTAAAAGGATTAATTGAATTTTATTTCATTTTATAATTAACTTGGGTTATTAAAGGGGTTAAATAGGTTTTTAATAAACCTATTTTTTTATTGGACCGTGTTTGGGTTTAAATTTGTGATACGATGAGCTTAATATGTTATATTGGGTTGAGTAAAAAGTTAAATGGTAGTGTTTAGGTTTTTACAAACTCAACATACTAACCAATGGGGTAACAATATTTTTACCCCTTTAAAATTGTTTATCTTTTAAATTCAAATTACTTAAAAATAATAATTTTGATGACAATATAATATAATAAGTTTAAAAAATATATATTTTTTTTATATTAAATGGATTATATTACATTTTATAATTTTTTTCGTGTTTAAATATCGTCACTCTAACCTATACAGCCACCCATACTTTTTAAGTGAATAGTGATCAACTCTTCATTGGCCCTTGGACTCCTTTGGACCCTTTTGGTAATCCCCTTTTGGGCCAACAGATGACTTTTCTTTGTTGGGCTAACATGGACATTAAAGTCAAAGTAAAAAGAAATGTTGAATGTTAGTTAACCAACACTTCAATCAATCTAAAATGTCTGTTAAGGATAAAATCTGTGTAATGAGAAGGACGATTTATAATTCATTTTCCATCAACAAGTCACAATTATGTCATACAAATTATAAAAAAGAGATAACAATGTTTAAACTTACTAACCTAATAATTGTTATATCTCCTAAAAAATAGTTTAACATAAGGTATGTTAATGTAAATTAGTATAAATTCTGACATTATTTATTTTTAAAAATAGATCAATCCTAAACCCTAAAAATATAGCATATCCAATCATAATTTAAGTAATTAATATATCTCTATAGAAGGCTATCATATTAGTGATAGAAGTTGGAGTCTTAGTGTATGTATTTACCAAATGATGACATGTTTAATTTCAATAAATCTTAGTAAGAGTGAAGATTTTCTCCTAGTCTTTTATTAGGTTGTGGATATATATATATATATATATATATATCTTTGTATGGTTAAAATTTACTAGTTTATTTCTTTCTCATTTGTGCAAGAGTGCTTTGGTCAAACTGAAAATATTTTTGAAAAAAAATATATATATACTAGAAGAAAAATAAAAGTGATAAGAAATAACTCTTACTCTCCCGGCCAGTCTAATTTTGGGATTGATGAGTGGCGTCCCCTAACCAATTTTTTCCTAAATCTTTTATAATAAAGTAACATATATTAAATATAATGCATAGTTAATTAAGATTGTTATTATTATTTTTTTCAATTGCATGCATACTAATAGATTACTCAAATCCGAACTCCTTTTATGATAAGTCAAGGCAAAATAAAAGATTAAGAGAGGATCTCAAGTCGAAATGAGACTAATGTTGTTGTCCGCATTATTCGATCTGACATATATATTAACTAAATTATGTCCTTCAAATAGATTAAGTTAAGTAGACAGAACTCAAGTCCATTATCAACTTATTTTGTTGCAAAGTGATAACATAATTAATTGAAGGCTCTTTAAGTGGTTAGAAATGGAGGATTAATTAATCCGGATTAAGTATTAATCACACAATTATAAATTTGCAAAAGGGAAATAGAAGCTTTAAGAAAGGACTGAGAAGGACCATCTGCGTCCATGCGTTGAAAGTCAAACGTCAACGTAGATAAAGTTGACGTCGGCAGGTTTCATTGACTGAATTGTCTCTTAATGAAGGGCAATAATAGTGAGAGTTCAGACATGATAATTTAAAATAGGGTTTTGTTTTGATCTAGCCAGTCGTGTTAAAGATATGTGTGGATAGTTGAATTTGAAACATATACAGTTGATGTTAATCTATGGAATTGGACGTCTGACGTTTGATTTGTAATACAGAACTGATATTCTTATAATCAATAGTAAAAATAAGAAATTACATATTGAATTTGATGAAAATATCCAATTTCTAAATTTATAAGAATATCGATAAAAATATCAAAAATATTTGATGATATTTTAATATTGATTTTTCTCAAAATTAAAAAAAAAAATATATCAAATAAAATATCGCATATAGTTTTGGTATCGAGTGAACGTCCCTTTTATGTTTTATGTGAAATATGGACTTAACAAAGTGACGGTGTAGGTGTGGGGTATTGTATTTGGAATGGACGCAAACGCGTTGAAGAATCAGAATGGCATCACGCTTTGCATGTAGATGCCCATAGCTTCTACTTGCTGAGTAAACTTTTGATTGCGAAACACCAACTAATGTTTTTGTTTTCTTGTTGTTATTTTCAAATTTTAAATTTTGTTATTTTCAAAATTAAATATTAACAAACAGACAAATAACCCATTTGATGATGTTTTGTGAAATTATTTTTAAAAATAAAGTTTCCAGTTCTAAGATTCTGTAGTATTGTATAATAATATCAAAATTTACAGCATAAATTATTTTATCTTGCGGTTGATTATTATTAAGTAAAATATGAGGATTGAGGAAAAATTTGGACAAGGGGACCCAAATTTTGTCAATTTAATTCTTATAACCAAAAAAAAATTTAAAAAAGTCTTGATCAGTTATGAAACAAAGCTAAGAATGGAGCAAGCTTTGTGAAATAAAAAAGAAGGAAGTGCAAAATATTGATTTTGTTCACTTTCTTTTAATTTAATTCTGTGCACATTTTCAAACCCTACTTAAATAAAAAGCAAAAAAAGGACTAAAAGTCTTTTGCGTATTCCTCTTTTTGAAGAATAATTAATTGTAAAGGAATTGATTTCACATTGATTTTACACAGAACAATTCTAAATCATATCTTCCAAGATTAGCTAATTATCTTAGAAAAAATACAGAGCCCAACTGTTACTATGAGTTGGCCTGCAACACGAAGCATATTCATGTTACATGTATGTATTCTTCTTTAGTAACTGTCAATTTTACACAATAATGTTTTTAAATTTTCTTCGGACCCATATTCACGGATGATACATTACGTCAGTTTCATCAAAAACCCTAATTTCTCCTGCAGCTTTCATGGTGGTGAATATGCAGCTGGTCTTTGTCTTGATTATGAATGAATGACAATTCATGAACTGGAAACAGACACTTGGGTGGACTTAAAAAAAGATTGGTTAGAAGACAAATTATAATAATTGTAAGTAATATCAAGACAGATGGGTGGATGGACCAGAACCTAATTGTAATTATCTGCAATTTTCCAGCTTAGGTGGCCGTCTAATTTTCTGTCTTTGTTTTTTTTTGGGTATAAAACGTGTTAAATTATTATGATAGAGAATGCATTGTAGTTTCACAAATTTTTGACGTGAGATTGATAATGAAAGGTCAAGCAACTTTCGAATCGGAAAGTTAAATTTATCATTCTGGCACTTTGAATGAAAAATATTTTTATTCCTTTTTTTTTTTTTCTTGAAAGAGAAAAATAATTTTACTCGGTAGTATACTTTGATAATATAAGCTCACTACACTGCTTGAAAAAATTTTATATATATATAAAAAAAAAAACAACAATTATTGAGATATACGTTATATATACTTTGATTTCTATTTTTTTTTCCTTTTCTTTTAATATTATTAATAGTGAAAATGGAGGGAAATAACACTCATTTTGCCTCTCCTTTTGTCATTGTTATTAGATTAATATTTTGAGTTTTAATGTTATATAAAATTGAAATATGTCCTTTTATTACCCTTAATGAATAGGGACCGCGCTCAAGTTCTCTTCTTCCGTCTCTCACGTCTCTTTCTTTTTCATTTTCTTTTTCAGTTTTTCCCTCACTCTAAAAAATTTTCTCTTTCTTCTCCTTCTTGCTTTCTTTTACTTCTCTCATTCTCTCATTCTCTCTAATTTCTTAGGTTGTCTATTACTTCTCTCTCTTTTTCTTGTTTCTTTTCTCTTAATATTTGTTGGTTGTAAAATTTTTATTGCCCTTTATATAAGGGCATTTTGGTCCAAAAACATAAAATAGGTAATATAGATTTGGTAACATTTTCCAAACGCACTCAATAACGAGTGAGTAATGGTCTCTTATTAATATATGATGGTATGGAGGTGTATTGTAACAGAAAAAGAGTTGCCTTGAATCCTTAGCCCCAAACCATATTTGTGTATGAAAATCAACACATTGAATTTTAGAATATGGGCATTAATATTGTTTGTACAAAAGTAAAGACATTAATTGCTTTGTTTTACTTTGAAATGTTTGTTCAACAACTTTACGGAAAATTCTGATTAATAGTTTACATTAAACAACACATCTGAAATTTGTTCGTTAGGATTGAATATGGTATGAACTATTCACATTGTTTATCCAAAAAAAAAAAAAAGAAAAAACTATTCACAATGAAAAAAGTTTATGATAGCTGTTAATTATTGTTTATAAATTAATGTTTGAACTCAATCATTTTGTCAATCAAAATAAAATTAAAAATCGTATAAGAAAATTGATAAAAATTGTGCATGGGGTTTGGGTGATTGAAAGCATCGGAGTTGGTTGTCTCCCGGATAAGCCGAAAGTTTAAAACTTTTAATTTATTTATGTGTCACACTCAACCATATAACACCCAATCGATTCAATTAATTAATGATCAATCTTTTGATTAAAAAAAGTCAATATTTTAATTAAGGTTCTCTCGCCTCCGTGCTTGGATTTTATTGGTGGTTACTAGTTCGTCACCATTGTCACAAGATCATGGCCTCTTGTCCCCAGTTGCACCTTCCAGATAATGCTTTTTCAAAAAGGGGTTTGTCGGCTATTGTAAAATTATCTCATATATTAAACCCTAATTATGATTTTAATAATTACCTAATACGGCAATACAAACCCACACGGGGTTGGCTGCTTTTCTTTGAGTCCAATCAATTCATCCAACAGTAGAAGAAACTTCCATACATACATGCTGTTATTGCAGACTTGAAACCTCTATTGAGGATATGGATGAAAATACACTACATAATAAATTTATTAAAATTATTTAATGATAACTAATATAGGAAATTATCATATTATTATTCAATTTAAATGTATAAATATAATTAATTCGACAGCCAGTATTGGATATATATATATAATCAATACAATTTTGACAAGACAAATGAATTATATTGGATAAAATGCAAGCTAGTCGTTTTTTAATTAAGATAAATATTTAGGACATGAAACTTAACCATAAAATTTTTAAACTTACATACTACTTTCTTCACATGATAATTTTATCAAAATCATATAAGTTGTAATCGCCATTTAATTATTTTTTTTTAATTACATGAACATAAATCAATTACTATCAAAATATTAAATGACATTGCGGTTTCACAATATCAAGCCGCACTAAAAACATATTCAACTTTTCTTCTAACATTACAGACATGATGGGTAGAATTTTTTTTTTTTAAATTGGGTAGAAATTTTTTCAATATTATAGGATTATACACTTAAGGTGCATATATAATGTTTCATCTTAATTAATTCTACCGCGTTAAATTTATAAAAAATTATTTAATTTTGCAAAAATTGTTAAACTTTATTCGTAGTTATGGTAAATTCTTTAAATTTGATAGAGAAGAACAAATATCATAAAAAGTGACGCTGGTTCAATGACTGCGCATGCACACAAAACTAGAAGAAGCATGTGTCAAAATCAAACACGAAGCACTATAATTCTGCTGTATGCCTGTATTACGCTGCAAACCCAATACAACACAGCACATTCATTTTGAAAACAGTCGTTTTCGGGTTGGTCAACCTTTTCGTTTTCAAATTTTTTTAATCTATAAATATTATTATTTCATCGTCTTATTCGGCTAAAAACTTTTGTTTTAATTATATCATTAATACAATTCAAACAAATATTAAATATACATAATTGCTCTTTTCAATGTGTATGCATAATTGTTTAAAAATTCTTACAACTTAATTTAGGTACTAATTTCATTTCATTATGTATAAATCACATTTCAAATCTTATATATATATGTTTGAATAAAGAATATTGCTATTACATTGATTAAGTATTGTTACACGACAAGTATGAAAGAATATATATATATATATATATATTAAAAAAAAATCTATCTAATGAACATCAATTATCCTGCTAGCTGGTATGGTACATTAAAACCCTTTTAAGACACAACGCATTTTATATCTTATCTTAGTAAAAGCAATCCATTCATGTCTCCTCATATTTGATTCATATAGGCAACAAAATAGGCTAGCTTGTAAAACATATTTCAATAATGTTCTAGCAAACTCTTAAGTAAAAACATAAAACGTTAATACTTCATTTATTACAAGAGATTTTAGAGTTCACAATGATTATATATTTCCCATCAACTTCATTAGTGTGGGTTCAAATTTTATTATAAGTATTTTTAAGTGTGTGTAAATAATTTTATTTTATTTTTTATTATAAAGTTAGATATCCTAACTTAATTGATTTGAAAAGGTTTTGAATTTTTTTTTAATCAATTTTAAACTATTAAGCAATTGCCTTCCCACCTATTGTCTTTTAGCCTAATTGTAGGGAAGAATAAAAAGTTATAATTTTCCTATTTTTTTATAATTAGTTTGTCTCATACAAACAAGAAAGAAAGAAAAAAAAAAAAGAAGTATAAAAATTAAGGAAAAATCTCAAAAAATAGCCTTATTTTTTACAGATTATCCATTTTTCATAATGTAATTTTATTTTTATCTAAAATCTCTTTTCTGTTATAAAATTAACAGAAAAAAATAGACATGTAAAGAGATAATTTTAACCTTAAAATTTTTATTTAAAAAATAAAAATGTATAAAATGATATTTTAAAATAAAAAATTATAAACTAATAAAAAAAATTAAAAAAAATCATCAGCAACCTAAAATCATCAATCTGTAAAAACTTAAGCACATCTTTCAGACATCAATATGCAACAACAATCTACAAACAACCTACAACAACAATCTATAAAAACCCATTCGGACATCAATCTGTAAAAACACAAGCACATTATCAATCATCAATAAAAACACAAGCACATCATTAATCAATCATCCACTGCATCAAACGCAAACACCCACGCACCGCAAACCCATCCAGATATCATCGTCAAACATCATCTTCAATGAATCCCAAAAAAATAAAACTCAAATTTATGGGTTTTCAAATATATCTAAAAATACACAGAGAGAAAAAATAAGGAGAGAGAAGTGCATTATCCTAGAACCAAAACCATAAAATCAACAACCCAAAATCGACAATCAGAACCCAAATGCAAATCCAAGACCTCGTCTCCATGACTGACCAAGGTAAATGACTTGAAGAATTCGAGCTCGGTACTAATGAGGTAGTTGTGGATGACATAAGCGTCAAAGAGGGAGTGGTGGTGGGTGCAAGAGAGGAGGAAAAGCTTTCGTAGGTGAGTTGGGTGGGCTCGGGTTTGATGGAGAGGAGGTGGAGAGCTTGTTTGAGATTGTCATATTTGCAGGGAGATTGGATTTGTTTGTTTAAAGGTGGGTTTGATCAAAGAAAAGGACAATGAAGGACTATAATGAATGACCTTTGATAGAGAGAGATTGGAGAAAACAGGAAGAAAAAAGAGGGTAACAACCTAGTTTGGGTCTCCAATCGTAGAGGCCCGAACTAGATCTCCACCATGCCACCGCAATTGTCGAACTCACCTGTAAATCCGATTAGAGGTGGAGAGAGAAAAAGGAAAAGAGGGGAGAGAGTAAAAGGAAAAAAGGGGAGAGAGTGAGAAAGCAATAGAGATAGAGCAATTGAGAGAATATAAATATTTATTTTTATTTTTTTAAATAAAATATTTTATTTTATATTATTTATTTATTTATTTATATTTTTATTGAATTTCATTTCTTACCTTTGAAGTCAAATGATCAATTATATTAACCTAACGGAACTTGTTATCGTCAGGGGCATCATTGTCATTTTATATATCTTTAGAGGTATTTTGGGTATTTAATTTAAAGTCAAATAATATTTTGGATAAAAATGAAACTAGATAAGATAAATAGATGATCAGTCAAAAGTCATGAGGTTTTTTGGGATTATCCCAAATCTAATTTGGCTTCGAAATCTAACCCAAATGAACATTTGGGTTCGACTTCAAACCCAAACACAAATATTTGAGTTCGAAATTGAACCCAGATGTTTGCGTTTGGGTTCGATTTTGAACCCAGATGATGATAGGGTTTAAGGAGAAAGAGAAGAATAAGTGATAAGAGAAGAGAAGATGATGAAGAAAATGAGACTAGAAAATGGAAGGGGTAGTGGCGAGCGAAAGGTGAAGGAGGGAAGAAGATCGACGGCGGAGATCAGAGAGAGAAAAAAAAAAGATAAAGAGAGAGAGAAAATGAATGAGCTATTATTCATTTATTTATTTTTTTTTAATTATGTCCACCGTCCATCGTGATGGATGATTTAAAAAATATTAATATTTTTTATTTTAATTATTTTAATTTTATTTAAAAAATATATAATCTATTATCAGGTGACGCTCATTTATTTATTCAAATTTTTTAAAACTTATTTGATACTGAATTGATGATTTTATTCTTTCTGATTAATAGTCAAATATTGACTCTTAATATCCAAGTTTATGGTGGGAGATTTTTTTACCATTTTGATAAATGGTAGGAGGTTTTTTACCTAATTTTATTAATTATAAGAGATTTTTGAAGATTATTTTAAATCAGAGTTTTTTTTGGCTATTATACGAAACTACGAGGACTTAATAAGATTTATCCCCAAAATTAAATATAATTTTGTCGAATCCAAAACAGGAAAAACAAACAAGCACGTACACTCTTTAATTGCATGTCATCATTATTCAGGATATCGAGTCAGTATTTATACAAACCCACTTCGAGTCATCACCACCATTCAAATCCAAAACTCCACCAAGACACACAAACACCTCCTGCCCACGCACACACAAAACACAGAAAGAAAACAACACAACGCACGTACACTCAAAAACACAAACACAGCGCAACACAACACTAGTGTTTCATGGCCTCTCTTCATAGTTCTGTTCTTGTTTTTGTCATGATTTTTTTGTTCGTTTCCCATCAAACCCACTGTTTTCCCGGGAACCAAACACTAATGTTTTCACTCAAAACACAACTTCTACCTCATGTCTCTTCGTCCCTGTTGAAGCTCTCCTCGTTGACGGCGTCAGCCGCCACTAACAAGCTGTCTTTCCACCACAACGTGTCTCTGACGGTGTCGCTCTCGGTGGGTTCACCGCCGCAGAAGGTGACGATGGTGCTCGACACCGGCAGCGAGCTCTCCTGGCTTCACTGCAAGAAAACCACCAACTTCAATGCGGTTTTCGACCCACTCACTTCCTCCTCATACTCCAAAATCCCATGTGGGTCGCCCATCTGCAGGACCCGGACCCGTGACCTCAATATACCCGCTTCCTGTGACCCGAGAAGGCTCTGCCGTGTCGCCGTCTCCTACGCTGACTTGAGCTCCATTGAAGGCACCCTCTCCACTGAAACCATCTCCATTGGCTCTGCGACCCAACCCGGGTTTATTTTCGGGTGCATGGACTCCGGTTTCAGTTCCAACCCCGCGGAGGATTCGAGAACCACCGGGCTGATGGGCATGAACCGTGGGTCGTTATCTTTTGTCACACAAATGGGTTTCCGCAAATTCTCGTATTGCATATCGGGATTTGACTCGTCGGGTGTTTTGCTACTGGGGGACGCGACCATATCGTGGCGCCAGCCGTTAAAATACACTCCCTTGATACAAAAATCCGACCCTTTACCGTATTTCAACCGGGTCGCCTACACAGTCCAACTTGAAGGCATTAGAGTTGGTACCAAGTTGTTGAATTTACCAAGATCCGTTTTTGTACCCGACCACACCGGGGCGGGTCAAACCATGGTTGACTCCGGCACCCAATTCACATTTTTATTGGGTCCGGTTTACACCGCCTTGAAAAATGAGTTCATGCAACAAACAAGAGGCGTGTTGAGGGTCTTGAACGACCCAAATTTTGTTTTTCAAGGAGCAATGGATTTGTGTTACTCGGTTGAGTCGACTCGGTCGAGTTTGCCCCAGTTGCCTACTGTGAATCTTGTGTTTAGTGGGGCCGAGATGAGTGTGTCGGGTCAGAGGCTGCTGTACCGGGTGCCCGGTATGGTGAGGGGCAGGGATTCGGTGTATTGCTTCACATTTGGAAACTCTGATTTGTTGGGCGTTGAAGCGTTTATCATTGGTCATCATCATCAGCAAAACGTGTGGATGGAGTTTGATTTAGTCAGGTCAAGGGTTGGATTTGCCGAGGTGAGGTGTGATCTTGCAAGTCAAAAGCTCGGCTTAGCCGTCTGATTGTCTAAAGTGGGAATCTGATCATGCATGACGAATGATCATAGACCCACAATTTCCGTGGCCCCCACTTAAGATGGTGTAAATATCAAATCGAGTGTACGTTACTGTAAATGAATATTTTTTTTTGAAAAATTTTATTTTAGTTCTTGTGTATCAATGATTTATTTTACTTTTAAATGTGAATATATTATTACAAGTATTAATTCCTAAAGTTTGCACGATTTTTCAATTTGGTCTGATTATATAGGGATTAAATTGATAAGTTTTGAAATTATAGGAACCCGATTCTTAATGACATATTCAAAATTAAATATGAAATAAATTATTAAAATAAAAAGCCCAACTCTTTTTTTACTAGTGGATTCTAAGAATCTATGCGAGGCAGGTCAGGTGTAGTTGGGCCAGAGAGGAAAATCAGAGAATCAGTGAGTTGTTTAAAGAAGCGCAGTTAGATTGATTGATGTGTGTGGGTACTGGGTACCATTTAATTTTTATCGTGACAATGATGATGGGTGGATGTATGGGTACTACTACTGGGTGCCATTTACTTTTTATCATGACAATGACCTGGGTGGACGGTCAATGCAGCGACTGATTGGGGACTGACTGTACACGATGTGTGACGGACGTGCACTATACTGTAGCTTTGTTGGCGCTGAGGGCACACCCAAACAGGTACTGGCTTGTTTTGTTTGAAAATTCAAAAGATTTTTTCTTTCTTTTTGTCAGCTTGACAGTTTTGAAAGCCGCCCCTGTATCGTTTCCCACTTCTTGCCAGTCAATATGCTCCGTCGATCTCATCATGATCATGATCATGATCAGGATCAGATCTGTTTGTCCTTACTAAATTTTACACCAAGTCCCTTTTACTTCTTCAATAAAATAAATAAAGAGCAATTGAAAAAGAAAACTAATAAAGAAAGCGATTATCTATTTTACTCATTGAATATCTTTATTTATTGGTTATATTTATTAAATTAATAATAAAATTAGTAATACCAATTCAATAATTATAGTTATTAAATAATGTAACATACATAAAGAAAACATTAATGTTAAACAGATGCAGGTCTTGATCAAAGAAGCTAATAAATAAAGAGACCTAGAGAGAATCGATAATTGAAACAAACATCCTAGGGGTTAATGAGGCCAGGGACCGTTGGGATAAATACGAAAACAATATTTTGGGTCAAATAATGTCTAGTTGAAACTGTCAGTCTGTCATTAAAAAAATGGCACATTATCATATACTATTGAATATGTGCTGTGTTGCACATAAGTGAGATAGGTCTATCACATCACTCGTGCGCTCATCCAATTAATATGTAGTGAGATTGTACCATAAAATTTTTTATATTATGATAATTTTGTCTCGAAACTTCTTAAAAAATTGATATGTGGTAATATCTACCAACCATATATTAATTATTTTACTTATTTTTAAATGAAAACTTTAATGATCATTATAACAGAAAACTTTGTTACGAAAGTGTACATTTTAAACTATCATGTGACTGCATGGCAAGAAACTAGTTGATGAGTAGTACAGTTGACACTAATTCTCTTATCTATGCTTCGAAAATAATATTTGAGCATTGATTCTATCTATGTATGGGTTATGTTTGAAACATCTTTTCACCTGTAAGTGTGAGACTCTTCTCCTTTCAATTTATGAGAATTTGTTCTGGATCGTATCTTAAAATATATATTTAATATTTGTACTTATAATTTGTAATTATTTAAAAAAAAAGCATGGTAATAATGATGATATTACATTTTACCATTAAAATTTTTTATTTGAATAATCCTAATAAGATTGTACTAGTATCATTTGTTATCCTCTTATGAGATCGAGATTGATCCTATAAACAATCGAAATAGAAATATCAACGATAGAGATACTATTTCTATATATGAAATAGAACCTACTCATATAAAAATGAGAGCGAGATTCAAACCAAGGCTGGGGGAAGGGGGGCGGCAAACCCATACATAATGCCATTAACAGCTATTATTTAGAAATTGATAAATATTATTTCAATCAATTTTATATTTCTCAGTTTCAAATTTGTGAGTGTTGCACCAGAAGTATCCTCATTAGAGTGTGTACGCGTAAAATGGATAGCAATGCAAGCACTACAAATGAGCTTTAAATTAGGCGTCTGAAAATGGACACCCGCCGAACCGTACATAATGAGACTTGAGCAGAAAGGGCCCTCCCAATTTAGGCATTTTCTTTTTAGTACCTCACGTTATTCCTCTGCCTTCTTTTGGACAGCTGTGTTCAACTTCTTTCTCATAAGTCCACTCTCTGTTCTCTTGTCTATTTTTTCTTGTTTGCTTGCACCATTGATATTTTGAGCAACTTCTTACTTACAAATCCACACCAATTGGGTTATTTCAATTTGAATTTAAATTTGTAATATAATAATTTCATTTAGAGTGAACTATTATCGACCCTCTTGAACTTTGTCTTCCTACAATCGGTTCCACATTTCAAGAAGAATAATAACCTACCCTCATGAATTATTTGAATATTAAAAATTAATTAAAAAAACGTAGGTCACTGCCATCCACCTCATGAGAGATGGATGGCGGACCTTTAAACAAAATTATTGATACATTTTTTATTTTTTTTTGTATCTTGAGAAAATAAATAAATATAAATATAAATGTGCATTGTTTATTTAAGTTTTGAATTGTTAACACATGTTAGTGCAATATTATAATTTTGTTGATACATTTATTAATGAATTTCCTTAATAGATTTTATTAATGCTATATTAGTAGAAATATGAGGGCATTAAAAAAAATTTGAGGAATCGAAGTGTATATGTCTCAACTTTTAATATGTAAATATTAGATTGTTCAGTGGTTTGTCAAGACCTCCCCACACATTAGGATAAATATACGCATGTTGGTACTTAGACATTATCACATAGGTAAATATGTATAATGGAACACACACACACACACACACACACACATATATATATATATATATATTCACAAGTGGGTAGCAAAAATACACTGATCAATTGACTTGTAAGTGAGAGTGCAAGGCGATGAAAAATTCAAGTTGTGCAGTACAATTCAAGATTACTCTGATTTCAATATGAAGGATGCATCGTTTATGTTCTAATATATTGAGAATTTGATAAATAATCCCATCAGTTATGGTTCATATAGTTGTTTGTAGTGTTGTGTCAAGTAATTGCATAAGCTTGCAATGTTTTCTTGTTTGATATATTGTATCACTGTTGCAATTTGGAAGTTTGAGTTGTTAGTTTGCTTCATGTTGTCTGGTTTTTGTTACTGGTAGATTGTTACAACCAGGTTCAGGATCTCAACCACGTTATTTGATTTGAGAGTCTCAACCATTTTGTGTTATTTCAAAATTGATCTTGGTTAGTTCTTGTGTGTCGTTTGATTTGTTTTCGTATGTTGTGGGTACTGTAATTAGTGTTTGATGGTAGTGTGATTATGCATATTCTGATTCTATGTATGACTGTAATGTGTTGTTTACTTTTAGAATTATGTTTGACATTTGAAGGCGTGCGGCTATATTTCATCTGTGGTTGATATATGTCAGTCATATGTGATCGCCACATGTACCGAGATCAACATCTTTGGAGTGAATGTCGATAAGTTTGACGACAAATGCTTTGCTAAGGAAGGTGAGAAGAACAAAAAGAAGGGAGAGACTGAGGTCTTTGAAGAACAGAAAGAGTCGGTTTCTTACCAGTATTTGCTTTTGTTGTATATCTTATTCATTTCTGACCCTGTTATGTTTGTATATTATTGAAATTTGTAGGAGAAAGTCCTTTCCTCAAAAGAAAAAAGGACGACCAGAAATCTATTGACATAATATCAATCAAATCTGTCAAGGTTGTTCTAGAATTGAAGACTTATCGGGGAGCAAGATTTTCACTTAAGCCCAGCATGAGACCACACGAGCTTGCCTTCCAGAGTGAACATGTTGGAAAAATATACATTCGTTTTGCTACTGCTACTTTTTTTGTTTTGTTTGAACTTGGTTTTAGCAATTGTACTCTCTCAGTTTCATTGGTACCGAACATCAAAATTTTGGTGTGGTTTTAGGCAATTTAATGTGCAAGATTTTACTTCTAATTATTATCGAGCACAAGTAAAAATTCATATGTTGTGTATGCGACATTATGTTCTCATATAATCATGTGGGATCTTCTTTGTTTAAGTGTTGTAGTTGATTTATATTTAGTTGCTTTTGTTTGGATGCACAGGCTTCTGATTTTAATCGTTTTATTGAATCGATATAAAAACATCTCATCAAAAATACATTAAGAAACTCTAAGTAGCATCAATAACTTGTAATACAATAAGCTCTACGGTTAGTAGTGTATCAAGACCAAGTACAACGGTTATTGCAAGTCGCACATTAAAGAGGTCAACCTAGCCATATGCTCTCAAAATAGTTAGATTTTGCAAAAATTAGTATTGCAACAAGCTATTTGTTCTAGTGGTCATATTTGCAAAGACTTTCCCTTAAACTTGGTCACTATTGTTGATCCCCTAATTCCCTTCTACTTCGTCAAGTAGCCCAGGATGATCTAATGCCACTGGAGACTGCCCATCTTGCACATCTAGTTGCTTCTCTGCTAGCTCTTGCATTTCTGCTAGCCTTTGATTCTCTCGGTTCACAAAGTTGTGGACACAGAAGATAATCCCTTGAAATTATCTATAAACCTCAGAAGATATGGTCTATTTCATCAGTAAAAAACCAACCAAATTAACTAGATATACCAAATGGGCAGTCTCCAGTGGAATTGGATCATCCTGGGCCAGTTGATGAAGTAGAAAGGAAGTAGGGGATCGACAATGGTGACCAAGGGAAAGTCTTTGTATATATGACCGCTAGAACAGACAGCTTATTGCGATACTAATCTTTGCAAAATCTAGCTAACGAATTACACCATCTTCTGAGGTTTACAGACGATTTCAAGGGACCATCTTTTGTGTCCACAACTTTGTGAACCGGGAGAATCAAAGGCTAGTAGAAATGTAGAAGCCAACAAAGAACCAAGCAAATGAACTAGATGTGCAAGATGGGTAGTCTCTAATGGCATCAGATCATCCTGGGCCAGTTGACGAAGTAGAAGGGAACTAGGGGATCGACAATAGTGACCAAATTTAAGGGGAAATCTTTGCATATATGTTTTGTCAATGAAGATGTATGAATCATCCCTACCCCAGTTTGCCCTGCCAACACCAAAAGAAAACGAAGTATTTAAATTCAAGCCTATCTCATAATGTAACACATGGTATTAACTAGTTAAACAAAAGAAAAAAGAAAATTCAGATCATGCAAATTGAGATTATGCAAATTACCCATTTGACATGCAAACGAGCTCCTGTCTAAGAAGAGTTTTCCCTCATTTTTACAATAGACTGGAAATTACATTCCAAGCATTGCTCATGCATGATCATTAATTTTTCTACTAACTGTAAAGGGACGCACAATTATAAGCAACTCAATGGTAAAAACTACCTGGATACCCAAACTTGATCGTAACATAGAAATATCCACAAACTAACGGACTAGCTTAAAAATTCATTTTAACATTTCACTAGTTAAGACGAAGAAAAGTCACAATCAGCAAACGTAACTACTAATTGAATGGGGTCATAATTCAACCATGATTTCGATGCCTCATATGTAATGCGATTACATAACTAATAATCCACTACTAGAGTCAAACTTTGCTCATAAATCAACATTACATAATTGATAATCCAACCAATTTCCAATCCTTAAATCTTCAACAAAATACATAAATAAGAACGCCAAATGTGTAATGCGATTCCTACTAGAGTGCTAACAATTCAAATGGGTTCTGATTTCAACATGAAGCCTACTTATAACACTTCCTTCAAATTCCTTCAACCAACTAAAGCAAAAGCAACACTATAATCCCGAAGTACCAAATTTGATCACAAAACCATTCAAATTTGGAAAATTTGAAGAATTGAACATGCCATGCCTAGCAAACACAATCAACATGAACAAACCATGCCTAAGAAACCAACTTCCAGTTCTTCAATCTTCAACGGAAGACCAAATAAGCACATCCCACGCGCAATGTGAGTGTCCTACTAGAATGACCACATAAATTCTGTTGTCAACACAAAGCCCACTCTTCATCACTCTCCCTTCAAATACTTCAATCAAGTAAAGCAAAGCAAAACAAAACACTATAATTCAAATCCACGTCAGTAAATTTAATCACAAAACCATTCGAATTAATAAAAAAAAAAAAAAAATCCTAAAAAACTTTACAAACCATGCCTACAAAAATAACCAAAACCCTAAAAATCCTAACTTTACCTCACAAAACAACAAAAGCTCCAATTTTTATCACAATAATCAATCAAATCACCAAATTCCAATCACAAACACCAACTTAATCCAAATAAACAACACATGCTTCAAAAAAAAGAAAAATAAAAAACTCAAACAATTAAAGACCGAAAAAGTTACAATCTTGAGATTGGTTTTGAAGTACCTCTGGACTGAATGAACCACGAGAAGATATGGGAGTAGAGCTGGTCAGCGATGGCGCGGAGCCACGGCTATCCCACCCGTTTTCGATTGCCATGTTGAGAGCTCACCACCTGGAGAGAATCAAGCCTATCGCTTCCTTGAATACGGGCACCGATTGCGGCGGCGGAGACGAACATCGCCAGAGTACCCAGCAACAACACGACAAACAGAGATGGAGTGGAGGGCGGTGAAAATGAAGAGCCATGAAAATAAGTGGGAGAATGAACGTGAAAGGAGTGAAAGAGTATGAAAGGGACTGTGAGAGAGTGAAATAAGAGGGTGCTGTGAGAGAGAGAATAAACGTGTGTCGTGTAGGGTGGTAAGGGTTGTAATTCCTCTTATTTGACAATGGCATTTTTGTCCTGAAAATGTTACTTCTGCAAGGCCATATATATAATACGGGTTTAGATAAAATCGATTCCAAACTTATAGTTAGTAAGAGCATGAGATTGGAAAAATCAATTTCATCATTTTTGTTTTATCCCGCTTTGGTGGGTTTCATTTAACCCTCCACATAGTCCGGATAAATCAAACTCACATCTCTCCCTTTTTTATGTGTGTAATCAATCAGCGAGACAGCGAATAAATATGAAAATCTATTAAGGAAGAAGAAGAAGAATCATAAGGAGTATGATAATTTAGAGAGAGGATGAGAGAATGGAGGTATTGTGTGTACAGTCAATTAACGAATGAGAGAATGGAGGTGTTGTGTGTGCAGTCAACCGACGGATAATAGATGAGATTATAAAAATCCATAACTTATTTTCTTTAGTTGCTCAATCTTGATCTTGACCAATAAATTTGTTTATTTTAAAATGATTTAATTATTTAAAATTAATTTTAGAGTAAATTATAATTTAACTATCCGGTTTGAAACTAATTACTAAGGGAATCAAATTTTGAGTTTAATTACAATAAAGCCATTGTCATTAGCTCATCTAAGTTAAAGTTAACAGACCAAAGGATAAAATTATCTTTTAATCTTATTTTTTAATTTTTCTTTTAAAATAAATTTTAAAAACTTAAAAAATGTTATTAATCAGATCTCCTGTAACGCCCTGATAATTATTTTCGTACGATTAGTATTCGTTTATTAAGTAATTAAACTCGATAAGTGTGATTAAATTAGCAATTGAGCGAATTAGTGCGATATTATTAATTTCGTTATTTATTTAGAGAATTTATTAATTTTTGGAGATATTTTTATTAGTAATGGATTTAATTAGAGATTAAATGAGAGAGATCGAGTGATGAAAAAATGTCATTGGATAATCGAGTGAGTGTAATTGGAACGCATTGCATGTGATTAATTTTTGACCAATAAAAATTTGACAAATTAAAAATCAAAAGTTAAGAAAGCAAATGAAAATGTGACAAATGTATGGTGAAATGGAGTTAGTGGAAAAGTAACTTGTTAAGATTATCCAATGAGAAGTTAGCTTGTGTAATGTGAGGTTTAAATATAATTAAAGAAAAGTTGGGACAAAAATGTAAATAGAAGAAATATGCTAGTATAAACAGCGAGCCAAAATTGAAAAATTTCATTTCCTCTCTTCTTACTGTGAACTTCTTTCTTTTTCTTCTTCAATTTTTCTTCTCTTTCAAGCTCACAAATCACTCAAATCATTTGTTCTCCCCATCATTCACTATTCCAAAGCATCAAAACCATCAAAGCCCCTTTAGAATTTTAAGTGAATTTTTAAAGAAGAGAGTTTTATCAAGGTATATTGATGTGAGTTTTTGATTTTATGATGAGTTTGGGTTGGATAGGATCTAGATACTCTCATAATCATGTAAATATAGTTATTTTTGCATATAGATTTGTTTTGATTTTGTTGTTGAAAATTTATTTCTTTGAAACCCTAGGTGATCAATTGGAAAGAGGTGCTCAAAATAAAGGTAAAGAGAAGTTTTGAGCTTCATTTGAGGGTGTGAAAAAGCTAAATAGCAAGCCCAAAAGATTGATGTACATGTGTTTTAAAAGTTCACTTTTATTAGTATGCTTTAAAGTGGGAAATTTAATTGAATATTGATGTTTTTGTTCTTTTGATGTAGTAATTATGTTTGAATGATGTTTATGTACCCTTTTGATGCCATTGAAATGAATTTTGAAATGAAACACCAATTGGAATAAAAAATTTGAATTTTAACTCCCCTAGGCCGAATGTAGATCATAGAGGAGCCTAGGGATATTTCGATCATTTCAAACTTTTTTTACGTGTTATTTTAATGATATTTGAATGGTTTATGAGATGTAATATGGAGTGGAACAAAAATTTTAGAAAATTATACCCCTTAGCCGAATGCTATGCATGAGATAATCTAGGGGTATTTTTATCATTTTGCTCTCATTTACATGTTAATTATATGATGTTTTGATTACACATGTGATGGATTAGAATTTCGAAATGAAAAATTTGAGAATTTCCTTCTTTGAGGCCGAATTGAAGCAAGAAAAGAGTGGCTATTGTTTTGTTAAAGTGTGATACTAAGACTAGGGGCAAAATGGTCAATTGCGATGGCTCAAAGTGATGCCTCGAAGAAATACAAAAAATGAATTAAAAAATATTATAAAATCGTTATGCGATTAAAAATTTAGTTTTAAATTGAAAATTTTGTAATTTTAAAAATTTAAAGGTTCTGTATAAAACTAGTCACCGGTAGGTGGAGATTGATAGTTGACATGTCAATAGGGTGATTATTAGCAGTATTGCGCCGTTACGATTTTTTACGGATATTAAATTGCGGACTCTGAGAGGCACGGAGTATCTGGTCCTGAAATAGAAAAAGGTTGTGAAATGCGTCCCGACGAGTTGTCATCGAGTGTCTGATGTCGGGGACGCCGTTCATTCTGACGGGTAGCCCCCGAGTAATCAATGTCAAGAAAACCCGTTGCCGATCAATGATATCGTATTAGCTTTTACAAAGGACTCTAAGAAGTGTAATAAGGGCAATTTTGTAAATTTGTATGACAAATGATTTAATAAGGGTAATACCGTAATTTTTGTTTAACAGCGGATTGTTTCGAAAAGTTTGATGGTCTACCTTTTAACTTGTACAAATGCATGATATATATATGTTTGAAAAATTTATCGCTTGCGCATGTTGTATTGATTTATTTATTATATTTTCGAAAATGAGTATGATTTTAATATTTTATGTGCACACCTACTAAGTAGAAATACTTAACACGTTGGATTTACCACGTGCAAGTAGTTGAGTCGAGCTTGAAGTTAAAGACAAAGACGAAGCTCCTGTAGATTTCTCACAAGTCACATTCAATATCATTTTTAGGTAATATCCAATTTTTGTATTATATGTGTATATATATGCATGGGCACCATCATGTATGAATATATTTCTTTGATGTGAAAAATTTGTAAAGTATAACTTATATTAAAGTTTATAACGTTGTGTGAATTAAGTATTATTATTTGACAAAGATGTCGGGTGATGTGATATGGTTGTGGAATTTGAACTTTAAAGAAATATTTCTTATAAATGTTTGCGTATTGAAGTGATTTGGAATCGAACGGGAGGTCCGAATGGAAGTTGAGAATTGGATTCATTTAGAAGTGTTGTTTCTTTGCAGACTTTAAATTTTGAGATTTCAAAAAAGGAGGGAAAACTCTATCTAATTTTCTGTAAAATTAAAATGAGCGTTTTAATGAATGAATTTTAGTAAATGAATTTTTAATAAGAAAGGTAATATCCTTCGTCTCGATTCTCATTCCAATAGGGATAGAGGAAATGGTGTTACATCTCCACCATTCATCTTAAAATGGATGGTGGAGATTAATTTGAATAAATATTAAAAAGTTAAATAAAAGGTAAAATAATTAAATAAAAAATTATTTATCAGATCTTCACAATCTATCTTGAGATGGACGGTGGATATTAATATTTTAAAAAAAAATTTTAAAAAATCTTTTAATTTTTTTTTAAAAGTTAATATAAAAAGAAAGAAAAAAAAAATATTCCTTAAATCTGCCTGTCCTTCCCTATTGTCGTCGGAATACATTAACAAATACAGTCGCCGACCTCTTTTTTTCTTCTTCTCCATCATCGACCTTCTTTTCTTCCACATCCACGATTGCCGAT
This sequence comes from Dimocarpus longan, assembly GCA_022984855.1. Classification (NCBI taxonomy): domain Eukaryota; kingdom Viridiplantae; phylum Streptophyta; class Magnoliopsida; order Sapindales; family Sapindaceae; genus Dimocarpus; species Dimocarpus longan. The sequence continues at coordinate 4,360,334 of CM041015.1, read as the reverse complement.
CGACCACCTTTTCTTCTTTGATGTTGCATATATCTCTGGGCCAAGTGGCGGTTTCTTCCTACAGCTCCTTCACTTCTTTCAAGGTGTTAGCCTCGAACAAGAAAGGCTCGTTTCCTTATTCACCTGGCATTCATCTTGAGGAGGCTCGTCTCCCATCGATGAAAGTCATCGAGAATAAGGGAGACTCGCCTTCCCTGTTCACACCATTCCTATCGTAGCGGAGGATCCCGATCCAGAAGTAATAAGTTTTCAAGCTTTTAGGGTTTTGAAACCCTAATATAGAAAGATTTGTGTTTGATCTGATTTTGTTTATCTTCGAAATCTAGTGATTGATTTTGATTTTGTTCATCTTCGAAACCCCCTTTCTTCATCTTCAACATCTTTGATTTTGTTTGGATGAATTGAATGAGTTTGTTTGGATGAATTCAACATCTTTAGGTTTAAGTTCAAGTGGGTTTCGATGCTGTCAAATTTCTTAATGAATCGATGATAGTAAGGATGGTTTGATGCTGGTTTCAATAGTGATAAAGATAGACAATTGATGTGGGTGATGAATGTTGGGCTTAATGATTGATGTTGTTGCCTAGAATCGTTAGAAACCCGATTTTTTGGGATTCCAGTGGCTTGGATCTGGTTTTTATTTTTCAATTTTTTTGTTGATTTTTTTTTTCATGGTTATTATTGTTGATGAAAATTATCTGGGTTGTGCAAAGATTTGGTTAATGAAGATGATCTCTGGATTAAGCAAAGTTTTAGTCGAAAATTTTTTATTACCTTTATTTATTTTTTTCGTTTTTTCATGTTCAAATGAGGTCAACTAAATCAACACGTATACATAAGGGCATTTAGACTTTTTTGACACATTTATACCATTTACGGTTACATCTAATGGAGATTCTCTAATGGCAGGGGGTTTACTGGAATAACACTTAAAACTTGACTCCATCTGTAATTATTTTCAAATCCGGTACTTAAATTATAATTTATTCTTGATTTTATGAAATCTCATATTGTATTGTACCAAACACATCACAATATTAATTTATTAATTTTATACTCTATTAAATATATTATAGTATTAATTTATTTAATCTAATTCTATCTAATCTTATGAAAATAATCAAATCCAATCTCATTTATCAAATGGGCAAATTTCTAAAATTTGTGTTATTTTTCAAGGCTGACTTCTCAAAGACACATTTTTTTATTTTTTTAAAAGGTCTCAAAGAGATTATTTTTTATTAAAACCCATTCAATAAATTTCCATGTCACTGTATGTCGGTGTAAAACGGCATCGTTTTGAGCTGACACCAATTACTCATAAAATACACTTTTTTTTTTTTTTAAAAAAAAAAACGCAGACGACTAAACCGCACAAGGAGAAAGCGTCGTTGGTCGTCTTGTCTGAGTTAAATCGCTCCGATCCAGCTCGTCATGTACGTCCGACTCAACCACCCTCAGTTTCTTAACCAGATCAAATCTTAGCCGTCGTTTTCATCGGAATCCGTAAGCCATTGTTACCTTTTGTCTTCTTCTCTATAACTTCCTTTGTTTTTATAATAACGTATTTGATATTTTAGGGTTTCTATGTATCCACATATAAATTTACGATTTTGAACATGAAATTGAATTCGTCGTCAACGATCACGACTCCAATTAGTGTTAACGGTTAATATTTTGCACGATTGTGCACCTAAATTTATATGAAGTGTTGTATATATTGTGATTTTGCATTGCATTATTGAAAATTTACTTGAAGTTGAGCTGTTTGAGTAACTATATATATATATACATGTTGTTGAAGTTTTTGCAGAATATTTGAAGCTCACGAAGTTTGAGACTGACTTGACTATATAGAGGGAGAGGTTTTTAGTGAAATTATAGAGTGTCTGTACAAGCATGAGTTTTGTTTTTCGGGGTAGTAGAGCGGATTTAGAAAATGGGTTTCCGGGGATTATTCCAGAGCGGCGAACTGTGGTAGGTTACCCTCTTGTGTGAGTTCTGATATTTTGACTTTGTTATTTGTGCATTGTGTTATTTATGAGTTTGGATGTTGAATTTGTTGTTTTCAGCGTGTTCATGCTGCTCGACCTGTTAATTCAAATTCTCTAGCGTTCCTTGTCACAGGTATTTATGTTTGTTTGGTTTTGTTTTTTGTGTGGTGAGTTTTTTGTTTTTGTGTTTTCTGATTGATGTGGTGTTTTGTGAAACAGTTCTCTTGTTATTCATGATATTGAATTCGCACCAGATGTCATCTAATTTTCTGGTATTGTCCTTTACTTTTATCTCAATGCATTGTTTTAAATGAAGTATGTATTCTTTGAAAAGCAAGTTGACATGCATTAGGGTAAACTTTTATGGTGTAGCTGTGGCTGGTTCTTGGTGTCTTTTTGTTGGCCACAACCCTAAGGATGTATGCAACTTGTCAACAATTTCAAGCTCAGGCTCAAGCCCATGCTGCAGTAGCTAGTGGTCTACTTGGTCACACTGAATTGCGATTGCATATGCCGCCACCTATAGCATTTGCAACTAGGGGACGTCTACAAGGTCTCAGACTCCAGCTTGCACTTCTTGACCGGGAATTTGATGAGCTAGGTGTGCTATTCACTTTAAAAGCATGTATCTGAGGTCTGGGCATAAGTTTCAGAATTACAATATGAGCTAATAGCAATTATGAATCATTTCGAGTTCAAATAGCACTCTTATTTTTGTTCTTATATCTTGTATTTATAAGGACCAGTAATTTTACATGTTAAGGTTGAAAAAGTTGATTTCAATTGGTGGTTGTTTATCTACAGATTATGAAACTTTGAGAGCACTTGATGCTGATAATGCGCCAGCAGCTGCTTCGATGAGTGAAGAAGAAATAAATGCCCTTCCAGTTCATAAATACAAGGGCTCTGGTTCTCAAAGGTACTTGCAGGATTGGTTTGTCAATGTATCTGTTTATTTATATGTATGTTTCAAGAATCCTTGTGTTCTTGCTTGTGTTAAACAGAATGCTCCCCTAATTTTACCCATGGATTTTTTTTTTAGGAAACCATGGAACATTCCTATTTAATTTGTCAAGTAAAGCTTGGATGACAAAGCAGTATTAAACTTTTTTGGCTTTAGATTTTGGTTTCAACCGCGCTTTTTTAACTCTAGAGCAGCTAAAGTAAATAATCCATTCATTTGACTTTATAAATGGATTCATCGACATGATGGTTGGTTATCTTTTATTCTATTACATCCTCAAAACATTTGTAAAAGTTTTAAGACATTACATTTGACTATACTTGTTATGGTTGGTTGCCCCTTTATGAAAATTTTCTGTAATCTATGTAGTAATTTAGTTGTGCTAAAAAATCATGTGGGCAAACCGTATTTAATATAAGAGCTTAACGACCAAGAGAGGCAGGATTTCTGCTGAAACATGTGGTCCTCGTGGAAGTTTGTTTAGGAGTGTGCTATGATACGGCAGCTGTGTTGGCAGGCAGTTTGCTGTGCAGGTGTTAAATTTATGGTTTTATGGTTGATTGCATATGGTTAAGTAGTTGGATAAAAAGCAGTAAGGGGAAGTTGGTTTGATAATCACTGAACTTTTCTTCAAGTTGTAGGTTGTAATTACCAATTTCAAAATTTGATGTTTAGGACCTGATAATATTGTTTGCTTATTGTTGTTTCATCATTAAGTCGAACGAATATTCATTATATTTTATTCTGAAATGCTTGAGAATTTGTACTGTTAAGAGTTAATTGGAAGTTGGTTTTATTGACAGTGGGAGCTCTTCAATGCAACAGGCCTCATCTTCAGGCTCAGCTGAGGTATTAGTTATTCTGTTTTTCCTTGAAATCAACTAATTCAGCTTTGTCTAGTTCTTTGTGCACTTAATCACTGATGTTGATTTGTGACTATTGATTGTCTTGTTTTATGAATATTAAATAGAATTTATTTTCATATGTTTTGTAGAAATTTATGATCCAGTGTGCTCCATCATTTTGGTGGGTGACTCTTTTTATTGGTAATTGGTTATGTGTTGTTTTTTTCCTTCCTCTTTGGATTTCTTATTACTGTTGGAGCCTTTTAAACAATCACAAAATTTGAAATTTTTGAAATATCTTTTTACCTATAAATAGTAAAAATTAATTGTATGGAGTAGTCAAGGTTTTTAGAAATTGCTGGCATACTAGAAATACATTTTTGTTCATCTTTTGTTTTTGTAACTTTTATATTATTTTTGGTTTGGTTTGGTATTTAAATACATTGTTGACTTGTTGTTTTAGAGATTTATGACATTTCATACTGTTGTTGCTTTTGTTTTTTGGAAAAAAAATTCATTTGCCGTATATACGCCCATATAAAGCATACCGGCCGTACCATGTTATACTACGGCGGAGTGCCCGTACCATACCGTACCTTACCATACCACATATTTACGAACCTTGATTGCTGCTTGACATAAAGAATAGTTAAAGTGATCATATAGGATATATAATGATTTCAACATCAAAGCAGCTTATGTAGACGTGAAGCTGGTTGTTGTTCTCTTCGTGTGTTTAAACTCGATTGCAGTTTCTTATGACAAAGTATGTATACAAATCTTATTCAAATATACGCTTGTAAAGTGAAATTTGCTACTTTTGTTGTCTTCATCAGAAAAAGCTAGATACAGTTTCAGTTGGGAGCATCAAGGCTGAAGATGAATTGACCTGCACTGTTTGCTTGGAGCAAGTAAGCACTGGTGAACTCATTCGTAGCTTGCCATGCTTGCATCAGGTTTGTCTTCTTCTTCAATTGATTCCTAGCTTCTTTGTTGTTTCTTTTATTGTTTGGATTTCCATTTATAAATCCAAAACTCAAGCCTACTTGGTTTCATTGAAACCTCCTCCAGTTAACGATTTTGTTTCATGTACACCTGCATGTGCCCAATACTGCAGTCTAGACAGTCATCTCTTGTTCTTTTCGATCTTAAGAACTCATAACCAAATCTCACGCATTATCATCATCATTGTACTTTTGCAGTTCCATGCTAATTGCATTGATCCGTGGCTGCGGCAACAAGGAACTTGCCCGGTGTGTAAACTTAGAGCAGGATCTGGTTGGCAGGAAACCAGACAAGGTGAAATGGATGCTTCATACATGGTATAATTTTTCACAGCCGTAGCTGGTTGTATTTATCTAATATGTATACTGGGAATCACAACCCCATTCATCATCAGAAAAGGTCTCTAATCTATTGATATCATCATCAGTGAGAGTGTCTTGATTCAGGCATCAAGAAGGAATTATTTGCCCAACACCTTATCATCATAAATGACATAAAAGAAAGGCTGTATAATTGTAATCTTGAACTGAAATAATCAATTATATGCTCTTAAATCAATGGGGTGGAGTGAATTATATAATTTGGAAAAGATTGCTTTGGGTCTGATTTTTGGGTTTCTGGTGTAATTTTCTATTACTAACTTTTCATGTCATGCTGGACCCTTATAGCATCGGTTTTTCCCTCTAATTATTAATATTATAACTTAGTAGTTAGTTAGTATTACATTGAATTGGATTCATTCCAAATCAAGTGTTTCTTCCCGTATTGTAATTGGTAGTAATTTAAATAACAAGAAGGTACTTTGAATAAAAAAACCAATATTTTATTATTCGAAAATACAAAACAAAGTTAGTCTGTATTAATATAAAATATTGATTTTTTTTTTTTTTTATTGAAAAATGGTTTTAACATCCATCCTTCTATTTGCACTCAATCCAATAATGAAAAAAGAATGAATGATTTCAGAATTAAATTTATCAAAATCTAATTAGATTAATCACTATATATTCTTATTAAGTATGTGTACTGAATCTTGAATTTCCATCACTGGAATGGAGGAATAAGTGTACAAAAGATTTATTTTTATGTATAAATTTATTTTTGACCTGAATGAAAAAAAGCGAATTCATTCTTGACAAAAAAAAAAAGGTACAATTGTTTTTAAACCAAATAAAACTTAAATTATTTTATGTCTATCTCAGTTTGCGCAACATTTTCATATAAGCTTTTGATTCACATTCCCGACAAAATGAGAAATGCCAAACATCTCGCCTTTGCTTTTCCCAACTTAATTGGTAGTTATTCATAATTATTCCAATTAATGTGGAAGCAATTCAAATGGAATTCACGTAAGGCATATGAAATGCCACTAGTTTGCCCAGCTCACGAGGAATCTAATGCTACAATGACATTGGAAACAGAGACTAAATGCATCGACACACACCCCTATAAGGCGACAAGAACGGTTTTGAATGAAAACGAATTAACATTCACAGTGGCGAAATTTCACCGATGTAAACTGTTGTGAAGATTCACCTACATGAAATGCTGGTAAATTTAAATGAGCTGGAAACAAATGAAATTTTATTGGGAGTTAAAACCCAGTAGTCCTTTTTCTGGGCGAAAAACAAACTTCTACTATTTTCGGGGACATTTTCACAAGTTTCACTTATTTTTAACTTCTTAACATTTAACATATTTTTAAAGGGCAAAATACTAACTTCTATTATTTTTTGGGACATCTTAAATAAGTTTCAATTATTTTAGACCTTTTTAACATTTAAAATATTTTTAGTTATCTTAAAAGGAGACAATCTGAAAACATCTGAACAAGTTTCCTTCGCATGAACAATCAAGTCTCCATTATTTAACATCAAGCTTCAAACTATAGCAGAAGCAGAATCAAACAAAGCAAGTAATAACTAGCTAAACAAGCCACCATCTATTGTTTTTTTCTAGTATTATTACTTAATGTAAAGTATAGGAGGGTAGCAATGACCCTTCCAACTATAATAAGCCACAAACAAGGTTTCAACTAATATGGAACACTAATGCAGTTTGATGTATCTATTCAACCATCAAATATAAATCTATTTGTTAACGAAATGTGCGATATGGCCCTATTTTCCTTTGCCCTTTCCCTTCCCTTGAACCTTCTTCGCCTCCATCTTGGCTTGAATACGGGCAGCCGCAGCAGCTTTCGCTTCTTCTCTCTTTTTCTTCTCTTCCTCTTTGGCAGCTGCGGCAAGCTCTCTCTGCCTCTTCAACTCTCTGATTTTTAAGTGATTTATAAAAAAACTCATGTAAGCCATGGTACTCTTCTATGCTGAGATATAGCTTACAGATTTAGACTATGGATCTTACAAGATATAGAGACAAATAAAAAAGTATGACTTACTCTAGCCTGGCTCTCTCCTCTGAGGCACTACTCAAACTAGAACCTTTTCTCGGCCTGCAGCTCACCAACTCCACCTCAAAAATAAGGGTTGCACTGCATGAAAAACATATATATAATCAGCTTAGCCCACAGGCTTCGGGAAATGAATGAGAAGAAGCCATCCAACATGAGTGGATAAATAATTGGCCAAGCAAACAGAAGACTGAGCTAATAGATTCGTATAAGCTTGGCAGAACTTTTTGCGGTGGCTTCTGACACTTGTTAAAGTACCACCCTCCAAACCTGATAACCATTTTCAACTCTCATAGAAGTCATATATCATCCAATTAATCCGTCAGTTCATTAGTTGAAGCAGCCGTACATAACCAAGCAGGTCACATTTGTTCACATGTCCCAACTTCAGTTGCGATTATTATGACTCATGAACATAATGACCCAATGATAAGAGCAAATTGGAGACAGCGTATATATTCAGGGAACAATCCCCAACTGTTTGCAAGATATACTTCATTGGTGTCAATTTAAATATCGTATATCCATATTCAGCTATCAGTTTAAGGCATGCACATCTAGAAGAAAAGATTCAGTGACAGTACTCAGGTGGGATGTCTGGAGGAGATCCTGCACTTCCATAGGCATATTCTGGCTTGCAAGTGATTTTTGCAACCTCACCAACCTGGTAGAATCAGCTAAACGGAATAAGTGAAAGAAACTTTACTCAAAGAAATGAAACTCATGGGAAAAAGAAATCAGAACAATTTATGTTTACCTTCATTCTTCTCAATGCAATGTCCCAGGCTTGAATCACTGATCCCTTCCCAATCTCAAAGGAGAACACTGTGTTATCTTCGTGGGTGCTATCAAAAACCTCACCAGTTTCAGCAAGAGTGCCTTCATAATGAACTATTCCACACAAAAAACTACATGTCAGAGTCATGCATCGATAATGATTGCTAGAAGATGTTATGAATAAGAAGATTTTGGCAAATATATCAATCAATACAACCCTTCAAACCAGTAGTTTTAGAATGCCATTATATATATACTTCATTCATAACAACAATAATCTTCTATATTTTCAAGTAGTTCCATCATTTAATTAGAAAATGGTAACACTAGAAGAAGTTAACATTCTGTCCCCAAACCTAAATTGAAAATTTTGATAAGCTTCTGTGAACTGGAACAAAAGACCAATCAAAGAAAGAAATTTTAAGCAAGGAAATACTTGTCTTTGTGAAATATTTGTAGGCAACTTAAGAAATAAACCTCAATTAATCAACATACTATATCTACTCTCGGACTGCTCTACTCAACCCTAAAAAGCCAATTCTCCATTATCATTGTCCCATTACCGACTTCCCAAACGAGATAACTATCGAATACAGAGTTATAAAAAGGTAAATAATGTAAATTTGGCTGAAAATTTTGAATTACCATTGAAACCCCAAAATTCTAATGATATTTTCAATAACCTATCTATCCATCAAAACAGACAATTAATTCCTCGCTCACAACTGAGCTCCCACAACACAATCTTACCCATACAAAATGCAAACACTGAGCAAATCCAATGAAGGATAACAACATGAAAATGCAACATGAGCCACAAGAACATACATACCATCAACAAGAGGAAGGTCTTCGGAAGGACCAATTGCACCGGCTTTAGGCCGCCTTACGATGGTCATCACCACCCCTCCATCACCAGTTAAGTCCATTGCATCCCCCATCACTTCTACAAACCTGTTAACAGCCTATCCACAACACACAACAACAACAACAACAACAACACTACTTAAACATCTCACACAAACAAACAACACCAACAACAATAACAACAACAACAACAGCAGCAGCAGCAGCAATAATAACTACTCAAATATTATCAAACACCACCAAACAACAACAACCCACCTGATCAAGATTCGATTTTTTTTCAAAACCCTGGTCAGATTACTAACAATTATTAACATAAAGTAACCAAAACTAAAAATTTATCACTACGCACAAAAATCATTTAAAGCTCACGATTCACTAAGCTAAAAAAACTATAAAAAATAATTTTTTTTTAATTCAATAAAAACAAGAATCAAATTTACATGATAGAGAAAGATTGTGCCTTACAAGTATGGGAGCGAGGACGGTGACTGTGAAGCGAGACGGAGAGATCTGATCGGCGAGTTGGACCGAGGACGGTGACGATTAAGTGGGAAGAATCGCCGTAGGTTTTGGTGGCCATATGCGTCTAGTCTGTGCACGACCTGTGGTGGCTGTGGATTTAACGCACGCGTGATGAGCTGGGCTTCATGGTTTTGGGCTCAACATAAGGCTTTTGTATTGGTGTCGTTAAATGTACCCGGCTCTCTTTCTATGTTCACACATTTAAAAAATTTGTTGTGTTTAAAACAAAGGTGGAGTGTATTTAACAACTCCCTTGCTTTGCACTTGATGTTGTGGACTCTTCGTAGGACCTAAGACTTGATGCCAAAGGTTTTTTATATGTTCGCACATTTTTTATTATTCGAAAAACAGAGTATGCTATCCTTAAAGCATTGAAATTGACTTGGGTGTTTATTCATCGGTGTTCAAAATTTCATTTAATAAACAAGAATTTTGATCTAATAAATTATTGATTTTTTACCTTAATTATTGATTTTTTAGCCGTACACTAGAGAAATAGTGTACAGCATAAAATCAATAATTAAGGTCGGCAAGTTCATTTCACCTCATAAAACCATTTGGAGAGATTTAGGAAGAAAGCGCACATGTGGAAATGTATCAAAATAAATTAAGAAATATATAATTTATTTCATTAGACTAAAACATGATAAATAAATAAATTGACATATTCTCTAATTTATATTGAAAAAATTGTTTCAAAATTATTTTTAAAGTGTAGAATCCATATACAACCATAAAGCCTGCACGTCACCTAACGGATCACATGGAAAAAAGGGACTGTTCAAAATTTAAGGTAACCCAACTGTATTTAATGGCTCTCTATACAACTTCAATGCAATTGACAAGTGAGACCTAACTCTATCAACACATGCCGTAAAAAAGACCACAAATGGGTCCTTTTCAAATGGGAACTAATTGAATTTTGAGTCCCTAGACAATCCAAGTGCAATGTATATTCAGAGTATTTAAGGTTCTATTATAATGTGGTCCAATCTCTGCCCGTGTGAAACATATACATGCAATGCTCTATAATTAGAAGACCACGTTTACTAAAACCTTGGCTTGGATGAGAGAGCTTTAGAGGTCCCCTACCCTATAATAATTGCCCCATATGAACGCATAGAAAATAGTATTACTGCATCGTAGAAATCGGGACCCCTTTAACGTTATCCATAAAAATTCAGACAGGGCTGTTGTACTTATCTAAACTTTTTTGAATCTGAATGACAATGTTGAATAGTTATAAAATTCAATCAAAACCGAAAAATAATTATATGAATTTATGATTAAATAACCTTTAATCAAAGAAATGTTTAATGAATATAAGTAGACAAAAGTTACGATAGTTGCTCACTTGTGAATGGTACAATTGGCACTACTCTCTCTATCTCTGTTTAAAGAGTTAGGGAGAGCATATATCTGAAGGTCTGGACTGTTATATCTATAATTGTCAAAAAATAAAAATAGTTGTTCAATAATTACATGGGAAATTTAACCCGTTTCAAAAGATTTTTACTTTTTAGTTTAAAATTTTTATTTTCTGTGTAAAAAATCCAAATTCATCATCCTTAATCCATCATATCAACCGACCACCATTAACCCATTCATCACCATTACCATCATCATCAACATCAATATATCATTCACCTACCATCAACAACATCAACACACAATCATCATCATCAATTATTTGAAAAAAATGAAAAAAAAAAAATTGAAAAAATGGTGAATATTCAGTCTCCATCACGTGGAGAATAGAACTGGTCTCCATGTGATAAAGACCATATTTCTATTGCCGAATTCGGTGACTTCGGCAATGGTTTTGGAGCTATTGCCACTGTTGCTCTTGTCACCGAAGATGGAAGAACAAGAAAAAAAAGATGGAAGAAGAAAATGGACGGTAGAGTTAAACAGTGTTTTTTTTCTTTTTCATAACCATTTTTTAAAAATATATATGTTTTAATTTTTTTTAATGTTATTTAATATTTTTTCATTTTATTTTATGTTTTTTCATTTCCACATCCATCGTTGTCATGGATGATGAAGATAACAGTATTTTTTTATTTTAAAAAATTTTGTTTTAATGTAATTAAATAATTAATGATATTACTTTGACGGTTTTATCCTTCAACCCTAATGATCAAACATTGACTTTTAAAGTCAAAGTTGACGGCATTTGGGGGGAGGGGGGTGGTTGTGGTTTTTAGATATTTACATAAATTATAGAGAGTTTTTTTTTTTTTTATCCATTTTATAAATTAATAAAGAATATATTAACTATTTTTCAAAATATTGGGAGATTTTGACTATTTTATCAAACTACAACGGGATAAATGAAATTATCCCTAAAATTTATATCATTGTATGTTATAATTTGTATTATGTATGATAAAATTTTTTTAACGGGTAAAACAAGTTCAGTATAGGGCACTAGAGCATTCCATTCAATTTGATTTTGAGTTTCGAATAGGATGATGTGACCCACTACCATCTTTATTGAAAATTTAGATTAGATGGATACCATAGGATTTAGTTTTAGACCAGACGATTTACCAAATCATCGACCATTGATGATCTACCTTAACACCAGATCATTGACAATTTGGTCTTATCAAGATTAGATCTTCAACAATTTGATATTCACTAGACCACATCAGAGATGATTTGGTGTCCAACTAGATAAATAGAGGATTTTTTTTTTTTAATTTTAATTTGTTTTTGATGAGATTTATCTTTCTTTTGTTTCATATCTTATATTATATATTTTTAATTTTAATTTAATATGCTCATCATCTATTAGTTGAAATATATTGAATTCCTATTGGTTGATAAATTAGCACACAGTGGTAAATTTAATATTAATTAAGGACAGAGACAAAATTAACTTTTTTATAATTGCCATTAAGTTCGACTATTCACATAGAATCAATGTATTTACAAAACTTTAAAGAATATTTATTTGTCAACTTCAAATATATACATATATATATGATTTTTTTTAATTTATAATTAAAATATATATACTTTATTTTTATAGAGATTAAAATGAATGTTTCTTTATGTTGGGGTCCCTAATGACTACCTACCCATCTAATAATTGCCTACCAAATCAAAACCTAAAATCAGTCTTAAAAAAAAAATAAATAAATAAAATGAACTACGGGATAAGATATTATTTTTAGTGTTATGATATCAGAGCCTGATGTTCGACCTTGAATGCCGTGTGCGGAACCATATTGATCTACTACTCAACTCAGTGAATGATAAACTGAGTGCAGATAATGGAAGGATTCAAAGGTAAACCCCATGCTTAATTGGATATGATACCTTTTCAACGTGATGTTGGGGGGGCCCACTTAAGAGTGCACCTATGCTCACTGACAGACAAACAAGAACGCCACGTGTAAGAATCTTCTTGAATCAGGCGTTTATCATTCTGATCTTCACGCGTGGGTGTCCGTTTTGATGAGATGTGACCTTTGACCAGGCGAGGACCTGCAAACTTACCCCCTCGTTTGAAGATGTTTGTCCTTTTGGGCCCACCAATGAGTTGGGCAACGTGGGTTTTGAGGCTTTTTTTAGGGCCTTTGATTAGGCCCACATAAAAGGATCTCCTTGGTTTATACTAGAATTAATATCAAGTGGGAAATTATGAGAAGTTATTAAATGTTTTTTGTGATAACGAAATATAGATAGATATATATATATTTTTTAAAAAAGCATTTGATGATGATCAATTGATGGACCACTCTAAAAGCTGGTTTGGTCCAATTGAATTGAATTCTTTGAGAGATCCAATTGTTGTTTTTTGTACAGTCAATCAATCAATTGGATTGAGATTTTACAAGTGCTACACAAAGAATTCTCTCTTAAATTGAGGGTTCATATGAGTCAATGCATATTTATGACGGGAGTACTTTCAGATTAGTCAAATTTGGATTTTACTACCTTATGAGTTGGGTAAGGTTACTCATTATTATCAATCCTTAAATAACTACCTTTACAATCAATCTAATAATTATAATTGATAATTAACTTTACTCAACCGATAAAGTAACCAAACTCCTTAATTTTTTATACATAAAATTATGTTGAAATGAAGTTATATATACATATATTGTAATTAACACTTCATTCATCTTATTCTCTGATAGTATTGTAATTAGAAATCATTTTCATATTTTTTTAGACTTAATAAACCGAATAATTTAGTGTAACTCTTTTGATTAGTTATTATATAATTGAAATGATTGTAAAGAAATAGATTTTGATCTTATCAACATGTCATTATAATAGAAACATATAGTACGATTATTTAAAGCATAGAAAAATTTAGATTAAGAGAGATGTCTTGTCTGCTAACTTCAAATTTGATATGAGTCAATTATGATTGTAAAATTAGTATGTGAATAATGCGATTTCAACATCGTACGCAAGTGTCTATTCAAAAAGTGTGTTTAGTATATTTAAAGTGTTGGAAGTCCTACTATGTCAATTTTGTTATATTTATTGTGTACAGTTAATATGGATACAAAATATTTTTGGTGTGCTTCTCTTTCAAATAGTGAATAGTGTTATATATATATATATATTGAAGCTTAACATATATATTTTAGTACTTTTCAAATAAAGAAAATTGTAACAATTTGGGAAAAACATTATTGCTTAAAGTATTTCATACAAAACACTCTTGGATACAATCAAAACATTTCATAATTGTTTTTTCACAACACATCATCGACTATTTTATTTTTCGTTTAGTTAAAAATTTTACCTTTGGATTTCTATTTTGGTTTTTTGTTATAGCATGATTCCGTATCTCTCTTTGGAGGAAAATTTATTGTCGTATCCCCAATATCTTCTGAGTGAACAAATCCTAAAAGCAAAACAAAATCACCTTTTGTATGTATGACTTCTCACAAAAGCCAAGAAAAAGCAAATCCAAATAAGATTTATAGTCATCCAAAATCAAGCATCAAAGTCTCCATTAAGATTTTAATCATCATATGATAAGTGGGATAGGATATAAATGTTGGGATGAGCATGTTTTTTGTTTCACTTTATGTAATAGGACCTAATGGGCCTTGGTGGGCCACCTCTAAGTTAAACTCTTAGAAATTGAATTATTTTTAATTTGATTTAATTTTAATTTAATTTTTGTTTTTTCTTTTAGAATTATTTTGTTGGGGGTCCTCTTTGGCACGCCAAGCTAAATCCCAATGATTAATGTTTCAATCTTGAATCTTATTTGTAGTTGATGTTTGTTTGATTGCTTAGAAAGTGCATTAAAAGAAGAATATGTGGTGGAAAAGCAAAAGCTTCTCGGTTTGACTTGAATCAATGAGGAGGACCATGAGAATGAGAGTGAAATTCAAAATAAATAAAAATAAATAAATGGGGGAGAAGAGAAAAACAAAAGATAACATTTTCTTAATTTGTTACAACACTGTATTGATGGGATCCCATTATGGGCTGTCATTTGAGTCAAAAAGATAACAAAAGAGGGTCAAAATAAAACCATAGAATCATGATTTGATAAATGTCTTGACAAAGTAGTGTTCTAATGCAAGGAAAAAAAAAATAAAAGAAAAAAAGAAATCCATGCTTGTGATAATTGAATTTGATTGATGCTTAGCGTGACTCAAAAACAGTTGAAATAATCATTGTTTTTGAGATTCTTGATCTTATTTACATGTGATTGTTAATAGTAAAGATCAAAATTTTCAAGATTCAGACTTTTAACTAACTATTAATGTAGCATATGATTATCCAAAAATAGCATATGATTATCCAAAAAATTAACATAAAAAATAAATGAATACTAGTCACATTAATTCTTTCTATAATATCAATGTGTCGAACAACCATGCTTTAGACGCAAAATAGTCCAAACCAGCTAAGGATCAAAATTCAATCATAAAAAAATTTGAAATGTTAAGATTTAATGGAAAGTCATCAACAGCTAGGGAGCCTTTTGTAATAAAATCAAATATTTTCTTCGTTTATAATTAAAGCCGACATAAGAGAGGCTGAAAGTAAAAGAATATATGAAAAAACTTTTCAATGTAAACATCAATTGAGTTAGAAGTTAATACACATAAGATAATATTTATTTCAATAATGAGAAGAAATTCACGCTGGTATAGCCCAAATATTTACCTAAATATAGGTTAAATATTTACTGGCAAGGAAAAATCAATCTATACATGTTTGGATCATAAATATAGAAAATGGGATATATTACTTTATTATTATTATTTAATATACTAGTATCCATTAAAACCAACCAAATTTGAATACCCATAAATTACAGACACCAATCACCTAACCAAATTTGGGAGAGCAGAGACTACAACCATTTACCAATACTCCAATTCTCTATAGAGGAGAAACCAAGATAACCAAATAAAATATCAAACGATTCTAAAAACATGAAAATAATTTGACAACTTTGTTACCCACGAACAAACTCAAAAACCCAAAATAACTCACAAACAACATTGAACCAAATTCATAGATCAGTAGCTACTCAAAAAGGAATTTATAGACACGATTCATTGACCAAAAACGACATCTACAATAAAACAGTTACCTGAAATTAGAGACGGCGAACCAGAAGAGAGTCTTCTCAGACATCAATTTAACATCCTATTGTTAATGAACCATAAGAAAGCCTTGAGATCTCGGATTGCTACATCATGATCTACATGGATCATTTCAATAGTCATCGCTACCATTGGCCACATCGAAAGCTAGAGAATGTTGATCTTTATCCAAAATAGTAACAGATCGAATCTAACCAATACTTAAAGTTTCATTAGAGTTTCTCTCTAAATTTTTATTAAAACAAAGAAGACTTGAGAAGTATAGAGCTTTGCTAGAGCCCCTCTTTAGATTTCTTTTAAGAGAGAAAAGACTCAAGAAACAGTAATCTAAAGAGAGAAAAGACTCAAGAAACAATATGATGGACTTATCAAAATTCTTATGGGATATATTACTTAATCCAGAGTGAATGCATATATATATATATATAAATGGAAAATATATGTAAATATATTAAAAATTTGATCTTAATATACACATTTTAACGAAACATATATAAATATATTGAATAATTCAAATGCAAGCAAGAATAATATTTAAAAATAGGGAATAATTATAATAATAAATCTTTAACATATATCAAAATTGGTGAGGCCATGTGTAGTTCTTGTGGGTGCCTAGTCAGCACTTGGAGGCACTCACCTCCACCGTTTTGCCATTTCCAAAACTTACACCACCACGCCGCACTCTCTCGTCACCTAATTTATTATTTAATTTAATTTTTTTTTTGTTTTAAAATTTCTATTAAAGTAAATTTTACAACAGAGCGGAATTTAGTGTGCAATTACTTATTTTAGTATTGGAGCATTTTATTTTTAATTTCCAAAGATTTCCATTTTTTAACGAATGGTCAGATCCATGATTACACTACACTACACACCCACAGTATCAACAACAGGGAAACCCAGCTGTAAATTCCTCATTTGGACATAAATGCCCTTATCAGGTACACCCTATTTACTAATTAGTAAATTACCTTGCTTCAATCACATGCTTAAGAATCTCCAGTTTTTAGCTGAATTCCCAAGCTACCCCTTACTATAGATAAAGAGGTCAAGTGGGGTTCTCGCTGTAGTCAATGTAGGGCTTGACAATTTGTGTTTTGTTTGCCACTCTATCAACTACCATCTTATACTAAAGACATTCAAAAATTTTTAATGGATCAAACACGAAATAAATAAATGAAACCGGATGATAAATTTATGATACTATTGCTCCAATTATATGCACTTAACATGATGCATGAAGATCATATATATGAAAAAAAAAATTATGCATGAAGTTTGCATTATAATTTAAGAAGTGATTAATGATGAGAAAAAATTAGTCCAATAACATGTCCTTCATACATTCATTATGAAATCATAGATTTCAGTCATATTCCATTTCTTCAAATCTTATTATAACAATTAAAAATTTATTTATGAATCCAATGTATAATTTGTATTATTTGAATTTAAAATATATTAATTTCAACACAATTTTCATCAACTGATTACTTTTTGTTGAAATATTGGCTTTCGTACATCAAGAACTACTTAAAATTTTGTAGTCAAGCTTATTTCCCTTTTTTTTTAAAAAATTTTTTTTGATCGAATATCTACATTCCTTAAAATTTTGTAGATAACCTTATTTCACTTTTTTTTTTTTTTTTCAAACGGATATCTACACTCCTCATTCAATGGCTTAGAGTTTGATATCCATAAACAACATCTTTTATTTTCTCTTTCCTATATGAAGACAATCCCTCGATTTATATATAGATCGCTCTCTTTTGTATGAAAATCACTCTTCAATTTCTCAATTTATATATGGATCGCTCTCTTTTATATAAAAATCACTGTTTGATTTATATCATCGGTATCTAATTCTATTTGATTTTGACTGCTTTATGAATTAATCTTAATAATATAACTTAATAACGTAACTTAATAACTAAGCCTCAATAATGTAATGTAAGAAAATGATGGAGGTCAAAATGGTAATTATACAAACGACTTTCACCATGAAAGTTGTGCCCGATTTATTTCTTCAGCTACAAACCTATTAGTAAAACACTGTAGAAGTGACAGCAACCGAGTGGCTTTTTAATTTTTATTCTACTCTACTAAAACAACAAAAATCATATACTTATATATACAATCATCACATTAATTATCGTTGTCTTTTTACTACAAGAACGCAAGATTATTATAGATATTTGATCAATTAATGTACAAAAACACCAGAACTCAGAATTTGCAAATTCTTAAAAAATTAACGGGCATCTTGGGGTACCGATCAGTCCTCCAAAGAGACTCCTCTCTCTCTCTCTCACACGTTGGTTCCATATTTTTTAATTAAAATAATTGAATTCAACAGCCCAAAATTAAGTAAAATAATCTGGAAACCAATTAATTATTTATTCATTTTAATATTAATCCATGTCAGCCAAGTAGTACCACCAGATCCATACACAGAAACGTTGAATGGATCTTAAGAACACCAGGAAAAAATAAAGTAAAATTACACCCTTACTTCATCAATCAAGAACAAAAAAATCAAACAAAACCCAGAAAACAAAATATTAAAAATCGTTAAGTATGACTGAATTTGATTCTCTACCATTAATTTTTTTTTTTTTTGGGTCTCACTCTCTATTGATGAAAGCAACAGTCGTGCAATTAAGAGCTCGTCACCATCGACTGAAGATTCAGAGCCCAAAAAAATCTAAAAATTCAAAAAAAAAAAGAAATATATATTTACATGTATATACATATAATCACCATCACCACCATCTTCATCTTCTTCTTCTACCTCTTCCTCTTCCTCCTTGGTTGTTACTCAAAATTTTTTAACTCCAAAAATAGAAAACAATCTCGAAGAAAGAAAAAGAGGAAAAAAAAGAGGAGGATGAAAAAACAGAAAAGAGAGAGAGAGATTGGTTTTTTGTTGTTGCTTTCTCTCAATCTTCAGATCCCACCTCGGTTTCTGTCTTCTTAGTTCAAGAATCGCTATAGTCGCGCCAGCAGATAAGCATGGTGACGCAGCGTCGCATGATATAGAAGCGGGCTCTCTGTTCTTTGACGAGCCTGGCGCATTTTCTGGTGAAGGAGCAGCGTCTGTGAGACGACGAAGAGCTTGTGCTTGGTGGGTGCTTCATGAAATTCGAAGAGGAAGAGCGGCAGCTTCTTGAAGAAACTTCTTTTTTGGACAGCCTCCACTTCTCGTCGAAGTAGAAGTGCGGTGGAGCACTGGCGCTGTGAGCCAGAGCAGTACTAGTAGCAGTAGCAGTGGCAACAGCCATGGAAGAATCAGTATTTTGTTGGTGTCAAGTGTTTTCAAAAAACAGAAAACAAAGAAAAGACACACTGGAAACAGTGATGTGTTGCGTGATGGAGTAGTGGGTTTGTTTTCTTTTCGTTGTCGTTGTTGTAATGTGAGAAGAGAGTTCTGGGAGAGGCGTTGCATATGTAGGTATTTATAAAGGACCGAGAGAGGTAAAAAAAAAAAAAAATTGGGTGTGGCAGTGGGTATCACCTGGGCTTCTATTGCCTCGAGAGGCCCACCATTTTGATATTTTAATTTTATTATTAATAAATTATATTATATTTATCTTTTAAAAAAAAAATTATATTACCACTCATGTCACTGCATAATAATATATTTATTTATAAGTTTGACTATCTTATTAGTTGAATGAGATTACTTATTAATAATAATTCTTAGATTATTATTGATAATCCTCCTTAGATCAATCGTAAGTTTTTATTGATGAATATAACTTTATCCAATCAATAAATTAATCAAATCATTTTTTAGATATTATACTATAGACGTGATTGATCGTAATACAAAACATTGTGATACTGATTAATTGTTTAGATGAAATCTTAAATGAATACTCACTTTTAGTTTTAGTAACATTTTACCTAATAAATCAAAAGAACACAAGAAATAGCTAATAATTCAAAGTTAAGGTTGTAAGTAAACGAATGTATTTAACCTTTTTCATGTGCATTATTTTCTAATTTAGGTGGTTATTCATCCCTCATCAATGATGGTGACACTGGTCGAAGACCCCAAAGACGAAGGTAATCCCATCAATCTAAAGGGCTAGTTTGAAAATTGAAAAATACCAAATATGCTCACATAATACATTTTCCATTTAATGTATATTTTCGAAGATATTTTATATTTTAGACTGTTGACGTTAAAATCTTGTTAAGATCTCTAGTCAACGAGGTTGTTTCGGGTCCAAGCTATAATCCACAGAAAATAAAAGAAATGAGAGGCAGAGAGGAAGAAGAAGAAACCGAGGAAGGGGAAAAAGCACAAAGGATCTACGTGGTTCGGCCAAGAGGAAGGCCTACGTCCACGGCGTCGGCGCCGACTCTGGCGAGGGGCGACAGTCATTGTTATTATTGTTTATTTTGTTACAGCTGTAGAAAGAGAAAAATAGAACAGTAGAGAGAGAGAGAGCAGAAAAAGAGCCATCATTTCTGTACAATAAAACTCTCCCCTATTTATAGAGAGGGGGAGGAGCTACAGTTATGAGAAAGTATTAAATGCATATTACAATTTTCAAAGTCTTATGTCAAAAAGTCTGAGTCTTTTGACATGGTAGGTAAGATCTGGAAATCACGCTGCTAACATTCTGAGAAGGGCTTAACGCGTGCACATCACGCTGTCCGCGACCAGGCTGGGTGGGCGGCGGGGCGAGCAGTGGTCAGACTAGCAGACTTTAGCGAGCGACCGGGCGACTAGGGAGCGGCCGGGCGAGCAGCTTTAGCGAGCAGATCAAGTCGTTTTCGGAGCGAGCAGCGGTCAGACGAGCAGGCTTTAGCTGGCGACCGGGATACCAGCGAACGGTCGGGCTAGCAGCGGCCAGACGAGTAGGCTGGACGAGCAGCGACCGGATGAGCAGGCCGGGCGAGCAGGCAGGGTGAGCGGTCGAGTGAGCAGGCCTTAGCGTTCAGCCGGAGGAGCAGGCTGAGCGAGTGGTCGGGCGAGCAAGCCAGGTGAGCGGCTCTAGCGAGCAGATCATGACTAACCAGTTGGGTCATTTTCTTTGGGCTTTTACCAGCCTCTTTGGAGTAGCCCAAAAATACATATAACATAGACATATATAAAGTATAATAAAAATATAAATTAATAAATGTGGCAAGTATTAAATGAATAGTGGATTAAAAGAATATATTTTTAGCATTTCTTTTGAAAATTTAATCAAATTTTAATATGCAAATAACAAAAATTTAGGATAAAATTTTTTAAAATATTAATTAATTTTAGAAAGACTTTATAATTTGGTGTAAACATTTTTTTTAAAAGAAAAACTTACCTCTTCTCATTAATCCCAAATTCGGAGTGCAGGTACAGTACAAATTACATTGATTAGGAATCAAGATCACTATACTCATATCAACATTGGATAGAAAAATTCTGCACACCATGCATGAGAGGGGGTCTCTTTTTATTTGATATATTTTTTTATATAATTATTTTATGAAAAAAAATTTATTATAATGAGTGGGTTCCCAATACACACGTCATGGGGCTACTTAATTGAATGCAGGAAATCTCACTGGAGCTTTTAATTTCTGTGGGGCTGCTGCAACTGTAAAATTTCTAGGTAAAGAGGAAGTGATTCAAGTGAACTCTTTTTTCTATTAATTTATTTTGCAATGGCAAGAAATTGAAAAGCTAAAGTAAAAGATTTGCAGAGTATCAATTATCAAAACGAAGATCCTGCTTTTTACAGTAATTCTGAGAAAATGTTTTCACTTTTCTTGTTTTTATTATTTTTTATTCTTTTCCTCTTCCCATGGTTGAATGGTTATGACGTTTAGCTGGCAGGAGAATCAAATTTTTTTTTCTAATTCCTTTTTTACATTTTTTACAGTCACTTTAGTTTGAGTTCTTGCTTGGAGTACACAATCAATGGGCAGTTGTTTTAAGATTACGTATGCGTTTCAAGAAAATCTTATGTCAAAAACTGTTTCTTTATATATTTATTTTTGGTTCTCTGCTTTTATCGTCTTAACAAGATCCGATAAAGTTGTTCTGTTTTTGTTTCTCCTTTTTATGTTCTGTTCATGGTATGAGTTTAATGAACCCTCTCTTTGCTCTATTAGGTAAATTATAATAAATTCAATTAAAATATTATTTATTATTCAAATGTTGATACGCATTCACCTCATATTTAAATAAAAGTTCACCTATTATACATATTTACTATTTTTCTAAAAATTGATACCGAATAATTCATATATTTATTAAAATCAAACAATAATTACGTTCTGGATATATACTCCAATTAACAAGAGAATTATATTTATTATAAAAGAATAAAACTACCAAAACAAGTCATACTATGTGCCTGATAAAAATTAAATTCTCAAGCATTTTGGAGAATGAGAAGAAAGATAAATATATATATGCTAAAAAGGTATATGTCACCTAAAAATAATTCTTCCTTTATCATGGATATTGGTATCTTCCAATATTGTGGGTTTAAGATGTTTTACGGTATAATTAATAAATTCTTGACCATCTTATATTCTTTTAAAAGAAAAAAAAAAATCAAAATTTCGGTCTATTTAATAAATCATTCCTTCAACACCAAGTGGGGTTTTGCCGTAATGGTTTAAGCGGCAGCCCCACCCTTGACTCTCACGTATTGGGTGTAAGTATAGGTTTTTCTATCTCTATTAATAAAATGAGATTTTTTTATATATACGTAAGTTATCTCTCAGTCATATGTGGGTGGCTCATTTGGCTCCTAATCAAATAAAAGGCTTTTATTTGGACCAATTAACCAGTGTTTTACCGGTTTGATTCCTATGATTTTATGAATTAATCCCAATAATTTTTTTTTTTTTTTTTTTAAAAAAAACCATTCTTCTATCCATCTAGCTTCCATGATCCGAGAAATAATCTTTCAACATATAAAATTACAAAAGATTATTGATTGGAAAACACCAAGTAACTTCCCTAAATGTTTTAAAAAGTTGTAAAAAATTTGAAAAAAAGAAAAACAAAAAAACAATATCCTCCTAAAAACAAAAATTATCTTCTTGAATTTCCCAGAAAATCTAAACATATTAAGACGTGTCGAGTTGTGAGCAAAAGAGAACCAAAAGTGTGACAGACACGCACGCACGCGTCACACACTGTTAAAAGAAACAAAAGCCCAATTCACTTCACTTACTCCACTGCTCTACTCAATACGCAGCACGACGAACCGCACCGACCACAATCAAATTTCACAAACCCAAAAATAAAACAATACAAGCACTCTGTTTTTTGCTAGCTTTTAACTCGGTTGCATTTTTAACTGGCTCACTCTCTGCTGTGACTTTTCCCATTGTCCTATAACAGTTATTAAATGCCATTGCTTTTCTTTCACTCGTACGACATCATATAATATGAATGTACAATGCATCAAAATATAAATCGAATACGTATCCTACATTGTATGTTTGTTATATTACATGATATAATAAAATAATTTATCAAGATGTGAGTAAAAAGCATATTTACATGAACTCAAAAGTTGGTACAATGACACGACTTCCATACCCACTTTTAGAGAGTGTGTGATAGGTAAGAGTTCTACAATCTTCAACTTATAAAACAATTTTTTCATATATTAATGTGGATCGATCTCTCCGATTCTGAAAATGATAATTTAGACTGCATATTAAAATTTTATACTAGGTAAATCTTGATAATTATCTAACATAATGTCGAAGGGTAAAAAAGAAAATAAAAAAGATCATATTTACATATTGAATATATATTATAAAATATGACGTGAAATTATGATTGATCATGATATGGGTTGAAAGGTATCACATGTGGGGCACGACGTAAAATAAAAGAATAATCAATCTGGAGGTGGACTAGGGTTGTATTGTATGCTGGATATGTACGTATTATTTTATACCATATGACTTCTTAAAATTACGATCGATCAAGGTGTGATTCAGAGATATATCAGGGTATGATTTAGAGGTGCATCATCGATAGACAAATATTATACCGCGTGAAATGAAAATGACATCTATCAGAATATTTATTGGAATATATATATATACACTGAATGTATATTATACCACGTAATATAGAATTACGATTATCGAGATGTGAGTAGAAGGCTCTGGATGGATGAAATGATAACGAATGATTATGTGAATGTGATCGTACGTGAGGAGAGAGCCGACATGCATGCTGTGCTCAGATTGATGGGGGCCGGGGCGGGGTTTGGTTTAATCAGAGGGAGGTTGAGTGGGTGCACCCAACGTGACAGGTCAATGATCGTGTGGTCAATCAAGTGGCTTCTCCTTTGAGCTTTCGTCATGGACAAAATCGTGCAAGACATCGATATTCAAAATTTTGAGCTTCGTTTTGGCCATTCATTGAAAAGGAAACGGTTACTTGTATTTGCAGTGATGGGTTTGATGTTATATATCGTCGGCACATTTGTTTCTTGGTAAAGGGTTTGTATTTTACGTTTCTTTTTGATAGTGTGTCGGTACGGTTAAAAAACCAGTATCCATGTCAAGTTTGAAATTTTAATGGTTGTGTTTTTTTTTTCAATTAAATTGTCTTTACATTTCTTTGTGGTCGTGTATTGATTCAGTTACAAAACCGACACAATGTTCAGTTTGTGTAGCCGATGTTAAATCGGTGATGTCGACTTGTAAAATCGTAGTTTCAATGTGAATCCTATGTTATATTCAAATTTAGAAAAGATAAATATATTTAAAATATTGATCATAAATTTGGATAATTTAGAGTTTTATAAACAATTCATTATCTTTATTTAAATCATTGGACCATAATAAAATCCTTTTTTGTTTTAATAATTATAAAATAATTAAAAATCTACTGGTAAGGAGTTTACAATATCTAAAAAATTTAAATGTCAATGGCATAATGGAAGTTGCTAATAAATGCCTATGGATTTGGTCTTTTATGACCACTTAAACTATGCGGAGATGTGCTTTGTTTTTTAATTTTTACCCTTTTCTTTATTTTTGTACTTTATTATCTGTGAAAAAATTTTAATAATATTTTTATATAAAAAATACATTAGATATAGTATTTAAAAATGTATTAAAATTTTAATATAATTATAAAAATTGATAAGATATTTACAAGTTGAAAATAACGTAAAATATAGATTTACTATCTAAAGTTTTATGTATCCCTTTTTTTTTTTTCTTTTGAAATAAGAATTTTATTTTGATGTGACAAGGACCTCTTATCATGTTGCTATAAGAATCCAAATCATCTAGCTCCAATACTAATCATTTAATTAATTTTAAAAAAAAATCTTAATCGTTTAATTAATTATTGTTTTGGTGACAATTAAATGAATTGTTTAATGTAATTAAATATATGCCCACGGGCGCATCCTTGACTTTTTCTCCGCAACCAAACAAATTGGAGTTAAAGTCAAAATTCACAGCATTTTAAACATTCGTGATTAGCAATGGTGGTTGTCTTCAATCCTAATCTCCAAGTACTTCTTCACAAAAATAATACAATAAAATTGTATTAATTTAGATGATTTCTTCTAAATTCGTGCTTATGAGACACAAATATTTGTTTTTGGGACAAAACTGTAATAAAATTTTACATAAATTCGAAAGAGATTTCGTTTTTTTAAAATATTATTTGGCATAACTATTAAAAAATCACCTCAATCTATTTATATTCTACTTTTTTGTTAGGGCAAAAATCATTTGACCCCCAAGTTTTGGAAAAATGTCATATTTTAACAATAGTTTAAAAACCCATCAAATTAGCCCTAATATTTCGAAAAAATGTTAAATTAGTTCATTCCATCGATAAACTTTTGGTCAAACCAATGACATTGTAAGTGGGAGGTAAAATTATCATTTTCAATCACAATCTAGGACATTGACACATGTATGAATTAGATAAATTGGAAAAAAAGGAAAAGAAAGGAAATTAAAATTGTCGAGAGACAATCTTATCCCTATATAAAAACAAAAGCCTAACACACTTATTCACTTGGTCAAACAACAACACATCTCAGTCTCACCACCGGCCGACAAACACCACTAAAACGGCTTAAAACTTTTAGTCGTCTCTCGTGAAGGATATTGTTCGACCAATTAAATGATCGACGTTAGTTGTCTTCATAATCTGAAGTAAGTCTGGTCGAGTGGGAATGTTCGGCTTTGATCTTTTTTTGACTTGAAACCACTCCAAACCTTCCGCCGTTGCATCGATCCCATGGAGGATATTGTTAGGCAAGCTAAATGACCGGTATCTACTGTCTTCATCATCTAAGGTTAGTTCGTTACTAGTAGAGTTCAGGGTTTGGTGTTTTTTATTTTAATATACATATATATATTTTGGTTTTGCTAAGAAGTGTCTTATAAACATGGGTTTGTGTTTATTATTCGCCAAAATTTGTGTTTTACTTATTATCTATAATTTCTGGATTAGTTAGGGTTTCTAAAAGTGGACTATAAAGTGTTTATTATTCGCCAAAATTTGTCAAGGGATAATCAACCCACAATTTTTTTTCTTTTTTAAAAAATCTGCAATCTAATTTAACCACCCCCACCACCCCACCCCCACAAAAAAAAAAAAAAAAAGAGCTCAAGGGCAAAATTTTAATTTCACAGCACTTAGCATATAAAACCGACACTGTAATCAACACTATCAGACCTTTTCAATAAAAAAACCTAGATAATTGTAAAAAAAAAAGGTATTTTCATAATTAATTTTTAATCCAAATGACAAGGGTATTTTTGTAGTTAAATGTAATGTAACATTTAACTATGGAAGGGGGTAAAACGGTCTTTTTGTCCATTTTAATTAAGTCCAATGATAAATGAGTTTTTTCAAGTTTTTCATTAAGTTTGACTATCAATTGATTAACAGAGAGACTAATTTGATAATTTTTTAAAATATTATGATTGATTTGATATATTTTTGAAACATGATTAAAAATTTAATTATTTCCTAAAATTTAGAGGCAAAAATTATATTTACCACTCTTTTATATAGTTTCATAATATAACATTAGGAGAAATTTACTTTTATTCTCTTACAATATATAGAGAAAACTCATTATATACATTGATAAATATATTTATATAATAATAATAATAATATTTGTTTTTTTGTCAAAACCAGCTTTTTTTTTTCAGATCATTTTATAAAATAAATTTTATGCACATTTTCTTTTGTTATTATAAAATCCTGTCCGCTGTTTCTTTTAACAAAAATAAATCTGAAATATACTCCAAATTTATCAATGAGTAATTCCTCTCAAAGTGATTTGTTTTATACTAAAATAACAATAGAAAGAATGCCAAAATACCCCACAATATTTGATCAAATAATAAAAACAAATCCTACAATTTTGAAATTACATTAAAACTCATATATATAATCTAATTAACTAAAATCCCATTTAGTGGAATATCCGATTGCAAATCTATAATGTTATCTTCCAATTGAATCAAACCATGTTATGATATGATATGATAATTTTTTATCACTAGATTCAATATTATGTTTATATAGATATTTATTCTCCGTTTGAATTAATATCAAACTGGATACCAGACAAGAAAAACGCAGAATGGGAAAGCTAAAAAAAAAAAAGAAGAAGAAAGTGAAACATCGTCGACGGAAAAAAATAACAAAGACCGGTAAGCGATGGTTTATCACATGGTGCACATGGTCACAGTACCAATGAATGGGCCCACTACGCTTTATATATATATATTTTTCACATGTATATATTTTGAACTCTTTTTTTTTTTTTCACATATTTGTTTATTAGGTTTTTTTACAATATTTATATATTTGTTTGGGAAACGTCAAAGAGTTTTAATCTCAAGTGTGTTGTGTCGTTTTGTACACGTGGCAGTCGGCTAAATCGAAGGGCTTCGTGTCTCTGAGTCCCGAGACCAAAAGTCCTCGCCGGCTCTGCTTTTTTTGGTCAAACGTCAATTAATATAGAATCTCCTCCCGTGTATATTTGAGATAATGATGCTATATATCTATATATATGGTTTTGCTTTATTATTTAATTAAAACTGGTTTAGACGAGGTTATTCAAATTAGTTTTTTTAATAATAATATTATATTAATTTTAAGAGTAATTATAAAAAAAATTTATAATCAATTTAAAGGTGATCATAGAAGATTATTGTTAGATAACCTTATATAAATAAGGTGGCTTAACCTTATTTTTATTAGAAAGATAATTTTTACTATTGTAGAAGCTGGTTTGGCTTTGGTCCCCAACACAACCTGAGAAATTTTACTCTCCTAATAGGTTAAAAAGGGACTCAGAGTAATGTTTTTGGTCAGCTAGGTTTTACCACCCTTTTGTATTAATTAACTTCCAAACTTAGTCCAATAAATGTTCTTGAACCTTGAAGCATATATTGAATGATCATGCATCTCTACTTGTTGTATTTACAATTGAATTTGATTCTCACTTTCAATTGTATTAGTATTATTTGATTTTAATCGGTCTCAATATGCTCTTGCCTCAGTCTCAATATACTAAATAAGTGCGAGAGAACTCTTTTCGAAATGATGAGAATAATTACTCCGATCGTATTAGTATTATTTGATTTTAATCGGTCTCAATATGCTCTTGCCTAAGTCTCAATATTAATTTTAAATAAAAAAAGAGAAAATTGTCCTTGCCAAATCAAAGCTCTATTTGTTCTATGAGTAAACCCAAATTTAAGGATTACTAGTAAGTTATATATGCCAATTAAATTCAAACACCTTCAAGTTTTGAGGGATTGAATCAAGCAGCTTTTATGTTTTTTTGACTGGGGGTGGGGGATTTGGACGTAAGATTGAATAAGTTGTATTCCAGTTTAATTAACATATATCTAAGAAGTCTAATTTGTAAAATTTCCAATCTCGGGATTTCTGGGGGATAATTGCGTACAGTATCAGAAACTGTAACAAACTATTTGAAAAGAAAAAGAAAGTGTAACAAATGGAATTTGCAGGCTAAACTAGGAGTAAAAATTTATATACTATTATGTATGATATGATTCTACTAGATAAATATATGTATATATACATCTCTTGCTTCGAAACCGCATGTTCAAGTTACTAACAGTGCATTCAGGCTTGTATTGTAGGCAATGTCTTTGGTGGTTGAAAGAAATGGGGGTTAATAATGATACCAAAATGTGATACGAAGCAAGGAGGCATAAGTTTATTTGCGTAGATTTCATTGACCGTCTAGATCGAAATACATACAAGCTAAGTATAATGACTCATTATAATAACTTCTGTAAGATTATACACATTACTTGTATGTTATTGGTCGATTG
This sequence comes from Dimocarpus longan, assembly GCA_022984855.1. Classification (NCBI taxonomy): domain Eukaryota; kingdom Viridiplantae; phylum Streptophyta; class Magnoliopsida; order Sapindales; family Sapindaceae; genus Dimocarpus; species Dimocarpus longan. The sequence continues at coordinate 4,331,004 of CM041015.1, read as the reverse complement.
GAATCAAAATAGAGATAATTAATTAATATGATCATCATGGTCAGATAAATGCTTGTATATTCTGCAAATTCTAAACTTGATATATGCATCATATTATATACAGCTAATTGAAGATACAAGTTCAAAGACTTCAAGCAAATTAAGAAGTGACAGTGTGTATAAAAATTGAAACAACATTTGTCTTTTACCTTTGAACTTGATCTTCAAGTCTCATTCTCATTGTCCTAACTTCAACTAATGTACAAATTTCAGTATCACTTAGACTAACAAATTAAACAATTCTTGGCCAAACATTAATATCTGTTTTATTTTTTATTTTTTATCATCTCAATAAAATCACTAATTGATTCTCCTGTTTCCTTTCAAAATATATCCTCATATAAAATCTTCCATGAACAGCTGTAAAAATTTTCTTGTCTGTGTATGATTTTCATAAATATTATTACTTCATTTCTACTCTAGTAGGTAACTTCTGTTTGTCTCTACTATCACCAAAAATTCCCAGACACAAAATCTTTTGCTTACTCGAAATCCAAGATTAGTGAATAAATATATATCTGAAACTGGAGCAATAAGCTTGTTCTTACAAATTTAACAGCAAAATTCCATGAACTAAAAGTTGAAAAAAAAAACACATTTAAAATTAAGAAAACAAAAACAAAACAATCTAATCGTATCTAGTTGAGCAGCAATTTTGTTGTTGTTTGCTAACCACAGTTTGTAGGCTAGTTTCGATGAACCGAGAGTTGAAAATCCAAAAAAATAAAAATAAAAACAAAGACAAATTGTTTGTTGTTCTCTTTTTCAACACCAAAGCTAAGGCATCATCAGCTTTTGGAAATGAAAAATATGTTTTTGCTTCACCTTTTGTAACTACTTTACAAAACAAAACTGAAAAATGATGACGCTGAGAAGCAGGAGCAGCTCCCTTAAAGCATGCCACATTCGTTGGAAAGTAGAAGATTAAATTCTCTAAAAAAAAGGGTTTTCAATTTCTAATATGTTTTGTTTTCTTTGTTATGGTATCTTTGTTTTGCTTTTGATTAATTAGGTGAGCATATATGCTTGACCAGTCAAAATTCTCATTAATCTGCAGCATAAATTTATGTACATGTTTATTGCATAAAGACTTCTGTTTTGGCTCTTCCAACACATGAAGCCTAGAATCTCAGGATCATAATGGAGAAACTAATTATTATTATTGTTTTAATTAATTGAGTTTTGTAATCTAATGATCTCTTGTCGTATTCGGTTGAGACCTTTTTATTTTGGACTACTAATCCAAAGATATATTCCTTCTCTCTTAGGATGTCTCTTCTTTTCATTTTAATTTCTATAGTAGAATTGTTAAATTAAAAATTGGATTACTGTTTAGTTGCTACATGTTAAACATTAGAAAGAGATTCTTGTGCTTTTTTTTTTCTGTTTAATTTGATTTCAGTGTTATTTTGTGGTGGTAAGAATAGTGTTGTGATAATTAACTTGGGTTCTCTATCAAATGTCTAATAAGAGAATAAAAAATCAAAAAGAATTAGATATATGATGACATATAAATTTCTGCAGTCATGTTATTAGCATATATGTTAGGTTAATTGCCCAATATTTCGTGTGCCATTCTTTGCCAAGTTCAGATTTGGCTACATGATGTTTTGAAACATTATTTCCTCACTATCTCACTATTTCTATTGAAAATAAATTGGTGAGGATATTGACATATATCTAATTTTGACCAAGCTTTAATTTCTTAAATCATTTATGTTGATTGCCCTTATAGTTTTGAATTTTGTTGTCAATCAAATGAAACAGCTCGGATTATCGTCTTTTATGATGATTTTACATATTAGACAAAGAACAGATATCATTAAAAAAAAAAAAAAAACACGATAGAAGACCGTGGACAACACAGGAATTAATCAAAGAAATATGCAGTGCTTTGAACCCTGCATGAATAAAACATCTTCACATGCCAATGTAGGCAACTATAGGACGCGTATAACAATTAGAAGAAAACTTATTTATTTGGATTTGTAAGTATTGATTTCAATCAATCTCCCTAACTATAATTGAATCAAGAGTATACACTTCCAATTGTACGTACTATCTAGAGTATATATATATATGTATATCTATATTGTGTTTCATTACTATGAATTGCATTTGGATTTGTCGTTAAATTAAATTGCTTGTCCAAGTTCTTCGAACAAACAACACATGTTCTTTTGCTTATACAAAATGTATCAAACCTTTTAATAAACGAACAAGCCAGACATTATAATCTCGTGCCTCCTAGCTACAATTAAATGATGATTTTATTACGATTGATTACTTCATAGTTACTCAAATTGATGTTTTATATATGATCTTCTTGATTAAATCAATATTCCACAAAAGAATAAATCAGGATTTTTTGTTGCAAATTCATGAACTAGAAGTACTTGAACAAACCATAAATTACTTCTTCTGCCGTAATGTTGTTTTGATTACAATAAAACCTAGACTACCTTCCATGAACCAATTAAAACTCTAAACACAAAAAACAAGTCAATGATCATCAATTATATATCTTGTTTTTGGCTCCAGTTTTGGATAATTAATCATCAGCTCTGCAACATTTTTGTGTGAATAATTTATGAAAACAGAAGTTGCAAAAAGGAAGCAGCTTCCACAAAGCATGCCATGTTTAACGGACAAGAAGCACCAACCCTAAAATATATTTCTCGTGTTGGGTTTTGGTTGTTACGGTATCTTTGTTTCGCTTACCATTAGCTGATCATTTGACCAGTAATTAAATTTTTCCTCTAATAAAAAGCAAAAATGATGGAGAAACTGTTGCATTTCGGCTCACCGTACCTTAGCTACCACATGATCATGAAGTGCTACAATAAGTTTATTAATTCTAAAGAAAATTGAGGTATCTTGGATCATGCGATGGTTAATGCTAGCTATCCAACAAAATTTAGGTTTACCAAGTTTTGTCCTTATTTAAACATTTTGTCCAACTTGATCTGTTGTGCCGCCGATAAGTATTCTTCTGTTTGACTTCAAATCTTTTTTATTCTTGTAAGCATATGAAGTAATACAGAGTTGGTTCAAGTTTTGTAATTCTTTTAATGAGGATGAGTTTAATTAGTTATAAACTTATAATTTATTAGACATGCATGTTAACTTATATTTTCTCTCTATTTTGTTAGCCTGTTTGAATTTTTTGTACCTGTAGTGTAATCAACTCACAAGTTCCATAACTAATAATATATAATAGTCTATTTTAAACTTAAACTTCTCTGGTTTTACTCTTCGTTTTTCATTAACTTAATGACCTTTTTGAGTTATGTGATACTAATTCTTTAGATTGTCTTGATAGATAGAGCTATGTGTCTAAAAAATTTTCTCTCTTTATATTTGTTTATTGTACATGATAGAAAATGTCTAATGACTAATAGATTCCCATCCACTACCAAAGAGGATTTCTAGTGCTTTTGTTTCAGAATTTCAACATTCTTAAGATGAAATCTGTAGATGAAGTTTGAGTAAAAACTGTCGTGGTGAACAATGACTTGGCCCATATCTATTTCATTTATTAGGTGGGATTTGAATATATCACATCCACCCATGTGAACAAATAGAAACCTTCGAACTAATTACTTCCAATAGAAATCTTAGCATAATTACTTCCAAGGCAAACATTGTGCACATATTTATAATAATCACACTTTTCTCGAAGTATCAAATCCATGAATGAAACAGAAAGTCATGGTTCTCTCCACTACAAAATAAAAATGCAAATGAAACAAGTTCCAATACAGAGGTGTTGAACTGCTTTGCTTAGACGTACTAATTGAATTAAGACTAATGATTGCTTTAATAATTGTGAATACATAATTATTTCACTTTAAATGTTCTGCTTTCTGCTGCCAAATCCAAGACCGTTTTCGATGGTCTAAAAGCTTTGGAAAGTTTGATAAATTAAATTAAAAGAAAGCAGTTAATAATTGTTTCCCTTTTCTTCAGCTAATGGTTTTGTTATATGCAGAAACTAGACTACCTTCCATGAATCAGAACTACAAAATTTCTAAAATAATTTAACCATGCTTTCTTCTGTCTTCTGATGGATCGAAAAATTATCATGTGCTAGATACTCAAAGCTGCATGTCATGTTTTTACGACATTTTGTGATGGTTCCACTTCTACAACCAATTGTACAATCCCGAATTCCTGATTCTACAATATTCATATTAATTAAGTTGTACAAATACGAACTTAACATTTAACTACACTAAATTTACTGTTAACCACATAAATTAATGTGTAGGTTCATATATGTGATGATTCCACTAAAATTTCATAAATTTTGCATTTAACTACACAGATCTAACCAGGATATTGATCTCCTAAAGGAACCATTCATATCAAAACCTTTTTTTTTTTTTACACATATCATGTTATCTTTTGTTTGTTTCTGCTGAAGAATTTTTTCTTTTCAATATTTATTTGATTTTCTGTGGTATCTTTGTGATGTTTAGGATTAGCAGACTTGACTTGACCCGTCAAACTCTTCTTTGTCAAATGCCATTGATAACACATGCATACATGCTTGTTCACAGAGATGTTGTAGATATATCTGCTTAATAATAATATACCACATGAATGGATCAAAAAATTAAACAAACAGATCAATAAATTAATAGTCGACGTCGAGGAACATGAAGTAGTTAATTCTTATTGTCTTCATTAAAATTTAAAAACAAAGTGATTAATTAATTAATTATCTTAAGTAACTTTGGTGATTGAATGTTAAGCATTTTGTCTTCTCCTCAGCCGTTCCCTTTTTAATTTTAAATCTTCCACTACTAGCTAGCATGCTTTTTTATTAGTCATGTAGGGCTAGACCCGTTTGCTTTTGTTATTTCATTAATAACGACAGCAAAGCGAAAACATTTTATGGATTTATTTTTGGTTGATTGTTAATTGGTTCTTGTTTTGACTATTTGAATACGCATTAATTTATGTTATATCGTCATCCTGTTGGCTAATTCGATTGGAAAAGTCTCATATCGTAGCATTATGTAATATTGTTAATTATTGTTATTATTTTTTTGATATTACAAATACTATTACATCAACAATTTATATTTATGGGAACCACCTTCATAAGATCCTATAGAACGGTCAGAAACATTACATTATTTTTACTTTACTTTCTAATAATAGAGAGAGAGAGGGACCCTTGGGAAAACAGCCCTCCAAAACCTATTAATGTGTTTGATGACAACGTTCTTTTCAAAGAATTAATATTAGTGAACAAACACTATGAACTATGTTATGACGTTTGCATAGAACAAGCCACTCTCTAGGCATTTATTGTTTATTAGTTATTACTTTATTCACAATTTCATGAAAGAAACAAATTTAACTATATTTGTTTTAATCAAGTGGAATGACAAAACCACATGCTTCCATGTGAGCTATCGTCATCGTACTTATATATTTCTTCTCAAACCATAGCTCACATTCACCAACAAATTGGAACCCTAATAAAATTTAATTCAATCTTAGAGAGAGAGAGAGATTTAAGAAGACATCAAGCATCATTCCCCATATCTTTGTTCAGAGCATAAATCTATTTTTATTGTTCATTTCCAAAAAAAAAAAACAAAACAAAACAAAGAAACTATGTTTGTTGTTTAAGATGGAGAAATGAAATCTAATTTATTTCTAAATATTTGGTTCTTGATTAGTTTTGGGATCTTATGATTGATTGTGATCATTATAAGAGGAGATTTTTTTGTCTGATTATGAAACAATCAAGATTTGGATTTCAATTAAGAGGTTTTATTCCCCATTTTTGTGACGCCATCCTTTCATATTTTAAAATTAATTAAAGCTAATTTAATTTAATTTAATTTAATTACTTCCCAATGATGTGGAACGTTTTGCTTTAATCATAAAAAGTTAAAAACAGCAAAATTAAATTTCTAAGCAATATCGTTACGTAATTGTAGTGAAAGCATTAAATCCTATGGACCCAAGCAATTGAAAAACCCCATTTATATAATATCAAATTAATTAATAAATTATTTTGTAAAAATAGTTTCAAGCTTGTAAGAGTTAATTGCAATGGTGGCAATAAACATTTACCAGACATCAGTTTAATGCATGTAAATTTTCTGCAAGTTTGACATCCAACAAATTCTATATATATATATATATATTAATGAGGATTGTCAGATTTAATGGTGGAAAATTCACATGTTAAAAATTTGGTTTTGTGAACTTATGTTTTCTTCTTATACTACTGTGCTCGATTGACATAAAGAGACTCTTGAATTTTTTTTTAAAATTTTTTTTATTTTAATTAAAGTTGGGAGAGAAATTGACCCTTCTCAAAACTTGTTGGGTCCAAATTGAGTTGACATAGTCAATTCAATTCGAGCCCAAAAGACAAGCTCATAAGACTAATTTAAGGGAGAAATTGGTGCAGGCCCAAGCCCAACAAGTTAGGAACAAGTGCTAAATGAACACAAATACCCTTGCAATGGGGTAGGAAAATCAACCTAGGGAAAATTCAATTTGAGATCATGATCCCCTTTACATTAGCATGGTAGAACTTACAAGCCTACAAGCTAGGCTTAGGCTTGACACATTGAGGGAGAAAGGATGCTAAGCAGTAGGTGAGAAAAGGAAAGGTTAAGCCAAGGAGAAATTGACACGTGTACACGACATCTGAGTTAAAGGAAGTCGCGAGCACAAGACACAAAAAAGGACAAAGTAACTAGCCAAAGGAAGCCTCAGGCGACAAAGTGTAGAAAAGCATCTTAAGAGGTCAGAAGAAAGTTGACCTAAAGGAAAAGAGAGATAATGAGTCTTGCACCTAAGAGGGACGTGTGTAAAATGCAATCACTGTTCAGAACCAAGACAAATGAACAAGAGCAATTACAGAGCGAACAACAAGGAAAGATGGTTATGGGAAAGAGACTTTATACATTAGATTAAGGCTAGAGGCTTGGGAATCTCACCGTGAGATAGCCTAAGCTCCCTTCTCCTCCTATTAGATGGACTCTTTGTCCCTTCTTCTTAATGAAAAAGGTAGGAAAACTGGCCAAAGAGAGGGGAAAATGCCATTAATTGAAGGGTATAAGGTATCTAAGGAAATCTCGTAGAATCCATTCCCGAACTAATAAAAAACCAAGATCTCTTTCTCTCATACATTATGTTTCGATTGTAATTTATTCATTATTGTTGGTGTGGTTATTGAGGACTGTTAGCAGATGACATATAGTAAGCATTGAGGTGTATTTAGACTGGGGTGTATATAGTATTTGTTAGCAAGTAAACAACATGTGACAATCACGTGCTCATAGATTGCAATTCAATTAAATTGTGACAACTGTGAGTTAGTTAGAAAGTTAATTATTCCCAGACTGGCTCTATATATAAACTTTTAGTCTCTCTTCTTTTTAGATACATATTGTACTTTTTTTATTTCAATAGAAAGAATAGTTCACAGTCACTTTAAGCCTTCAATGGTGTTCATGATCTATATGCTTTTGCTTGGAAGTTTTTATGGTATCAGAGCCATTTGACTGACAGTCTCAATAATGACAGGATCTGATTCAAGCAATGATGATTCAACTTTTACAAGAAGCAATGCAAAGGAGAAACACGGGTCTTAGAAATCGAAGTCTCGGTTTTCTCTTCTTTCTTTGAATCTCAACTTCAAACTTTTTATTAAACTGAATAAAAGTAATTACAATTTTTGGATAAATCAAGTGTTGCCAGCAATTTAATCTTTTGATTTAGAATATTTTGTTTTGAACCCTAAAACTTGACCACCAAAATTGTTAAAAGAAGGCATGATAATGATGATAGTGTTGTAATTTTATTTGTTGTAGGTTTGAGTAAAAGGTTGAATAGGTGTGTCCGTTGAAGTTGAATTTAAAATTTAAGTTTAAATTAAACATGTATCTTATTTGTAAAAGGGTGCCTGTATAGGTATCTGTATATGTAATAGGTGTCAGTATAATGAAGAGTTGTATCAATTTGGAAACAACTCTACAGCTTCTATAAATAACAGTATAACTGCTATCATTAAAAATATACATGTATACAATTTCATTTAGTTTGCATTAATTACGTACTGAGAAAACACACAACAAATTCAGTAGAATTCAGAAACATCCGGTGTTTGATTTCTGAATTTCAACAGAGGATCCTGGGAGACAGTTGTTCAAAGATCTATAAGCACCAGTGTAGAGAGCAATTACTGTCTTAAGGCCATTGCAGTTCTGCAAGACTCTGTTTTCTGTAATCGACTACATCTTACTGGTACTTTTATTTATTTTGTATTACAATATTTTTCGAGTATTTGTACTATTTCATTTTGGGTCTATTATTGTAGTAAATAATTACAGATATAAATATATATATATTCAGTTTCAGTTTCAGTCTCTGTATCTATTTCCTTCTTCAATTAATATCGTACTGATTGTTGATTACATACCAACAGATAGTAGTGAAGACGATGAGTTAGCTAGTCAGGAAGTTCTTGACGGAAGAAAATAGATAAGCCCTTGGTGTGTTGGTTATTTTTAACCTTAAGTGCAGAGATTTTTGAACAGATCATACAGTGTACCACCTTTTATGAAATTTGGAGCACTTTAGAGAAACATTTTGCTCAGAAATCTAAAGCTAGAATATTGCAACCAAAGGCTGAAATGCAGGGTCTCAAGAAAGAGTCATTAACTGTGAGTGATTATATACTGAAGATGAAGTTGATTGGAGAAAGCCTTGGTGCAATCGGTCATCGACTTTCGGAAGAAGATTTAATAGCCTAGGTTTTAGGTGAATTAGGACTAGAGTTTAATGTAGCTGTGATGACAATAAGTGTAAAAACAAGAGATATAAGTATGTAAGAGGTCTAATTTCTTTCAATAAGCTTTGAGAACAGGATAGCACAACATAATGTTGTGGCTTTGTTTGATATGTCACATATGTCAGATAACTATACTTATAGTAATCCTGGTAGTGGTGCTAGAGGGGAAAATCCAAATCTTAAAGGAAGGTTAGGAAATAGAGGAAGAGGTGGTAGATCTGGTAGCAACACAGGCTTAAGGGTGTATTGCCAACTATGTGGAAAAAGTGGACACCTAGTGTCAGCTAGTTACAAGAGGTTTGACAAAGATTTTCAGGGCATAACCCTATCACAAGGATTCAATTCTCAGCGAGAACAATATCAAGTTGTCGTCACTTACTGGCAACAAGGTGTTTTTCAAGGACAGCAAAATAATTTCTAGTCACATGAAAATCAGTCTTATCAAAGACATCATGGACAGATGTAATATCACAGTGGTCCACAAAGCTTCTATTCTTACACTCCACCAAGTGGAAGTCCAGTTTTACAGGTCCTAGCATAGTGAATGATCAAGCTTGGTTCATTGATACTACCACATAACAATTGATCTCAACAACATGTCTGTCAAAAATGACTACAAAGGGCTAGACAAACGGCAACTGTGAGTTAGTTAGAAAGTTAGTTATTCCTAGACTAGCTCTGTATATAAACTTTCAGTATTTCTTCCTTTTAGATACATGTTGTACTTTCTTGATTTCAATAGAAAGAATAGTTCACAGCCACTTCAAGCCTTCAATGGTGTTCATGATCTTGGTGCTTTTGCTTGGAAGTTTTTAAGAACAATTTTCACATCAATAATTAGATTAAAAAAAATATATGATTTAACATCATTATAAACATGAACATTTTTGAAATAATGTAACACATTATTTTATAAAATAATATATCGAATATAATTTGTAGGCATCTCATTATTATTGCTCTCTTATAATAACATAAATGATGAATGTTGTGACTAGCTATCCTTTGTCATATCCAATCAATATTGGTCATAATTATTTGATTCTAGAAATTAAAAATTGTCTTCAATGATTGTCACATATGTACATTTTTTTCTTCTTTTTATTTTTTTTAAAAAAATAGATAATTCATATAATGCAATTTATAATATTTATGTAGGTATACTTTTTAAAAATTTAGGAAACTTTCTGATGTGAACATCCACATTTTCATAAAATAATGATTGGGCATAATTAACGATCGAGATTTAACATTCATATGTAAGTTGAAAAAGAATATACATTCGACCTAGAAAATCAATGTCTGATTGTGTAACTGTAAAGATATAATTTACTAATATTGCCATGCTATTGAATTCAAGGTTAATCTAGCCCACTGAACCCAGGTGGACCGAACCTTCTTGTAGGGTCTGATGATCACATGGGCCCAATTTGGATATTTGAGAACTTGTGCGGAAGTGGCGATATTTCCACCCCTAAAAAATTGTATGTACACTTCTTAATTTATATATTTTTAATATTCCATTATTAACTTTTAATTAAAAGATGATATTATTATAATTAAATTTAAATATTTCAACGTTAAATTTCAATAAAAAACTTGATTTGTTTTGATAAATGATAGTTAATGATGAAAACTTTTTATTGTATTTTTAGAGGTTTTATAAATAGTGAAAAATGGAGATCTAAATTTGATTTTTTTTTTCTAGATTGGTTAAAGCTTAGCTTCAATGAAAATGAAAGTTTTTAATTTTGTTTGATAATTTTACATATAGGGTTTTGGTGAAATACAAAAAATTTGAGTAAAAATAAGAGAAGCATAAGATGGGAAAGGCATAAAATTGAAATAAAACATCAAAACAAGTTTAAAAAAGAAAATTTGACTTTCTTTAATGTTTTAATTTAATTTTCTTTATAATTATTTACCTATAATATGAAAAAGATAAATAAATGAATGGACACGATTGATAAAACATAGAGTGTACTTATAGAATATGAAATTTTAAAAATCTTAATGGGATGTAAAAACAAAAAAGAGTGTATATACAACCTTTTTTTTTTTTTTCGGAAGAAAGTATATACAGCTTTTAAGAGGGTGGAAATATCGCCATTCTTTGTGCGGCCCAGATTAAAATGAGAATCATCGAGCCAGCCCAACTTATAGCTCCTCATTCAGTAGATACTTCTTGTGAAGAAATAAAAACTGTGTGATGCTTTCGATATCCACAGTTCAACAAATTTTTTGTTAACAATAACATACGAGTCAGCTTTTCAGCCTAAAATTGATGTATTTATGTCATACTATGCTTTATTTGTGACAGTGATTGAAGAAAAATGTTATAGTCCTTGACAAATTATGACAATAAAAGAGTTTTCAAAAGAAATTGTCCGTGGAGTATTGGGTTCGATTAGAATTATATTTGTAGAATAGAATTAATAAAAGGAATTACATTTGTTTTCCTTTTAGTAAAGAAATATAATTGTAATCCTAACAAAAAGTTTGATTAGGGTATTTTCTTTTTTACTTTTTTCTTTTTTTTGGTTTTTTGTTTCTTAAACATCACATGCTTGTTGAGAGTGTTTTAGAGAATTGTATGCTATTATCAACATCATTATTCAGTCTCTACCATAGCAATGTTGCGGGTACTCTAGAGAACCATTTTCTATTAATTAGGTTGTTACATGTCCGTTTAATGTATGTGTTGGTTTGCCAACTCAACAAAGGCAATTAAAATTGGTCAACAAGGTCCTAGTCTGTTGTGGACTCTTAGAGTATATAAATATGATGTTTTATATGTAGTTAAATAACATTAAAAAAAACATAGACTAACAACCAATTTTGTATTTTCTCTGAACTCTTCTCTTAGTTCTATTTTCTACTACTTCTCTTCCTTTTTCAGGGTATCAAAAGTCTATATGGTCTCAAGCAGGCTCTAAGAGGTGGAATCTGCTCTTGTCCAATGGGGCTTTTCAAACTCTAAGGCAGATTCTTCTCTTTTCTTCTTTATGACAGTTGCAATTTTTCTTCCAGTTCTCACATATGTGGATGACATTTTGATCACCAGAAGTGATCTCGCTATCATTTCTTAATCCAAGTAGATCCTATATTACCATCTTAACCACATTGACAAGCAGTCAAGAGAGTGCCAAGGTATATAAAGATAAGGGGTACTCTTTCATATGGCCTATCCTTCGCTCGTGTAATTAAATAAATTGATTGGAAGGATTTGTAATGCGGACCCGACCAGTAATAGAAAGTCCTTTGGAGGATATTACGTCTATCTTGATGAAAATCTCATTAGCTAGTCTTCCAAGAAGTAGACATTTGTTGCCTGCTCTAACATTGAGACTGAGTCGTATAAGGCTTCTTGTAGATTCAACAAATCTTCCAAGAACTACGACTACATTTTTCTATAGCTCCAATACTATTATGTGATAACGTTGGCGCTTGTTCACTTGGCTGCTAGAATCCTATCTTCCACTCCAGGACGAAACATGTTGAAATTGACTTGTATTTTCTTAGAGATTTAGGTTGTGATGAAATTTTTATAAGTATTTAGAGAAATTAATAATATTTTAAATAGTTTCGATGTGCCTTTTATAAACATTGTCTTAGCACCCACATCAAGAGAGCAATATTGATTTTTGTTTTTGGAAATCCGTTCGTTTCATACAAACACATACAATAGACAAAACTTCAATGAACTATGAATTTGTTATTCAATTGTATCTATAAAAATAATTGTCTATATGTTTAGAATTAACACACAACATACTTAGACAAAACTTCTAAGTATGTTTAGAATTAACACACAACAATGTCATTAGAATACATAAGGAATAAAAAGGTGATCAGTTGCATTTTACAGAATAAGTAAAAGATAAGTTAAGCCCTAAAATTAAATAAAACTTATAAAAAAGAATTCTTACTGTAATATGACGAGAAATCAAAATAGAATAGAAGATTAATAAACAATGATGAATTCTGGTGAGGATCTTTTAAATTAGAAACAACTATAGTTTAAAACTTTTATGATTGCTAAGGTATTTTAGATGTGAGGTTAAAGGTTGTGAGAAAAGACACAATACGAAAAAAATTTGATGAGGAGAATTTAATAAGTAAAAAAATTGAATTTAAATTAGTTTTTTTTTAATAATATTTTAGAGTCTTAGTACTTTTTAATTAAGTGAAAAACGAAAAATTTCACTTTTATATAACTTTAGAACATATCTAAATAATTTTATTGCTTAAAAAATTCAACAAAACAACTAAATTGAAGATAATTAGTATCATTTGGTTGTTAAATGAAAAAATCAAACTAGTTCTGAATCACTATCGGCAAGTTCAACAAACACTCAAAATCCCAAAATCCTCAAAAATTAAGGCTTCGTTTGATATAATTTCTCCAAATAGATCTTTTGGAAGTAGATCTTTTATTAGTAGAACTTTTTCTTAAAAAAAAAAAAAAAAAAATTATTAATTGTTTAGTTGTTAATTAAAAAAAAATATCTTTTAAATTATAAATTTACCAAAAAGGATTAAATAGTTTCAAGTATATATCGATATTAATAAGGTTATATTAGACATTTCAATTTTTTTTAAAAGTTCAAAAAAATTTACTCAGAAAAGCTCAAAATTTGGGCTTCTTTAAATAGTTATTTTTCAGGTTTTTTAATTGTTCAAAAGCTCTACTATGATAACAACTAAATGATAAAAAAAAAAAAAAAAAAAAAAATTCAAATAGATTTTTGAATATTAAAAAAATATTTTTTGTCAGTAGATAAATTGTGTCAAACGTATACTAAATCTTCTATTGATTATAATTTGAAATTTACCAAAAATCTTCCCTAACGTCAATATAAATACTCAAAATATCACTTAAAATTGTATGAAAGAACAATAATACCCTTGACCATCACTAATTATGTTAAGTGAAAAATGTTGACCATTTGACTCTATGGGCAAAAAGGAAAATGCAAATGAAAAATTAATTTTAAAAAAATGAAATAAATAAATAAAATGGAGACACCTTATTAAATTAATTAATTAATTAACATTATAACGGTGACACCTCATTATATAAATAAAGAAATTTAACTTAATAATATAAATTAATGAATAAAATAATAGTATAATAATAAAAAAAAAAATGGGCTAGAGACCAATTGTTCTCCATCTTAGATGTGGGGAGACCATTTGGGTTTCCTAATGGTAGAGCCCATGGAGACCGCCTAGGCCTTCAACGCTATTAGAGACCACCTGGGTTTTCATTGGTGAAGACTTAGAATCAATTTGGTCAGTTGGGTCTCCATGGAGACCCAATCGATTTCGATTCTCCAATGACTAATGGAGACCTAGTTTAGGTCTCTATTGTGGGGATCCAGAACCGATTAGGTCTCCACCCAGTCGGTTTCAAGTCTTCGACTAGAAACTCTCAACTATTTTTTTTTTTGTGATGATTTTTTTTTTAAAGATGATTTGTTTTTTGTGATGTTATGATGGATTGAGTGAGGTTGATTGATGATAAAGATGATGGAATGGGTAGATTGAGGAAGAAGAAAATGGGTAAGAATGGAGAGAGCTAAACCTTAAAGAAGAAAAGAGACGAGAAGAAAGGGATGAGACGTGAGGTTTTGATCCTAGATCTTCAACTTTAGGATTTAGGTTTTCAATTTGAAGATCTGAATTTCTTTTTCTAATTTTTTATCAACAGATTTTTTATTTTTATTTTTAAATTAATCCCCTTTTCAAAAATATTTTAAAGATCTGGGTTTTGAATCCTCAACTTGAATTCAATTAGGTTTTTCAAAAATTTTTCTTCTTTTTTTTTTTACAATAATTTTTTATATATTAATATTGTTTATTTTGATTCATCTTGTAAAAATAGTGCAATTCAATCTCGCACATTAAATACATCCATAATGACGGGAAGAGAGAGAAGCATTATATGTGTTTTAATCCTGAGCATCGAAATTTAGTTATAAAGGCCATAAATTTGTATAAAAAAAAAGTACAATTTAATTCCGTGCGCCAAATGTACCTACAATCGACCTAAAACTGTCCAAATTTTTAAAAAGCTATGGTTAATTTTTTTTAAAAAAATATATAATAAACAAGTTTGCTAACAAATGGCACACCCCAGTTAGTTTTTTTAAGTTTTTTTTTTTCCCCCAAACTAGCTTACATATTACTTCCATACTATATATTATTTGAGAATAAAAATTAATTGTATGATGAGATTAATGCGATTGTCTACCACAGACGAAAGAGTTTTTAAAAGAAATTATGTGTGGACTGATCGACTCAGGAGTACTACAGTTTCATAGTTGGACTAGTAAAAGAATACGTGTATATGGAATCATGTCTTTATTAGTTATTTTATCAAAACTATAATTTATATAATTCCAAAAAAAAAAAAAAAAAATGAGAGGGGCATCATTAGGTGATTATACACGGGTGCCAAAAACACTTCTCTCAGTAAATAATTAAAGTAAAAAATTATCTTTCAGATAATCTAATACATATTAATTTCACTATAGGTTAAATTATCTGAGAATATTATCCCTTTTAAGATTATAGACCAATTTTGTTTATAGTAATATGTAGATGCAAATTTGATTAATTAGTTTTAGAAACTACAGTACTTCCGTAACGTCCAAGTTTACAAAGTTGTTTTCGTGACACTATCGTATGTCTATATTTCGACTAAATGGTCAAATTGCCTTGTGAGCCATTATATACCTAATTGAGTGTGACTAGAAAAGTAGGGACATTATCAACATACCCCTAAAAATAAAACTATTGTCAAATTACTCCTAGTTTTCAAAATATTCCCCAAAATACACCTCAATTTCAATCTACTCATCAAACGACCCCTTCCGCTAATTAACAAAATATATGAAAGGTCCATTTTACTCTCAAATTAGAGTGAAAATAACAATCATACCCTTCATGAAAAGTAAAAAAATCGTAACCTTCTCAACTATCATAACTCACTGTTTATTTATCTTCCCTCTCACTCTGATTGTCTCACTCTCTTTTGTGTAACCTTTATTGGTTTCTCTCTCAACTCATAACAATGAAGAAGATCATAGTTTGGGATCTCATTTACACTGGAGACAAAATTCTAGGACCTAAACCTTTGTTCTCATCTTCAAAGATCAAATCCTAGAATCAGCTCTAATATTCCATCATAAAGATGGACCTAGATTGGTCTCCATCACTTGAAGATTCTATTTGGGATTTTCAACAGATGGGATTCCCACCTTGATGGATGATAAGATGTTACGACCCACCCTCTTTTTTGGATTTCGGTCATCAAGAGATTCTAGGATGACCCCACAACTTAACTGTACTGTTCGCTTTGGGCTGGTCTAACTTCAAATGCCCTCGTGGATTTTTTTCACGTCTCCTTCCTTTGAACTTGGCCAACTCTCTATAAGTGTCATCAAGTTCTTAAAGAAGTGGTTAGGTTCAAGAGGAGGGGACGCGAAAGAAATCCGTGAAGGTTTTTGGAGTTGGGCCAATCCAAAGTAGACAGTACTATTGAGTTGTGGGGTTATCCTAGAATCTCTTGAGAGTCGAGATCCAAGAAATGAGGTGAGTAACAGAATATTTCATTTAAGATCTTCACCTCCAATATTATTATTTTTATTATTTAATTATTTTTTATTTGGAATCTTTACCGTTTGTCAATCTTGACAGATGATAGAAATCTCATCGAGGGTTCTCCAACTTCAATATTAATATTAATTTTATTTAAATTATTTTTTTTAAAAAAAGAAGAAAAAACATAGTTTAGTTGAATTATCTCTATTGTCCATCTTAGAGGTAAACGATGGAGATTAATTTTTTTTTTCTTTTCTAATTTTTTTTTTTTTTAAAAAAAAAAAGGAAATTACAGATTGCCCATTCACAATTTTTGGTGGACAGTGATGAGGGGTAACGACGGGGTAACGGTGATGATAATAATGAACGTTAGATATAAATAGTGGTGATGACTAAGTTGATAGAAAGCGATGATAAAGTAGTGAAGGACAGTGATGATGAAGTTAAATCTATGATGAACAGTGATGATTGCTTGGCATCCATATTAATCATTTATTAGTAGTTAAATTAAATTTATAATTAATCTATTAAGTCTATTTATCATATTACCTTTCACATTAATCGAAATGGAGCTTTTTCGATGAAAAAGGTACTTTTTCAACGGAAAAATGGATGGTGGGTAATTTGGCAGTAGTCTGAAAATAGTTTCATTTTTAAGGGTATTTTGATAATATCCGGCAAGAGTGCTTAATTACGATAATATATATATAAAATAGTAAGCAATCTTACAGATAAATTTTACAAATAAAT
Source organism: Dimocarpus longan (assembly GCA_022984855.1). Taxonomy (NCBI): domain Eukaryota; kingdom Viridiplantae; phylum Streptophyta; class Magnoliopsida; order Sapindales; family Sapindaceae; genus Dimocarpus; species Dimocarpus longan. The sequence continues at coordinate 4,313,777 of CM041015.1, read as the reverse complement.
AAAAGAAAGAGCTATCCAGTAGCTAGCACTCATTCGTTGATTTCTAATTTGCAATCTTGAACTCTAGACACATCTATCTTATATATACAACATTAGGTACAAAATTCGTATATATCAAACTATAATTATTATCTTTTTCAATACAACACATAGAGAAACTGTAACAGCTTGGTTTCACAGCTTGCCAGCATATGTCATACAATATATCCAGCCGGGGTTTGAAAATTAGATTTAAACATGTATGTCGGATGCTCTGCGTCATATAGAATAAGAAAAAATCACATAGTATAATAAACAAATTGAAGTCCAGAGTCCACCTTCATCTGAAACTAGTATAGTATGATCTGTTTGACGTTGATAGTCCATGTTTGTATGGTGCTCTCTCTTAACTAAAACAGTGAAATCTCTAAGAAGACATAACATAAAAAGAGAAGACATATTAATTATTATGTAAATGACAAAACTGCATTTATATTTTCCATTGCAGAAAATAAAATAAATGCTCCCTAATATATGTTTCATTTAACATAAATTATAGAGGTACAGATTTGCTAAATAAATATCTACAAACAAAATCGAAATTTTCCTATGAACAAAACAAACTAATTAATTTGTTCCCCTTTGCAATTTTTGAAAGTGGTTCAAGCAAACTAATTTAGCAGTACATGTTCTAGACAATAAATTAACTTGCACAAAAATTGCATATATCTACAATTGTATAGGCACATCAGTCCTCAAATATCTAGCTGCAAAAAATAGGGGTGAAATAAATTAAATTGGGGTTACTGAAACTAATTGCAACATTATTCAGACGTTAAATGTTTTAAAATTTGTAATTTTCGATATCATATGAGTTTAAGGCTAGTAAGGTGGCTGCTTATTTTCTCTAAAAGTAGGTTTCTGTTTTTCAGTACACAAGTAGCAATTATGTAACTTGAATTCCCCATATAAAACAAAAAATAAAAGTAAATTTCATGATGAAATCAATGACAAAGGGAACAAATCCAAACAAGTATAAAATGGAAAAATCTTTGATTTATTATTCAAATAAATTGATCATCTAACTCATCCAAAACGTTGGAGTTCTGGGTACTTCAATTTTTTCTTCACTAAAACGATGTTAAATATAAGCAGTCAAGATGTTGCAGCTCTCAGGAATTAAAGACACGACACACTTCATAAAGTAGACCGCATCTATAAACAAGTATAAAAAATTTAAAATTAATATATATATATATAATTTGTACCTTGCCTGCCAAGATCAAAACATGGTTAAGTATAAAAATATTATTTTCTTTTTCGTCAAAAAGAAAAAAGAACATATTTGAAGTTTCAACGAATAAAAAAGAACTTCAAATTAAAAATTTGGTAAGAAAAACATATATATCTGGAAAAACTTCCCATCAGAAAAACAACAAAGAAAAACGTGAAAAGATGCATAAGGCAGCTAAGGGACAACAAAATCTCCATGACAATAACCAAACCAGTACTAGTGTCAGTAACAACAAAATGATTTATGTTAGACTTATACATGATTATATTGTTCTGTAATCCAAACACATCCAAAAGATTTGATATACATAATCTAGATCTAGAGATTACGAGAGGACCAGAAGGAAAACGTTAAAAAAAACTCTGAAGAAACCCAAATTATCCATGAAATAAAAGCAGCCCCATAATGATTTCTCTGGGGTACACATATTTCAGCCAAAGTACAGACATACCTACTGAGAAGACCTGGTAGTTGCAGTACACAAACCTGAGCGAAGTCAGAAGAGAGTAACCTCTCAAATCCATCACCGTCACTGAAAATAAAATCTCCAGTTAACTCAGAGATTACATTGTAATACCACTTGGATTTTCACCAAAATCCCTAGATTAGATATACACATTTACATTCATCAAATAAAATAAAGTCATATGTGCATTTTCATACATGTAGACATGATTTAACAAGATAGATGTACATAGATCCGATATACGTACTATAGATTTCTCTGGGTTAGTGCCCTGCTAGCAACAGAAAACCCTAATCAGTTGTAAAGATAATTTAACAAGGACTATTAATTAACATTGAAAAAATTTGAACAGAAAAAACCTGTTTTTCAAAGACAAGTAGGTAGGGTGTGTCTTGAAACGGATAATTGATTAGTTCACCTGCAGTTGATTATCATCATCATCATCTATAACAATTGAAGTCATTCATTGCCGCTGCAGCATCATCAAGATTCCCAAGTCAAAAGAGCGACTGGAGTGATGAGAGTGAAAGCAAAAGAGAGAAAAAAAAAAAAAAAAAGGAGGAATCAACATCACATGCTACTCCACTCACTAGCCCTAGAAAGTTTGTGAATCTTGATGATGCTCCATCCGCAAACAGTGACTGGTATTTCTTTAGGTCTTCTTCCCTCGTCATCATAATGCTCATCATCATTATCACCAATAATCATCAAGCCATGCAAAAGAGGAGGAAAAAGAAAAACATAAAAGGATGGGCAAACCCTAACCCTAATTAAACTCAGGGGGATAAATAAAAAAAGTAAAGAAAAAGCTAGGAAAAGCAAAAGAAAGGACCAATAAAGAAAGTTTAAAAAGTTCAAATATCCAAACCCATGTCTAGGTATGTGAAATAACTTAGACCCACATGGTTGAAAAAGCGATACACATTTGAAAAACGAGAAAAAGAAGATTTGAGAGTGGAAAAACAAAACAAAGTGAAGAAAAACTTGAAAGAGCTAGAGAAGTAGAGAATAGGAGATACTATGAGGTTCGAAGAGTGTTAGAGGGTATAAATATATAGAGATTGGAGTAGAGAAGAGAGAGAGAGAGAGAGAGAGAGAGGGTGATGAGCAATGAATGTGAGATAAGATGATTGGTTGGTGCAGAGAGATTTGTCAGAGAGAGAGAGAGAAATGGTGTTGGTGGTGGTGTACCCACAACAGTTATACATCGTAATCCAAGGTACCAAATTTACCAAAAGACATTAATCCTCTGTGACCCGGCTCTTCTTCTCTACAGATGTCAATAGAATAAATAGCCAATCTGGGAATTTTTGGAGAAAACGAAAACTTAACCAGGTAACAACATTGTTGCGTCCTCAACAAGTATTAGTTTTTATTTTCTCTTATTTATTCAAGAGGGGTAACAGGGGCCTGAGAGGACTGAGGCCTTGACCTTTGCCTATGGCTAGGTTTTTGTGAGGTTCCTTGTTTTGATCCCTCATTTGCCATTTTTGGTTCTTCTCTTTGCTTTTTCTTGATAGCAACTCTTTGCAAGTTTATGGCCTTTTTTTGGTTCTTTTTTAAGTTTTCCTGTTCAGTCTAATCCCCCCTCCTCTTGCGCTTAAAATATATCTGCCAAGCTACCAACGCTATGCTTCTCTGATCTAGTAGTTTTGAAAAATTCAATGTTTTTTTTTTTTCTTTTTTTTTGGATTAAAAAAACACACACACAAACTGTTTACACATTTTAGATTGAAGTCTAGCCTCTCTGAAGCCTAACATAGATAGATATTTCCTAAAATTATTTAATCTAATTTAAGGCACTAGTTAATTTGTTTACATTGAAACAAATATACATGTTGTATAAATGATTTCATTAATGATACAATCACGTGCAAAGATTCGAATTTAAATATATACTTTTTCATACGATATTAGTTGGATTAATTTACAATCTAAATACTTAAACTTGCTAATAATATCTCCAACAATAGTTTATGAGGATATTAAAGGTATTTAAATATAAAATGTTTATAATTAAGTAGTGCTCTTGCATTCATGATTTGATATTTACTTTTGCATAATGATTTCATTTTCGTGATGATTGTAAAACTTGTGAATTTGGTTTTCTTAATAGGACTAAGATAAGTACAAGATTCTCTTTAATTAGTGGGATTATACACTAAGAATCTTTGCTATTAATCTTGTATTAATCACATACGCAACATCCGCACTACTTTAGACATTATGATATGACACAATCTTTTCCAAATCCATTTCTAAAATACGTAGCTCCATTTTCACATCTCTGTGACTATGGCTTTTTCACTTTTATTGGTCTACAAGTGCATCATTGAGATTGGAATGAAGTTGCAATCTATCTACAATAATTGTGTGGTTTATACTTCCTGCTGAAGAGTTTGTCCATGATCTCTACCGGAAGAGAGATATTTATTAAGACATGTTATTATCCTTAAACAGGTAATTATGAAATGCAAATTTATATATTGTCAATGAATTTATATGTAAAGAATTCTTTTTGATATGACAAATAGATAAAAATAAAGATCAGACGTTTTCACTGAATAGATAAGTTGTCTTTATTCAGTTAGATTGAGACAAACAGATAAAAGACGCATGAAAAAAAAAAACCAATGGACACAACTTATTATCTGAAAATACAGGGCAAATTCATCCTGAATCATTAAGTTCATTTCATGTAGCCACCCTTGAGTGAATGAGTTCATTTTCATGTAGCAGCAACTTGAATGAACTAGATCATGCTTGATTGAACAAATAGGTTTGATCCTTCCATTCATTTGAAGAGTAAGGATTTTCATGATCACCTTTTCTTTCCCTTATCAATTTTATTATTACAACTTATAAAAATTTTATACACTTTATATATGAGTCAGATTTAAATTTAAAATCTGTTATGTAACCTCGAAAAATTTATCCTGTTTAGTAATTAATTAGAAAACTTAATTTGACCCTAGATACACGTCCCTTGACAATTTATATATACATACTCACACAGAAACTTACAGTGGAGTTATACCCAATTCTGATCAAGTCATGATGACCTACTGCATAAGAAACCCAACAATTATTCTTTAAGTCGTCGCAAGCCATGTATGGAGAATACTGGAGAGTAGAGAGAGAGAGGTTGATGTGACATTGATGTGTGCGCACGTGTACGGATTTAAGAACAAGCGTCGAACACGGAGAAGTGGAGCCATTTGTTTGCCCACTGCCCTCCACACAAACACACACATACATAATCCTCTCCTCGTACACTCAATGTTGCTTTTTGATTTACCCACTTTGGTTCCCGTGCATTACACTTATCACGGAGGATTTATACTTAAACCCATTCTTTCAGGAATACTAAATATAATTTTTTAATACACTATCCATTTATTGCTTATGATATGTGCATAAATTGCAGTTTTATTGTTTCAAAAAAATTTACACTTTTATTATATAATTTTTATGCTCAAAATATGAAATTTGTGATAAGTTTTATATTCAAAAAGTACACGTGTCATTCATTGAATATAGAGTGTATAACACTCCACTTATATATATGTGTGTATGTATAGAAATTTGTAATAAGTTATATGTTTAAAAGGTACAATTTGTAATCGTGTCATTCATAATAGAATTCTTTACATAAAATGTTTATTAAGGTTAAAAGACAACTTAATTTTTTATAATAATAATAAAAAAATCTTCTCCTAACTTAAAATAATAAGATTTTACATCCAAATGAAGCCGGAGGAAGACTTCATATTATATAATAAAAATTAATTTTTACATTGATCATTCATCAATTAATGCATTTTTCTGATATCCCATTTTCTAGTTAAATTAAAAAGAAGTGTATATTAGTTTCAAAAGAACAAAAGAAAGAAAAGAAGTTTATATTTTTCTAAATAATAATGCATTAGCTATAGAGTAACAATCTTCTCCTAACTTTATTTATTTATTTATTTATTTTTCAAATTCTTCTATCTTTATGTTTACATTGATTTTTTTTTTTTTTTATAAGAGTATGATGTATAAAAGAGAAAAAATATAATAATTTTGATCATCCATTATTTTTTTTACTAATCTATCATGAGAATATGAAAACTATAGAAAAAAAAACGAGGAGAGGATTCTAGCTCATAGCTATATGGGCTATTTCCATGATTTGCGAAGTCTTCAATTTCTATGCTATTATTATTATTATTTTAACTATTATTACAATCATTATTTTACTATTTTGGCATTTTTATCATCCAACAAGATTCGTACCCTTTCAGATATTCTGTTAACAGAAAACTGTGACCTACCAACTAATTAATTAACCTGTAAAAAAAGGAAAGTCAGAAAAGGCTGGGAACTGCGGCTTAACCTAATGGTGATTAACAAAACTCTTATAAAAAATTAAGTGACCCAGGTACTATTTATTGATAGTCCTGCAATTAGTTCTCTCACGTTATATTTAGTGTATTGATCATAAAAATCAATGGCCGATTATTCAAATTTGAGATCCTAAAAGGAAATTATGCTGTTAATGCATTCCATTCTAGCAAAAACTTTAATTAGAATCTTCACTGTCACTGGATTTTGACAACTTTTCTATCTTATTTTAAATAAACGAGTCATTTATAATTATAGCTGCTTTTAATGCTAATATTTGGTGAAACAGATCAAATGTAATTTACCCTCATAAAAGCTCAATAATATATCTAGTAGTATAATTAATAATAATAATATTGTGTTATAGATGGCAACATTCCACCACCATTTATGTTTAGCCTATACAATTATTAAATACGGATATTACAAAATTTTCAACGTTGGGGGCTTGATATATATACAAATAATTATGAATTGGATCCTCGTCTTTATGGTCATGATCAAATGCATGCATTTCTAGTTGATTATAAATCTGAGTACAAATTAATTTTTTTTTTTTTTAAAAAAAAAGAGTTTTAAAATTATTTAGTTATAATTTTGTAAAACAAAAACAAAGGATATGGTCTCAGCTAAGATCATACAAGCGTCATAAATAAAGAATAGAAGACAAAGGTGTGCTTCCCACATTGATTTGCTGGAGATCTTCTTTTCACACCTGTGGGGACTCCTGTTTTTCTCGTGCCCTACAACTCTTGTCCTCTCTTCAACTTCTTTTTTTTTTTTTTTTTTCCTTCTCTTTTTTATATATATTTACACACACTCACAAACACACATATGTATGTATACATATATATATATATATATATATATATATGAAACTCCATCCTATTTCAAGTTAGTACTATATGCATATATTTATTCATATAATCAATAGTTCTTTATTTTGTATAAACGATCGACCCCATTCCTCTAGCACTGTTTCCAATACATTACTCTATTATCCCACTTTAAATTATGTCATTAATTAAACTTATTTATTTCCTTTAAGCAATACAAAAATATTTGATATTTTTCCAGTCTGTATTAGTGATCTCATATTAAGGAATAATTGTTAAGAGAGAATTTGCTAAGTGAGACTAGATATGTTTTGCCATTTTTTGTTGTGACAATGTTATTTTGTAATGATACATGTTTCACCAAACTTACAGTTTTGTTAAATGTCATTCCAATTATTAGTAGCGTAATTAGTATACCTGAAAATTCAAGATATTTCCTGTTACAAGTAGTGTAATTAATATTTCTGAAAATTCAAGATATAATATACCTCAGACAATCATTCTTTATTTATATTAATGTGAGTTTTTGACTATTAATTATATGAAACTACTATGTATCTGTATCTACTTGGTACGTCATCTCTTAACATGTGATTGGACACTTCTTCATTCATAAAACTATGGGAAGTTGCATAAAGTTGCTTGACATGATAGTCAAGCACGCTTGATGTTTTTTCACTAAAGCGATACCAAATCCGAGTCTAGCTAGTTGTCCACACACAATAGACAATTTCAGTTTGACTTATCAATGAGCGTGGACAAATTATGTAGAATTCCCTCCAAATATAATGCAATTTCCTCATTTCAATACAAACCTCTCTCTCCCGCTTAATACGGGAGTAGAATTTAAGTAGTGTTGTGGTCTTAAATGTCACTATTTAGGAGTCACGATAGTTATAATAATGTATTTATAATATCAGAAAAAGAAAAAGGTATTGGAAGTCCCATTAAGTATATTCTAATACTTGAGTGGATTGTTTTCTCTTCTGATTGTGGGAGAAGTTATCATCCGTTTATAGAAATAGAAATCTAAACTGTGTAAATAGTAATTGATTTCGGTAGGTTGTAGTAAACCTCAATCTTATTTGGTGTCAACTTTAAAAAAATAATTATGAATATATATATATAATTTGTTGGAATTCCGATTAAAATAATTATGAATATATATTTCGTAGGATATTCCAATTAATATTGATGTAAGTTACGATGAGTTCAATTTATACCATTGTAAATTAGGATTCTCGCATCCTGCTTTTGATAAATTTTATATAGAGAAACAGACTCCATCTCATCCGATTTGAACCAGACTTAAGAGAATCTTTTTTAATTAAGATGGCTAACAAGCCCAAATCGATAGTCTAACCTTGTCAAATAACAATTCATGAAAATTTATCATCAGAAGATAAACATCTATATATCATTTTAAGTTGAAATAACATGTAATTGATAATTCTATTTGCCCTGAACTGTTTAAAGGAAAAACTATAAAACCCTATCCAATTCTTTTGGCAGCAACTCTAAGCATGAGCGCAGCTATATAGCATTGAAATGAAATGTCAAGGGAAATTGTGTACAACCCAGAAATTTCGCTGAGCACTGAAGAGAGATTTTATTACAATACACAACAGGTGCTGCGATGCACTGCAACTTCTGCAATTTATGCAGATGAAGCACAACACATGTAGCTTAGCTTACTCCAAATGGAAACCCAAATGTTCTCAGCCTACACATCGTATAGCCACCTTTCAGCTGCCATTTTTTTTGTTTACACTTTTATTTCAACACGTTAGCTCTTCTCTTTCTCCACTGTTTTTTTTGACCTCTTTTTTGGTCCTTCTTCTTCCTTTCGACATTTTTCGTTTTTAAAATTCCATTTTGGTACCATCAAATTGTGAATCTGTCAGCTGTACAGTATATTGGTCAGAGCTAGCTGTAGAGTATGTTTTATAGTTATTTATCCTTTGACAAACTAGACAGCTGTGTATAACACTTGCACACAAGTGTGTTTTGCTATGGTGTGTGTGATATCAAATTTGAGAAATAAGTTTCAATGTGACAAGATACAAGTGTGAAGTTGCACCCTATTTTGTTAAGTTAAAACTGACTATATGAATGCTATGTGTATTTGTGATATTGACCATTATATATATATAAAATTTAACATCCAAATTGTAAATGGACATCACAAATTTTATGTACTCACTCCCATGCAAATTTTGTGTTGCTTGAAACTTAAACTAAAAATTGACTTAATTATTGCTTATATTGATGATTAATTTGCTTGGAACCCTCTACTAAAGGTAATTAATTTCATATCTTCAGTATTTATCCTAAAATTTCATATGTAAGTGAACATAGAAATTATTGATATAACAAATTATAAATTTAGGTGATCCAGTGGTAGGTTTTCTTAGTTTATATTAATTAAAAGATTGTGAAGTTTATACCCGCGTATCTAAATTTATTAAACAAAGAATTAAAATCTGAATGTAAAAATTAAAACCTAAATTTAAAAGTGAAAAGAGGGGTTTCCCTCATTACCCAAACCCAAAAGAACAAATAGTGTAAACATTAATAAGCGGAAATTAGAGAGGAAGAAGTACGAATAATAATGGAAAATTTTTAGAGAGTCGTGAGATGGAGGTAATGAAATCACATCCCATCGAGAGATGAGAAAGATTTGCTTTACTTTGGAGGAATCTGAGTGAGCTTGACGCTGTGGGGTTCTTGCTCATCAGGGAAAACAACTTCGTTCATCATTTTCCTATTTAAGTCCTTTCATTCTTTGGCAATTGGCACACATTTCTTCATACTTGTGAATTGTGATCAAATCTCCCTCTCTCTTATAATTATGTGAGAATTCTTTGTGAAAACTGTGTCAATTACTGCTACATTAATTGATGATGTGTTTGATGTGAAGAAAAGTGGAAGTACACATTAAGTTAATGCAAAATAAATAAATAAATAATTACAACCTCCTATGGCCTAGTGACATGTTCTTAGGGCATCAAATTCTATTTTATTAAAATTTATACTGTTAAACTATATAACTTTAACATTCAATTTAACTTAAAAATTGAGTATTGTTAATACCATCAAAGCTAGCCGATAAAAAATAGTCTAATAATAATATTTAAGATTTAAAGTTATGATACTTTAATATGCCTTCTCATATACAATATGAAAAGGTAATGCCTCCTTACGTGTAACGTGGACAGATGATAACCAACTTTAGTATTCAAGATTTGAGGTTTTGATATGTTAACACACATTCTTACTTGCAATATTGATGGGTAATGAGCCCTTACATGCAACGTAGGTAAGTGACAAATATCAGATTCATGCTAAACGTCCCTTACCGTATATAACATATTTAAAATTTGAGATTATAATACGTTAACATGCCCCTCACATGCAATGTGAATCGCTAATATCCCCTTATATGTAACGTGGAGATGTGACAGATATTAGACACATGAAATGTTATGATACATTGACACATCTTAACACATCTTCTCATATGCAACGTGATACATTAACATACCCCCTCAAGTATAACGTGAATAAATAATGCCGCTTTACGTGCAATGTGGACATGTGATAGATATTAGGCTCATGGTAGGTTATGATACTTTAACACGTTTCCTTACATTCAACGTGGAGATGTGACATATATTAGACATCGACAGTCATGAGACACATGGTCCTCTATTATATAACTTGTATAATGAGAAGAATTTTAGATAAATGAGAGAGAGAGAGTTAGTCCCTTATTATATAACGAGAAGAATTTCAGATAAATGGAAAGTCCTCTACTATATAAATTTTATAACTAGAAAAATTTCAAATAAATGGGAAAGAGAGGGTTAATCCCCTACTGTCTCTAGTGTATAATTTATATAACAATAAGAACTCCTTACTGTCTCTACTGTATAACTTATAATGAGAAGAATTTTAGATAAATTAGGGAGAGGGATAGTCCTCTACTGTCTATAGTGTATAACTTGTATAACGAGAAGAACTCTCTTATCATTTCTACTGTATAATTTGTATAACAAGAAAAATTTTAGATAAATGGAAGAGAGAGAGAGAGAGTTAGTCCCCTACTATATAACTTATGTAACGAGAAGAATTTTAGATAAATGAGAGAAAGAGAGTTTAAACTAAAACCCTTTAGGTTTTGATATTATGTTAGTTACCATTAAATCTAAATGTTTAAATTGATAAAAAAAATGTCTAACTAAAGTATTTAAGATTTGAAGTTATAATGTGTTAACAAATATAATCTCAATTAGATATATTAGATCAACATATATATATTTTATGTTCAATTCCAATTAAAATTTTAATTCAATTACAAAAAGGGATTATATCCTATAAATCTTGGACTTACGAAGTAACATTATACAAAACGTATATACATGCAATTTTTTAATGGACGTACCTGTAACAAGTACACTCCTCTCATTATATATGTAGCATGCCTAGCGTAGCAAAGCCTAAAATGAATCAATTCGTGAGAAAGTGACCGTGATGATCACATGCATGACGATGGTGTTGGTGATGATGATGCCATCGGCTGCCATGCGAATGCAAAGTTGCTCATAATGATCATTCATGATTCTGTCTACAGACGCGTTGGAATTGACCCTTTAAATTTCTTCCCTTCTCCCCATACATGTCTCTTTTGCCTTTGTATGTATGTGTGTTGTGTGACGCCATTTTTTAACTCCTCTCAATTAAGAAAATGTCTTGTAAGCTTGTCAATCGAGTGATATATATGTAACTGATCATTGTCATCATATCTTCATCTGTATCTTTTTCTCTCTCGGTTACAAATGGAAAGGAAGTTCAAATGGGACAGTGCACGTGTCAATAGTGCATTGGTTGAAGGATGACACAGTACAGAACTTCTAGTGAATTCTCCTAGTTGACTAATATTTATTCTATTGAACCTATCAAAGCCTTGTTTGCTCAGTTGCATGGCTTTATGCATGGGGTTCTTGGGAGAACTACTCTTCAATTAATGGTAAATTTTGAAATGAGCCTCAAACCACCTATTTGTCAAAGACAACTGTTTTTAATTGTTTTCAAATGGGAAAATTTTGACGTATGCCCTACCACATGCATATGCTAACATGGAATTGTATCAATACAACTTTATATACAAATGAAACTGCCCTTTATTTAAAATATGAGAGTATTTGGGTTTTTTTTAATTAAAAATTATATTAATTAAAATTGTGATTTAAATTGATAATTTCAACACTTGTTAGTACATTTTCTTACAATTTGAGGGTAAAGACTAGGGCGCATCACATCAAGGTTATTTAAGGCTTTAAGGGGAAACTTAAATTAGGCCTTTTGTACTTAATAAAGAAAATAATTTTTGTTTTCATAATAAACAAGTACTCAAATTTTATATTTTAAAATTTTCAACAAAGTTTTGTTAATATAATATACTATAGTCAAAATTTTTAATATGACTTACTAATTTTACTGAATATATCCATTACAAAAATTAATTGTGAACAAACAACAATAAACATCTTCTTTTTCTTTTTTCATGCTTGAACTTATGCAATAACTCTTATTTGATGGTATTTGATAAAAAACAAAGATTTTTTTTTTAAAATTTTTTTTTTTGAGAGTTGATAAGAAATAGAAAAATAATCGTAGAGTTTTGAGAGCTAATAAAATGTTTTATTTAACTATTTTTTAAATTAAAATTCTCTAATTTAGTTAATGTCGGATTACAATCTTATGAGAATTAAATAAAAAGGCCATTCAATTGTGTTAGCCCTAAGGTTTTAATGCTTGATTTTAGTATTTACAAACATCGATGAAGTTCTAATATTGTTCGATTTGTTTTTAATTTAAGTAAAGTTTCAATATTTATGAAGATGGGCTTGATATCATGCAAGGTTTTATTTTTTGAAGAACTTAAGTGAAGCGCATAAAGAATTGTAGAAGCAAAGGTGAACAAGTTGTGCAATCAATTAGAGAAGGATTTTAGACTACAATTTTTATTTTGCGTGCATGTGATGTACTATTGCTTAGATTTGTTCAAGAGTTTTGGTGAATTTAGACCCTTGAACATAATTGGATATCTTTGATTGGTCAGAAGTTCATTAGGCTCATAAAGCTTGTTGAAATTTGCCTAAATATACAATCTATAGGAGTGGCTGATGTACTTGAGCCTGTCTTGAAGCCACTCTAAATCCGATGAAATGGCTCTTTGGTAGCATTCCAATAGCCCGTCGAGTCATTAGTCAAAATTTGAAATTTCATGTACTTAATAATTAGTTTCTTCCAGCAATAACTATATCAGCCCCTCTTCTAACAGTGGAACAACTGCATTCCTAAATGGTAACAACGACTCTTTTCTTTGATTCACTACATATTTAAGTTTTAAACTCATAGAAATAATGTTGATATATTTTCATATCCATGACCTGTTGTTTTCTTAACATTCTTTCTTGAGTTTTCATCAACAACTCTTAGCTTGAACCTAAACCTTCAAATTTCTTGAACTCAGTTTGAGGTTCATTGTTATATTTTACTATTTGAGAGAGAAGTTTCCTTGTTTTTAGTCTAATACATTTTTTTTTTAGTGTGGAAAACACTTATTTCTTGTGAAAAATAATTGTAAAGGTTGAAATGCTAAGAGTGGGGAATCACTTGGTAGAGATTGGTGTGTTGTATCACCAATATTGTGTTACATATGTGAGGTGAGGACCTTGAATAGTGGAGAATCCCCAATTTTGGTGAGCTTGGGGATAAAGCCGATTGACTAAAGAACCACGTAAAAATCTGTGTCTGCGTGTGTTTAGCTTTGGAATTTTTGAAAATTTCGGGAACATAAAAGGCAAAACTAGTGAGCAAAACCGACCTCTTCATTAAAAATGTCACCGTTTTTGTGCTTTACTCTTGTCCTGGTTAAACACGACTATTGAATTTGTGGGCGTTTGATATGGCTTTTGAAGATACAACACATTTTAAAACCTCTTTTCGATTTTTGAAATTAGATATTTTTTGTAATATATTATAACTGAAAATAAATATGATATTACCATAATAATTTATTAATTCTCAGTAATAAATGATGCAATTAAAAAAATATAAATTATTAAAATATTTAGAAGTTTTTTTTTTTTTATTGGTTTTCAATTGCTTTCGCTAAATCATATGTATATGTAGTTAAAATGTCACAAGGACAAAATTATCAAACAACTAATTTTCAGATGCTACATGATGATAAAAACAAATAAGTTATCCCTTGTTTTAAGACATTTTTAATTTTTTTTTTTTTTTTAAAAAAAAAACAAGCAAGCAAATAAACAAACAAAGATGTCAAGACTTATTAATTAAGTCTTTAGTGAATTTAACTTAAATAAGTGCTAAATAGACTTAAGATATTAGTTCAAAAAAAAAAAAAAGAAATAGACTTAAGATATAAAAACAAACAGCCCCTCAGTCTAGGCAATGGTCTCAACTGCTTAGGCCACTGTTGATGACAAATATAGGAATTCAAAGGCATATTGAAGTCAAATTTTAAGGTAATTTAACCTAAACATTTTACTTCTATCTAAATTTATTTATACTGATATAAATATAGTAGGACACAATAAAAAATATTCAAATTAATTTTCTGAACAACAGGATATATTATTTTCCCAAACAATTGCAAACACAAGCTCCTAAAGTTCTCTTATCTTGCTTGTTCCAATTTATGAAGGAAGACATGCAATTTCACTACTATAAGATGGACTTCAGCTAGTCTTTCTTATGCGCTACAAGCACCCGACCGACTTGTGACAGTTGTGTGATGGTAAAAAGTTTTACAATACTGTTATAGATCACATCTTTCGTGAAAGAATAATATTACAAGGGACCCATATATATAGAAACTTACCTGCCTACTTCTGACTCCTGAAGAAGAATCCGATGCCTTTGAAGAAGACTGAACAGTTCAAAAGAAACCCACCTGGCCAATGACCAGAACCATTGTACAATAGAAGGACAATCAGCCTCATAAAATCAATGAGCTTCGGCATCTGTCACGGTACAATAATTTTTTATATGTCCCCCGCTTTTGTTTTTTGCCACTTCTATTCAATATTTCTAGCATATAAGTTATATACTTATATGTCTAACATCAAATAAAATTTTCGAATTAAACTTATGATTCTACAGTAGTGTGTATATATATACGCACGATATAATTCATTCAACAATATAATTTTTTTTTTTTTTTCAGATACCTTATAATTACAATTACAACTATCAAGATCCACTGAAATAAAACTCTAAGGTACAATCAAGATTTCTACCCTTAAAAGGCAGGAGAGGTTACCAACATAAAAGTTAAAAAATTGACCACACATTTCTAGGTCTTGTTAATCCAATCTATCACTTGAAATAGTTTGACAGATGAGAATGACTTTACCACTTAACCATCCTGTTTTTCTTGGTGTATAACTATCTTTAATCTAACGGTAGGAAGAGTAAAGAAAGTTTAAAATGAATATCAACCTTGAATTTAAGAATGGATGCAGATTTGACGCTAACATCAATGTTTTTAAATAAAATAATAATAATAATTTAAGTTTATATAGCCAAACTTGAATTTTAAAACTGTAATTTATGCTCTTTACTTTCCAAAGACATGATCTATAAGGCCCAATTTTAAACTTTCTTTTGCTGGAAGGTTTATGGGCCTAGCTAGTCAAGCACCCTCTTTGGACAGCCAGAGGTGTACATGTGCATATAAGTGCAATGTAGCGTAGGTTTGACCCAAGTAAGGTCAGTTGGATTAGGTTCCAGTTCACTAAACGATGACGTAAAGTGTACTTAAACATCACTTTAGGTGTATTTAGAGAGAAACTAAGCTTTTGACGGCCCACATCCAAGTTTGGTATGTGAGATATGTACATGTACATCCATCAATGTGGTCAAATTGTGTCGAGCATAAATAATACAAACATAATCGTTTAAAAAAAAAAAAAAAATTGTATGTATAGGCAGTACAAACGTAAATGCAGATCCTATGAATCTATTTAATCATATGAATTTATTTGATCAATGTACTTACATTAAACAAAAATTTTCCTACAAAAACATTTAATCCTTCAAGGTGAACCGAAAATGTACAATCATATTCGTAGTGATCATAACAAAAAAGGGGCTTCCAACAAGCATCCCCATAACAGTACCACCACTACAAAACATCCAAAATTCCATTATATAATATTAACTTTCAATTGATTTGGTAACAAAAGTTACTGACTAGTAATATTTTAGATTCAGAGCTGTGCCAATCACAAATAGTATAAATCGATATTGACATACTTTATATAACAGATTACAAAGGTTACAAAAATTACATTGTATATTATTAACGTTCAACCTGATTTGATAACAAAAGTTACTACCCAGTAATATTCCTGTTCTAATGTTAACGTCTGAATTTAGAAGTGAATTCAGACTGACAACAAAAGAAAAAAAAAACTGCCTAAAACCACATAATCTACATAGTCAATATGAGCACCTTCTAGTTCTACACTTTATGTATATTATACATCTTCAGGGACGAGCTTCTCTTCTTGGCGCCATAGCAAAAATGACCTCAAGATCGGGCGGCTGAAAATAGCCGTTCTTCGGCGGGGTCCGCTGCTTTGCATAAGCCGGTTTCTTCTTAGGCGCCGGTGGACATGGCAACGTCTCCGGAATCCTACAGCCGCCGCGCCTTGGCGTCCTGCAACCCTCCTCCGCTGTCTCCATACGAGAAAATAAAAAGGTCACCACCAAGTGAATAAAACTGTATCAGGAGTGACTGAAACGACACCAACAACAACAGTTTGATGGGTTTGTAACGTGGAAAGTGTGATGTTTATCTGTGCGCTTGAGAATTTTGGACAGGTGTGTGGAGGTTGTTGTACGTTTCATAGTTTTATATATATATATATTAAATGAATTGGACTGGCTTCTTCGGGAAGGTGCTACCATATGTGCGACTTATCCAAACGTGTGGTGGAAGCAACTAGAGCTTTTTTTTTTAACTTGGATTACACGTGGTTATATCATATGGGTTTGTGCGTTTTCTTTTGAAATTTGGAGGGAAATTGAATGATAGGTTAACCTTGTTTTGGTATTACTTTGACTTGGCGATGCCATATATTCGTCTATATAAAAGAGAAACAAGTGGAACAAATTTTGACTGGATGTTTTTATTTATTTTTTATTTTTTTTATATATTTACATGTTATTAAATTTAAAAAAAATAGATTAAATAAAAAATGAATTTCGAGTTCATAATTTAAAGTAAAAAGGGAGGGATAACTATAGGTAAGAATAACTCCAATAGCCCTAACCCATTATGTCCAATTCAATTCGTTTATGTCTAGTAATAGATAACAAAATAAAATAGATGGATTTATATAGTGTATGATATGATTTTTATATTTGATAATATTAATCTTCATATATTTTGTAATTAATCTTTCAATTATATTATACAAATTTGATAAGAATATTATAGTTCATAATATAAATATTATGTATTTGTATAGTGCAAATTCAATATACACTCTTTATGACGTCCATGTAATTTATAATTGATTATCATAATATATAAATTGTGGTAATAATTATTTTTTAAAGTTGAAATTAAAAAAATAACTCTTTATTCATATTTCATATTTTTATTAAGTATTTTTTTTTTTTTACAAAAATAGTTATTTTTGTAAGATCTTAAAAAAATATATTAGAATTTAATTTAGATCTAAAAAATGATTATTTATATTAAAAAAACCTTATATATATCTGATTCCATTTTATTGTTCCAATATTTTTATTTTTGGGTCTTTAGTAGCTAGCGCTAGCAACCCCCATGCCTCTCTGAGGCATGGGTTTGACACCCCTCACGTAATATCCAAATTATATAATATAATAATAATAATAATAGTTCTCTCATCACTTATTCAGGTTGATCTTCTATTCTCATATGAGTTTTTTTTTCATCTTTGTGTAGACGGATTCCTCCTAAGTAAGAGCAGTCCCTCAAATCGTATTACCAGTGTCTCATTTCGTTTGGTCTTAAAAATTTATTGGATCCATCTTAATTACCTTTTTTGTACTAAAAAAATAATATATGTTTATATATATATATTCTCATCATCGGGGGTGACACTAGTATTCGGAAATTTAAGGAGGCATTTGTCTAGCCAAGCGAGTGGGCTGGGCGTGGGAAAGAGTGGGGGGTTTAATCAAGACTCAAGACCACAGGTTCTGCATACATTTTGAGGCAGCCATGCATGTTCATAGTTGATGGTGGGCCCCAGAATTTGGAGAGTGACGTGTGCGCTTGAAGTGGCGGAGAGTGTGGCACGTGTAAAGTTACTTTTTTCATTACGTTGTTTTCGTACGGGATGTCACCGTCCCACGTGCCTGATGCGGAAATGTTTGGATTGGGACACTCGAAATGAGAGAGAGAGAGACAAGGATGAAAAATTGCAATTTCAAATAAAATAAAATAATTTACGCAATTTTTTTTTTTAATGTAAAATGTTACGTGAGATACCTATTAAAATCTACTGATAAAATTTAATTAGTGATCGATCTGAAAATCTACCCTAATAATTAAAAGAGAATTATCCATAAATAAACCAAAAAATTGTGTATGTTTTTATGGACTCATGAACTTGAACACATCACCTCGTTACCAAAAATTAGGTAAATGGGGCGGATTGGTACCTCTGCACCAATCCTCAAAGCGAAAAACATTATGCAGTCTATTCATTGGAAACAAGACGAGATGGAATTACAATTTCAAATATTAGTGAGACTGTGACACTTTAACTCATTTTAACACATCCGTCATCCACCAAGTAATTATTAACCATCCCTCCAAAACTATATTATGATTTGAGTCCCATCAGCACTTAATTATTAACATATAACAATTTTTTTTTTTTTAAATATATAACAAACCATATTAGTAGGATATTATAATAATAGAATTTCAGACATTTAATATAATTTTATTAAATTTGACACTTACTATTTAGACCACAACATTTCAAATTTTGTCTATCCATTGAAATAGTATAAATAGCATTAGTCTACCGTGTCTTGATGGTAAATACACGTTTGATTTAATAATGTGTCGAGTTTAAGTCTTTACACTATAAGTAATATCTAAAAAGAATCACACTAGGTTTTTCAAATATTTTATTTAAATTTATATTTAATTTGTTTATAACATATTCGTTGTTAACATTATATAAATGATGTGATGGTATGATAATTAATTTAGTATTTATAACTTACTCGGGAGATCATTTAGACTTAATTTAGAAAAAATTATTTGGGATATTTATCACATGTCCAGTCTCATGCAGATGGTTACAAGTGGGTCGGGTAACTGGGACTAGATAAACAGGTTTGGGAGTCACCAGCCCAGTTCAGTCCACTTTCAACACCCAACAAGATTCCAACCACACACCATCATCTTTAATGAAACAAAAATGGACCGGTCTAGGTCCCCATACCAGGTCGGGTCGGATCAACTTCTCTGGTTGATTACCAGAGTTGTACCAGGGCGACAGTCACTTGTGGAACCCCAGAAACCCTTGTCTTCGTCTGCAAAAAAATGCCATTCACGTCGAAAATCGATAGACAAACCGATTACAGTCTCTACCCATCTTCAACTCCTATCGTCATCGACAATGGCGCCTCCTATTTCCGCATCGGGTAAATAAATTTCTCTACAAAACCCTAATTTCACGCCCACTTACAATTTTCTATATCGCTCTTGTTTTTTGTTTTGAGTAGGTGGGCAGGAGAGTCCGACCCGCGTGTTGTTTTCCGTAACATTGTTCAGAGACCTCGACACAAGACCACTGGTGGGCTTCTCTTTCAATTACCCTTTTGTTTCTCTGAAAAATTTCGATTTTCAGTGATGGTTTTTTTTTTTGCAGGTGAAACTGTGACTATAGTTGGTTTTCTCTGTAAAGTTTTGATTTTTAGTGATGGGTTTTTTGTTGTAGGTGAAACTGTGAGCATAGTTGGTGATCATGATGCGGCATTATTGAAGTACTTTGATTGCACGCGGTCAGGGCCCCGTTCGGCTTTTGATAGTAATGTTGTTTATCAGTTTGAGATTATGGAATATGTATGTCACCTTGCTTCTTTGTAGCTTAATTGTTTGGTAAATGGTGATTGTGAAATGTGATGTTAGGTGAAATAATTTTGAGCAATTGTAGCTGAATTTCATGTGGGTTATTATGTGTCATGTAGATCCTTGACTTTGGATTTGATCGCCTTGGCGCAAATGGGTCAGAGGTAACAACATTACTAATTGACTGTTGCTTTTCATTTTTTTTATAGCTGGAAAGGGGTGTGTGTGTGTGTGTGTTTGTGTTTATGCTTTCACTGTAAAGGGTTCTAGTTTTGAAGGTTGTTCCTTTACCTGCTGTATTGGATATTAATTGTTCTTAACTCTGATGGTTGTTTCAAATTAAACCTGTTAATGACGTGATTTATGTCTACTTAAGTTATGCTTAGATAAGTTTTTGATTTTGGCTACCTAATGACTTTTTTTTTTTTCGAATGAGCTACCTGATGACTTTTGAAAAGCATGTTTTGTGTGGTTATACTCATGTTTAGTACTGCTGTGAACTAGATTGACTATCTGTTTGTCTTTGGTTGATAGTGTTTCATTTTCATTATGGCATCTAGAGATCACGATCACATGGATTGGATATGACTTTATGGAATAGCAACAACATGCAATATATGATCTAGTAATAGTATTGTTGTTTTCAGTGCAATGTGTGATATATGACTGTGTATTCTTGTTTTGTTTGCGGTCTTGTTGATGACACAGTTATGGTATACTAATTAGTTTTGCATACTTAAAATTTCAACATGAATTATTTGTTCACTTGATCTTTTCTTGATTTGATGTTCGTTTGAGGGCAGAACAGATTGATCATCCTGTCCTGATCACAGAATGTGTATGCAACCCGGTTCATTCTCGTAGCAAAATGGCAGAACTTCTTTTCGAGACCTATGGAGTTCCTGCTGTAGGTAAAGCATTAGTTGTTAATGATGCTACAAGTTTTCCATGTCCTTCATAATCAGGTTCAAACTTTTTCTGGCATATGCATTGGTGCTTGCAGCACCAATGAGCCATAAGGCGTAGGATAATGATTGCCCTGGTCAAGATAAATGCTCTCATCTCAGTTTATGTTACTCCTTCAAGCTTCAATATTGTGCTCCTTGGTCCTATAAGTTATCTGCTCCCTTCAAATCTGTGCTGCTGTTCAAACTAATGTCTTTTTCTTCACATGATTACAGCTTTTGGTGTTGATGCTGCTTTCAGTTATAAGTATAATCAGCAACATGGGGTTTGTGACAAAGATGGTCTTGCTCTCTGTCCAGGGTTTTCCACAACCCATGTTATTCCGGTATGTCTTATAGCCTCAATTTTGTATGGATGAATTTGTTTGCATTGTAGACTTTGTCTGGTTAAATTCTGCTTTGGAGCCCGTGTAATTGCTTGACACGATATAAAAGATATCTGAGTTGGCTAGTGCTTGGCTTTTGTCTATTAACTCTTACTTCGGCACATCATCAATATTATTATAATAATTATTAGGACTTTGTAATTCCCCAGTTGTCAAATCTTTTCAGAGGTCTAATAAATATGGCTAGCAATATTGATTATAAAAAATATAGCAAACAAAGGGATCCATCTTTTTAGTTGATGTGCTAATATGCATGTGTACTTCAATATGAATATGTATTAATCCAATGAACCATGTTAATGGAATTTTTATTTGCCACTAGACCTTTTTTTTAATGATGTGTCTGTCAATACAGATAGCTGTGCCATCCTGACACATCTTCTCTAACAGATTGCTTATTTCTCTCATATTAATGCTTGTTGGAACGACTTTTATGTGCTGTTTTGTGGGTCCAATATTGGATTGCCCTTTGTTTCTGCAAAATAGATAGGAATATCTAATAGGTGAAATTCTGTGAAGAATCAAATGTCAATTGTCATATTTTGATAATGATCATGCTTGTTTGATTTCCAGTTTGTTGACGGAGAGCCTGTTTACAAAGGTTCATGCAGAACTAATATTGGTGGATACCACATCACTGATTATTTGAAACAACTACTTTCCCTTAAGTACCCTCATCACATGTGAGTATAAACTCAGCCGGTCTTTGCATAAGGCTATTAAATATTTGTGTAAATGCTGATCATGTCTTTGAAATGGCTTATATTCAGGGCTAGGCTAACTTGGGAGAAGGTGGAAGACCTGAAAATGGAGCACTGTTATATTGCACCAGATTATTTTTCAGAAGCTCGAATATTTCAGGTGATGACCTTGGTCGTTTTTTCCCATTTTCCTCTTCAATCTTTGACATGGCAACTGATGCAGCTATCGTGACAGAAAGGAACCAAGGAAGCTGAAGATAAAACTAGGCGTTGGCAGCTCCCGTGGGTTCCACCGCCGATAGAGGAACCTCCTTCAGAAGAAGAGATTGCAAGAAAGGCTGCCATTAAGGAGAGACAAGGTCAAAGATTGCGAGAGATGGCTGAGGCAAAGCGGTCTTCTAGGATAAATGAATTGGAAAATCAATTGCATGGCTTGGAATTTCTTCTGCAGCAACTTGAACAAGTAGAGGAGAATAACATTTCATCTTTCCTGGCCGACACTGGGTATGTCTCTAAGCAGGAAATAGAAGCCTCTGTCTCGAAGGTAACACAATCTTTACGAAAAGCTAAAGGAGAACCAAAAGGCGAACAGGAAATTGAAGAGAAGACAGACTCTTCTATGAGTGAAAAGTACCCTCTTATTCATATCCCGGACAACATGCTATCTGCTGAGCAGGTATGCTTTAATCTGCACTGCTGATTATATGCATCAATTTTTGAGTTTACTGGTGCGTTTTCTTATAAAAGATTACATACTTTCAGCATGCAAATATTTTTGTTGAAACTGATTCCCCCCCTCTTCCCCCTGCACTCCTACTGTGCACACGCACGTGCACACAATCAACAAATAATAATGAAAAGATTGAGGAACGATAAAGCCCTTGGCCTTGGTAATAAATATTTTCCGGACACAGTGTTGAAGAGTGCTGCATGGCATAATTATGCCTTTGTGTGAAAAGTGATACACAAAGATAGAGCTATGTTGCAACACTTTATGGAATTCACATCACTGATATAACCACTTTTGCCTAATGTCGTTTAACAGCTTAAGGAGAAGAAGCGGCAGATCTTTCTTAAAACCACAACTGAGGGCCGGCAGCGTGCTAAACAAAAACGTGTTGAGGAAGGATTGGAACGAGAAAGAAAAAATCAGCAAGATGAAGAAAGACGTTTGTATGTGCTAAGCTCATTCTCCTAAATTGTTAAATTGTTAAAATTATAACTCACTGTTTTTCACTTCCTTTATAACGTAGAGAGAACCCAGAACTTTATTTGGAGGATATGCGGGCTAAATACAAAGAGCTTTTTGAAAAAGTTGAACAGCGAAAACGACTTAAGACAAATGGGGGCCACACAAATGGAAATAATACATCTGGAGGAGTTGGCCGTGGTGAGAGACTTAATGCTGCCCAGAGAGAAAGGATGCGCCTCTTGACAACTGCAGCCTTCGATCGAGGGAAGGGTGAGGACACTTTCGGTGCCAAAGACGAAGATTGGCAACTTTACAAACTGATGAGCAAAGATAACGATGACGATGATGACGAACTAGATGCAGATGAAGCAGAGCTGTCCCGCATCTCTTCAAGGCTCCAGGCCAGTTTATTTATCTTGTTATATATTATTCTCTAACTCCAAAACTTTCAGTACCCTTAATCTCTTTGGTCCAAATGACTCAAAAACTTGATGTGGAATGTTCATTAATACATGAATCTTCTCTATGGCAGGAGGTAGACCCGACATTTATTCCCAAACAAGAGGTAGTACCCTCACAATCTGCTCCGGAGCCACCAAAGTATCGTCCTCTCACCCAGGAAGATTTCCAGGTTGTCCTTGGAGTTGAAAGGTTTCGATGCCCAGAAATTTTATTCAGTCCCAACTGGATTGGGATTGACCAGGTGGGGTTAGACGAGATGACTGGTGTATCTATAAGAAGATTGCCATCTAATGATCTAGAATTAGAGGAGAGACTGACCAGCTCGATTCTCATGACCGGCGGGTGTTGTCTTTTCCCTGGTATGAGCGAGCGCTTAGAAGCTGGAATCCGGATGATTCGACCTTGTGGTGCACCCATAAAGGTGGTCAGAGCTTTAGATCCAGTTCTTGATGCATGGCGTGGAGCGGCTTTGTATGCTGCTGATATGCTGTTTCCAGAGCAAACCTTCAGTAAACTGGATTATTATGAGAAGGGTGAGGACTGGCTTCGTCAGTATCAGTTCCGATACACATTATAGTTGGTTGAGATCACACTACATTGTAAATTTAACTTTGACATTAGACAGCAATTTGTATGTGAAAAACAATTACATTGTAGACAACAACTCAAAGAGACTCATGTTTCTGACAGAATGGTTTCTCCAGAGTTTTATACTTCTCTTTCAAAGCTCTAACGAAAGTATGTTTCATTTTGTATCTTGCTCTTTGTTTACTGTCCACGATTTTGCTTGCATGGATTAAATTTTTGTTCATGATTTTTAGCAAGATGTGATAGATGAACAATGCAAATTACAACTTTTTGAATGATAAATGAGTTTCTATGAGGCTCTTAGATGAGTAAACACTGAGAAAAGTTACATAGTTAAGTTTGAATAGCAAAGGAATGTTTTTCATGTATGGATTCACATAATACATCAAATACTCCCTTTTGAAAGGATTTTTTACAATTTCAAAAGATGACTTTTTTTTTTTATCTCATATAACAAGTAATTCCTGTAGTGCAAATCATATTATTCGGTCATATTTATAGATTTTGATGATTTTTTTGGATGCTCATGCTATGTAGACTGAAATATACTTTGGGAGAAATTTTGAAAATTTTCGTAACACGGCATGGGAAAATATTTTGGATATTAGGAAACAAAATTCATTGGGTTTCCTTGGAACATAAACCAACTATATATGAGTAACGATGGACAACTCAAAAAGGAAGTTCAAAAGGCAAAGTTAATTGTTATATGATTTAAATGATAATAATAAATCACATCATTTGAGTTAATTTTTTAATTATATAACATTATTCACCATAGGAAAATTTGTACTTTAAAATTTATATTAATTAAAAGAAAAATGTTAAATCAAGAATCTTTAACAAGATTTGCAATTTTTCATGAACTTTCCCTTTATATTTCTGATTAGGGTTTTGAGCTTATTATACGAAATTAGTATATATATATAGAGTTTTCTCCTCTTATTATAAGAATAAATAGTTGTCGATGTTATGAGACTGGTATATATAATAATTAAGCTTACTATATCCTAACAGATCCTAGACCAACCTAATAATAATAATAACAATAATAATAATAAATCTCTAGTGAGGATCCCTCACTTTAATTAAAGTGAAGGACACAATTTTAGCCATTGGATTGAGTAGATATATCCATTATTATGTTTTTCACTATCTACTCATCTTAGAGTCAAGAGGGTATCCTTTATGTAAGTTAAAATGAGGGATCTCTCGCTAGAGAATATATATATATATATATATATATATATATATATATGTGTGTGTGTGTGTGTGTGTGTGTGTGTATAAAGCTTTTAGAATTAAGTATACTTGATTTTAAAAAATAACGATCAATCAATCAAATTTATCTGTTGCATTATCTCTCTATTAAAATAAATTCTCTCTCATATTTAATTCAAATATAATGAATAAATTTGTTTACTTAATTTTTACATTTTAAAATAAGGTATTTCTTTTTATAAAAGTATTATATATATATATATTTGTCCTTTCCATGAGTAATCCGGAAAGGAAGACCCAACTCAATGCACTCTTGGCTATAAGCTGTTTTTTTCTACTAAATAAGTTGCTATATTATAATAACGATGTACATAGTCGTATGAAAAAACAACGGCTATTTTACATCCAGGAACTACTCAATTTAGCTGTGACAGCTCTGGTATTGGTTTTGTATAAACTTTGATCGGTGAAATCGACCGTTGGAAGACAACACATATTTTCAAACGTATAAAATAAAAACCACACGCTCCAATTATACCCTACCTTTCACACAACTTAAAAATTCGACCGTTGCAATTCTATTGTCTCTCTAAGGCCCTCTTGTCTTCCACATAGAGGGTCTTTTTCTCTTCTTCCCATCTGATTTTTCCCGAGAAACAAACACACCCCAGAAGATGGATTCCCCTCAAACAAGAAAAACCGGGTTGAATCTCCCGTCTGGAATGAATGAGACCTCTTTAAGACTAGAGACGTTTCCGGGCTCTTTTCGTGCTATATCGAGCTTGTCTTCACCGTCTTCCAAGTCTTCAGCGTGCAGTGACAGATTCATACCCTGTAGATCTTCTTCGAGACTGCACACTTTCGAGCTGATTGAGAAGAAGGGGTCTCCTGCTAAAGAAGGAGGGAATGAGGCTTATAGTAGGCTGTTGAAATCTGAGCTTTTTGGTGCTGATTATGGTTCCTTTTCTTCTCCTGCAGGTCAGGGTTCTCCTATGAGTCCTAACAAGAACATTTTGAGGTTCAAGACTGAGCATTCCCCGGGGCCTAATTCCCCCTATTCGCCTTCTATCTTGGGACATGATAATGGCTTCCCTAGTGAATCCTCTACGCCGCCTAAGATGCAACGAAAAGTGCCTAAAACCCCACATAAGGTGTGTTTGGCCTCTTGTTTTACATTATCTTTGACCTCAACTTTTGTTTTTTGCTTTTGCTTGGATGCTTTGTTTGATAAGTAGGATATGTGTCTATTTTTTTTTTTTTTGAAATATAAGTAGGATATGTGTTAGTAAGGAAAAAGTAGGATATGTTTGATAATTTAAGGTTTTGAGATGGTTTCAGGTCTTGGATGCTCCATCACTTCAAGACGATTTCTATTTGAATCTGGTGGATTGGTCCTCCCAGAATGTTCTTGCAGTTGGGTTGGGCACTTGTGTATATTTGTGGACTGCATCAAATAGCAAAGTGAGTTTGATATTACCTGTTCTAGAACTACGTTTTTTTATTGAGAGGAGGCAAATGAGCTTTTTAGAGCTAATGTTTTACATATCTTGTTTTCAGGTGACAAAATTGTGTGACTTGGGACCTAGTGATAGTGTCTGCTCTGTCCAATGGACTCGCGAGGGTTCATATATATCAGTTGGTACAAATCTTGGTCAAGTTCAGGTACACATATTTTTTCCCTCCTACTTAGCAATTAGTTATATAATATTTGTTTAATTTTAGTGGTTGTTTACTCATCTCTCTTATGGGTGGTGTTACAGGTATGGGATGGGACGCAATGCAAAAGAGTAAGGACTTTTGGGGGACATCAAACAAGAACAGGCGTCCTGGCATGGAATTCGCGCATACTTTCATCAGGAAGTAGGGACCGGAACATACTTCAACATGATCTTCGTGTTTCAAGTGATTTCATAGGCAAGCTAGTTGGACACAAATCTGAGGTATATAACTTGCACAACTTCATCATTTCTTTGTTGGGGTACACGATATTATTTATCAACGGATTAACTAAAATCTAGTTTATTGTTATTAATTTAATCATGTTTAAATTTTAGAAATAAAATGATATATGGATAAATATCTAGATATTTTTAAAAGAATTCAAGAAAATAGTGTATCAAAAGGTAAATGTGTCCGAGGATGCAAATGAAAATTTACATACCATGGCCAACAAAAATAATGAAGTCAAATGTTAGGTGGGTTTCTTTTTTTAATAAAAAATATATATTATATAATTATTTATTATTATTATTATTATTTAAAAAAAAAAAAGCACCTACCATTTGATTTCATTGTTTTTATCAACCACATTGTATGTAAAATTTCATTTTGTACCGAATGACATTTTTCTTTTTATATTTTATTTTTTTAAGTTCTTTTAAAAATATCCACAAAGAGGATATTTATCTAATATATCTTTTTATTTTTAAAATTTAGACAAAACCAAATTAATAACAATGAATTAGATTTCAATTAATCTCTTGGTTCACTTGGATTGGAGCCTTACAATTTATATTTCACAAGTAACATAGTGGCCTTTATCTTGTGTATGGTCTCACAGGTATGCGGGCTCAAATGGTCCCATGATGACAGGGAACTTGCATCCGGTGGAAATGATAATCAGGTATCATCAATTTGATTGAACATAATCCATATTGTAGTTCAGCAACTGATAGCAAAGCACTAATTCATTGTATTGCCGGTTAATCAATCAGCTCTTGGTCTGGAGCCAACATTCTCAACAACCTATTCTGAGATTGACAGAACACACAGCTGCTGTTAAGGCCATTGCTTGGTCACCCCATCAGAGCAGTCTTCTTGCTTCTGGAGGTGGAACTGCTGATCGATGTATTCGCTTCTGGAACACTACGAACGGTCATCAGATAAACAGTGTCGACACAGGAAGCCAGGCATGCAATCTAGAATACATGAATGAACATGTTTTTGATTGCATAATTTCGTTCCTTATATATCGGTGTTATGCTTTCAAAATTTGCATTTCAAGAATTCTATCATAAAGAACTTTTAGTTCAGAAAGGACACATGCCGAGCTTATCTATGCAAACTTTTGTAGGTGTGCAATCTAGCATGGAGCAAGAATGTGAATGAGCTAGTAAGCACTCATGGATATTCCCAGAATCAAATTATGGTGTGGAAGTATCCATCAATGGCAAAGGTATCATCATCAGCTCCTACTAGTCTATTATTATCCTCTAATAGTCATTGTCGATATCGAATGACGAATCTCTCTATGATTCTGGTTGTGATTATAGGTTGCAACCCTTACCGGGCATAGTTTGCGAGTACTCTATTTAGCCATGTCTCCAGATGGGCAGGTACTCCATGACATTTCCTCACTGATAAATGCCAACCTATAATGTATTTCTTTCTCTGTCCAATGATTCCTGCACAAGAAAAATATATTAAGACCTATTTGTGTGTTCTCCTGCAGACGATAGTGACTGGAGCAGGAGATGAGACTCTGCGGTTTTGGAATGTCTTCCCATCTATGAAAACACCGGTGAGTATGAAAACACTTTGATAAGACTTTGTCTTTCATGTTGGTTGCTCTTTCTAATGTAGGCTTTCTTCTCTCTTCTCTACCTTTTCAGGCACCAGTAAAGGATACAAGTCTTTGGTCACTTGGAAGAACCTACATCCGATGACAAACTCTTGGTCTTATTATATGTGTGTATATTGTGGAGATACTGACTTATAGGAATGTCACAAGGCATTAAAATATGTTTTTTTTTTTATTTATTTTTTTTTATTTTCTTCGGTTTTATTGTTTTGCAATTTGCATTGTTTTCAATTAACATAGATCATAGCTCGACAGCTTGAGAGGAGAGACGTTTGTGTAAAGGGGTGAATTGCCAAGAAATATATATACTTGTAAAACTGATTTCAATCGAAGAACATCCAATAAACTATTTTGCAAGAGTTTATGACTGTCTCTGTCAGTAGATATGCAAGCAAAATAAAACAATTGTGATTTATAAAATTTGCAACAATTCAATAATGCGACTTGCAGAAATTTCAATAATTCATAGATATACACCACTTTACAGCCGCTGGTTTTTGCATGGTAGCTCCAATTCTTGATCAAAAGCTGAACCTACCTAGACTGCTGCAAGCCTTGACAAATTAAATAAATTTCTCTAGATGATGATCTTGTAGCTTTAGGTCTCAACCATGATGCCTTTCTAAAGAGCGGTTTGCAAATTTTGCTGAACTCTGCAAAAAGCCAAATGCAAGATTACACATTTTGCCTCAATAATCATAGTTATATCAGACATATTATCTACCTCCTGAAGTAGATTCTCACCTTGGACATCCTCACTCTCTAAAAGCTTGATGACAAGGTGACCCCCTTGTTTCAATACACCATAATCAGCAGGACCAGATACTAAAGCATCTAGCTGTCCTTCACTTTGAATATCATCAGATGGGTGGGCTGAGGACGACTGACCAACAGCCAAATCCAGTGCTCGCATCCCTAACTCGGCGGACAAAACTGCATCTTTAGTTGGAATTCCAGAAACTGAGGGACACATATCTGAGAGTATCACGGAAAACCCTTTTTGCTACACGAAAAAACAAATACAAATTTATTACCATGAAAGAGCAACAGTTATGCTGGATAGAACAAAGTCTCTTCCATCAAGTAGGAGAAACATAAGCATCAGTCCATAAGTGGAGCAATGACAAACCAACTATTGGAGGCTCAGCTACATGTATGGAATGGCTTTCATCACATCTTTGATACAAAGGTTATTGCAAAAAATATTTGCATTTAGATATCTTCAACAAGGTAAGTCATTTCAAATTTTTTATATTGGTAAAAAAGCTACAGGTGTATTCTTGTGAGTTGACAATATGGCAAATCATTGTTATACAACTATCATCTGTTTTCTTCATGGCTTCTAAATATCACACCTATTTTAACATAAAATTTTACTTTATGTTGAACTAAAATCGAGGAAGAAAATTACCATGAAAAACAAACAGGCAACCAAACATGCGAAAACCCTCTCGACCAAAAACAATGATCACTTTAAATTGGCAGGAATCGGCAAAGTTCATTAAAGGTTGTAAAACTAAATACCTATTAATTATTTCTGCAAATGACGCTGCAAAAACTCAAGCCTATCAAAACCAATATTTTCTTCATCATGGACACATGCTCAAACTAAGAACACTGAATACAAAATTACTTAATCAAAAAACACCAAGAGCACTCCTTCCGATAAATCGCTCCTTATAATACCTGTGGAGAGAGTGCCCTAACTTGTATTTTGGGCAAATTCAAGATATCAGCGGAAACAGTTCGAACCCTTGTATCACAATGAAGAGAAGGGACTTTCACCTTCTGTTCTGCAAAAACCCCACATATAAAAATCAAAACTTGAATCAAAATCTCAATTTCCCAGCAATCAATCAAAACAGAAGTCAATCAATATATAAGTTAAAAACAGTACCTTCACATCAATACCCACCACAGTGCCACCATTTTTTAATGGACCCAAGCACTGGCAAGCTACCTAGTATCATTTCCCAAATACCCAATAAAGAAAAAACCACAAATTCTATATAAAAATTTGAACTTGAATGGAGATACTGATTGAACAAAAAATTGTTCATGACAGGCAAACCTGAAGCCAAGCACCAGGAGCACAGCCAAGATCGAGAACAGAAGAACCTGGCTTTATCAACTTATATTGCTTTTGAATCTGAAGCAACTTTTGTCACAAGACACACAACACAAAATCAACAAAAATTTATGCTCCCAAATATATAAAACAAACAAATAAATCAAAACATGGACAAAAGGTGACAAAATTTAGCAAAGAAATCAAGTATAGATTATGTATATACGTATATAAAGATAAAAATACCTTGAATGCAGACCGAGCAACGTAGCCGAGACGTTGAGCTTCTCTGTAGAAGAAATCTGGAGCTCCTGCTCCACTCATCTCTCTCTGTCTCTCTAAAACCCTGGTTTGTCACAGAGAAGGGTTTTGCATTTGTTTTGTTTTATTTATTTTGGGCTCTTATTTGCAAAAATCCTCTGAGTTTATTGATTGAGCAAGAGAAACGTTTTAAATGATTAAAAAAAAAGTTTTAAATAAAATAATAAATGTCATGAACTAATACAAATATACCTTTTTAAATTGAAAAATAAAAAAATAAAAATTTAGTTACGATTGAATTCATTATCAATGAAAATCAGATATTTCTTCGCAACGGAAACACATATAAGATTATTTATAATTATGAAAAACATTAATAAGTAATCTTTAATTAAGGAGACCTTCCAAGGCCTTCTTGGGAAGAGATCATGGATCTCTTACGGGCCGCTATTAAACTTATACAATTTTGTAAATAAATATTGTATTTTCAATCAACCTTTTATTTTACTTTTTAAAATTTGGTGCCATTACTTGCATATAATGTTTTATTTATTAATGAAAATTAAATGTTCTAGTGCACAAATTTGAACAAAAAAGTTATGCTTTGTAATGCTCAAAAGAATTTTGTAACTGAAAAATATTATGGGGCACCTTAAGGTATTAGAGGGTGCCACTTAGATTTTAAACTAAAAAAAAAAAATTATCTACAATTCAAAAATATATGGGACATTTTTGCCCCAAAAAAACTAAAATATAATTCTGAAAAATTATGGGGCAGTTTTGTAAAAATAATAAGAATATAGCAAAAATCTAAATTATAATTCTAAAAAATTATGAGTCACTTTTGCAAAAACTAAAAATATATTGGACATTTTTGCCAAAAAAAAAACTGAAATATAATTCTAAAAATTATGGGGCAGTTTTGTAAAAAAAAAGAAGACAAAAGTCTAAATTATTCTCAAAAATGATGCGGCACTTTTGCCACAAAATAAAAAGAACGATTCTGTTGCAGGGATTTGAACACTGGTTGCCTGGGTAAAAGCCAGGTCTCTTATACCGGACTAGACGATAGTGGACACTTGCTATGTGATTTAGGTTTAAAATAATTATAGTTAAAAATAGTATATCTATATTTTAACATATGATCGACTCTCTTTTTTTGGGACTTGAGAAGCAAGATTTCGAACATGACACCTCCACGGAGAAGTGTGGCTGTTATCATAGTATATTTGTGACAACAATATATGATAAACTTTTTTGAGACAATTTAAACTGATCATTTTATATGATTTGGTTCTATAATGAATCTAGCAAAATATTGAAGTTTATTAACATATGAATGTGAAAAATTTTATAATAGTATAGGTATTCATTTAAATTAATCAATTTTAAGTGAATGAATTCATGTTTGTACTACAATTTAATGTTGAACAATATTGGCTAATAGAGCCAAAAAATAATGATCTTTTATTAATCTTCAAAAATAAGGTTGATCGTTACACACTTAATCCAATTTCATCACTGCATAGCTCACCACTCAATTATTTATTTATTTATTTTTTAAAAAAAGGATCTTTAATTTAATTTTTGGATTATACTTGATCTCAATTTATATAATAATAAATATGTTTAATTAAACAATTGATTATTTTACGTGTTAGTAGTTACTCCTAAAATTTAATTTATAGGCAAGATTCGGTTACGATTTTTAAATTCTTAGTTAACGTGACAAGATCTAATAAAGATCACCAATTGAATAGTTTAGAGAACCCAATTAAAAAACTAATAAAATTGTTTTTAATGCGAATATCCCATGCATTGAGAAACTCAAGCTAAGCAATTTACGTAACCCATGACATCTATGCAACCATTGGCTATCTCTTTTGTGAATTGGTGTCTTTCACGGATTTTGGGCTTATACATATTTGATCTTTTATTTAATTAAAATTAAAATTACTATTATTTTCTGTTTCAAATATATTAGTAATCAGGTCAACCAATGTTGATGGTTAAACCTTATGAATGGTTTTCGATTGAATATCTAATTCAGAAAGTATGACAGTTTGTTCTTTACTTTCATGTTAATGATATTATGTATTTAAATCACATCGAACTCTATTCTTTGAATACGCAAGTAGAAATTACTTGTTGGTCATCTAGTGTCACGCAACAAAAGACATGGACTAAAAAACGAAGATAAACTTTGAAAGTTCTATATAAATTTCTTATGTCAATAAAATTTATAAATTTAAATCATCTTTTTCATTCTACATAGCAAACAAAAAGGTTGTTGGTGTCACCTAGCAGATGGGGAAAACTTAAAAACACAAAGCATGTATAATATTATTGGAGCCAACTCTCTACCACAAAACAATATAATACAATTATAGTCACTTTCTAGAGAGGCAATGGAAATTGGAAAAGCTGATAGAGAATGTCTAAACAACTTTGACGTATTATAGACTGATAATGGATTCAGTACATTGAATAGTTTTGTTATTCTAATTAGAAAATGGCTTCAAACTTTAGCATTTTATGAAGTAAATGACAAACCAGCAAATACACCTATGAAGAGAGAGAGAGAGAGAATGATTATAATACTTAGATTTGCATAGCTAATACAATTATTAACATTGTTTGAAACA
Source organism: Dimocarpus longan (assembly GCA_022984855.1). Taxonomy (NCBI): domain Eukaryota; kingdom Viridiplantae; phylum Streptophyta; class Magnoliopsida; order Sapindales; family Sapindaceae; genus Dimocarpus; species Dimocarpus longan. The sequence continues at coordinate 4,279,567 of CM041015.1, read as the reverse complement.
AATCAAGAATTACAAGCACGGTTATGACTTCTAAAGTAACCAAAACAAGGATAATTAATCAAAAGAAAAAAAACATCAGGTCTAAGAACAGCCAAGGCAACAATTTCTGTGCCCGCCAAAACATCTAAAAAGCTACTAAATCTTGGTTCCGTGCTTAGATTCCTTGAACTGCTAACTACATTCCTGCAAACTGGCAGGACTATCCAAGTAGATGCCACGCTGAATGTTTATGCCAAAGCTGTTTCCTTGTTGAATTGGGCGTGCGGTTTTCGACATGCAGAGAGTATATATGACCATGCATTGAACCTGAAGCATTCACCTTCTTCTCGGAAAGTAAGTGACTGCTACGACTGAATAATAGGGCCTTTCACAGCAGGATGAGAGGCAGCATTGAGGATTTCACTCCCATACCCTTTTTAGCAAAAAAACAGAAGATATACAATATCAATATCAATTAGTCATTCGATATAGAATTGTATAGTGAAGCGTGAGAAAGATAAGAAAGAGAGATACATTAGCATTATAAGTGCAAACATTAGTACCTCAGTGCCAGAGGTGATATGATCTGTGCATTTGCCGTCAACATTAGGAGAATACAGAATCATGCTTTCCTTGAATAACTATGAGTTTGAAATTAATAAGAAGGCTTCCATGAAGAGAGGGCGTAAACGATTCGTCCCTTCCAGCCTTGAAGCAACCATTGGCTATCTTCATCAATGACAAAATCCTTGTGGTAATTTGTACCCACCCTCTCCTTTGCCATCTTCATGATCTCTTCATTTAGCGGAAGCTGAGTAAACCCAGCCCTCATGTTCCGGACCTGCCATTGCTTGTATGTTTCTGGTCTCTCGATCCTCTCTGTGCCCTCACAAGCAATGACGTTCATTGCCTCCCGCCCAAATATCTCTCTCTCAATCAGCATCCTCTCTGGAATCTCTCGAGGCACATTGGTCTCCAGCATGTCAAACAAAGTGGAGTAAAAAAAGAGAGCCTCTCTGAATCTCGTGATAAAGAAAGGTGCACTGTGTGCCCCATTGACAATCCCTTGTATGAAAACATCTGGATTCATCTCCCTAATCAGGTTTAAAACAACGTTCCTTGGAGACTCTACCACCACAGTCTCATCAAGCAGATATCTAAAGCGATACAAACAGTTCACAACAAGGACCTCATCACTGTCGATTTTGAGATCCTCGATTCGAATGGTGTCCCACTTCTGTGCTATTGCATTGAATTCAAATGGAACTTTAAATGTTGCTGCATAGTTTGCCAAGCGGCGTCCTGTCTCCTCAACCCTTTCTGCTGGTCGAAAACCTGGTCGTGGCAGATCAATCCCGGTAATCCGAAGCTTAGGAGGTCCGACAGGCCTAGATGAAAGACGTTGTATGAGGCACGGCCATTGGAAACCATACATGATACCGAAATCCACTATGTGAAGTCTTGTTGCTTTCTCAGCTAAATTCATAATTGTTTTGTTTGAAAAGAAATTTGAGAGCTTTCTAAATGGACATGCAGCAAGAAAAAGATGGTAAGCTTTCAAGATATCAGCAGCAGACGTACGTTGGGATATAAGAGCAGTATAAATATGGGTTCCAGAGCCAGCCAAGCGTGCCTCAAGGCCATCAGCGAAACACTGGGCCATCCTTTGCATCCCATCCCCTGTAGGAGAAGAATGCTGTCTGATCTGCTTGAGTAGCTCATGTGCATTCCTCTGGTCATTGGCTGCAACAGCTTGTGCACAAAGGGACAGGAGAGTCCTTAAATCAACCACATCCTTTTTACCTCCTCGTTTCTTTCCACGGGCCTTTCCGCCATTGGATCCTTTTGATTGTTTCTTTTCCTTGGTACTTTTGCTAGTCTCATTCTTCAAAGCCTCACGAAGCGCAGATTCACTTTGTCCACAATTTAACAGAACCATATCGAACATTTCCTCACTCACAGTTGATTCAGTATAAAATGCTGACAGCTTGCTACTTCTCTCACTCCCTAAATTCGCATCTTGCGAAAGAGGATTTTTCCTACCCCTTGGCTCATCAAGAGAGCACTCGTTCTCAGGCTTCTCCCTCGCCTTATTAACTACATCCTTTGGTTTCCATTTGAACTCTTTCACGAACAATTCACTAATATCCAGATCACCAAACCAAGCACTACCATTAGGCAGGAACTTACTTGCCTCTTCAAAACCTCTTCTAAATTGCTTCGCAGACTCACTGTCGCCAAAAAAGTCAGGAATTCTAAGAGTACTCGCTGGAGAATCCACAAACCCATCAACCACATTGCCATTGCTGTTTGCTGAGCCGTAAGACGACTGAGAAGTAGAAGTAGACTGAGAAACAGTATTCGAAGACCTACAATCACTCACATCACTATTACACCCGTGATCCACCAAACTAGTACTACTAGCACTGAGCGTGCAACTAATAGCATCATTTCCATCCAGTCCACAATTGTTTTTATCTATAGGAGTGTTCAAGTGACCATCAGGTGAAGGAGGATACTTCTCCCCAATAAGCTCATAAAACGATTTCTCAGCAGCTTGTAACGCCGCTGAAGACTCTTGAAACATACAGGTCTTCTCTTCCATGTCCTCCTCCATAAGCATCTGATTTATATACTTCAGAACAACATCACTAAAATCATAATCCTCATGTGAATCTCCCTCTTGGCTCACAACCGAAACTGGAGTCGAATACTTTGGGATTGGATCAGACGGCAAAAGTTGCATATCTAAATAATTCAGATTAACAAAACTATCATTGGTTTTGAATCCATTAACATGATTCTGACTCAATACGACCGAAAGGGTCTGATTCTCACCATTGAGTTTGTATTGATCCCCAGAACCATATGAACCTCCTACAACTTGATCCATAACCATCTATTTTGCCACAACGATGAACAAAAACAATAGCCAACATCGAATTCCTAAACTCCCTACAAACCAAAACATTCACTAATAACAATCAATACTCCTAAAAATATCACAACTTTCACTATTAAATCAAATAATTACCAAACTACAAATTCAGACTCTCTTCACTCTTCCAACAAGAAAATAGCTTCTCAAGTATTAGCAGCTTTTACCCATCAAAATACCCAGAAATCTACACCCTACAAAACAAAAAACCAAAAACACATTAAAAAAAAAAAAATGATCATTGAACAACAAAACAGAATGCGAATATATGAAGTAGACTCCAGAAAATGAAAAGACAAGAACTTTGAATTTAAACTTAAAAGCTTGAAGTTGAAAAGACAAGAACATATTGAAGAAGAAGCCAAACAAAGAAGAATATATATGTAAAGTTGAAAACTTTGAACAAGTACCTGTAGCATGCAACAAAAAGAGTAAAACAAAGAAACTGGAAGGTCTTCAAATCTTTGAAGTGGTTCCTAAAAAAATGTTTTTTTTTTCTTGTTGGGCACGGAAAAGTGGGGCTTTAAAGGTGAAGTTGTTGCTGATGAAAAAAAGGAAAACGATGAAGATGGATCGTGCTTGGTGGTGGTGACAGGGCGGGGACAATCTCAGCCGTCCAATCACTCGGCGACGTCAGATAGACCGTCTGATCTTCAACAAATATTAGAGCCACAATTTTGTGATTTTTATTAATAAGATAATCCTAATTGATGTTATATAAATTGTTAATCAACTTAAAACAAATTGTACTGTAAATGAATTTGACTAGTCTTTTATTTTTCTTTAATTATTATTATAAATGATATTTGATTATTTTCTTTCTATGTGAACTATCACAATTTGACTATTCGGGGGTCTTTATGATTCGAATCTATAATGTTGTTGATGTTAGTGCGGGGAGAATATCATCAATTACTAATCATAATTCAAATATTTTATTCTACATTATTAAAAATCAATGCTAATTTAATAGGTATAAGTGGGAGCTATTTAATTTTCATTATTGAAATACAATTTCTCGTAAATTGATCGAAAGCTCACGAAAATTTGGGATGTAAAATTGATTTCGAGTTTAAAGATTTTTAAGTTAGGATAAACTATAAAATCAATCAAATTCGTTATCATTAGTATTTTTGAAAAATTAATCTTGAATTTTAATTTTTTTTTTTTAAATTTCTTGACACCCTTTTAAAGTCTGAGAACTATCAAAATCACCTCATATCAGACTTTAATGGTACGATTCGAATGACTACTCCCAAATAATATGAGAGGACTACTCATACATTTTTTGTGTGAATATCATACAAAGGGGAAAACATTATTTGTGCTTAAACCTACTACTTTAAAGCACAAATAGGTAGAGATGATTGCCATTGCCTCACCTCACTTGAGAAATTTCTATTATTTTGTACAAAGTAAATTTAAAATTTCATTGTGTAGTTGGCATAATTCCTCTGTCTTTGCTTAAATAGTCAAGGTTCAAATACTATCTTCCATATGTGTGGGGGTTGTGTTTGAGATATTTTTTTACTCGTGTGTTGATTTTTCCTTTCAGCTTATGAGAATTTATTCCAAACTGTATCTTAGAATATATATTAAAAGATTTCGATTATAATATCTATAATTGTAACATGTATTTGTTAAAAAAATATAATAAGAATTCATATAAAAGTAAGGTATCACATGATAAGACACCATAATAATAGGTTGATTTGATTATTTTAATTGGAAATTTGTATAAAGTGTGTGGATATAATATGTAGACAAGATTCCATTCGACAGAATAATATTAGATCGATTTTGTAAAGCCAAATTGGGATGAGGATAGGCCATTTTCTATGTTTCTTCTAGAAGGAGACTTATTATAATATTTGACAACTCAGGAGCGTCAATATTTATACAAAAAAGATAAATTAATATAAAAAGGGTTGTGCTGTTTTTTATGAGCAGGGTTGTGCTGTTAGGACATCTGCATCCATACTAGATTTGTCCAGTTAAACTTTACGTAGATAATATAAAAACAATTATTATGTAATATTATACAAAATTTTCATTTAAATAATATATGTCATGAGTTTTTTTAATTTGAATGCTATATTTATATAATTTCAAATAAATTAAGATTTACAATAATACACAACCATTTATTGTTCAAATAGTAAAAAATTATTCCTTTCTATTTGTAATAGAGATTTTAATCTTACTATATATATTTACTAATATGTATTGGAGTTTTAGATTAGAAGTCCCAATATATGTAACGCATACCTTTAACCGTTGTTGTTAGTGAAAATTTTATTATCTTGTACTTATATAAATAAAAAAAAAAATTATAAGAGCAAAAAATTTTGATGTTCCTGTATGCATCAGCCAAACTGAGAGATAAATCAATTAATAGAATTTCATCGAAAAAACAAGAAGTAATTGATACACGAAAGCATCTTAATGGTTTCATATTTTAGATAGTTAACTAATAAACTCCTTTAGGTTTGTCTTAGAGGTGTAATATAAATAAATAAATAAATATATATATATATGTTTTTTAAGAAGAATTAGGATTTCAATCATAAATAAACCTCTTAAATAAAAATTGTGGACAAAAATTAAAAGAATAAGCTATTAACAACAATTATTGGAGTCAAGAATTTGTATATTTCTGTATACAGATTTAAAAAAAAAAAAAATTAGGAATAATGTTTTGAGTAAAATCAGTCTGTAGGAAAACAACAGAAGGGACCACCCAAATTATTTGTTCTATTCATTTGTCTTATTATTTCTTTATTTTTGAGAATTTTGTTTCACTATTTCTTAATCAAGCATCTTGTTGCTGTTATTATTGTATAATACATATTTAATTATAAGAACTTCGTGAGATTATTGTAGGTTTAGAATTCATTTTGGCCTAATTTAAAACCAATTTTAAGATAATCAACCAACTTTTTCTGTTATTTTGTAATATTAATTAAATAAAAATATATTTTTTAAACGCCATATACAATATAGCGAGTTAAATCTATGATATTGTTGAGTTAAATAATACTTCGTACCATTAAGTCATGTAAGAACATAATTAATTATAATTGATTAAAATTTAAAAATTGTAATATAATTCTCTAAAACACATTTGTGAAAGTGCCTTTTTTTCAGAATATTTGTGACGTTTTTCTATAAAGTTTTAGTTGCCCACATCTAGGCAAGGCTTGCTGCTGTCAACGTCATTCCTACCTGTAATTACGGCCGAAACAAAATCAAACAATTTGTGACCGACTTTAATGATTATGGCAAATGAATAACTTTTCAAAACAAAAAATATTCTAACGTGTCGAAAGTTTGATTATGACAAACTTTATTTTCCTCTTCGATCTACATCAAACTAATTACACGACATGTTTTTCTGCAACCATTTTGAAATCTTTTAACAATCAATTTACTTGAAGGTTTGATTATTTCAGTCCAATAGAGTAGGTTTTGGATGATTACAGGTGATGGACTCGTGACAAATGGTTTCAAAAGTAGACTCAAACTTCCATTTATTGTGTTCTCCATGTCTGTCGTTATCAACTCCCTAGTGGGGTTCTATAATAAGGTGGATTTAGAATAAGAGAAGTGTTCACACACTAGTGATCAGTGTTTGTCATTTCATGATCTCCATTTTACTGTAAAGTGATTTTACTAATAAGGTTGTATTTGTAATCATTCCTAACTTGTGAAATTCGGGAGAGTACATGTGCACAATTTGGTGTATAAAGCTAATTACAAATTAATTACTTGACTTGTGATTAAAAAATAATTGAAAATTAATATATAAAATTAATGATTTCAAGCCGCTATACATTGGCGACGTGGTAGAAATAAAAGTTCAATAATCAATTTTGAAATATCTCAAATTCAAATCATTTTCACTATAAATGATAATAAAAAAGAGTGGATTTAATATAAATTCGAACTTCCATATCTTGTATGTTTGATATCCATTCTAAGAACCAAGTGAGTTCTACAAAAAGATGAATTTAGAATTTAGATTAGTGAGAAGTGCCCACTGACCAACAAGTAGTGCTTGAACCTAACGCATGAATTGGGCAAACAAGATGTCATAGTGGACAAAACACTGTCAAAAGTGTTTAATTTGTGATTCAAAAATAATTATAAATTAGCAGAATATGGAATTTATTTATCTACAAAATCAATCAACATTTTCTATTATAGTAATGACCCCTATGGCTCTGTTGCTAAGGAAGTTTTAGAACTTAAAGAGCCGATAGAATTCCAAGAGCATTATCGGACTAAGTGCCTCAAGGTAAGGCAGTAAATATCATAGATCAACCTTTACAAATTTGTTTGTGAAGTACAATGTTGGCTGGATATCATATTTTATCAAACATAAAATCCGAACTTCACAAAAGAAAAATAAAAGCAGTGCCAAGTACTAAACTCTAAAATTCTAAATCTAGGAAGCAGAAACCAAATTACACAACAAGGCCCAGAGACGTAGCTCGGATTTAATATTGGAGTAGGTTAGAAAAATTTTCCTTAATTAAACTTCTATGATTAAATTTATCCATTGTATAATAAAGATAATAGTAAATTTTAACTCTTATAATATATATTTCAAAATAAATAAATTATTAAAAAATATGTATGCACCTCTATGCACGCTCACGCCCACACACACCAAAACACACACATACATATATGACACATTTTCTAGTATATATTTGGTTATACATACACTTAACAAAACAAAACACATTATTGTATTACAAAATGTGTAATTATAATTTATTATATATGATTATAATTAGTAAATATGATCATATTTACTGATTGTGATATTATTTGTTGACTGTAATAAAATATATTTAGTTATAATAATATATAATAAATTATAATAATACATTTTAGAATATAATTAAATATTTTTTTATGTCAAATGTATGCATACTCAAATGTATCAAATGAGATCTATATATAAATATAAAACGATGAACTATATTTTTTATTTGAACTATGACTAATATAATGATATATTAAGAATTTAATTATAAAAAAATATCAAAAGATCTAAAAAAAAAAATTTAAAATACAATAACCATAATTTAAATCACAAAAATTTTATAAAATTATTAATTAAATATCCGTTATCAATGTCAGTCTTGCATGAAACTTCGCTTACTCTGAGTGGAAACCCAAACGTTCTCAGCGCACACACCGTATAAACTCCTTTCAGCTGCCCCCTTTTTTTTTTTTCTCTGTTTGTTTACACTTCACTTTCAGCACGTTAACTCTTCTTCAACCCAAAAAACAGCACATTAACTCTTCTCTTGGGACCATTAAATTGTGAATCTGTTAACTGTATTGTATTTTGGTTTTTATGTTTTATAGTTATTTATCCTTTGACCAAGAAAAAAATATGAATAATAAAACAAGCTGTCTGTTGAGAACAAACATTAAAATGAATCGAGTCAATAAAGTGATAAAACTCAGTAGTCCTCAACTCCCAAATTGGATAAGCTTATAATTATTATTTGTTTTTGTACAATTTGAGAGAGGAAAAATGGGGGAGAAGATTTGCATAGAATATTTGTTAACTATTAATTTCTTCACCAACTTGAAATGTCCAGATGAGCCCTGTTTTTAAAATTGAACTTATAATTTATGACCATTTGGGGTCACTAGCAATGGCTAATTGCTTACACCTCTCTAAAATCAATGATTTAAATTAGTGCACATCTAATTTTTATTTTCCTTTTGTTAAAGTTTAAATACTAGTATTAGATTATATATGTATAAGTTTTTTGTTTTTTGATTTTTAGATTCTCACCTATGATGAAAAAGAGTAAATAAGCAAAACACCGGCGTATAATGGGGTTAGAGGTAAAGAAGGCTAGGGGTAGTATGGTTAGGCCATTCACCCTTGTGCCTTGTGCCTTGTGCCTTGAAGGCATAAGTTTTATTCCTATTAAAAACAAGTTTTCCACTATATAAAAATATATGGGTTGTTCTTCATCTTGTGTGAGCCATTATTTTCTACTTATGTATGAGTTACTTATTTCCGTATGAAAACCGCTCCTCGGATCATGTCACAAAATCTAAAACCTCGTTTGATCCCAATTGATCTCTAGACTTATTCCAGCCATCAAACCATTAAAAAAAATAATAAAAAGGTTAGAGGCTATAGTACAAAACATTAATAGAGTTGATAGTCTGCTTAATTACAATCACCAGTGAACCAAATTACGCAGATTTGTAGATATGATAAAAGGGTATTTTTATCATTTGAACAAACTTCTTATCTTTGGTTTTTGCTATGTTATGATAATCACATGCTTATTTTGGATTAGAAGAATCCACGTCGTTGGAACAAAACCAATAAGCAGAGACGTGGCCAAGAATTAATGGTGGGGTGGGCTAGAAAAATTTTCTTTAATTGAACCTTTACGTATGATTAAATTTATTGAATGTATAATAAAGGGTATTGTAAATCTTAATCCTCATATACATATTTTAAAATAAATAAATCACTAAAAAAATACACCCATAAACATACGCACACACATATACGCACATGCCCTTGCACGTATATACATAAATCCATGCCATTATGCACAACAGGATGCTATTATGGTTATTAACAAGAAGTTGAAGGAGACAACATAAGACCCATTAGCTTGAGCGAAAATAGGGATTGTCAGATGATGCCTTGTCAATGTCGCGGTATGATGATGCCTTGTCAGGGACGCAGGACACTTTGGGCGAGGGCTCCCCTACCTTGGCCATTTGAAAATCTAATTGTAAGAAATATTTAAAAATCTTGTTATAAAGTATACAATTATTTTTTATTGAATTTATTAGGACACTTTGCGTGTTGATTTTTTTTTAATAAATTTGTTTTATATTTTAAAATATGTATTCAAATTTAGAGTAAACAAAAATTTAACTACATAATATATTGTTTATTGAAAATCATATTGGTCATAACTTATGATTAAATGTGAAAATGAAGTATATTTATTTTTTTAAATCTTTGGTCATCAAATTATCTTATAATCAAAATTGAATATTTAATACTGTTTATATTGATTAATAATAGATCTTTAGTTGATAATTTAGTAGAATTATTGTGATTTAAATTATGATTATTCTATTTTTTTTAAGATCTTTTGATGTTTTTTATGATTTAATTTTGAATATATAATTATATTTGTCATAATTCAAATAAAAAGTATAGTCCATCGTTTTAATTATATATATGTGTATACATGCATAGGTGTGAGCGTACATATTTTTTTTTTATTAATTTATTTATTTTAAAAGATGTATTATGAGAATTAAAATTTATTTTATTTTTATAATATATTCGATAAATTTAATTATGTACATAGTTTCGATTGGGAAAAAATTTTCTAACACATCTCAACGTTGAATCCTAGTTACGTTCCTATCCTCTACCAGCTTCTGTCATCACTACATCAACTGCACGTGCTATGTGGGGCATTACGCTCAGTAGTCGTCTATATTTTGCATTTTCAAGGTAGGTGGATTGTCCTTAATATACAAGATAAGACCGTGGGAGGCTGGTTGTACAGCCTACACTAGCTTCATGAATTTAAACTCAGAAGCGTTGTGGGTTGTGGTCCCATTCGGGTTTAGAGATCTAGTGGGTGTCTCTTAGGGAGCCCGCGTCCTTGTCACAAAATAATTGTGATAATAACTAGACTTGCGAGTCTGATTTACCAGGTGGGTCGACACGAGGGTGTTTTTGTAAGTTGGATCTCGTGTGGACCCAACTCAAGGCGTTTGTGTTTAGTTAAACTATCGGATTTTGATTGGCTGAGATGTGGGGTTGTCCATTTTGTTGCAGGCCGTTCAACGGATTGGACTTCACTAACAGTAGGTAATGTGTAGCGTTTTGACTCTTGACGTCTGACATGCAAATGTGTTTCATAAGTCTACCTTGATTCATGATTTGATCTGATAATATTATCTACTGCCTGACTTTGTTTATTTCAACCTAATTTTCTATTTTCAATTGTTTCTTGGTTGAGCTTGATTCTTTTGGGCTACATAGTCAGATAAATTTAATATTATAGCATGTCTCCAGTAATTTATTATACTTTGTAATGAAATATTTGATTAAGATTGAATGATACTCCCTCAAATAATATAATTTAGGTACATTCCTAATAATTACATATTTATTACCGCTACAGTGTATACGCTTATTTTATATCATAATTACTTATAAATATATTAATTTATTATCAAAAATTATTTATTTGATGTATTATTAGTTGTTAATATTTAGTTTAAAATTAAGTGTAGGTTATAAAAAATGACCTTATAAGAAAGGGAGTTCAAGTTTTTACTCTCCTAAAATTGTTTTCAAGTTTTTACCCATGTAGAGATAAAAATGCTCTCATATTATTTTAACTTTCACAAAATTTAAAAATAAAATTTTAATACAAAAAATAAATTACTTCGCCAGTGGCGGAACATATGATAGGTGTCGTGACCTCCAGAAAAAACGTTGATGGAGGTCATAGCAACGTCCATCAGCAATCTGATGGTGGTAGCCAGCCTCCATCAGGTCATTGATGGAGGTCATGATCTCCAATCTTATCTTCGACTTTTGATTTCTTCACACTTAAGTTGACATGAAATTGAAGGAGATTCAAGTGACAATTACACAGTGTACATGAATCCCGTATAATTTTCTTCCCAGCAAGGCAACATGAATTTTGAACGAAACTCATGCAAAATTGATATTTTATGCGTGAATCTCAGATAAATGGTTTTCCATCAATATCAATAAAAGAAATTCGTGTGAGATTCATGCGCAAATGATATTTGTGCTTGAATCTGGTGCAAGTCTTATTTTTCGACGACTTTGGGATTGCGGCAGTAGATTATGGTGTGAATGTCGGAGTCAGTAAATTAAAGTTTCGGTGCCAATAGGATTTATTTATTTTATATATTAAAGCATAAAAATAGTATGATTGTAATTTTAAAGTTAGTTAAAAGGTATGTATATAATATGGTTGATTAAAACTTAAAAACAATTGAAAATGGGTAATTTTGAATATATAGTGCCTTTTCATATTTGTATTATCATTATGTAAATAACTTTAAATCCATATTATCCTCATGATGATTTTTGGTCAATTCCGAAGAACTGCAACGAGTTTGAATGAAACAAGAACTGGACCCCATAATCTATAAATCATAAGATACGTCTGAATGGTTGTGGATTCCACAAAGATTGCAAGAAATTGACCGATCGAGAGACTAGGTTAGAATAGGTCGTCTAAAGTTTAGTGTCGGTTTCTTGATCCCACCATGTGTTTGCAGTAGATCAGACAACTGATTTACAACTGGAGCTGCCTTTCCAGGCCCAGATTGTCCTGCATCCACAACTGATTGCCAACTTTTGCCCACCAAAATCCGAATGAGATCATGAGTCTAGAACCTCAAAGAAACTTGAATTTGATCCACGTACCGCACGTTCGATCAACTCCCATCATGCACGTGCACGTGTTCACTTATTTGAATAAGTTATATCTCTAATCGTATTAGTTGGAAAGTGTGATTGAGTATCTTTTTTTGAATGTAAAAGATTAAAAATTCAAATCTCATCCAATTCTTATTCTATTAAAATATAATATATGTATACGTAAACGTGTCTCCTCTTATAAGACTGACTATGAAAATAATCATTTGAACCGTATTATTAGTGATTTATCTTGATTGGTTCCGATAATTTATTACTTATTTATTTTAATAAAAAGGAAAGAAGCAGAGAGAGAAAATCTTTAATTGGTCCAAATGTATACATATCAATAGAAGTGAAGTCAACCTCATCTAGTTCAAGGGCATTTTAAATTACCAAAACTCAAAAATAAAATATAAATAACTGACATTACTAACTGTAATTTTTTTTTTTTCTTTTGAAGTTATTATTAACTGTAAGTTTTGGTAATTAATGTTTTTTCATGTATAGTCTTACGACCTAAAGGATTAATCTGTAGAATTGTAACATTCATTATATGTATACACACACTTAGATTTTATATTTTTAACGTAGGATTTTCATATGTGGCATTTTGGGCCGGCTTTTGAAATATCAATCATGGATAAGATCAACAGTTGTGAAATCATTTAGAGAGGTGACATCGACACCCCTCAGAACTTGTATGTACATACTTTTCGTAATCATACTCTATTAAAATTTTAAAAATATTTAGTTTGTATATAAACACCATATAATACCCAAAAATATCCTTTAATTTTTTTATTATATTTGTATAAGTACATCTTACCTACACATATTTTGTTATATAATCAATTTTATTATTATTATTATTTTATTTTCAGTTGTTCAAATAAAACTTTTTAACTCATACACGAAAATAAGTTGTGTTTGGAGCCAAATGTAATTTTATAGAGATTGATAAATTGATACGTGGCTATTACACATGGTTTCAAAAGTTTTATTTCTAATAGATGTACTACAAGTAGACCTTTTACAAATAGAGGTATTTAAAAAGTCCAATTAAATATAATTTATGGATGTATTTATAAATTATTTAACTATTTCAGTACTTTTGCTTCAGTTCATATTGGATTTTCAAAAAGTTTACTTATTTGGGGTGTACATGCAAGTTTTTCTGTGGGTGCAAATACTGACACTCAATCATTCATTGGGATTCCGCCCTGGTCCGGGTTTTCGGCCTGTCTTTTCACAACATTGGTTTTCATTTTTTTTTTTTTTTGAACTGCAAAATATTAGTTTTCTAGTGGACCGTTTGGTATAAAAAGTTGCTATGATCGGAGTGTTTAATTTGTGATTAAAAAACAATTGAAAATAATTATAAATTGGCAGAATATGGAATTTAATTTTTTGTTTACAAAAATATAAAGAGTAATGGGTTTTTGATTGTCTCCTTCGACTTTCTGTTAATTACCATAATTTAACTGTGGGTAGCATCTGTCACCATGATAAAAATTTGTTTTTCTAGTTAATCTGAACCTTAAATCTGATTGGTTTTTATGTCACTTTCTGCTCCAGAAGTGTCATGAATATTAAAATGACCGATTAGTTTAAAAAATAATTATAATAATAATAAAACGACTGATTAATTGAAAAGAGCTTTCATCATCTTCCACTCTAGGAAAAGACAGATCAATTTAAGAGATAAAAGTGTTTGACGTCCCCAAGCTATTTGTATCTATATTATTAAATATTTTGTATTTTTTCTTTTGAAACAATATTTTGTACATTGTGAGTGTATTAAGTTTCCAATGAACGTCAAAACTATCTTGAATTGTCTAAATTTAGAGTAAATATTGTACAAAATCGCAAGTGGACGAACCGAACAAGTAATAAAGTGATGAAACAAGTATCGTCCCACGAGGATTATTGTTAATTAATACCTAAAATTGAAGTAACTCAACTTTTATTTGGTAGACGAAATTGGATTTAAAGAGTTGATAACTAAAATTAAATTTAACTATAAATATGAATGAAATTAATTCAATAAATTAAAACTCTAAGATTATGATTTCACCATAACTAATCTGTTCCTCCCCTTTGTTCTTTTTAATCAAAAATTAATTATCCGGTTGTTAGTCGAGATTCCCTGAATTATTCACATAGCCCCTCTCGAGGTCTAAGAAAAATATCTTATAAAGCTTAACTGCTATGTCCCCATGCAAGTTAAAACATTAATGGATTCATTAAGATTTATGGATCTCTTTTATAGACTACACAAACCATGCAGGTATATTCATATCCTACATGTAATTTATGACATTAAATACAATGAACTAGATACATAAATCAGCTTCCGCTATCATTATGATTAATAATTCAACTAAATAGTGACCAGTTATTTAGAAGCATTAAGAACAGTATTAAATGCATCAACCAAGATAGAAAACTCTTAATTGAATTGAACAAAGATTTGGAACATCAAAGTTAAGTTACATCATAACCTTAGAAAACAAATCACTTCATAATAGAATTTACAAAAACTAGAAAATTAAACATAACAAAAGATAGGAAAACTTAATGGATTAAAGTTTCACCGTAGAATTTCTTTCTCTGCTTTGCTCCTCCTCTCCAAGTTATTTCTCTCTTTCTCTAAACTACTTATTGTTTTGGTTTGTGATCGAATGATTGGAATGGTGATTCTAAGGCCTATTTATAGGTAAAGTTCACCTCCAATTACATCTTTGATTGCATCATCGTTTCCTAATTTTCCACCATTTTGCATCATCGTTTGCATCATCTTTCACCTACCTCATTCAAAGTCAACTTTCATATTGCATCATCGTTCACCTACCCCATTCAAGTCAACTTTTCATATTACATCATCGCTTACATCATAATTTTGATTACATCATTCCTTACATCAGCATGACATAATATTTGTTTCTAAAATACTCGATCTTTAAATTGCGATAACTTTTTGATGCGATTTCTTATTCGAGTAATTCTTGAGGCGATGAACTACTTCGAATGACATTTATTTTGTAGAGATGATCTTGTCTCGGACAATAGTATTTGGTTGGGTCCACGTGTGCTTTTTTCACCAATTTTATTCTGAAAATAAAAATACAAAAATATGAAATAATTTACTTAATAAAAATAAAAATATCGAGAACTAAACAAGAATTCAAGTTTAAAAAGATAAAATAACTCTATAAAAATAGAGTTATCAGTAAACATAAGCATTAACACATGTTGATAGTTTGGATAAAAATAAGTGCAAGTTATCAACAATTGGCTAGCAAATAGGCTAGCAAAGGCCCATCAAGATAGTGGCCTAAGCTGTCAAGACCAGGTACGAAGCACTATTCATAAGCCCGCAAGATCGCTCCATTAGTCAACGAGATCGAGTCCGTGAGAAGACTAGCGAAGACAAGGTCAGGTGCACCAGTTGCCTTCTTAGCGACGTTGAGATCGCATACCGGTCATTGCGACGTTGAGATCGTCAGGCTGTCACGAAGTCAAGATCGTCGTGACAAAGCTTCAGTCCATTCTCTACTCCAGTTCGCCCAGTTTCAGTGCAAGACAGTAAGATGGCGTGTCTTACATGATAAACAAGATTATTTCACCTAATGACAGCTTAATTTCGGGAAATCTCACCAAACCAGCATGAGTTAGCAGTCAGTCCACGTGATGCCAGAGTTGACCTGGCGAAAGTCAGAAGCATTAAATGCTCTTCAGCAGCATTAATTACGACAAGATCAATCTCTTTTGTCTGTTTATTCCATTTGTAGCCTCATCTCCTCTATAAATAGAGGAGGGCATTTATTGTTAAGCATCCAGAAATTGAGAGTGCTGTTATTCTGTCGAAATATAGAGAGAGCAAACACTTAGAGAGAGAGACTGCCATTAATAACAGAAACAGTAGACGTAGGCACTTCTAAAAAGGTCAAACCACTTTAAACTTTGTGTGTTCTTCCTCCTTCTTCTCCTCTTTTTTGCCATTATTGGGTTCGTTTGTTGCAGGTCTCCTTATCTGTGCGGCATTGGGCTCAAGAATCTGGTTGGCTGGTTTACCACGTCAACATTCAGTCTTAACTGGATTGGGATGGCCAGGTGGGGTTAGACGAGATGATTGGTGTATCTATAAGAAGATTGTCTTCTAAAGATCTAGAATTAGAGGAGAGACTGACCAGCTCAATTCTCATGACTGGTGGGTGCAGTCTTTTCCCTGCTATGAGCAAGTGCTTAGTAGCTGGAATCCAAATGATTCAACCTTGTGGGGCACCGATAAAGGTGGTCAGAGCATTAGATCCAGTTTTTGATGCATGCCGTGAAGTGGCTTTGTATGCTACTGATGTGCTGTTTCCAGAACGGACCTTCGGTAAATTGGTTTATAGTTTCGGTACACATTATGGTCAGTATTAGTTCCGGTACACATTATAGTTGGATGAGATTAATCTCGTTTTAAATTTAAACTTTGACATTAGACAACAATTTGTATATTAAAAGCAATTACATTGTAGACCCTTAAAGAAGCTCTTGTTTCTGACCGAATGGTTTCTGACCGAATTGTTATATTTTGATGATGATCATGCTTGTTTGATTTCCAGTTTGTTGATGGAGAGCCTGTTTTACAAAGGTTCATGCAGAACTAATGTTGGTAGATACCACATCATTGATTAGTTGAAACAATTACTTTCCCTTAAGTACCCTCATTACATGTGACTATAAACTCAGCCTGTTTTTGCGTATGCCAATTAAATAATTGTGTAAATGCTGATCATGTCTTTGAATAGGCTTATGATCAGGTCTAGGCTAACTTGGGAGAGGGTGGAAGACCTAAAAATGGAGGACTGTTATATTGCACCGGATTATGTTTCAGAAGCTTGAATATTTCAGGTGATGACCTTGGTTCTTTTTTCCCATTTTCCTCTTCAATCTTTGACATGGTAACTGATATAACTATTGTGACAGCGTTGAAGTTAGTTTTCTCAGCTGTAATTATCAACTCTAATTGTCAGTTGTAATTACTATTTTTATTTTACTGTGTTTTAGAAAATAAAGAGATTAAGTAGATGTTGCTTATCTCAAAAGATTAGGATTATCTTGATAAGGATAGGTGGAGTTCGGTTTGAGTTAGGATCCTTGAAGGTGTAATCTGTTTTTATAAAAGGGAACTCAGCCTCGTGACTGAGTACGCCTTAAATAGTTTCTTAAGTTTTCTTTAGAAACAACATGGTATCAGAGATTTCTCTGAACCCTAGAACGAAGAAATGACAAAGCATGGTGTGGCCCTTCCAAGTTTGGCCACTGATACCTCCTCCACTTCTGGATCTGCCAACAGCACAGGTAGTGATGGATGTGGAAATCCTCCTGATCATCCTCAACTCTCAAATCTGCCCATCACTGGCCATAACCTTAATGGACATAATTATTTTTAATGGTCCCAATCCGTCATGATGTATGTGAGTGGCAAAAGGAAGGATGAGTACTTTTTAAGACATTACACTCGATCAAATGAGCGTGATCTAGTGCATAATTTTAAAAGGTATAAGGCACAAAGGAATTATAGAGCCTGAGGTGCAAGGTGCGCTTTTTCAAAATATGTACATTTTTTATAAAAAAAGACTTAAAATATTATAAAATTATAAAATTGGGGTCTTTTTATATATGTATATATAATTGTAGCGGTTATTTATTTACTCTACAAATTAGTGGGTTTAATTGGATAACTTATAATAATTTAAGGTGATATTTACAATTTTTCCTAGTTGTAATTGGATATTTTATCATAAATTAGGTATACATATATATATATATATATATATTTAAAGTTTGGACAGCCAAAAAACCTAGCCGTCCCTTCTCTCTTCCTCACTCTCGCCCTTCCTTTACCCTCTTCGTTCTTAGCTAATGGGAGGTTTTGCCCATCCGTAACTCCCAGATCAAATGATAGCAGAAGATTTATATATGTATCTGTTGTGTTCTCTTTGTGCTTTGTCCGAAGAAATTGTATTCACCTACATAGTCTTACTATGATTATTTTTATTATTTTCTCTGCGCAAATTATTCATACTTTTTGACTATCCGGTTTGTAGTTCTAATAAATAGTATTTTTAACTGCAGCTGTGGTGGTAGATGCCTTTCTGTGGAGTATACTGACGAAGTTGGAGAGATAGCTAAGAAGCATAGCTTGAAGCTCCACATTGACTGAGCTCGCACATTCAATGCAGCAATTGTGAGTATTTTTTTTTTTCTTTCCCGTTTAATTTATGTTTATGTAGTCAAATAATTAATCCTCACATTGACATGGTCATTGGCTCGAGCAAGTTGATGCCCCTAAAATTAAAGTCTATATGTTCATATAAAACTTCAAGGTTGACTTGTGACCAACAGAACACTTAATTTTCAAAAAATATCGCATAACAAGAATATATTGAGGTTTTAGTTTCAATTTTTTGATTTAATGTGAGAGGATAAGAAAAACAAATTCCAGCTTTCACTTGGTTGTATTTGTACCGCTTATCTGATCAATGTTACAAATCGATATGTTCACTGTTTTAGTATGTATCTAAACAGCAAAGATTGTTCTTCCAGCACTTGGTGTTCCAGTTCCAGTTCATAGGCTTGTTCAGGCTGCTGATTCATTTTCTGTATGATTGATATTCCCCCTTTATTCATGGCAATTCACTGCTTATTTCGAAAGAATCATTACTTTTCAAATGAATAACTAGGACAAGTTAATGTCATTTGAATGGTTCATGTTATCACAATAATTGTACTTTCTTCACACATTTTGAAACCAGGTGTGCTCATCTAAAGGTCTTGGTGCTCCAGTTGGATCTACTATTGTTGGTTCCAAAAGTTTTATTGACAAGGTGATTATAGATAAAACCTTTGCGGTCAGGAGCAACAGCAGCACTATCTTCTTCTCACAGAAATTTAGTAGTGAAACTTCTCTTGTTTTTAGGCAGGATGGCCAAGGAAAACCTTGGGTGGTGGGATGAGACAAGCCGGTATCCCGTGTGCTGCTGCTTAGTTGCACTACCAGAGAACGTTGAAAAACTTGAGGCATATCACAAGAAAACTAAAATATTTGCAGGTGAATAATCCGTGTTCACTAGTGTATTTGATATTATGTACTAAACTACTTTATGTTGGCAAAAAAACAAACCTTTATTTTCCTTGTGTTTTTCAATATTGAAGTTATTACTATTTTACAAATTGTTGATCCCCTTTTTCGTTATTTTCTCTTTTGCAGAGGGATTGAATCAAATTAAGACTAGGTGTTTGCTAAAGAAATAAATAAACCTGCCTATCTATGCCATGTTAATTGAAAAGCTATAAGGAAAATGGAGAATTTTTTGATGTGCTATCGGATGGATATAACTGAACTGACTGCTATTTAAGAAGAGTTTAACCTTATCCACTGGACACATGCAATGCAATTGACAGTGACACAAGTGGTTATGTTGTTAATATAATTTTGGACTACCAGTTATCATTTAAGTAATTCTTACATGTATTGCACAGGAGGAGCCCAATATCAATAGCTGCAGCCATCATTTACATGATAACTCAGCTTTCAGATGACAAGAAACTTCTCAAAGGTTGGAAAGTATTAGAAGCAATAGAATTACTCATCCTGTCACGGTAAGAGTTTACTGAAGCCCTGTGAATGCAGATATATCAGTGGCTGCTGGTGTTGCAGAAGGGACCATCAGTAATTCATACAAGGACCTTCATCCTTATGCATCAAGAATTATACCGAGCTGGTATGCCAAGGAGGAACACCTGAGGAATCTATGCAGTCCGTAACAATCAGCAAATATAAAACACTACATTGTGGCACTTTTATGTTAGCCACTGCTTTTGTTCTGATGACCAACTGATAATTACAATTTCTTCATGTGCCCTCTAGATTGTATTGAATGTTTGTGTAGTCTTAGTCACTATCAGGCAAAGACTAGGCTGGTGTACTTAAATTGATACTGGGATAGGTGAAGCCTTGTGTCAGGCAGTGGATTAGATAGGTGTTTTGATACGCTTAATCAAGTTGTTGCGCATGCCAGTGTTAAGTGTGTTCAGTTCCTCCTTTTTTTTTGTCCATTTCACTGTAATTCATATGTTGTTAAATTGTATTCATTGTACTTTTTATATCAACAGTCAAGTGTGACAACGCATGATTAAATTTTACATTTGATTGTCGCTGCTGTTACGCGAGATTCACTCTGTTTTTCGAGTAGGATGATATTATGTCTTGGGTTGGATACATGTATAGTGTAATTCACTTTGATTTAGAATTTTAATACTAACTTAGTTAATAAGTAAGTTTTGAGTGCCAATAATGTTGCACATCTGCTCATCAGGAGAAGCTTCTGTGTATCCAGTGTAATTTATGGGTATAAGAGGTGGCATCATCACATGAAGCTTACTCTAAATGGAAACCCAGAGTCCACATTGTCTAACCTCTTAATTTCAATGCTCTTTTTTGTTTACAGTTCGATTACACGTTAACATGCTAAACTCTTCTTTACTTTATCTTATAACAAGCTGCTTGAATCTGAGTCAATAAAATAATGAGATATTACGAACAAACCCCTAAAAGTAAACTAATCGAGATTTACTCTTAATTTTTTTTATTAGATGAACCGTTTTCTAACGAATAAAAAATATCGATTGGTGTTAAATTCGAAGGGCATAATGGTAATTAGATGAGTAATTTTATTTGTTTAATTATAATTAAATAAAAAATTGGAAAAGAACTAAATAATTAAAATAAAAAAATTAATTAAATAAATTTTCAACTATTTCTCAGAACCGTTTGGCTTGAGTCGGGTGTGGTGGATGAGTGTTTTAGAAACGATTTGGGTGATTTATGGTGGGTGGGTTATTTAGTATTGTTTTAGGTGGTTTATTAGTATGTAGAGAACCTTCTCAAAGGACAAATAAGTATGCATAGAAATTTTGCATTTGTACCAAAGATTACGATTTATATTTCAAACTGAATATTTCTAATGCTTGGAAAGAGTTTGTTTAATGTCAGTAAATTATTGACGACCCCAGACATTGCACATTGTTGACGTGGTAAACCAGTCAACCAGATTCTTGAGCCCAATGCCGCACAGATGAGGAGACCTGCAACAAACAGACCAGATAATGGCAAAGAGAAGAAGGAAGAAAGAAGGAAGAACACAACAATGTTTGAAGTGGTTCAGCCCTTTTTGAGAACGGTCTACATCCACTTTTCTGGTATTTATGGCAGTATCTCTCACTAAATGCTCACTCTCTCTATATTTCGACAGAGTAACAGCCCTCTTAACTCTCAAAATTTCTGGATCCGTTTACAATAAATGCCTCCCTCTATTTATAGAAGAGAAGAGGCTACAGATGGAACTAACAGACAAAAAGGACTGATCTTGTCGTAATTAATGCTTCTGGAGAGTCTTTAATGCTTCTGACTTGTGCCAGGTCAACTCTGGCAAAACATGGGCCGACTGCTAACCCATGCTGGTTTGGTGAGATTTCCCGAAATTAAGCTGTCATTAGGTGAGAAACCCTTACTTATCGTGCAAGACACGCCATTTTACTGTCTTGCATTGAAACTGGGCGATCTGGGTAGAAAACGAATTGAAGATGCGTCATGACGATCTTGACTTCGAGCCGTCTTGGCAATCTCGATGTTAAGATCACCGGTCTGCGACCTCGACGTCGCTGGGAGGGCGATCTGACATCATCTTCGCTAGAATCCTGACGGGCTCGATCTGGGTACTGGAGCGATCTAGCGGGCCCGACCTAGCGGGCTGAGGAATAGTGTTTTACATTGGGCCTTGGCAACTCGGGCCACCATTTTGATGGGCCTTTGCTGGCCCATTTGGGGAATCCAAAAATACCTATAACATCAATAAATGTCTCACTCTATTTATAGAAGAGAAGAGGCTACAGATGGAACTAACAGACAAAAAGGACTGATCTTGTCGTAATTAATGCTTCTGGAGAGTCTTTCTTCCTTCTTCTCTTTGCCATTATCTGGTCTGTTTGTTGCAGGTCTCCTCATCTGTGCGGCATTGGGCTCAAGAATCTGGTTGGCTGGTTTACCACGTCAACACACATGTAATGCAACTAACGACAAATTGACAAACTGAGCTGACCATCCTCGGAATATTCACCACTGTCTTCGCAGACAGACTTTTATTATCTTTGATGGAACATTATTGATGGTATTTTGGTACATGAGGCAATTCATTAAATAGAATATTCTGTACGTGTTCTTCAACTTAGTTTATGAATGCTTGCAAAATGCGCTAGTGATCCTGAAAAATTTGTCATATTTTGAAACCCTAAAAAAATCCTTCCAAAAGGAGAGAATTTGATGTATTGCTTGAATCCATATATGAAAATCATACTTTTGCCTTTGCTATTCAAATTTTACCATCTAACTTTTTTTAATGTAATTACTCTTGCAAGAAACTAAATAGAGACCCATTTATCTTTCCAAAAGTTGTAGTTTGCATTGTTCATCTATCACAACTTGCTAAAAATCTTGCACAAGAATTTAACCAATGCAAGCAAAATCTTGGACAGCAAACCAAGGAGCAAGATACAAAATGAAACACATTTTTGTTAGAGCTTTGATAGAGAAGTACAAAACTCTGAAGAAACCATTCTGTCAGAAACAAGAGCTTCTTTGAGTCCGATTGTTGTCTACAATGTTATTGCTTTTCACATACAAATTGCTGTCTAATGTCAAAGTTCAAATTTACAACGTAGAGTGACTTCAACCAACTATAATGTATACCGAAACTGATACTGACCAAACTAGTCCTCACCCTTCTCAAAATAATCCATTTTACTAAAGGTCTGCTCTGGAAACAGCATGTCAGCAGCATACAAAGCCGCTCCACAGCATGCGTCAAGAACTGGATCTAATGCTGTGACCACCATTATGGGTGCACCACAGGGTCGAATCATTCGGATTCCAGCTTCTAAGCACTTGCTGGTACCAGGGAAAAGACAGCACCCACCAGTAATGAGAATCGAGCTGGTCAATCTCTCCTCTAATTCTAGATCTTTAGAAGGCAATCTTGTTACAGATACACCAGTCATCTCATCTAACCCCACTTGGTCAATCCCAATCCGGTTGGGACTCAATAAAATTTCTGGGCATCGAAATCTTTCAACTCCAAGAACAATCTGAAAATCTTCCTCGGTGAGACGACGATACTTTGGCGGCTTCGGAGCAGATTGCGAGGGTACTACTTCTTGTTTGGGAACAAATGTCTGGTCTACCTCCTGCCATAGAGAAGATTCATATGTTACTGAACATTCCATACGAGCATTTGAATCATTTGGACCAAAGAGATTAAGGGTAATGAAAGTTTTGGAGATATAGAATAATATATAAAAACATAAATAAACTGGCCTGGAGCCTTGAAGAGATGTAGGATAGCTCTGTTTCATCTGCATCTAGTCCATCATCAATATCTTTGCTCATCAGTTTGTAAAGGTGCCAATCTCGTCTTTGGCACTGAAAGTGTCCTCACCCTTCCCTTGATCAAGGGCAGCTGTTGTCAAGAGGTGTTCGAGTGTTTGAAAAATAAGTTTGAGACAATCCCACATAACAAAATCTTTACTTTTAAGTATATAACAAAACCAATATGTGCCATGTAATTGAATGGCTAACAAGGCTTATATGAGCCTTATTGGAGCTCTCTACATACATATATGTATATCTCCGATGATTAAAAGATGGGCCTTTGGGTCGGGGCTCCCTTTAGGCAAGTTGAGTCCTGGCCCGTTTGCCAATCTTTTTTATTTATTTAATATATATATTTTATTTTGGATCTTGAATTTAAATAAAATTCAAAAGTTGTGTTGATTCTAAAAAATTAGACCAGAATCTTATTCAGTTGTTCATAATTAATGGTATTTTTGAAAAAGAACTAAATAATTAAAAACAAAAAATTAATTAAATAAATTTTCAACTATTTCTCAAAACCCTTTCGTTTGAGTCGGGTGTGGTGGATGAGTGTTTTAGAAACGATTTGGGTGGTTTGTGGTGGGTGGGTGGTTTAGTATTGTTTTAGGTGGTTTATTAGTATGTAGAGTACCTTCTGAAAGGACAAATAAATTTGCATAGAAATTTTGAATTTGTACCAAAGATTACGATTTATATTTTAAACTGAATATTTCTAATGCTTGGAAAGAGTTTGTTGAATGTCAGTAAATTATTGACGACCCCAGACATTGCACATGTAATGCAACTAACGACAAATTGACAAACTGAGCTGACCATCCTCGGAATATTCACCACTGTCTTCGCAGACAGACTTTTATTATCTTTGATGGAACATTATTGATGGTGTTTTGGTACATGAGGCAATTCATTAAATAGAATATTCTGTACGTGTTCTTCAACTTAGTTTATGAATGCTTGCAAAATGCGCTAGTGATCCTGAAAAATTTGTTATATTTTGAAACCCTAAAAAAATCATTCCAAAAGGAGAGAAATTGATGTATTGCTTGAATCCATATATGAAAATCATACTTTTGCCTTTGTTATTCAAATTTTACCATCTAATTTTTTTTTTTTTAATGTAATTACTCTTGCAAGAGACTAAATAGAGATCCATTTATCTTTCCAAAAGTTGTAGTTTGCATTGTTCATCTATCCCAACTTGCTAAAAATCTTGCACAAGAATTTAACAAATGCAAGCAAAATCTTGGACAGCAAACCAAGGAGCAAGATACAAAATGAAACACATTTTTGTTAGAGCTTTGATAGAGAAGTACAAAACTCTGAAGAAACCATTCTGTCAGAAACAAGAGCTTCTTTGAGTCCGATTGTTGTCTACAATGTTATTGCTTTTCACATACAAATTGCTGTCTAATGTCAAAGTTCAAATTTACAACGTAGAGTGACTTCAACCAACTATAATGTGTACCGAAACTGATACTGACCAAACCAGTCCTCACCCTTCTCAAAATAATCCATTTTACTAAAGGTCTGCTCTGGAAACAGCATGTCAGTAGCATACAAAGCCACTCCACAGCATGCGTCAAGAACTGGATCTAATGCTGTGACCACCATTATGGGTGCACCACAGGGTCGAATCATTCGGATTCCAGCTTCTAAGCACTTGCTGGTACCAGGGAAAAGATAGCACCCACCAGTCATCAGAATCGAGCTGGTCAGTCTCTCCTCTAATTCTAGATCTTTAGAAGGCAATCTTGTTACAGATACACCAGTTATCTCATCTAACCCCACCTGGTCAATCCCAATCCGGTTGGGACTCAATAAAATTTCTGGGCATCGAAATCTTTCAACTCCAAGAACAATCTGGAAATCTTCCTGGGTGAGACAACGATACTTTGGCGGCTTCGAAGCAGATTGCGAGGGTACTACTTCTTGTTTGGGAACAAATGTCTGGTCTACCTCCTGCCATAAAGAAGATTCATATGTTACTGAACATTCCATACGGGCATTTGAATCATTTGGACCAAAGAGATTAAGGGTAATGAAAGTTTTGGAGATATAGAATAACATATAACAACATAAATAAACTGGCCTGGAGCCTTGAAGAGACGTCGGACAGCTCTGCTTCATCTGCATCTAGTCCGTCATCATCGTCATCATTATCTTTGCTCATCAGTTTGTAAAGGTGTCAATTTCGTCTTTGGCACTGAAAGTGTCCTCACCCTTCCCTTGATCAAGGGCAACTGTTGTCAAGAGGTGTTCGAGTGTTTGAAAAATAAGTTTGCGACAATCCCACATTGGAAAACAAAATCTTTACTATTAAGTATATGGACTATGTGGTTGAATGGCTAACAAAGCTTACATGGGTCTTGTTGGAGCTCTCTACATACATATGTGCATATCTCCGATTATTAAAAGATGGGCCTTTGGGCCGGGGCTCCCTTTAGGTAGGTTGAGTCTTGGCTCGTTTGCCAATCTTTATTATTTATTTAATATTTTAATCTTTTTTATTTATTTAATATTTTTTTTATTTTGGATCTTGAATTTAAATAAAATTCAAAAGTTATGTTGATTCTAAAAAATTAGACCAGAATCTTCTTCAGTTGTTCATAATTAATGGTTTTTTTTTTGAAAAAGAACTAAATAATTAAAAACAAAAAATTAATTAAATAATTTTTCAACTATTTCTCAAAACACTTCGGTTTGAATCGGGTGTGGTGGATGAGTGTTTTAGAAACGATTTGGGTAGATTGTGGTGGGTGGATGATTTAGTATTGTTTTAGGTGGTTTATTAGTATGCAGAGAACCTTCTCAAAGGATGCATAGAAATTTTGAATTTGTACCGAAGATTACGATTTATATTTTAAACTAAATATTTCTAATGCTTGGAAAGAATTTGTTTAATGTCAGTAAATTATTGACAACCCCAGACATTGCACATGCAATGCAACTAGCGACAAATTGACAAACTGAGCTGACCATCCTCGGAATATTCACCACTGCCTTCGCAGGCAGACTTTTATTATCTTTGATGGAACATTATTGACGGTGTTTTGGTACAGGAGGCAATTCATTAAACAGAATATTATGTACGTGTTCTTCAACTTAGTTTATGAATGCTTGCAAAATGCGCGCTAGTGATACTGAAAAATTTATCATATTTTGAAACCCTAAAAAAATCCTTCCAAAAGGAGAGAATTTGATGTATTGCTTGAATCCATATATGAAAATCATACTTTTGCCTTTGCTATTCAAATTTTACCATCTAACTTTTTTTTAATGTAATTACTCATCGAAGAGACTAAATAGAGACTCATTTATCTTTCCAAAAGTTGTAGTTTGCATTGTTCATCTATCACAACTTGCTAAAAATCATGCACAAGAATTTAACCAATGCAAGCAAAATCTTGGACAGCAAATCAAAGAGCAAGATACAAAATAAAACACATTTTTGTTAGAGCTTTGATAGAGAAGTACAAAACTCTGAAGAAACTATTCTGTCAGAAACAGGAGCTTCTTTGAGTCGGATTGTTGTCTATAATGTTATTGCTTTTCACATACAAATTGCTATCTAATGTCAAAGTTTCAATTTACAACGTAGAGTGACCTCAACCAACTATAATGTGTACCGGAACTGATACTGACAAAGCTAGTCCTCACCTTTCTCATAATAATCCATTTTACTAAAGCTCTGCTCTGGAAACAGCATGTCAACAGCATACAAAACCGCTCCACAGCATGCATCAAGAACTGGATCTAATGCTCTGACCACCTTTATGGGTGCACCATAAGGTCGAATCATCCGGATTCCAACTTCTTAGCACTTGCTCGTACCAGGGAAAAGACAGCACCGACCAATCATGAGAATTGAGCTGGTCAGTCTCTCTTCTAATTCTAGATCTTTAGAAGGCAATCTTCTTACAGATACACCGGTCATCTCATCTAACCCCACCTAGTCAATCCCAATCCAGTTGAGACTCAATAAAATTTCTGGGCATCGAAATCTTTCAACTCCAAGAACAATCTGGAAATCTTCCTGGGTGAGACGACGATACTTTGGCGGCTTCCGAGCAAATTGCGAGGGTACTCCTTGTTTGGGAACAAATGTCTGGTCTATCTCCTGTCATAGAGAAGATTCATATGTTACTGAACATTCCATATGGGCATTTGAATAATTTAGACCAAAGAGATTAAGGGTAATGAAAGTTTTAAAGATATAGAATAATATATAACAACATAAATAAACTGGCCTGGAGCCTTGAAGAGATGTGGCACAGCTTTACTTCATCTGCATCTAGTCCGTCATCATCGTCATCATTATCTTTGCTCATCAGTTTGTAAAGGTGTCAATCTCGTCTTTGGCATTGAAAGTGTCCTCACCCTTCCCTTGATCAAGGGCAACTGTTGTCAAGAGTTATTCGAGTGTTTGAAAAATAAGTTTGAGACAATCTCACATCGGAAAACAAAATCTTTACTTTAAGTATATAACAAAACCAATATGGGCTATGTGGTTAAATGACTAACAAGGCTTATATGAGCCTTGTTGGAGCTCTCTACATACATATATGCATATCTCCAATTATTAAAAGATGAAACTTTAGGTCGGGACTCCCTTTAGGTAGGTTGAGTCCTGACCCGTTTGCCAATCTTTTTTATTTCTTTAATATATATATATTTTTTATTTTGGATCTTGAATTTAAATAAAATTTAAAAGTTGTGTTGATTCTAAAAAATTAGACCAGAATCTTCTTCAGTTGTTCATAATTAATGATTTTTTTGAAAAAGAACTAAATAATTAAAAACAAAAAATTAATTAAATAATTTTTCAACAATTTCTCAGAACCCTTTGGCTTGAGTCGGGTGTGGTGGATGAGTGTTTTAGAAACGATTTGGGTGATTTGTGGTGGGTGGATGGTTTAGTATTGTTTTAGATGATTTAAAATCTCCAACAGCCATTACTGCAGTTTAAAAACGTTTTCAAAAGTCATTAGATTTATCAGAGCGTACCTTAAAGTAGACATAAATCATGTCATTAACATATTTAATTCAAAACAACCATCATGAGTAAACAATAACAAACAAAAAATACACAAACACACACACACACACACCCACATTTCCAATAAAAAAGACATAAAAAGCAATACTTATTAGGGGTTTCAGATTGGTTATTATAAGTTAAATTTAAAACTGACAGAGATGAAAAAAGATTAGCTGTCATCGCACTTTAATGCCAAAGATGAAGAGTTATGATATGGTTTCATTTTGAGTAAAGTTTGATGTCATGTGCATTAACAAATAATGTTGTATTTCGGTTCAAAAATGGAATCTATTTCACAAGATTTTAAACAATCCCTCTCTCTTTCTCTCACTCTCAAATCGGTGTCTGTCAACATTTTCATCGTTCTCAACCTCTCTCTCTTTCTCTTCTCTCAAGTCAGTGTCTCAACCTCTCTCTCTTTCTCTCCTCTCAAGACAGTGTCTCAACCTCTCTCTCTTTCTCTCCTCTCAAGACAGTGTCTCAACCTCTCTCAAATCAGTGTCTGTCAGTGACAAGTTCTCAACCTCTCTCTCTCCACTCGTCAATGGAGTATTTCCTCTTCATGACCGCGCTACTAAGATGCGTCGGTGCCGCATTGTCCCTCCGCTGCCCGGATTGCCGCCCATACCCACTCAGCACCAGCCCCAGTCCCAGCTGTGGTGATCCAACCTACAAAAATTATTTAGTTCTTTTTCAATTTTGTATTTCATTTTATTACCTATATAATTATCATTATGCCCTTCAAATTTAACATCAATCGGTTTTGTTATCCGTTAGGGGCAATGCATTAATTAAAAAAAAAACTAAAAGTAAATCCTCAATAGATACTTTCAAGGTTTTTTTTTTTTTAACATCTCATTATTTTACTAACCTCATTCAAATTTCAAATAGTTTATAAGATAAATTAAATGGAATACAATTGACAGATACAATTTAATGTACCAACAAAAAGAGTTTTGCATGTTAACGTGTAATTGAATTGTAAACAAAAAAAGGTGTTGAAATTAAGAGGTTATGCAATATGAGTAAGCTTCACGTGATGTGCTTCATGAAATACTGCAGATTTTTCGTCAAATAAAATAAGGTAGATTTAGCAACTCCTCTAACCTCTTAATATAATCATCAGCTCTTAAATCTTTCTCACATAAACTCTTTGTCTCTCTCTCATCAAGTTTAACGAGAGTCTCCCTTTCAACATGACCAACTCCAACATGGTAAATGCTGATGAACTGCTCCTCCAAATTTAAGTCTCCTTTCAGTTACTCCTGTGCCACCACTACATCAACCACACGAGACAGGTAGGGCGATGCGATCAAAAGTTGTAGTCTATATATTGTACTTTCAGGGCCTGTGGGTTGTTCACAACGTATAAGATACCAGTATTGGAGCGTGGTTATACAACCTACACCAACTTCGTAAATTTGAACTCGGAAGCACTAATGAGTTTGTGGCCCCACCCAGGTTTGGAGATTTAGTTGGTTTCTTCCAAGGAGCGAGAGTGCTTGTCACAATGATTGTAATGAGAACTCGACTTGCAAGTCAGATGGGTCTGGACGAAGGTGTTTTTGCAAGATGCACCATTTGTGGGATAGCTGAAATTAGTAAAGAGAGACACGAAGGAGTGAGAGATAGTTGAAAGATTCATAGATCTTGGGTTCCAATCTTATTGATCCAAAAGAAACAATTGGCATTGATTGTGACTTGCCTATAAAAGTGAAAGTTGTCAAGAACATGAAGATGATTTTGCTGAAGTTGTCAAAAACAACAGATCCACGATGCATCTTGCAAAAATACCTTCATCCTGACCCATCTGACTTGCAAGTGGAGTTCGCGTCACAATAACTTTATGACAAGCACTACCACTTCCTGGGAGAAACCCACTGAATCTCCAAATCGAGATGAGACCACAGACTCACAGGTGTTTCCGATTTCAAATTTACGAAGCTGGTATAGGCTGTACAATCACGCTCCAATACTGATATCTTGTATGCCATGGACAACCCACCGACCCCGAAAGTGCAACATATAGACTGCAGCTAACCACATCGCCCTACCTACCCCGTGTGGTTGATGTAGTGGTGGCAGAAGAGCAACTGAGAGGAGATTCAAATTTGGAGGAGCAGTTCATCAGCATAACCGTGTTGGAGTTGGTCATGTTTAAGAGAGGCTGTCGTTGAGCTGGATAACCTAGTGTACGAGATCCACTGAGATGTAGGTGTTGGGAGGAGAGGTGATGACGAGACCACCAGCTGTTGAATTGACTGGTTGATGGAGGTAATCGGGTAAAAATCCTTGACTGTGTCGAAAAGGAGTGTTCTGCTGATGGTGTTGTACTTGATTTTGCATAACTGATCACCACCTTTGGGGTTCGTGGTCAATGGGTATGGCACGGGTGTGTAGATGCAGTCCGACCAGCGGATGGATAATGTGGTGCTGGCATATGTTAGAAACACCGCCATGAAGAGGAAGTGATTCATTAGCGAGTAGAGAGAGATTGAGGAGGTTGACAGAAACATTTTTTCTTTTTTGAGCATGCATACAAAATCACGTGGAACACCAGCACCAGAACACTTCTCTTCGACACACTCAAGTATTCTTATCCAATCACCTCCATCGACCAGTCAATCCAACGGCTGGTGGTCTCGCTCTCACTTCTCCTCCCTAACATCTACCTCTCAACGGATCTCGTATTGATGGGTATCCCGCTCAACAAGAGTCTTCCCTTCAACATTACCAACTCCAACACGGTCATGCTGATGAACTGCTCCTACAAATTTTAGTCTCCTCTCAGTTGCTCTCATGCCAGCCTTTGCCACCATTACATCAATCACACGAGATAGGTGGGGCGGTGCGGTAAACTGTAGTCGATATGTTGCACTTTTAGGATCGATGGGTTGTACACGACGTACAAGATACCAGTATCAGAGCGTGGTTGTACAGCCTACACCAGCTTCGTATATTTGAACTCGAAAGCATCAATGAGTCTGTGACCCCATCCAGGTTTGGAGATTCAGTGGGTTTCTTCCACGGACCGAGAGTGCTTGTCACAAAGTCATTGTGACGAAAACTCGACTTGCAAGTCAGATGGATCTAGACGAAGATATTTTTGTAAGATGTATCGTGTGTGAGAAAGTTGAAAATGGTAAAGAGAGACGAAGGAGAGACGAAGGAATGAGAGATAGTTGAAAGATTCATAGATCTTAGGTTCCATTCTTATCGATCCAAAAGAAACAAATGGCATTAAGATGAGGGTGACTCTGGCTTGCTTATAGAAGTGAAAGTTGTCAAGACCATGAAGATGATTTTGCTAAAGTTGTCAAAAACAACGAATGCAAGATACTTCTTACAATACCTTCGTCCCGACCCTTCTGACTTGCAAGTGGAGTTCTCATCACAATCAATTTGTGTCAAGCACTTCGGTTCTCAAGGAGAAACCCACAGAATCTCCAAACCTGGGTGGGACCACAGTCTTACCGGTGCTTCAGAGTTCAAATTTACGAAGCTGATATAAATTGTATATCCACGCTCTGATACTGGTATCTTGTATGACGTGGATAACCCACCGACCCTGAAAGTACAACATATAGACTACAACTGACCGCACCGCCCCACCTTCCTCGTGTGGTTGATGTAGTGGTGGTAGAGGCTGGTAAAGGAGCAACTGAAAGGAAACTCAAATTTGGAGGAGCAATTCATCAACATCACCATGTTGGAGTTGGTCATGTTGAAGGGAAACTCTCGTTAAACTGGATACCCTGATGTATGAGAACCGCTGAGACGCAGACGTTGGAAAGAGTGGTGACGACGAAACCACCAGCAGTTGGATTGACTGACTGATGGAGGTGATCGGGTAAGAATCCTTGAATATGTCAAAAAGTAATGTTCTGGTACTGGTGTTGCACCTGATTTTGTGCGACTGATCACCACCCTTAGGGCTCATGCTCAGTGGGTATGGCACGGGTGTGTAAACGCAGTCCCACCAACAGATGGATAATGCGGTGCCATGTTAGTAACACCGCCATGAAGAGGAAATGATTCATTAGCGAGTAGAGAGAGGTTAAGAAGGTTGACAGAAACATTTTTTCTTTTATGAAGAAAAGGTTGACAAAAACTTGATGTTTGTGAGAGAGAGAAAGAGTTACTGTGAGAGAGGTTTAAGAATTTGTGATCATATTGAGAGGTTGACAGAGGTTAGAAGAGATGATATAATTTGGGTTGACAGAAACTTGATGTGAGAGAGGTTGTGTGAGAAAGAGAGAGAGATTGACAAAAACTTAAAGAGTTAATAGTTAATATGAGAGTCAATATAATCAACTCTTAAACCTCTGTCACATAAACTCTTTCTCTCTCTCTCACATCAAATTTCTATCAACCTTTTCTTTAAAAAGAAAAAATGTTTCTATCAACCTCTCTCCCCTCGCCATTAAAGCACTTCCATTTCATGATGGTGCTACTAACATACGCCGGCACCACATTACCACTCCGATGGCCAAACAGCAACTCCACACCCGTCTCATACCCACTGAGCATGCATCCCAAGTATGGTGATCAATCGTACAAAATCACGTGTAACACCAGCACCAGAACACTCCTCTACGACACACTCAAGTATTCTTATCCGATCACCTCCATCGACCAATCAATCCAACGGCTGGTGGTCTCGCTCTCACTTCTCATCCCTAACATCTACGTCTCAACGAAACTCGTACTGATGGGTATCCCGCTCAACGAGAGTCTTTCCTTCAACATTACCAATTCCAACGCAGTCATGCTGATGAACTGCTCCTACAAATTTTAGTCTCCTCTTAGTTGCTCTCCTGCTAACCTTTGCCACCATTACATCAATCATGCGAGACAGGTGGGGCGATGCGGTCAACTGTAGACAATCCACCAACCCTCAAAGTGCAACATATAAACTGTAGCTGACCGCACCGCCCTACTTCCCTCGTATGGTTAATGTTGTTGGGGTAGAGGCTAGTAAAGGAGTAACTGAGAGGAAACTCAAATTTGGAGGAACAATTCATCAGCATCACCGTGTTAGAGTTGGTTATGTTAAAGGGAGGCACTCATTGAACTGGATACCCTGATTTACGAGAATCGCTGAGATGCAGATGTTGGGAGGAGTGGTGACGACAAGACCACCAGCAATTGGATTGACTGGCTGATGGAGATGATCGAGTAAGAATCCTTGAGTGTGTCGAAGAAGAGTGTTCTGGTGCTAGTGTTGCACCTGATTTTGTACGATTGATTACCACCCCTAGAGCTCGTGCTCAGTGGGTATGGCACGGGTATGCATCCGCAATCTAACCAATGAATGGATAATGTGGTGCCGACACCGCCATGAAGAGCAAGTGATTCATTAGTGAATAGAGAGAGATTGAGGAGGTTGACAGAAAAATTTTTTCTTTCATGAAGAAAAGGTTGACAAAAACTTGATGTTAGAGAGACTGTATGAAAGGGATTAAGAGTTAATGTGAGAGAGGTTTAAAAGTTTGTGATTATATTAAAAGGTTGACAAAGGTTAGAAGAGATGATAAAATTTGGGTTGATAGAAACTTGATGTAAGAGAGGTTGCGTGAGTGAAAGAGAAAGGGATTGACAAAAACTTAAAGAGTTATTAAATATCAAAGAGGTTTAAGAGTTGGTGATTATATTGAGTGGCTGATAGAGGTTAGAAGAGCTGCTAAATTTGTCTTCATTTTTGTGACGAAAAATCCATAATATTTCATGATACGCATGACATGAAGCTTACTTTAGATGGATACCTGGACCCCACATTGTTTAACCTTTTCATTTCGACACCCCTTTTTGTTCACTGTGCGATTACACCTAAACTCTTCTTTTTGGTACATTAAATTGTATCTGTCAACTGTGCCTTTTTTAATTTGTCCTATAACAAGCTATCTGAAATCTGAATAAGGTTAATCAAATAATAAGATATTATGAAAACCCCTTAAAGTAACTACTTGAGATTTACTTTCGGTTTTTTTTATTATTATTATTTAATGAAATGTTCTCTAATGGATAAAAAAAAAAATCAATTAGTATTAAATGATAATTAGATGAATAATTTTATTTTTTAAAATAAAATTAAATTAAAAATTTTAAAAAAAAAGTTAAATACTTAAAAATAAGAAATTTAATTAAATAATTTTTTAACTATCCATCATTCCTTCGTCTCTCTTTTTATCATTCTCTCTCTCACGTTATCATTTTCTTTTCACTCTCACTCCCCCATGTCTCCCACCACCATGTTCCCCTCCATTGCTAGCAACCGACTCGCACACTTCTTCACCATTTCCTCTTTTTTTTTTTTTTCTTTTTTTTTTTTTTTTTTGGTAATTTAGTTTTGGGTCGAGTTGAACCTAAAACCGTCTACTTTGGATCAGATACGGTGGGTGGACGTTTTAGGACTGTTTTGGGTGGGTAGTTTATCATTGTTTTGGATGATGGATGGATGGTTTTAGGTTGTCTAAGTGGTTTGTGGTGATCATAGGTGGACAAGCAGCTCCTCCTCACTCTTCTCTTCTCTTTTCTTTGATGTGTTTGTGTATTGCTAGAAACCCATAAATGTGAGTTTCTACCAAAAACAACCCGAGACTCAATTCATGGTATTGATCATTTCATTATTATTATTACTATTATTATTATATATGATTGAACGTAAATTTTGTAAATGGACATCATAAAATTTATGTACTCCCTCTTATGCATAATTTTGATTTAATTATTGCTGATTAATTTACTTGGAACCCTCTTTTAAAGGTAATTGTATATCTTGCGTGTTTATCATAAAATTTCTTATGAAAGTAAAAATAGAAATTATTGATATAAAAATTATAAATTTATATGATCCAGTAGTAAATTTTCTTTATTTTTATAAATTAAAAGATTTTGAAGTTTATTTAATTTTATTACTTACATAATTATCATTATACTCTTCAAATTTAACATCAATTGATTTTGTTATCCGTTAGGGATACTGCATTAATAAAATAAAAAATAAATAAAAACTAAAAGTAAATTCTCAGAAGTTACTTTTTGGGTTTTTTTTCGTAATATCTTATTATTTTACTAACTCCATTAAGATTTCAAATAGCTTGATAAGATAAATTAAATGGGGTATAGCTGACAGATACAATTTATTAATTAAAAGATCATGAAGCTTATATATATCCGCATATTTTTTATTTACTAAAAAAAGAAATAAAACCTAAATGCAAAAGACAAAAAAAAAAAAAAAAAAAAAGATATTTTCCCTATTACCCAAACCCAAAAGAACAAAATACTGTAAAAATTAGAGAAAATCTTTGTAACCAATAACTATGCATAGATGTGGTGTTTGTTGTTTTGTTGTTTTTTGGCAATAAAATACCAGTTTCAGAAGAGAAAAAAAAAAAAAAAACATGCAGAGATTATTCGAATTTGTACCAAATAAGGACATGCTAAATAAATGCATAGAATATGGGTCACATGTACCCAGTGTTTGTAAATACGGCCGTATCAGGCCGTATATACGCTGATACGGCCGTATTAGAGCTGAGGCGTACAGATACGGGCGTATTTCGCCCGTATTTGTTTTGGGCCGTATAATGCGTACTGGTACGGCCGTATACGGCCGTACCGTACGGATACGCCCGTATATTGATATATACGGGCGTATGTGAATAAGGGCAAAACAGTCCAGTGAAAAGGGGTTTATCAGGCTGTTTACCCTAGTTTTCACACATTTCCTTCCCCGATCTGCTGTCTTCCTCCCACAACCGGTTCACCGGTGTGAAGATCCTCTGTTTCCGGCGCCACAACTTCCATTTCCGGCGACGAAACCTCCATTTCCGACGACTTTCCCACTCACCGACGCCTGTTTACCCCAGTTTTCATCCATTTCTTCCTCGATCGGCTGCCTCCCTCCCACAATCGGTTCACCGGCGTGAAGATCCTCTGTTTTCGGTGCCACAACTTCCATTTCCGGTGACGAAACCTCCATTTCCGACGACTTTCCCACTCACCGACGCCTGTTTTCATCCATTTCTTCCTCGATCGGCTGCCTCCCTCCCACAATCGGTTCACCGGCGTGAAGAACCTCTATTTCCGACGCCACAACTTCCATTTCCGGCAACATTCGCACTCACCGACGCCAAAAGAGCCTCCATTTTCGCAATTAAAGTCGTCCAGCTCCGGCGACATCCCTCCATTCCAGCCTCTGTCATCACCGGCATTGATCTATGTCCATTTTCGACGACACTGGACATTGCATGTGGCTGTCTTCCTCTTTTTTTCGGCGGGTATTTTTTTTTGGCCGTTAACTGTTGTCTTTCTTCAACAGAGTTTGATCTGGTGTTCTCTAACTGTTCTCTTTTCTCTTTAATTGTTAATTCTAGGCTTGTTTGGAATAGGTTGGCAGTATCTCACTTTCAGACTCTGTTTTTGAAGACTTGTGATTGTGATTTGTGAACTGTGGTTGGGATTTGTGGTTGTGATTTGTTGTTGTGATTTGTGAATTTGTGATTTGTGAATTATACATTTGTAATGGCTAGTAATAAAAAGGATCCAGCATGGAAATATGGGGTTGAGATTGAAATAGATGGAAAAAAGCATATGAGGTGCACTTTATGTGATAAACTAATAAGGGGGGGAGTGTATAGGATAAAAGAACACCTTGCGGGTATTAAAGGGAATGTT
The DNA here is from genome assembly GCA_022984855.1 of Dimocarpus longan. Lineage (NCBI taxonomy): Eukaryota > Viridiplantae > Streptophyta > Magnoliopsida > Sapindales > Sapindaceae > Dimocarpus > Dimocarpus longan. Next base: position 4,241,961 of record CM041015.1, on the reverse strand, counting down.
GCCTCGTGTACAAGTGTTCCACCGGATGTTAGAGATGACATCAAAAGTTATATTGAGAATTCGAAAAAAGTGAAAAGATATAATCAGTTAGTTAGGGAAGAAAGAATTGATAAGTGTGTTACATTGAATAGTCGATCTAAATCTGTGGAACAGTCGGGTAGTGGTAGTGTGACTGAAAGTCAGAGAGGGATCAGGGGACCTATGGATAGGTTTCTTAATAGTGTGGAAGATGATCAAATTGAAGAATTGAGGGGAACTAAAAAGGGAGGAATTGATAAGGAGTTACGTGATCGAACATGCGATGAGGTAGGCCGATTCTTCTTTGAAAACGGCATCGCATTTAATGTTGCTGATAGTCCATCTTTTGTGTCAATGATGCGGGCAGCTGGGCGCTATGGGACAGGTTTCAAACCACCAAATAGCTATGAGTTGAGGACTTCCATATTGAGGAGGGAGGAACAAAATACCGAAACTATTGTGAATGAGGTAAAGAAGACATGGGCGAAAACAGGAGTGTCGATATTGTCAAATGGATGGAAAGATATGAGGGGTAGACAGTTGATCAACTTTCTTGTAAACAATCCATATGGCACAGTTTTCCTTCGTTCGATTGATGTTAGTGATGTGGTTAAAGATGCAGCATTGTTGTGCGGTTTACTTGATGACGTGGTTGAGGAGATTGGAGAGGTGATTGTTATACAAGTGGTGACAGATAATGCCTCTAATTACAAGAAGGCTGGGGAAATGTTGATGGAGAAGAGGAAACGGTTGTGGTGGACGCCGTGTGCAGCTCATTGCATAGATTTGATGCTTGAAAAACTTAGAGAATTGCCTCAACACAGAAATGCATTGAGAAAGGCGAAGAAGGTACCGTAACAATCATAGTATTACTATTTCTTCCTATATTTTTTCAACTTAACTCATAGTTTAATTAAAAAATTTATGTCCTATAATAGGTGACGAACTTCATTTATAATCATGGATGGGTATTGGCATTGATGAGAAAGTTTACAAACAAAGAATTGGTCCGACCTGCTCCTACAAGATTTGCTACTACTTATTTGACTTTGCAAGGTATATATGAACTGCAGCAACCTTTGCAGCATATGTTTACTTCAGTGGAGTGGACGGGATGTTCATATGCAAATAAGTCAGAGGGGAAGGAAGTCAAACAAATCATAATGGCGGATTCATTTTGGGAAGGTATCTCTTATGCATTGAAGACAACCCGACCTCTTGTTCATGTGTTGAGGATAGCGGATTCAGAAAAAGTGCCCGCAATGGGATTTATTTATGGAGCAATGGATACAGCTAAAGAGGAAATAGCCAAAAACTTTGAGGGTGATGTTGCAGCTTATAGTGAGATTTGGAATATAATTGATGACAAATGGGAGTTCCAGATGCATCGCCATTTGCACGCAGCTGCTTACTTTCTGAATCCTCAATATCAATATTCACAAGACATGACTGATCATGAGATTAAGTGGGGGTTGTATAAGTGTATGGATAGGCTTATTGCAAATGATAGAGAGCGAGAGAAGGCAGATTTACAGATTGAAGATTTCAAGCAAGCAAGAGGGATGTTTGGCATAACCCAGGCAAAAACTTCTATCACCAAACGTACCCCCGGTATGTGAAGTTTTCTTTTAGGTGTTATTCAATCATTTATGTTTTCTTACTGAAGGGATTCCTATTGGCATTGTAGCTGAATGGTGGATGCAATTTGGAGATCGCACCCCAGAGTTGAGATCTTTTGCAGTGAAGATTTTAAGCCTCACTTGTTCATCCTCCGCTTGTGAGCGGAATTGGAGTGCATTTAATATGGTACGAGTCTAGTTAGAATATACTATAAAACAACTTATCATTGATACTGATTTTTAATTATTCATTATTGTAGATTCATACTAAAAAAAGAAATCGGTTGGCCACGGAAAAATTGAACTCATTAGTATACATAATGTACAATAGAAAATTGCGGCAGAGATATGAGAAGCTTCAATGTTTACCTGATGATGTTGACCCCTTAGTTTCTGCGAACTTGCCTTCCGATAATGAGTGGCTAACAGGAGAAGATGTTGTGGAATCGAGTGGAAGTAGGCCACAACGACGAAAGAGGATTAGAGATACACGTAAGTTTATCATTAAGTTAATGAAATAACTTGGATATAGATTGAAATTTTTAATTATCTTACTTTAAATTCTTTTCACGTAGGGAAAGGAAAAGGTGTTCAATCAGTGGACAATGAAACGGAATGGGATGATATCCGTGGTGAGGAGGAGAATGCTTGTGATGATGATGATGGGGAAGATGACAATCATGACACATTTCGTTTTCATTTCAATACTCATTTTCGACCAGAGACTTTGCCAGAATCAGATGATTAGATCATCTTTTGTTGTTGTGACTTATGTGTTGTTTTTGGTTTTATATTGATGTATTGTTACTACTAGTATGTACTAGTAATGCATTGTTGTTTATCTTTTGTTTTTATGACTTTTATATTATTTTTGGCTTGATTAGATATTTAAACATGATGTTGCTCTAAAAATTCATGATATATATATATTTTTTTTTAATATTTGCCGTATAATTCGTCCGTATAATGCGTACCGGCCGTACCGTACCGTACCATTTCGGGGTGCCCGTACCGTACCGTACTACGTATTTACGAACATTGCATGTACCATAGAGAATAAAAGATTAGAGATGATTTGCATGCTATTATTTATTGATTTAAGGTAAATTTTGACGAGTACTTTAAAAGAAAAATATTTAAAAAAATTCATGCTATTTCTAGCTGATTATAAATCTGAACTTATTGTAAAAAATTTAAAATTTAAAAAAGAAAAAAAAAAAAAAAAAAAGAAGAAGATGAAGAAGAAGAAGAAGGAAGCATTGCATTGCAGTTTGGAGTACTTAGAAGTTATTAGACGCACCTCATTACCATGCAAATCTCGAATGTTTTCAATTCATGCTATTTCTAGTTGATTATAAATCTGAGCTTATTGTAAAAAATTTAAATTTTTTTTAAAAAAAAAAAAAAAAAAAAAAAAAAAAAGAAGAAGAAGATGAAGAAGAAGAAGAAGGAAGCATTGCATTGCAGTTTGGAGTACTTAGAAGTTATTAGACGCACCTCATTACCATGCAAATCTCGAATGTTTTCAATTCAGCTCTGCAAAAGAGTGCTACTGCTACACGTCCATGAAGCACATCACGTGAAGCTTACTCATATTGCATAACCTCTTAATTTCAACACTCTTTTTTGTTTACAATTCGATTACACGTTAACATGCAAAACTCTTTTTTTTGGTACATTAAATTGTACCTGTCGGTTGTATCCCATTTAATTTATCTTATAAAGCTATTTGAAATTTGAATGGGATTAGTAAAATAATGAGATATTAAAAAAAAAAAAACCTTGAAAGTATCTATTAAGGATTTACTTTTAGTTTTTTTTTAATTAATGCACTACCCCTAACGGATAACAAAACCCATTGATGTTAAATTTGAAGGGCATAATGATAATTATATAGGTAATAAAATGAAATACAAAATTGAAAAAGAACTAAATAATTTTTGTAGGTTGGATCACCGCAGCTGGGGCTGGTGCTGAGTGGGTATGGGACAGGTGTCGAGCGGCAGTCCGGGCAGCGGAGGGACAATGCGACGCCGGCGCATGTTAGTAGCGCGGTCATAAAGAGGAAATACTCCATTGACGAGTGGAGATAGAGAGATTGAGAACTTATCACTGACAGACACTGATTTGAGAGAGGTTGAGACACTGACTTGAGAGGAGAGAGAGAGGTTGAGACACTGACTTGAGAGGAGAGAAAGAGAGAGAGGTTGAGAACGATGAAAATGTTGACAGACACTGATTTGAGAGTGAGAGAAAGAGAGAGGGATTGTTAAAAAACTTGTCAAAGAGGTTCCATTTTTTAGCCGAAATACAACATTAGATGTGTTTGATAAATCAAACTTCACTCAAGATGAAACCATATCAGAACTCTTCATCTTTGGCTTTAAAGTGCGATGACAGCTAATCTTTTTTCATCTCTGTCAGTTTTAAATTTAACCTATAACAACCAATCTAAAACCCCTAATAAGTATTGCTTTTTATGTTTTTTTACTGGAAATGTGTGTGCGTGTGTGTTTGTGTATTTTTTGTTTGTTGTTGTTTACTCATGATGGTTGTTTTGAATTAAATCTGTTAATGACATAATTTATGTCTACCTTAAGGTACGCTCTGATAAATTGTTGATTTTGGCTATCTGATGACTTTTGAAACGTTTTTAAACTGGAGTAGTGCCTGTTGGAGATTTTAAACCACCTAAAACAATACTAAACCACCCACCCACCACAAACCACCCAAATCGTTTCTAAAACACTCATTCACCACACCCAACTCAAGCCAAAGGGTTCTGAGAAATAGTTAAAAAATTATTTAATTAATTATTTATTTTTAATTATTTAGTTCTTTTTCAAAAAAACCATTAATTATGAACAACTGAAGAAGATTCTGGTTTAATTTTTTAGAATCAACACAACTTTTGAATTTTATTTAAATTCAAGATCCAAAATTAAAAAAATATATATTAAATAAATAAAAAAGATTAACAAACGGGCAAGGACTCAACCTACCTAAAGGGAACCCGGCCCAAAGGCCCATCTTTTAATAATAACAGATATGCATATATGTATGTAGAGAGCTGCATAAAAAAACATTTCCAGTAAAAAAACATAAAAAGCAATACTTATTAGGGGTTTCAGATTGGTTGTTATAGGTTAAATTTAAAATTGACAGATTAAAAAAGATTAACTATCATCGCACTTTAAATTTAAAGCAATACTTATTTGTTAATGTCATGCGCATTAACAAATAATGTTGTATTTCGACTCAAAAATGGAACCTCTTTCACAAGTTTTTTAACAATCCCTCTCTCTTTCTCACTCTCAAATCCGTGTATGTCAACATTTTCATCGTTCTCAACCTTTCTCTCTTTCTCTCCTCTCAAGTCAGTGTCTCAACCTCTCTCTCTTTCTCTCCTCTCAAGTCAGTGTCTCAACCTCTCTCAAATCAGTGTCTGTCAATGACAAGTTCTCAACCTCTCTCTCTCCACTCGTCAATAGAGTATTTCCTTTTCATGACCGCACTACTAACATGCGCCGACGCCGCATTGTCCCTCCGCTGCCCGGATTGCGGCTCGACACCTGTCCCATACCCACTCAACACCAGCCCCAACTGTGGTGATCCAACCTACAAAAATTATTTAGTTTTTTTTCAATTTTGCATTTCATTTTATTACCTATATAATTATCATTATGCCCTTCAAATTTAACATCAATCGGTTTTGTTATTCGTTAGGGGCAGTGCATTAATTAAAAAAAAAAAACTAATAGTAAATCCTCAATAGATACTTTCAAGGTTTTTTTTTTTTTAATATCTCATTATTTTACCAACTCCATTCAAATTTCAAATAGCTTTATAAGATAACCACCAGCAGCAGTACGAGTTCCGTTGAGACGTAGATGTTAGGGAGGAGAAGTGAGAGCGAGACCACCAGCAGTTTGATTGACTGACTGATGGAGGTGATCGGATAAGAATCCTTGAATATGTCGAAGAGGAGTGTTCTGATACTGGTTTGTGCGACTGATCACCACCCTTGGGGCTCGTGCTCAGTGGGTATGGCATGGGTGTGTAGAGCAGTCCCACCAACAGATGGATAATACGGTGCCGACGCATGTTAGTAACAACGCCATGAAAAGGAAATGATTCATTAGCGAGTAAAGAGAGGTTAAAGAGGTTGACAGAAACAATTTTTCTTTTATGAAGAAAAAGTTTACAAAAACTTGATGTTAGAGAAGCTTTGTGAGAGAGAGAAAGAGTTACTATGAGAGATGTTTAAAATTTGTGATCATATTGAGAGGTTGACAGAGATTAGAAGAGATGATATAATTTGGGTTGACAGAAACTTGATGTGAGAGAGGTTGTGTGAGAAAGAGAGAGGGATTGACAAAAACTTGATGTGAGTCAATATAATCACCAACTCTTAAACCTCAAACCTCTGTCACATAAACTCTTTCTCTCTCTCACATCAAATTTCTATCAACCTTTTCTTTAAAAAGAGAAAATGTTTCTATCAATCTCTCTCCCCTCGCCATTGAAGCAGTTCCTTTTCATGGTGGTACTACTAACATACGCCAGCACCACATTACCACTCCGTTGGCCGAACAGCAGCTCCACACCCGTCTCATACCCACTGAGCATGCGTCCCAGGTGTGGTGATCGAGAATCGTACAAAATCACGTGTAACACCAGCACTAGAACACTCCTCTACGACACACTCAAGTATTCTTACCCGATCACCTCCATCGACCAGTCAATTCAACGACTGGTGGTCTCGCTCTCACTTCTCCTCCCTAACATCTACATCTCAACGGAACTCGTACTGATGGGTATCCCGCTCAACGAGAGTCTTTCCTTCAACATTACCAACTCCAACGCGGTCATGCTGATGAACTGCTCCTACAAATTTTAGTCTCCTCTCAGTTGCTCTCCTGCTAGCCTTTGCCACTCTCTTGCTAGGTGCGGCAGGTGGGGCGGTGATTAAGAGTTAATATGAGAGAGGTTTAAAAGTTTGTGATTATATTGAGGTTGACAGAGGTTAGATGAGATGATAAAATTTGGGTTGACAGAAACTTGATGTAAGAGAGGTTGCGTGAGTGAAAGAGAAAGGGATTGACAAAAACTTAAAGAGTTATTAAATATGAAAGAGGTTTAAGAGTTGGTGATTATATTGAGTGGCTGATAGAGGTTAGAAGAGCTGCTAAATTTGTCTTCATTTTTGTGACGAAAAATCCATAATATTTCATGATACGCATGACATGAAGCTTACTTTAGATGGATACCCGGACCCCACATCGTTTAACCTTTTCATTTCAACACCCCTTTTTGTTCACAGTGCGATTACACCTAAACTCTTCTTTTTGGTACATTAAATTGTATCTGTCAACTGTGCCTTTTTTAATTTGTCCTATAATGTCCTATAACAAGCTATCTGAAATCTGAATAAGGTTAATCAAATAATAAGATATTATGAAAACCCTTAATAAAGTAACTACTTGAGATTTACTTTCGGTTTTCTTTTTTTATTATTATTTAATGAAATGTTCTCTAATGGATAACAAAAAATCAATTAGTATTAAATGATAATTAGATTAATAATTTTATTTTTTTAAATAAAATTAAATAAAAAATTAAAAAAAAGTTAAATACTTAAAAATAAGAAATTTAATTAAATAATTTTTTAACTATCCATCATTCCTTCGTCTCTCTCTTTATCATTCTCTCTCACGTTATCATTTTCATTTCACTCTCACTCCCCCATCTCTCCCACCACCATGTTCCCCTCCATTGCTAGCAACCAACTCGCACACTTCTTCACCATTTCCTCTTTTCTTTTTTTTTTTTGGTAATTTAGTTTTGGGTCGAGTCAAACCTAGAACGTCTAGTTTGGATCAGATATGGTGGGTGGGCGTTTTAGGACTGTTTTGGGTGGGTAGTTTATCGGTGTTTTGGATGGTGGATGAGTATGATGGATGGATGGTTTTAGGTTGTCTAAGTGGTTTGTGGTGATCATAGGTGGACAGGTGTATTGCTAGAAACCCATAAATTTGAGTTTCTACCAAAAACAACCCAAGACTCAATTTATGGTATTGATCATTTCATTATTATTATTATTATTACTATTATTATTATATATGATTGAACGTAAATTTTGTAAATGGACATCATAAAATTTATGTACTCCCTCTTATGCATAATTTTGATTTAATTATTGCTGATTAATTTACTTGGAACCCTCTTTAAAGATAATTGTATATCTTGCGTGTTTATCATAAAATTTCTTATGAAAGTAAAAATAGAAATTATTGATATAAAAATTATAAATTTATATGATTCAGTAGTAAATTTTCTTTATTTTTATAAATTAAAAGATTTTGAAGTTTATTTAATTTTATTACTTACATACTTATCATTATGCCCTTCAAATTTAACATCAATTGATTTTGTTATCCGTTAGGGATAGTGCATTAATAAAAAAAAAAAAACTAAAAATAAATCCTCAAAAGTTACTTTTAGGGTTTTTTTCGTAGTATCTTATTATTTTACTAACTCCATTAAGATTTCAACTAGCTTGATAAGATAAATTAAATGGGGTATAGCTGACAGAGACAATTTATTAATTAAAAGATCATGAAGCTTATATATATCCGCATATTTTTTATTTACTAAAAAAAGAAACAAAACCTAAATGCAAAAGACAAAAAAAAAAAAAAAGGTATTTTCCCTCATTACCCAAAACCCAAAAGAACAAAATACTGTAAAAATTAGAGAAAATCTTTGTACCCAATAACTATGCATAGATGTGGTGTTTGTTGTTTTGTTGTTTTTTGGCAATAAAATACCAGTTTCAGAAGAGAAAAAAAAAAACATGCAGAGATGATTCGAATTTGTACCAATTAAGGATATGCTAAATAAATGCATAGAATATGGGTCACATGTACCATAGAGAATAAAAGATTAGAGATGATTTGCATGCTATTATTTATTGATTTAAGGTAAATTTTGACGAGTACTTTAAAAGAAAAATATTTAAAAAAATTCATGCTATTTCTAGTTGATTATAAATCTGAGTTTATTGTAAAAAATTTAAAATTAAAAAAAAAAAAAAAAAAAAAAAAAAAAAAAAAAAAGAAGAAGAAGGAAGCATTGCATTGCAGTTTGGAGTACTTAGAAGTTATTAGACGCACCTCATTACCATGCAAATCTCGAATGTTTTCAATTCAGCTCTGCAAAAGAGTGCTACTGCTACACGTCCATGGCCAAACAGAAAGTCTAATAGCTGTGTAATCACCAAAAATGAAACGAAAACTTAACTGTAAAATAAGCCAGCAATAGCTCTATTTGACTGATGCAGTAAAATCAATGATTAAGATTGTTTTAACCCAACATAATTACCTTGCTTCTTGGGAAAGCAACAGGAAAGCATATCCAGACCAGAACATGGATTGCACCAATTGCCAAGCCATATCAGGAACAAACAGATTGTGGAATGATCTGTACACACAAGTAGATAATAAATAGCAATTAGAGCAAGCACATGGACCATGTTGCTTGGAAGCTTTAATATAAATGTGATTGTATCAAATTGCCAGATTGTGCGGATCTTCCGCATGTTTTTATACGAGGAAAGACAGATAATACTCCACTGTCAAGCATACACAGTCAGTGTTGCAGGAACTCAAATCCATATGCCTGGCTACATGCCCAAATTGCACAGACCCAAAACAAATGAAAATGCAATTTAGGTTGGCTCCCTCACCTCACCAAACAGAAGAATCAATGTAACCGAAATCAATATAGCTCCCCAAGCTGTACCCAGACTGTCAAGAAAGATGGGAGGCGCCTGAAAAATGGAAAAGGTAACAATCATTTCATACATATATTAGTTTTCAATGTATCTAACTATATAGCTTATTCACAACATCCTAGTATCTACCTCCATGGCCGAAGCATTACAAATAAGTAGGGTACAGACCAACAAATGCTACTTTTAGACACCAGGCAGTATCTTCGCCGTAACAAGAAACCGCATGCTTTCAGTGTAAACAAATATGTAATCATACCATAAAACTACCGGTAAAACATATCACACATACAGAGTAGGCATTGGCTGGCCAAGATAAAATATAAGAGGTAAAATTGTCATAATATTTAATCTAACCTCATAATGACTACCGGATTAAATTGCTAAATATTTAATCTATACTTTCTACATCTACCTCATAATAACTACCGAATTAAATTATACTAAGTAAAGATAATGAATGCATGCCCAGTATGGATTAAAATCTAAAATCTAAAAGTAGTTAAGAGATTCAAAATTTGTTATCAGTAAACATTATCATAATATCCCTTTTATGTCTTCCAAAACGTTAAGCGCTATCCATACCTATAACTCAATCACTAATGAGTATAAATCTTTCAATAAAATCAGATAAAGAAACAAAAAAATCAGATTCCTACATGTTTGAGTCAACATGTGAGGAACAAAACACATCAACCAAAAGAAATAAATAATCATATTTGTCTCATTTTAGGTGGAAGTCTACAATACAACACTACCACATAACGAAGTTTCGACCATTCACTATCCCTGTTTTTCTACATCTTCCACTATCTTTCTCAACCAAAAAAAAAATCAACCGAAGTTCGAAGGAAGCAAAATTTATCAAACACATAGTAGACAACAACACATTCTTCAACTCACAAAAATCAAAATTTCAATTCTAATTAATGAACACATAACCATCCAAAACATTCATCCATTTTTCTTTCCTTTTCTAACATTTTATTTCGGCCACAACTCAGTCTAAAAGTGCACATCCCTGGGTCTAAAATTACCAAAATTCTTATCCATTCATTCAACTATTCTCTCATTGTCTCATCAACCAAACAAACAAAGCTAGACAAACACCAAGCCAAAAGAATAATCAACCCACTTAAAAGAAATTATAAATTAGTCTCAAGTCTCAACCATCAAAAATAACTGGTGGGTTGAAAGCAACAACTTTTTCTCTCTTTTTCTCAGCTGCCAAATAGCCAAAGGAAGAAAAAAAAAAAAATAATTTTAAAACAATAGCAACGTCTTCCTTTGCCGTAAACTCGTTGAATGCATCTTCAATTTGTTTCACCATTGTTTCTGAGCAGAAATATACAAGTCAAACACATCCACTTATTTAATAGAAAACTGAATCCTAGAATCTCACATCGTTAGCTTATACTAATAACATAATTTTCAGAGATGGGGTGTTACTTGTGATGACCTGGTAACGTCCCTATCAACTAGTTTTGTGAAACTTTAAGTCTTCAAGTAATTATTTATCAGTGCTTTCAAGAAAGTGAACAATTGCAATGAAAAACATGACAATGAACCAAACAAAAAGAAAAAAAACACGTATGTGGTGTAATAATGAAAAGGTTCATTATAGAAACTCATGGTAAGTGTAGTTACTCTCCCTGGGGCCCTTGAAAGTGACACAGGTCAATTCTATTCCAAATATAGAAAGGAGAATATTTTCCCTAATTGGTATGATAGGACTAGGGAGTGGCTTATGGGACCCGTTTGGATGCCTAACATCAGCATTTAGTGTGCCATGTGAGTGGTTGATCCATTACCATCAGTCAAGATGGTTAGGTGGGAAAGTAGGATCTGGATAGGTGCCCAAAAATTAAAAAATAAAATAAAATGTCGGTTAGGTGGAAAGGTGTAGCCAACTTTCAAAGCAACATTCAACTGATAAAATATTAATCAATGGGACTGTAGGAGTAAGTGTAGAATTATGTATTTCTTTTATCAAATATATATACACACATCGGGTGCTATGGATATATATATATATGTGTGTATATCTTTTGATGGAATTGACGAAAGATAAAAATAAAGATGATTTATTACCATCAAAAAAGTTCCCAAAAATGTATCTACTCCCTATGATCGTTAAAATTTTTAAAATTGTTTATTTCCTTATAATCCTTAAAATATCAAATATGACAATAATAATTTCTTTAATTAAATTATTCTTCTCTAATCCCAATTTAGTAGCTGACACTCATTGGACTAGAACTAGCAGATCATGCTTCACTAGGCACTTACTGAATGACACTAGAAATTTTATAATTCAAAATTTGAATCAATATTACTGGAAATCTAAAAATACAAGCCAAAATTTATTTCATAAATCGTAAAAGATAAGGTTATATTATGCTTGCAAATATTTGAAAATAATGAATTAGATCGACAAAACTTAGTCTTTCCTTTATAGGTTTAATAAATATGAAGCTTGATGAAAAGGAGAAAAAAAAAAAACACTTATTTTCAGAAATTAATCAATAAAATTCTATTAATTATTACATTATCTTATTATTTATAAAATCTTGACAACTTAAATATCATATCATTTGAGAATAAATTTGGATAAAATTTTTGAAAAGTCAAATACTATAAATTTTAACATACATAATATTATTCATTTAATAATTACAAATTTAATCTGCATCTTCTTAAAATTAATGAAAAAAAAAAACACTTATTTTCAGAAATTAATCAATAAAATTCTATTAATTATTACATTATCTTATTATTTATAAAATCTTGACAACTTAAATATCATATCATTTGAGAATAAATTTGGATAAAATTTTTGAAAAGTCAAATACTATAAATTTTAACATACATAATATTATTCATTTAATAATTACAAATTTAATCTGCATCTTCTTAAAATTAATGAATTTCCAATCCGATCTTATGAATTTTAACTTTGCAATAAGTTATTGCACTATATGGTAATGTGGTCCCTCTACAAATATATGATATATTGACAACTATACAGCTTGATTCATTTATTAATAGTATATACAGAATATCATTCAACTTTCTATCAAAACTAGAAAATAATTTGACAATGATATCTTTTAATGACCTTTTCTCTTCTTCTATGAGACATCATCTCTCGGGTGTCTTGAAGTAAAAGAGGTAGAAATTGCAAAAACTTTATGTAGATTAGAAGACCCTAGAGCAGTCTAAGTAGGGTAATAATTGATTAACTTTTTGAAAAAAGTTGGCAACTTAATTTGCTATATTAACTCCATAATTTTAATTTCAAATAAAGTGCATAGTATTCTAGTGGCAATTTTTACTCATTTGCATCAAATTTATAAAAAATAAATAAATAAATAAATCCTTGACTAGCTATTAATATTAATTACAGAAACTCCATCATAGCAATTTTTAAACATTGAAATCATTAAATTAAGAGTTCACAAATGTTAGTAGTACTATTAAACATTGGGATCTAGAAAAGACCACTAGAATACATTTATATGATATTCTTGTTTCATAATAAATAGAATAAATTTTAATTTAGCTGTCAAAAAAATATATATGCAGACGAAGCAAATTTTTTATTTTTATTACAAGTAATTCACCCGACTTTAGATCATTTCTATTATTATGAATAAATGTAAAAGTAATTGTAGGGTGGTGCCGTGTAGTGTGTAGGTAGAGAAGACAAGATAATGGTTAGTAGATTTGGTTGATCTTAGTGTAAATGGTAATTTGATAAGCAATGATGACCTATAGATATTCAAACCTAAAAAATAAGAATGAGATTGTGTAAGATTTGTATTTGAAGATCATATCTTCAACCAAGCTTTGTCACTGTCTTTAGGCACGCATATGAATAAAATAATAAAAAAGTATAAAAAAAAATTATTAATTTAATTAATATATAAACCATATGTATTTAAAGTCGACACTTCTACTCTAATTCTCTACCCTTTACCGTCAAGTTTAAATGCTCTTTTTTACTTACTCAAGATATATCTATACATTTCAGGTTCTTAATTAAAACTTCGAACTTGCACTACTGCCACCCTATCTCATCTCACTTATTCTTTTAATTTTTAAAATAAGAATTTAATACACGTAGATTCGAGAACGTGTATGCAGACACTGTCTTTGCCCCAATACAAGACAATTTTATTTTTCAGCGATTCTCTGCATAATAGTTTTGTTTTGTTTTGATGAGAGATTTGTTTTTTTAGGTTAATATTTAAAGGATAAAAGATTTTTTTTTTTTTTTAAATTCATCAAAATCAACTATTACAATTACTATTTTAATAAAGGGAGCTCTAATATATATGAGAATTGAACCTTATTTTCTAAAAGTACATCATTATTTATACTAAATGGTGGTCTATGAATATGAATAATAAATATAAGAGATTGGTGTTTATGAATAAGTGCAAAGGAAGAATGAATCAACCTTGGTCAAGTGAAGTGGATTGTTTTTTTATTTTTATTTATTATTATTTTGAAGTGTACAAAAAGAAAGGTACAAGACAATGGACCGAACCACATAAATTCCCCGAGTGCTTTGTGTCAATTTTACTATTTTCTTATTTTGTCCCACCATTATTTATTTGTCACTGAAATATACCCTTTTGCACAATATCCATGCACAAAGAAGAATTGGATACTATTATTTTGGGGAAGATGAAAGGTTTTAGAGAAAATCCATTAAAAACACACACACACACACAGAGCTTATTATATTCACCTGGAACTTTCACCATTCAGAATCAGAGATTTTAAGGCATCAGCTGCTAGTCCGTGTTTAATATTTACCTAATGTCAATAAATTGTTTCAGAGCTTTACAAATACTATACGATAAATAAGCACTGCAATCTTCAATTGCCTCTTCCATTTCTATAACGGCATTTAGCAAATAATATTCTTCAAGCTCTAGTAAACTTAACAGTTAAAGAAACTAAAGTTTCGACAAAATGGAAAAAAGCGTTTGTTCCACGACAGCAACCCCTAAAACCAGAAGAAATAAATAAAATAAACTAATTACCTTGTGTGAAACCCCAGCTAGCTTATAGTACTTTTTGGCGACCTCCAAAGATCTGTCATCTCTTTCACAAGCAACCAGACAACCAGATTCTGGTAGTACTAACGCAATGGCCAATGACGAGTATCCCTGAAAGATAAAATAATGAACTGTTAAAAAAAATGAAATTTAAGCTAGAAAAACTAGCATATACTTACAGTATATACACCAACTTCTATACACCGTTTTGCACCAAGAAGTTGCACTAGCATTGCAAGCAGTTGCGCTTGATCAGGAGAAACCTATTTGAAAATCGAAACCACGACACAAACACAATAATAAATTACTTCTACAACATAAATTCACAGTTTTATTCGATTAATAATTAAAAAAAAAAAATCATTCTTTTTTTTTTTCAAAAAAGAAACCATTTTTAATGTTACCTGCATCTGGCAACCGCGCATACCAGCAGTCTCCTCCCGAAGTTGCCGGAGAATCTAAAACAACAAACCGCACAATTAAAAAACCAAAACGACAGCGTTTTGAGAGTGTTAATATTTGGGAAACAAAAATGGAATTGACGACCATGCCTGGGGCTCGCGGACGTTGCGGAGGATGTAATCGTAGAGGCGAGGAGTGACGCTGATAATCTATTTGTTGCCGTACTTGTCGTCATCCGCAACAACAACGGATGCGTTGGTAGCAGAGGAAACGGAACAATTTCTCGCAAAACGATAATTAGACTTGCAAAACAATTTCCGGCGGTCATCTTCGTGTAAACTCAGAAATTGTAGAGCCTTACCACCAAAATGTGAAGATAAGAAGAAAAGAGGAGAGAGGGGTGAGGTGCAGTGGGATCCAAGAATATCCAGAGAAGAGATACAGCGAGAGAGAGAGAGAGAGAGAGAGAGAGAGAGAGAGAGAGAGGGAGTTAGAGTGAGTGCGTGTTGAAACCTGGACAGCAAAAACTTGGAATACACAACTGTGTTGTAAATGTGTTTTAAGTTTCTTTTATCTTTTGAAGAAAAAAAAAAAAAAAAAAGAAAGAAGAAAAGTGGCAACGGTTGGATTTAAAAGTCATCAAAAATCAGTAAATATGTTTCAAAACATTAGCTTTTGAAAAAGCAACGGTTGGATTGCACAAAATCAAAAGGGTATGGCCTGTCAGTACTTTGCTTTTTCATTTGTGATGATTGAATGATCCTCCATCATGCTGCTTTACTACTTTTATTACTGTTGAAGTAACGAATATCAGTTAAGTGCTTGGATGTGACAAAAATTTATGTCCAAGTGATCCAACATGAGGTAGAACATTTATACGATGGATGCTGAGGATATCGTCCAACTACTCTCACTGCTACCACACTAGACTAGAAATGGAGACATAATAAGTATTATTCAAATGGACAGTGCTTATGTCAGAACTGTATAGCCTTCTTTCAGCTGCCATTATTTTTGTTTACAGATCTATTTCAACACGCTAACTCCTCTTTCTGCAGTGTTTGTTTTTTTTTTTTTTTAGACCTCCTTTTTGGTCCTTCTTCTGCCTGATATTTTTCTTTTTTTCTTTTTAAATTCCTTTTTGGTGCCATCAAATTGTGAATCTGTCACCTGTACTGTATTTTGGTTTTTATGTTTTATTTGACAAACTAGACAGCTGTGTATAACACTTGCACACAAGTGTGTTTTGCTATGGTGTGTGTGATATCAAATTTGAGAAATAAGTTTCAATGTGACAAGTCTGAAGTTGCGCCCTATTTTATTATGTTAGTACTAACTATACGAATGCTATGTGTATTTGTGATATTGATCATTATATATATACACTCGATTGAACGTAAATTTTGCAAATGGACATCACAAATTTTATGTACTCACTCTCAAGCATAATTTTGTGTTGCTTGAAACTTAACCTAAAAATTGATTTAATTATTGCTGATATTGATTATTAATTTGCTTGGAACCCTCTATTAAAGGTTATTTCATGTCTTCAGTGTTTATCCTAAAATTTCACATGTGTATGAAAAGTAGAAATTATTGTCATAACAAATTATAAATTTAGGTGATGTAGTAATTGTTGAAACAATTGAATTGGTTGAATAATGACTTATTTTATTTCACTGATTGATAGGAACTATATATACAGATTACAACCAAAACAGGAGTTGTTCAAATATGGCTAATTGATCTAAATCTAGCTGATTGCCTATAATCACTATAATACATAAATATAATTTATCTAAATCTAGTTGATTGCCTAGAATCACTATAATACATAAATATAGGTAATTACATATTCTAAAATGAGAAACTACCTAAGTATATACAATTGTAACAACCAATTTAATTGTTTCCTTCCATATGCCCCCTCAAGATGGAGCTCCGGTTGGAGATTCCAATCTTGTCCTTGAGTTGAAGAAATTGTGTGCGCGGAAGAGGTTTTGTGAGGACATCAGCTAATTGATCTTTGGAGGAGACATGCGCCACTCGTAGTGCTCCACTTTGAACTTGTTCCCTTATGAAATGAAAGTCTATGGCAATGTGCTTCATCCGTGAGTGGAACACAGGATTGGAGCAAAGTTGGGTAGCTCCAATATTGTCACAATAGATTATCGGTGGCTGAGGAACATGGATCCCAAGTTCAGTAAGCATAGAGCATATCCAACTCAGTTCAGCAGCTGTGGCAGCAACAGAGCGATATTCAGCTTCAGTTGAAGAGCGGGCTACTGTCCTTTGCTTCTTAGAGCTCCAAGAGATAGGACAATGGCCAAGATATATGATATAAGCACTAGTGGAGGTGAAGTCATCCTTGTTGCCTGCCCAATCAGCGTCAGAGAACGCACGAAGAGAAAGTGAAGAACTTTGGCGAAGAACAATCCCATGATCAGATGTGCCACGAAGATATCTCAATAAACGTTTGGTAGCATTCCAATGTACGGTTGTAGGACGATGCATGAATTGAGAAAGTTTATTCACAGTAAAGGCAATGTCTGGTCGTGTGAAGGATAAATATTGAAGACTACCGACCACTGTCCTGTACTCAGTTGGATTAGAGAGTTGCGTTCCTTCATGAAGACTGAGTTTGAAGTCTGTAGCTAAGGGTGTAAGGACTGGTTTTGCATCATGCATATGGGTGCGAGTTAGCAGATCATGGATATAGCGTCGTTGGGATAAAAACAGCCCATTTTTGTGCGGAATGACTTCTACACCAAGGAAGAAAGATAGAGAGCCAAGATCTTTGAGAGAAAATCGTTGGCCAAGAAGTGTAACAAATTGTTGTATTACTGTGTCGTTGGCACCTGTGATGATGATATCGTCAACATAAACAAGTAAATATATCAATATGTTACCAGTGTTGAGGATAAAAAGTGATGTGTCAGCAGAGGAGTTCTTGAAGCCTGAAAGAACAAGAAATTGGCGCAACTCTTGATACCATGCACGTGGCGCTTGTTTAAGACCATAAATGGCTTTGTGGAGCTTACACACATGAGTAGGATGCTCTTGGTCCACAAATCCTGGAGGTTGTGCCATGAAGACGTCTTCTGAAAGATGGCCTTGAAGAAAGGCATTGTTAACATCTAGTTGTCGTAGAGACCAACCATTACTGATAGCAATACTAAGAACAAGTCGCACAGTGGTGGGTTTAATAACTGGGCTAAAAGTGTCATGATAATCTACTCCGGGTCGTTGATGAAAACCCTTAGCCACTAAACGCGCTTTGTATCTGTCAACAGAACCATCAGGAAGACGTTTAGTGCGAAAAATCCACTTACACCCAACAAGATTTTGTGCTTGAGTTGCTGGAACAAGCTCCCATGTACCATTTCGAACGAGAGCATCGTACTCCTCAGACATTGCATGACGCCATTTTGGATCTTTGAGAGCTTGGGTAATTGTGTGTGGTTCAATGTCATCTGATGGGCTGAGTTGGGCAGTAAGGTTGAGCTTTGTAATGGGTTTTCGGATATCATTTTTAGCGCGAGTGATCATTGTATGAGTGTTGATTTGATGAGGTTGAGCGGAAGGGTTTTGAGTTTGGTTTTGGTTATTGGTTAACTGATCCATGGACGGGTTTTGGGTGATTGGTGAAGGTTCAGTTTCTGAGGTCTGATTCATACTTGAAGGAGCAGGAGTTGAGGAACCTTCTGTAGATGGTGTGTAGAATGAGCGTTCAGAGGTTATGCTTGTAGGGATGATATAAACTGGAGGCAGCCAACTTGTGATGGTATCTGGTTCTGGACGATTGAGTTGATGTTGAATGGAACTGAAAGGGAAGATAGATTCAACAAACTTGACATGGCGAGAGACATAGAGTTTGGAGGTCTGAGGATCTAAACAAAGGTATGCACTTTGGGTGGATGAGTATCCTAGAAATACACAGGGCGTGGATCGTGGTTCAAGTTTGTGAGATGTGTATGGGCGAATCCATGGATAACAAAGACAACCAAAAGCACGAAGTTTCAAGTAATTTGGGGAGGAGCCAAAGATTTTCTCATATGGGGATGATAGGTTAAGAGTGATAGTGGGTAGACGATTTATAAGGTAAACTGCAGTTGCAAAAGCATGGTTCCAATAAGATAAGGGAATAGAGGCATGGGAAAGCAAAGAGAGACCGGTTTCGACTATATGTCGATGACGTCTTTCTGAGTATCCGTTGTGTTCTGGAGTGTGTGGTGGTGTAGTTAAATGGGTGATGCCATTAGTGGCTAGGAAGGAGTCTAAGGCTTTATATTCCCCACCATTATCTGAGTAAAGAGTTATGATTGGACGATTGAAATATTTTTCAACGAGTGCTTTAAAACGAATGAAAACATCATAAACCTGAGATTTTCTTTTTAACGGGTAGTACCAAATGTATTTGGTGAAATGGTCAACAAATATTACATAATATTTGAAGTTATCATATGAATACATAGGTGAAGTCCACACATCAGAAAAGATTATTTCAAGAGGATTCGTAGAGACAAGAGAAGACATGGAAAAAGGTTGTTTGTGACTCTTATTGCAATTACAGGCATTACAACTTGAGTTTATTGAAACAGAACTAGACACTGGTAAGTGAAAATGAGAAATAACATGTTGAAATACTTGAGTTGAAGGGTGACCAAGTCTATTGTGCCAATTGGATGTACTGGTCTTAACACTAGAGAAGGCAATCAATGGTGAGGTTTTGATTGAAGAGGCTGGCCATTCATACACACCATCCTTAGTCGGTCCCTGCAAAAGAACTGCTCCCGTGCATAGATCCTTCACCAGAAAACCAGCAGGTAAGAACTCAATTGAAACATTATTAGAAGTGCAAAATTGGTAAATAGAGATAAGATTCTTTTTCATGGTAGGAACACAAAGAACATTATGTAATTGAAAAGAGCATGAAGGTGTGTGAAGAGAGGTGGAACCAGTGTGAGTTATCGGAAGGCCGGTGCCATCACCAATCATTACATCATCAGTGGCATTATAAGGAGCATGGAGAGATAGATTGTTCAGGTCGGTAGTAACATGATGAGATGCACCACTGTCGAGTAGCCAGGTTGGGGTGTTGGAAGGATCAATGGTGGCATAATTGGCCTTTGGCTGCCAGGGTGCCAGCGGACGTGAGCCAGTGTGCTTTGGGGCTAGTGGTCGATATCCTGAATGAGGTTGAGAATTGACTAGGCGAAAAGACGGACATCTCTTGGCTGTATGACCTTTGATATTGCATGCTTGACAGGTACCAAGATACTGACGTGGCAGGGGTCGATCATGCTGAGGCGCAGAGGATTGGAACTTTGAGTTTGGTGATGAAGAAGATGATGAGTTCTGATGTGATGGTGGGCGCCAAGTTTTGTTACGAGAAGTTGCCAAATTCGCAGTTGCAGGAAGAGAGGTTAATGGTGGGTGCGATTGACGTAGAGATGTTTCCTTATTGAGAAGCTTCTCATGGAGTTCCTCAAATGAAATTGTAGACTCACGTGCATTGACAGCTTCAATGATAGGTTTGTACTCATCATCAAGACCATCTAGCACCTTCTCTATTAAGTCTTCCTCATCATACGGTTTTCCCAGGATTGCAAGTTCATCTGCACGAGTTCGAATAAATTGCATGTATTCAGAGATGCTTCGAGATCCTTTTACATGGTTCTTTAATTGTTCCTTGATCTGCTTGATATGACCTCGTGTAGGTTTGGCATATGTGTTTGCAAGAATCACCCAGGCATCATGAGAAGTGGTGGCTCTGTTAAGAAGGGGAATTATGGATGCTGAAAGTGATCCAATAAGTGCACTAAGGATAAGTTTGTCTTGTCGGAGCCATGTTTGATATGCTGGGTTTGGACATTCTGCTCCATTAATTTGGATAATAACTGGTGGTGCTGAAATAGACCCATCAACATAGCCCTCAAGGTTGTAACCAATTAAAGTAGCATGGAATTGTAGTTTCCATGAAAGATAATTTGTAGAGGTGAGTTTAACAGTGGTTTGGGAGGGAATATTTATAGCAAAAAGAGGGCGATTGGGTTCATGAGGATTTGGAATAATTGGATGAGATGTAGCTGTGGAGGATTGATCTAGATTGGCCATTGTAGAGAGAATAGGATGATTTGATTGATGAAGGAAGAGAGGAAAAGAGAGGAACCCAGGAGCTTAATGCTCTGATACCATGTTGAAACAATTGAATTGGTTGAATAATGACTTATTTTATTTCACTGATTGATAGGAACTATATATACAGATTACAACCAAAACAGGAGTTGTTCAAATATGGCTAATTGATCTAAATCTAGCTGATTGCCTATAATCACTATAATACATAAATATAATTTATCTAAATCTAGTTGATTGCCTAGAATCACTATAATACATAAATATAGGTAATTACATATTCTAAAATGAGAAACTACCTAAGTATATACAATTGTAACAACCAATTTAATTGTTTCCTTCCATAGTAATAAACTTTCTTCATTTTTATTAATTAAAAGATTGTATATATATTTGCATATTTTTTATTTACCAAAAAAAAAATTAAAACCTAAATGTAAAAGAAAAAAAGGGAATTTACCCTCATTATCCAAACCAAAAGAACAAAATACTGAAGAAATTAAAGAAAATCTTTATACTAAATTAAGTATGCAGAGATTGTTTGACCTACGATAACGTGTAAAAGACAACGTGCATGAATTTAATATTATTGTAAGTCACCTATAACAACATGTAGAAAATGCATGTTATGGGAGGGGTTTACGGTAGGGCTACAATTCGCTACACATTGTTAACACGTTGTAGTCTTACACATTACTTCTCATCTTGAGCTAAAATTATAAACATGATTAATATTATAATGATTAGAATCATGTCAAAATCAAGTGATGCATAAGTTGTATCCATTGAAGAGTAGGAGCTTGCTAGTAACGCCCATGTGAAGAGGAGGAGCTTGAGTGGCGGAATGGCTTCATCTGAGATCGAGTAGAATTGATGGAAGTGACGAGAGGTTGAGGTTGATGAAGTTGACACATAGGAGAGGTTTTAGCATTCTCTTTAATTTTCTTCTGTTAAAAAGACTAATTAACTTGTCAACAAAGCATTACATATCACTAATATATATTTACTTGCAACAAAGCATATATATCACTAATAGTAATATGTATGTATTGTGGGTCCCAACGTAATCTTAATGGTTTAGCATTCTCTTTAATAATCTTTTTGTCTTAAATGAAATAATTTAATTGTCAGCGAAGCATTATGTATCACAACATAGTAATATATGTGTCATGGGTGTCCAACTTATCTTTGAACTTTTAAGATTATCTTTGATAATTTTTCCGCATGGTAATTAATTATAGAAAGAATAGATTGAAATGTTTTCCATATATTAATTGACATTGATAATAACATTACTATATAATATATTTTAGTCATCATGAAATTAAATATTATTAGAAGAAAAATTCTCATTTTTACTGATTTGTTTGTCTACCTAAAGTCTTGAATGAAACTAAAGTGGTCTAATATATAATACAGTAATAGCAGACATGGATCATGAGTCATGACTGGCCAGGTTTTTAACAAAAACTAGATTTTGATTAAGGAAGTATAATATCACTAGGTAGCTAACTCTTACTTTTAATTTGTTATATGTGCATGGAAGCTGCCACGATGACTGGTTGGTGTTACCTTCTCTCCTCTTGCAGTGCGTTAGAGAGTGACTAATGGTTGCATTTTGCAAAGGAAAGCGTGACTGTCAACGTTGCGAAGGCATGAATAGACCTAGGGTTTACGGCACGATGTTGCACGGTGTTAACACGTTAACGTTGCAGCCTTGCACGTGTAAAAAAAGAAATGCCAGACAAGGCTGGCAGTTGTGGCTTAACCTAATGGTGATTAACAAAACTCTTATCAAATTGAGGGACCCAAGTAGTATTGATTGTTAATCTTGCAATGATTTCTCTCATGCTATATTTAGTGTATTAATCATAAAAATTAATAGCCAATTCTTCAAACTTGATATCCTAAGAGGAAATTATGCTGCTAATGCATTCCATTCTAGCAAAAACTTTAAAATCATCACTGCCATTGAATTTTGACAACTGTTCTATCTCATTTATAGATGGTAATATTTGGTGTGAAACAGGTCAAATGTAATCTACCCTCAATGAAGCTCATTAATAAATTTAGTAGCATTAATAATAATATCGTGTTTTAAATAGCAATATTCCTCCACCATTTATGTTTAGCCCAATGTTCTAAAACTCGTTACCCAACTAACGGGACAACAAATTCTTGATTATTCAGCAAGTAATTGATCACCAGTCAAACGACATCTTTTCCAGTTCCAAAAACCACAAAACCAACAACCCATTAAAAACAACCTCTTCCTCAATTCCAATTAACAAAATTTCTCCCATACACCCACAAAAGTAAACATAGAAATGCAAAAAATAAAAAATTAGTATAATGAATTTACAAATCTTGTTGGCAAAGTGAGAATAAGCAAGTCTAGTGAGAGAATCAAGAGAAGCAAGCAGGAGAAGCGGTGAGCAAGAAAGAAGCAAATCCAGTGGCAATGACAAAAGCGAGTAAGAGAGAAGCAAGTAGGATGTAAGCTAGTGGCAACGATGGTGATGACACAACAAATCAGTAAGCAAGAGAGAAGCAAGTTCAATGGCAATGAGAGAAGAAAGGTTTTGAAGAAGTAAGAAGAATGATAAAAAATTAACCTAAAACGATGTCGTATTAGGCACACTAAAACAATATCATTTTGGCGTTGCAGGTTTCTTTTTTTATAATTTAAAAAAAAAAAAAAAAAACAAAAACCTAAATGAGAATAGGGCTATATGGACTGAATTGGATCTTAGTACTCGACCAACTCAATCAATTATTCAGTCTGCCTAAATTAAACCCTCGATCTGAGGGTTATCGGATTGATATAATACCGATCATTGAGTAACTGTAGAGAACTTGGCCTACTCAGCCAAGCTTTTGAACATCGGTGTTAGCTTGTATAATTACCAAATACGGATATTACTTAATTTTCAATGTTGGGGGCTTGATATATATACAAATAATTGTGAGTTGGATCCCCGTCTTTACGGTCATGATCACATGCATGCATTTCTAGTTGATTATAAATCTGAGGACAAATTAAAAATAAACAATATTATTTAGTTTTAATCTTGTAAAACAAAAACAGAGAATGGCCCTAGTTTCCAAAAAAAATCAAAGAACGGTCTTAGCTAAGATCATGCAAGTGTCATAAATAGAGAATTGAAGACAAAGGAGAAGTGCTTGCCCCATTGATTTGCCGGAGAGCTTCTTTTCACACTTGTGTGGGGACTCCTCTGTTTTTCTAGTGCCCTACAACTCTTGTCCTCTCTTCAACTTTTTTTTTTTAATATTTACACACACATAAATAAAAGTCCATTTTATGTAGCCTTTGTTTTTTATTTTTTTTAAGGGAAAAGTAAACATTTGTATTAAGACAGATCACCTACCACAATGGGTGGGGGAAGAAATTACATCCAGTTCAGCTAATCTGAGTAACCAGTCTGGGAAGGACTGTCATGCTATTTCAAGTTAGAGCTATATACGTATATTTATTCACATAATTAGTAGTTCTTTCTTTTATATAAACGCGTCCATCATTTTCCTATTTAAGTCCTTTCATTATTGGCAGCTGACACACATTTCTTCATATTTGTGATCAAATTATTCAAATCTCCCTCTCTCTCTCTCTCTCTCAAATTATTCAAATCTCCCTCTCTCTCTCTCTCTCTCTCTCTCTCTTAATTATGTGATCAGAATTCTTAGTGAAAACTGTGTCAATTACTGCTATGTTAATTGATGATGTGTTTGGTTTGAAGAAGAGTGGAAAACGCTGAGAAAGTTGATTAATGCAAAATATATAAATAAAAAATTGCGACCTGCTATGGCCGAGTGACATGTTCTTAGGGTATCAAATTCCATTTCAATAAAATTTATACAATTAAACTATATAACTATAACGTAGCCATCTCCTTCTTCCTACATGATCTCCTCTCCGAAATAGTAGCCACAGCAGGATTGACCCCTAGAATCCTGGACCCATTCGCACCTAATCAATCGTAAGATTAGATGTGTCAATAATCAAGTAACTTTATATTCTTATAATATTTTTGTAAGATGTATACATGATAAAAAAATAAAAATGACCTAAATTCAAAAAAAAAAAAAAATTGTTTTGGACTCATTCTAAAAAAAAATATTGTTTTTAGTCGTTTAAACAAACTAATTGCATCCAATATTCTATATTGATCAAAGTACCCTTTAATATGACGAGAGCGTCTCCCATCACAAGCATAATAGAAGGGCCTCCCATCCGGCCTAATGCAAACGTGATGGGAAAGCTTCCCATCATATTCAAGTCTTCTGTCACGCCCAAGTGTGACAAGAGGTATGAGAGACTATCTCATTATGCCTGTGTGTGACAGGAGACAAGCATGACATGACATGACAGCCTCTCGTTACGTTTTTTTTATCACAGCTTTTTAAAATTTTACTAAGAGGGCCATATTGAGAATCATAGGGTATTGGGTGTGATTTATTTGTTTGAGTCAAAAACAATATTATTTATAAGGGTAAAAACGATTTTTGGTTTTAAAATAGGGATTGTTTTTGAAATTTCCACTATATACTTTCAGTTTTTGCTCTCAAAAAATTAAAATTTGTATATTATGTATATAGAATCAAGTGGTTTGTAGCACCAATATTTATTCAGTCACTTAAAGGAAAAAAAAAAACTCGAGAAACTTTATTCAAGAATAAGTTAATGTAAATCAAATCCCTTGGTATCCTGATAAATCATTTAAATTAAAAAATAGATTTACCTAATAAAATATTTAATTACCACTTAAGACTTAAAATTAAATTTATTTTAAATTTAAATGCTTATTCAAAAAAAAAAATTTAAGTTTTCTAAATATAAAAATATATGTATTTCAGCAATAGATATAAAGCCTTTATATCTCAAGAAATTATACACATATTTTGAACCAATTATTACAGCCTTAATAATTTATTTTTTCAATTTTTTGAAAGTAAATGACATACTATCACTAGTTTTTCCAAACTAAAAAATAAGAGTTATAATATATATATTTTTTTATCTTTTATTAAAATTATAGCTTAAAATACATTTAAAATGACAAAATAAAAATGAGAATACTAAAAAAAAAAACTGTTTTCTATTTGTGACCATACGATTGGTACCCTAGACTAGGCCCAGAGACCCCATCAGATGATTAAGATGAGAAATATATTATTGGAAGGCCTAGATTTGTTGAATTTATGTGATATGAGGCCGAAATGTGACCTCTCTCTGCAACAAAACATGTGATTTTGGACCAACGCGTGGCTTCACGGAGCCGTACCTGATGCACCCCTAAATTAAAAAGGGGACAAATTTAATATTCCCTGTAGTTTAATGTAATAATCAAAACCCCAAAAAAAATCATGAAAGGTCCCTATAATTTATAAAAATTGATTAAAAAAAAAGCACCCTACTGTTTATAAAAATAGCCTATAAAAATAGCCAAAAAAACCTCTTGTCCTCATTCATGTCTCTACCACCTCCATCCTCTTTGACGCTAATTTAGGGCTCGTCGATGATCTCCAATGGTATTCGGGTCTCCAATGGTCTTTAATAGTGTTGGCGCTTAGGATGCAAGGAAGATAAGGTGGGGGCTGAAGTCCTATCATTGTCGATCTGCGGCATTTGGAAGGAAAGGTTGGAATGTAGAAGAAGGAACAGACAGGCGACAAGGGAGAGATGAGGTTTCTATTGATAGTGTTGAAGAATTGGAAGGAGAAGCCTTTTTTATTTTTTTTATTTTTTTATTTTTAAGTTTTATTTTTGTATTGTTGAATTTTTGATTTGGTGATGGTTTTTTGGTTTGATTTTTGTAAGAATGAGTTTTTGGTGATGATTTCTTAGTTTATATATTTATTTTTTCAATTTTTTGAAAGTAAATGACATACTATCACTACTTTTTCCAAACTAAAAAATAAGAGTTATAATTTTTTTTTTTTATCTTTTATTAAAATTATAGCTTAAAATACATTTAAAATGACAAAATAACAATGAGAATACTAAAAAATAATAATAATTTAACCTATGTTTTTGTAAAGAGATATTTTGAAAACTTAAGGCCTTGCATAAACTTATTATACTATTTCCCTCATTAATTAAAGATTATACTTTTTTAATTTCATCAAGAATGAGAATTAAAAATTTATTCGAAGAAATTAAAGAGTACAAATGCTATTCGGGATATGAACGCCAACAAGATTCCAAACCTATCCATTCCCATTCCTAGGTTCAACCTTTATATCCAGCGAGTAGTCAAAATTAACTCACTTAAAATTAAAGCTCTATATTCTATTAATACAACTATTACTAGATTGTTCTTTATTCTATATTCTTAGATGTCCTTCTAGGACAGGCTGATTCTAGTACTTTCATTATCATTTTTTTGTTATTTATTAAAAAATGGGTTTGATCAACATTCCTATTTCTTCTGCTATAAAAAATTCTAAACAATAGATTATTGGATTAAACACCTTTTAATAACTAAATATGCATCTCTTCTATGTTACTTTACACACATATCAATAATGTGTGTAAATTGCTATTTCATTCGTTTAAAAGTATTATCACATGATATTTAAGCATTCTTATTTGAATGGTTACAAGTTGTGTAAAAAAAAAAAAAAAAAAACTGTTTTCTATTTGTGACCATACGATTGGTACCCTAGACTAGGCCCAAAAACCCCATCACATGACTAAGATGAGAAATATACTATTGGAAGGCCTAGATTTGTTGAATTTATGTGATATGAGGCCGAAATGTGACCTCTCTCTGCAACAAAACATGTGATTTTGGACCAACGCGTGGCTTCACGGACCTGTACCCGATGCACCCCTAAATTAAAAAGGGACAAATTTAATATTCCCTGTAGTTTAATATAATAATCAAAAACCCAAAAAAATCATGAAAGGTCCCTATAATTTATAAAAATTGATAAAAAAAAACCCTACTATTTATAAAAATAGCCAAAAAAACCTCTTGTCCTCGTTCATGTCTCTACCACCTCCATCCTCTTTGACGCTAATTTAGGGCTCGTCAATGATCTCCAATGGTATTCACGTCTCCAATGGTCTTTAATAGTATTGGCACTTAGGATACAAGGAAGATAAGGTGGGGGTTGAAGTCCTATCATTATCGATTTGCGACACTTGGAAGGTTGGGAAGGGTTGGAATGTAGAAGAAGAAACAAACAGGTGGCAAGGGAGATATGGGGTTTCTATTGATAGTGTTGAAGAATTGGAAGAAGAAGCCTTTTTTATTTTTTTTATTTCTAAGTTTGATTTTTGTATTGTTGAATTTTTGATTTGGTGATGGTTTCTTGGTTTGATTTTTGTAAGAATGAGTTTTTGGTGATGATTTCTTAGTTTTGATTTATTTTGATGATGGTTTGAAGATAATGGTCTGGGTTGTTGAACCCAAATCTTTCAAATTTGAAGATCTGGGTTGTTAAACCTATATATTTAAAATTTGAATATCTGAGTTCAACCCAAGTCTTTTTTTTTTTTAAAAAAAAAATTACCTTTTTAAATTTTTAAGAATTATTTGAAATCAATCTCTATCATTTATCATAGAGATGAACAGTGGAGATTAAAAGAAATTTTTAATAATTTATTTTTTATTTTATTTTTTTATTTTATCATATTTTAACAATTTTTGATATTATTAAGGATAATTTTATAATTGAGAGATAATTTAGTCTTTTCACACACTATTACTGTCAGCATCCACTTTTTAGTAATAAAGTTAACAGAAGAGGTAAAATAGGATTGATCCATACTATAGAGATAATTAGTAATTAAATTGATCAACAGGGGATTTTAGAATTATCCCAATTAAAAAGGAAAACACGTAAAGATGTTTTATCAAATATTTCAAAATGAGTGGCTTGTGGTGTATTAATTTTACTCTTTCAATTACACCGATGTCACATGAAGCACTGTTTCTACTTTTAGAGTCCAATTCGAATTTTTTGTTTTAACTTATTATTTATTAATTTAAAGTGAATTTTGACGAGTACTTTAAAAGAAAAATATTTATAAAAATCCACAATTGAACTATTCACAAATATCTTTAGTTGATATATCTCTTTTTTAATAATAAAATGTCATGATTTTTAAGTTCAATGACCCTTTATTTTATGATTATTTACTACACTACCATTCAAGTGTATGCTGGCAACTTAAATGGTAGTGAGTGACTTATAAATACACATCTTATTTGATTTTTAATGTTTGGAGTTTCTCATAAATATGAACTTTTAAAGTATACATAAAAACACATGGTAATATAATCATTTTATTTATTTACAAATAAATTTATCTCATTTGAAAATAGCAAGAGAAACCTAAGTGAGATAGATGAAAATTTTATAAAGCTTTGTAGAGTTATACATAATACCAATTAAAAATAATTTAACCTATGTTTTTGTAAAGAGATATTTTGAAAACTTAAGGCCTTGCATAAACTTATTATACTATTTCCCTCATTAATTAAAGATTATACTTTTTTAATTTCATCAAGAATGAGAATTAAAAATTTATTCGAAAAAATTAAAGAGTACAAATGCTATTCGGGATATGAACGCAAACAAGATTTCAAACCTATCAATTCCCATTCCTAGGTTCAACCTTTATATCTAGCGAGTAGTCAAAATTAACTCACTTAAAATTAAAGCTCTATATTCTATTAATACAACTATTACTAGATTGTTCTTTATTCTATATTCTTAGATGTCCTTTTAGGACAGTCTGATTCTAGTACTTTCATTATCATTTTGTTGTTATTTATTAAAAAATGGGTTTGATCAACATTCCTATTTCTTTTGTTATAAAAAATTCTAAACAATAGATTATTGGATTAAACACCTTTTAATAACTAAATATGCATCTCTTCTATGTTACTTTACACACATATCAATAATGTGTGTAAATTGCTATTTCATTCATTTAAAAGTATTATCATATGATATTTAAGCATTCTTATTTGAATAGTTACAAGTTGTGTAAAAAAAAATTAAATATGTAAGAAGGAAACCACTAATATCTCCTCTTATAAATAAGATTATAGTACAATTAATAGCACTTTAATTTAATAATTTATTATATACATTTATAGTAAAATATATTTAATTAAAATGTGCATTTGAATTATGTCGGTTTCACCTAACTTTTAAGTTTATAATATATATATATATATATGTATATGTAAATGTATATGTATATTCACCATGAGTGTTATCTGTATTGCAACTTCTAGTTGTAGCTATGGAAAGCTTCCTTTTTATGAAAAGTGACTACTTGAGCCACATTTGTAACATAATATTTGATTTAAGCAGTTTTCATCTATTGATTATATATATTTTGTTAACGTATCATAATTTTAAATTTTAAATACTGTTATGGACATTTTTGGGATCATGAAAAGTGGGATGACAAAGGCCCAATCATGAGCCCAGTATATTGTTTTAATGGGAAAAAACCCAGGGAGCTAGTCCAATAAGGTTGATCGTTTATGTTACCGTATGATAGTTTGTATTGTTTGAATTGTATACCTAATGACGTGTCTGATTGCGTGGAGGCCTGGTTACATGTTATAATCACTAAGCTGATCTGATCGTGGTCCAAGAATTATTTGATAGTATTCTTTAAAGGCAATCAGAACGATCAGAAGGTTGTCCATGGTGCGACCAGATGTCGTGATCCCTCCAAAATACTTAACAAATCATGAATTGACTAGTCATATCCTAATCTGCTCGCTGGGTGCAATATTTGATCGCTTGGGTAATCTGTTCACTCAAGATGTTTGCTAAGTTTAACTGGTTGATATTTTAGAAGCCTGGAGTGATTTAATTAAGGAATGAGTCAACTTGTCTATTTTCATACAAATCAAATTACGACATTCTTGATAATCGTTGTCGATATGATGGAGAGAATCTTGGAAGATATTATTTTAATTAATGTATTTTATTTTGTACCTTATCTGTAAGCTTCTAAAATCAATTTAAATTGTAACATCCTCATTTATAAATAGAGGATCAAATTCATTGTAAAGAGAAAAAAAAAAAAAAAGGAGATATTGTTACTCTGCAGAAATAAGAGTGATAATCGTAGAAGTAGGCTATTACTTTACCGAACTACGTAAAAATTAGTGTGTCCTATTTGTTTTGATCCTGATCATTGTTGTTTCTTTTGTTAGTTATTGTTTCGCAAGTATTGGGCTTGAAGAACCAGGTTGAGCAAAAAACAGTGTCAACAAATACTATAGTTGGACTCTTTTCTATCAACTTAAATTTTTTGATTTGACAATAACTAACATAATATCAGAGTATAGAGGTTTTTGGTTCAAACATTCTCTCTCCTCTTTACATGAAAATTTTCTTGTTGCACAGGTTATATAGTAAAAAAACGTTTAGCATGTGTTCGTTGTCTATCATCTGTTTTTATAATCTCAAATTTTAAATATTATAATTAGACATTTTCCTCTCAGCTTAACTTTTTGATTCAGATGGAAACTATCAAACTAACATACTTTATTAGGAAAAACAAAGAAAGCATTTATGAGATAAATGGACGAAATGAGAACAAAATGACTAGAAACTATGCACTAAAAATAGATCCAATCCAGTCTGTCACTAAAAATATGAAAAATTACAAAACAAAATGGAGTTAGATGAATTGGGAGCAAACATGACCACGGTTCGGTTCGGTTTCGATTTCGGTTCCGAACCGACGGTTTCGATTCTAAAAAAGCTAGAACCGGAACCTTAACCGAGATAAAACGGTTCTGAAACCGTCGGTTTTGTAACGGTTTCGGTTTCGATTTTGAAGCTTTTTTTTTAAAAGACAATTTGAAATTTAAAAATTAATATTAAACTATATTTTAATATTAAAAAAATAAATCTATACACAAACGAAATAAAAAATTTAATTATTTGAAGAGCAAATTACTCACAACCCTCTGGATATTAACATTATTACAATCGAAAACTACTTTTATATTTTATAATAATGACCTCCCCTTTGATCACGTTGGACCGTTTAATACAACTGAAAAATGATAAAATAAGGTAAAAAGACGGAAATACCCTTAATTTGTAAAATCCATTACCCTCACTCTTCTCTCTCTGTCTCTCTCTGTCTTTCGTCTTTTTCTTCTCCCTTTTCTTTTCTATTTTTCTGTTTTCTTCTCTCTCTCTCTCTTCTTCTTCTTCTCCTTCTTCTCTTTGTTTGTTGTTTTCTTCACCAGCTGGGTTCTGGAACCTAGATCGACATCTGGGCTTCCGATCTGGGTTGACGTTTAGGTTTTCATCTGGAAACCCAAATGCCGTCTGAAAATCCGATCTACCCAAACGCCATTTGGGAACCCAGATCTAGATGGAAACCAGATCGGGTTTCCAAATAGAAACCCAGATGCCCGTCCGGCGTCTGGGTTTCCAGATCGAAAATCGATCTGGGTTTATGAAAATCCAGATAGGTTTTTGATCCGAAAACCCAGATATGGGTTTCCAAATCCCAAATTCGATCTGGGTTTTCGGATATAGTTACCAGTTTGATCTGGGTCCAGAACTGGGTTTTCGTTTGGATGATTGATTTTTACTGTTTATTGTTGATGATGATTGTGTTTATGATGGTGTTGATGATTGTGTTTATTGCAGATGGTATTGATGTTTTGGGTCTGTTTGATGCTGAACAGATATCCTTCGTGAAGACTGCAGTTTTTGGGTTTTTTTTTTTTTTTTTATTTAAGAATCGGAACCGCCGATTCAAAGAGGTTCCAATTCCACCGGTTCTTTGAACCGCGATTCTGGTTCCTTTAGGGTTAGAACCAAAACCGGAACCGCTACAATGATGGTTCCGGTTCGGTTCCGAATCAGAACCAGAACCTTATGTTCTAGTTTCGATTTTACTGATCCGGTTCGGTTCGAACCGAACCATGGTGATGTCTACTTGGGGGGGAGCATGTGGAAGGGCATATGTGTATGTTGAATGTTGATGAGTAGCGTGCAATAACAAGCATTTTTTATATTTCATGTCATGTTTGCGTGATTATTATGATTAGAAGAGGCGGCATCCACAAGAAAGCATTTGTGGGTTGTCTTGTGATCTGTGAATCCAGTTGCTGCAGGCAGGCAGTCAATACACCTAATTGACTTTACTTGCACACCTCACATGCTGTGACTTGTAGGGAAAAACCACCCACCATCAACACCGTCACCTCCTGATCTTTCGACGAATATATATATATATATATATATGCTTTGCTTTGCTGTCTTTTAACTTAACAAGCTTTGGCTTTTCGAATGGTTTTACCATTTACACGTTATGTATGTGGAAACAAAAGTTTATATAATTTGATGTGAACTTTGTACATTACGAGGATGTTATCATTGAAGTAGTAAATCATGGTAAATCACATTGTATAGAATAACAAATATGTTATCTTTGAAGTAGTAAATCACGGTCAATCACATTATATAAAGTAGTAAATCATGGTTAATTACATTATATAGAGTAATAAATATATATGACATGATATAATATAAATGGAACCATCCACTGCATGAGAATGCGCACTTCATCCAATGATTTTAATGGAAACACGAGGATACACAGTTCATCCGTTGTGTATTAATATCCAAATAGGTTATATAGATAAAATCAACCTAGTTTTAAGAAGGCAATTTCTTTCAAATATAATATTTCAAATCCTGAAATATATATATATATATATAATGTTTCAAATCCAACATGGAAGACGTTTCTTTATTCTGACTTTTAGGTTCATAGAACAGGACACAATTTTAGTTCCGAAAACAAAAAACCTGGTGACAACCATCACAACAACATAAGTGAGGATATTATGCATCAGCAAGATTCACAGAACACAAGCATTGAAAAAAGAGAAGAAATTTGAGGGATAAAAAGAATGTAAAAACTACATTAACTCATTCTAGTTCACTATCTCTTTGAACAAATATGAATTACAGAAATAGAATCAATTGAATTGGAAAAGAACAATGTAAATTTGGTTAGTCCGATCTTATTTCATTGAATCATTTACAAATGCCAACCTTTCTGCACACGTGAAGGTCGACAATGAATCATGTGAGAGTGAGAATATTACATAGATTTGAACAATTTCTTTGTACAGTTTGTTTCTTTTTCTCTGTTCCTGTCAACAAGTTTACCTTCCTTCTTCCATCACATTACAGTTGGTTACCAGTCACTCCGTTTGGATCAGTTGACGGGGCCTCAATTTTCAGCACTCCAGCCTGATGCTTGCCTTGCTGTTTAGCTTGATGTTGAGACCAGTAGGCATGGGCTTCCAGGACTCTGTCTAACAAATCCTGAGGCATAGGCTCTCCCCTTCTCCGCTGAGGAGAAATTCTAGCGGTATGAACCAGCGTTTTCCATTTATCCTGCATGAATGGATAAAACACACGACTTTACGAGAGTTATAAGAAAATAGAGAGATAATATGCTGCTTTTTAACAGTAAGTACCCGATCAGGGTTGTAGCATACATCTCAATGAAGCAATGTCTACCTATGCAGTAAGGTGATAACACTCTTGAAGGTATTATAATAATGAATTATGGAGAAGAAGTCTAACCTTAAGTCCACATAAGTTCGATGATCTGTGTTCTCGAAAGAACATAACTTTACATCGCACCACCTGCAGAATGATCATAACGTTTAGAATCAAAACTTTTTTAAAATTTAGAAACGACAAAGTTGGAGACAAAGGAGGGAACTTAAAAGTGAGGCCGAATTCACACCGTCCAGTTACAAGTTCCTCTACAGCCTGCATCAGTGCTTCTACTTCTGATACAGAAAATGATCTCCTGGTGTGAGGTTGTGCGATTTCAGATCGCCTGCTTTCCTGGTTTAGAGGAACCACAGCTGGTGCCTCAACATTCATTGCTGGAACAGCAACAAGAGCTCTGGAGTCTGGCAAGGTAGTGTCCGTTACAACATCAGTACGGGAGATCGCCTGTTTATGATTACTTTCTACATCAGTTCCTGTTTTGGTCAGGAGAGGAGGGTCGGTTAAGGAATTAGGGAACTCTGAATCTAAAGCCAGAGTCTCTGGAGAAACTGCAAATGAGACAAATATTCATCAGTTAAAGCAACAATTGACAATTGTTGTATCTGTGTAAAAATGCAGCAAATTCAAATCAATAGAGCAAAACAATAATCTAAATCTTATGTAATTCATTACTCATTTAACGTAATCATAGCTTGGCCTAAATATTTCATCTTTGTTTGCCTAACCAAACTAATTATCGAATTATGATAGGTGGAATTGAGGAGGGCTATAATTCATAAACCATGCATTTGTTCCAGATTTAACACATTGGTAAAAACAAGTCGACATTCTATGGAATTCTGAGAAAAAATATCCCAAGAGCACTTCTATTACCTTGCTACAAGTTGGGGGGCGGGTGCATCTGGTAGCAAAAGTGGAGGATCTTCAGGGCACATGCTTCCACAGCACTGGGCTCTAAGTGAAACCCAGTGTATCTAGGTTGTCTTCAGAAGCAAGACCAGTTTGAGACACAGTTCTGTTGTCATCTCTAACCTTCTTCCCAAGCGTAAGTACCCCAACACGTATTCCACCACCAAGAATAGCATTTACTGCATCCATTATTGTCCTCTGCAAATTAACAGACATGAATGTAACAAAATTAGAGACATAGCATTCACTTGCACTCCTGCAGATTACTGCATAGAACCTAGTAAAAAAATGCCCATAAGAAGTCAATTTATTGAATGTAATAAACAATCAGTATCCATCATCACTACTGAAAGATTTTGTCTGGTATCAATATGAGGAGAGTAGAAAGACTGCCTGATCATTTATCATACGCAAAATCTTAGTAAAGCCTGATTACCACATAGTGCTATAAATATACTATGAGAGTTTTAGATGCAGCAATGTAGAATAGGCAGCGTGATTATTTTCACTAAAATAAGAAAAATGCTGCATCTTTTTATACCTTCATTGAACCGATGGTGGCAATTTCTGAGACGTCAATGAAAATCTCGGGGACCCAGAAGGATTTAATCCTGAACTTTACTGTGTAAAAGTGTTTGGAGATGTAAAGAGGCTTAAATCTTCTTCAATGGTGAACAATGACATAATGAAAAGTTGCAGAGAAAATGAAAAACAATAA
Source organism: Dimocarpus longan (assembly GCA_022984855.1). Lineage (NCBI taxonomy): Eukaryota > Viridiplantae > Streptophyta > Magnoliopsida > Sapindales > Sapindaceae > Dimocarpus > Dimocarpus longan. The sequence goes on along the minus strand of CM041015.1, from coordinate 4,205,730 downwards.
AATGAATTCTTAGTTCTTGAATTCTCATTGATGAAAGAATAACATGTTACACTTTATATACAATCTCAAGAATTAATCTCAGCCCTTAAAATATAATCAACTTCATCTCAACCATACACTTGTTAATCTGAAGTAACTAACTTAAACTGCTGAATGAAGACTTTCACAAAGGCCACCTCACTCTTTGTTTTTAACATCTGATATCATGTGCAGCTGAAACATTTAGCTTAGCTGGCTCGTTGAAAACAGCTTCTAGCAAGTGTGACTTGCTAGACTCAACTGAGTCAGCCAAGTCAGTTTTTGTGACAAGATTAGCTGTTGCATTATTCTTCACATACTGTACAAAATATAAGATACCACATGTAAGACCTCCTGTATGCCAAGATGCATTGAAGCACAAGAGTATGAGTGCTCAATCCATCAAACACTCTAGCCTCATACCATTAGAATCTTTTGAGTGCAAGGATCCTTGGTGACCTTTAAGTGAAGACGTCATCCCATTTGCTGCACAGAAGAATTATAATTATTCAGAGAAACAATAAACACTGAATCCCTAAGATGAACAAGCGAGGAAATAGCATTATGAAGTAGGGAAGAACCTGCTTGCAACATTCAACCAGAGCTACTCTTGTCTCCGTTCCTGCCCCTTTCTGGTGAATTAGTAACACTTTCACCACTGAATCCCCCATCAAAAGTCTCCACCGAGCTTCGGTCGTAAAACTTCCTCCTCTTATAAAGAACATCACAATGACATCTCTCCTGGTTGTAACAGGTTTTCCTCTTGCGGTGTAAAGGCCTCATTTCCACCACCTAAACAATCGAAACACAAATGTCAATATAAGAACAATTCACGAACTACAGGCTCAGCAAATAAATTCACAAAAAGGAGTGAACACACCCACAGCCGCTCACTTGTAAGTAGAGATGTAAACAAGCACTTTTGTCAAAACATTAATCTTGCTTACCAGTTCTCAAATGTCCGAAGTCCTTCAATTTTGGAGCTACTTTCCAGTATTTTGATGTCAGCAATTTCCTAATTCTTCGATCTCCCGTACGTGTTACAGGTCTATACACCTTCAACTTGTTACTAAATTTGTTGAACCCAGACAAATTATCGTAATCATCTCTAGCACCTAAATTAATATCATTTTCATTCCTATGCCTTGAAAAAGAAGCATTAGGAACAGGGTCCCGCAAGAAGGTAAATTGACATCTTTGTCAGAATTGGTTAATGCCGAAGGAACTGTCAAGCATAGTTCTGTTGGATCCTTGGAAATGCATGTTTTAGCTACATTCAAACCTCCAGCCTCCATAGCTTTAGTCTATACCGGTTGTTCAAATACATTTTCCATGCGAGTAAAACATGACTCCCCAAAGTTAGGGCAGCCTCCCTCCACTTTGCTAGAAAATCTTCCTTTCAATACATTGCTTTTGCATATTTCTGACTTCATATTACCTCCAATTTTGCCTGAGCTTCCAGAACCAATGGTTTTTTTCGATGTGCGTTCCAGGATATCATCATCTTCCACCAGTGAAAATTCATTCAATGAGTTTCTGATTACAATTTTGTGATGTTGACTCTGAGACAATGGCACTCACTTCACAGCTACCTTGATCAAGAAATTCTTTTTTCACCAGTTTGTCTTCATACTGCCGTCCATCTTCAACAGCGTCTTTACCAACAGTAAAATGATCATTTCCTGATGCATTACTGGAAGCTGAAGAACTCTCAGTCTCCTGAAGTAACTGCCTAGCTAAAGAAGCCAGCAATTCGAATGCACATGCCTGACCATCTATATATTCGAATGCACATGCAAAGGCGAACACCCTTAATTCCACTTCACTGTCATCAAATTCAAGAAACAACCGCATCTCAGTGCAGTCCAATGTATATAAGATAACAAGACCCAATTGTCCCTCTTACCAAGTTAACACTAGCCATATTATCAAACATAGAACATTAAAAATGTTAGTTTCAATGTAGCATTTCTATGTCTATTCTACATCAATTAATACAAATCAAAGAACAAACAAGAAACAAAATTTAGACAAAACAACTTTCCCAATAAATTTAGAACACGAAATTTGGTTAGTCCGACCTTACTTCATTGAATCATTTACAAATATGCTAATCTTTCTGCACACGGGAAGGTCAACAATGAATCATGTGAGAGTGAGAATATTACATCATTACGTCATTACAGCTGGTTACCAGTCGCTCTATCTGGATCAGTGGAGGGGGCCTCGATTTTCGGCACCAGTGGCGATATTTCCACCCCTAAACAATTGTTTGTTAAAATGGATGTATATTTTATAAGTACAATCAGTAATTATTAATTAAAAGATAAATTACATAAACTCCTCTAAGATTTGATAAAATTACATAAAAATAACGTAGTTGAATAACTCATACTTTCACTATCCGAGATTTCAAAAACTCAAAACATATCTCCCCTACTGATAGTCAACAATTAGTCAACAACCATTAAATTAAGATTATGGAATGTAAAATGATTAATTCACAACTGATAAAATATTTTAATTAAAAATATTTTTTAATTACTAAAATATTAAAAATAATATTTTCCATCATTAGAGATTAGTTTTCTAATCTCCTTGCCAGAGACCAGAATGGTCTTCATTGGAGATGATGGAGACCATGTCTCCCATGGAGATCTATAATTATTTTTATTATTTTTTTTTTCAATTAATTTAAAAATATTTTGTGGTATATTAAATTAAAAATATATATTATATTAAAATATTTTTGAATATTAGATTAAAAATATATAAATATATATTATATCAATTTTTTATTAAATTAAAATATATATTATATTAATTTTAAATTTATAAAAAATAAAATATTGACTTTAAATTTAACTTGAGAAGTATTTTAGCCTTTTAGTATCTTAAACCATTAACCGTGAGAATTTAACTGTGATTGACTAATAGTAGGAGAAGTTTGTGTCGATTTTTTGGAATTTTAGGGAAGGTCAATGTATGTTATCCAAACATCATCATTTTTATATAATTTCACCAAAACTTAAAGGAGGTCTATACAATTTTTCCTTAATTAAAATATCATTTATATCATATAGTTTTTTACTTTCTCAAACCCTAATTTTTTTCTTTATTACTCTCTCAAACCCTAATTTTTCTCTATAAAAAAAATAAAAATTCTCTAATCATTCATACAATTATAATTGAATCATCAAAAATACATCCAAACATTCAATCACCATATTATCATTTTTCATTCTTTTCTTTTCGTTATTTTCTCGAACCCTAACTTTTCTCCGTCGAAAATTGAATACTCTCCAATCATTCAAGCAATTCTACTTTATCCTCAAATATTTAGTCAATACATTAGATTTTTCATTCTCTCGTTAGATTTTCTCACAAATCAAACAAAAAGACTATTTCTTTTTTTTTTCTTTGAAAATCTTCATCATATCATCAAACAAGTAAAAGGGTATATTTCAAATCATTCAAAAACTACATATCTAAATCGATACTCATAATTCATCATAAAAAAAGTATTACTTATCATTCTAAAAAAATTAGTCGATAATCATTCATGTAAGTTTTATGATATAAATAAAAAATTAGAATTTGAGGGAGTAAAAAAAAATTATTACTTTAATCAAAAAAATTAAAAAATGGTTTATCATCAAACCCTAACTTTAATCATTCATGCAAATCTCCAATAATTTATGCAACCTTAATTTAATTAAAAATTAGCCGGTAAGTATTTATGCAAGTCTTATAATATAAATAAATAAATAATTAGAGTTTAAAATAATAAAAAAAAATTAAACAGAATAAATTATAAATTAGCTACCCAGTTGAAACTTATTTACAGATAGAGTCAACTTTATAGGTTTATTACAGTTTAGTTACCTACCGTCAGTTTATGTTAGTTAACAGTTAGTCAATTTCAACACATCTGGGATATTTTTGTCTTTCAACTTTATTTTAATTTTTTTTATAATTAAAAAGTTCTAATTTCTTTTTAATTAAATAAATAAAAAACTTTAAAAAAAAATTAAAAAAGATTGTCTCCACCCATATCATCACTTAGCCTGTTCATACTCCTCATCCTTCCAACACCTAGTTAATGAATAACCTTTAATATCATCCATCCATCAACATAATTACCATCATCATCATCCTTCTCCCTCTTTCTTTCTTTCTCTTCTCTCTCTCTCTCTCCTTTGTATTCTGCCTCCCCATCTAGTAATTGGGTTTTCCAAATAAGCCCAGAATTCTGGCAAATGTACGGTTTCATGATAAGTAACATGATAAATCATGGCTAAATTGCTTTAATGCCCTTATTACATGGCAAAAGACTTGTAATTTCTGGAAGTGAAAATAGTGTTGTATAATAATAATGATCTGGAATAAAATTGATAGAAAAAAAAGAGAAGCAAAATTGTTGTTATCTTAGGATAAATGTTGAGGTACTAAAATCAATATGCACAAAATACTCAAGAGTTTTACATTCAATTTCAGTAACATAACAACGTAATAGAAGAGATTCATGACAATTTTTGCAGTCTCTGAGAACCTTGCTCTCCTATCACAATATAATTTAGAAAGGAGGTAAACTACAATAACTCTAGAAAATATTTCAGCATTACGTTTATTTTATACCTCTAAATTCTGGGTTTCGTCATCAGTCATCAAACCCCAAAGCTCCCCAAAATCATCATCAATCATCAAACCCAATCAGCATCAAAATATCATCCCAAGAACCTCAATCACCCCATCACCCCCTAAACACCGAAAACATATACCACTCAATGATTCTTGTATAAAGTTGATTCCATCTAAAAATAAGTTTGAACTGAATAGTTAATTTGTAATTTATTATTTAAAAGATATTTACCTTTGTTAGGTTTTTAAAGCTTCTTTGGAAACAACTCTTTTCGTTTTTAAAGTTTCCAAAATTCTTCAAAAAAAACTCAAACTATCAGTCAATTGACAGTCAACGAAAATAGAATGCATAAAAGATTTTTATTCCTGATGATGGTTAGTGACACTTAAATTTAATTACTATATTACCCTTGATAAAACAATCAGTTTACAAGTTAAATTATCTAAAATGCTCTTGAGTGGAGTTTTTAAAATGCAATTTTATCCAAACCATTTTGACATGATTTATTTATCAAAATGACCTCATTTGTGGCTTTTTTTTTTTTTTTTTTTCCAGTCATATGGATATGAGAGTGCATGATTTAGTGAGATGATTAATTCACCAAATTAAAAATAGCGTATTTAATTAAAAATGGCGTAAAAACACAGTGATTTAATTAAAAATTGGTGTGATTTAATTGATTAAACACAGTGAGGTTTTGATTGACAAAAGTGCTCCCAAGTGTCCATCTCTGGATGCTCTGATACTGTCGTAGAAGTGAGGTCATGAGATTTCTTGTACACAGTTAGCAGTTCCAGAAGGAGAGTCCAAGCAGCCTCCCTAGACTCAGGAAGCTGATCAATTTGTGGATACCATATGTTTTAATACATTCGACACGTTGTTCACATGAAAATGCACAATAAGCTTACTGGTAAACAAAATAGAAGGTTGATATTTAGCTAAGGATCAGATTGAGAAAAGTAATAAGGATTAACAACATATAAAGAATCCAACACACAACTTGTTTTCGGAGATGCTACATTATTAAAAAGCCCAGAGGGGAGAGATCTGACGCTGCCGATCAAGGCAGGGGAAGATCTAAAGAGAATCATTAGTTCTTGCGAGGCAGGTGCATAGAAATGTGTGCCAGTTGCCAAAGAATGAAAGGAATTAAATAGGAAAATGATGGACGCGTTTATATAAAATAAAGAACTATTAATTATATGAATAAATATTCGTATAAAGTACTAACTTGAAATAGCATGTCCTTCAAAAAAAAAAAAAAAACTTGATATAGCATGGAGTTTTATATATGTGTGTAAATAAAGAAAAAAAAAAGATTGTAATGCATAAGCATGGAGGTCATAAGGATTCGATAAGCATTACAATGACCTGTTTCAAGTTGTAATGTTGTTATTATAAATTTGATTATTGTCTCAGTAAAATTCATGACAAGAAACCACATATTAATAGGATGATTACAACTAACTAGACAATCTGGAATCCCATATTTCACCATGCAGTTTCAAAATGGAATTTAAACATTAATTATTATCGGTGCGATTTTAATATGCAGTTGACCGTTCCTTCTCATATATTTGACTGCACTAAAAAGTTAGTTTGTGGTCTATCCAACTTTGTCTCAAAAACTAATTGGCAACAATGAGTAGGAGACAAACATCAAAGACATTAAGTGGACACTACTAGTTGAGCTTCAAGTACAACTACCGGTGGAACTTTTACATAGACCCATATGCAGATTCACGCAGGAACACCTATGGCTTCCAAACAAACATATGCATATAATTTTTTCCTTGATTGGAGATACAGCGAATAGTATGTTTAACTCTAAATACTTACAAAAAGGGAATTAGTCCATAGAAGCATACGCTAAATGGCTAATAATAGAGGTCCTAACAATAGAATTCACCCTACATCACACCTTCAACGATGCAAGGCCAAATTTTTAGCTGATGGGCGTGTAATACAGATCCAAACACAAGTCTATTTTACTTTGCATTGTACTATAATTTATTAACTAAAAAGGCTTTTCCTAGGCATAGATTATTCTCAATTCTTAACAAGCATGGTACCTATGTTTTTGGTCATTACTCAACGCCAAATGAGTTGCTTTTGGATGTATGTTGGACAATGCTAGGTCGTTAACAAGATAATTCTAAAAGAGGAAATCACTGTACGGTGCTTTAAACAGAACAAGAAATAAAAAAAAAAAAAAAAACATAATTGGAACATAAAACTAAGAAAGCATGTATGAAAAACAAATAAAACGAACTGAGCATTAAGAATTGATTGCTTATAATGCTTTATTATCTTGTATCTTTGAAAGACAAATGATAATAAATCATATTACTAGATATAACACTCAATATCACTGAGTTCAATAAAAGTAGTACCTACAATAGTATAATGGTTGACATATACCATAATCAACACAATTATTTACTGCTGAACTTATACATGGTGGAGCATCCATGGGAAATCAGAAGTATGGAACGACAACTGAGACGAAAAACCACAAGCAAAGTAAAGGAAGAGCGAAGAACAGACAGACAGAAAAGACCAAGGTTTATGTGTTTCTCCAATCAGTCTTTAACATTAATTTTGCTATTATTAGATTATTTATATATAACTAACATTTTCTATCAAGTTGTCACGTATATTCTTCCACTATTTAGAATCGAGGAGCACTTATTAATGAATTTCATTCTTAATATTTGTTATCAAAATAAAGCTCAAACAACAACATTTGGTGCATAATTAGCAGTAAAAGCTTGCCACAATTAGGCTGACTAGAGGTTAATACATTTTTAGGTGGTTCGCAAAAACAGGTATTAACACCAAGCTAGTTGCGAACTAGGAGGACAACCAAAAAACAAAAGAAATGAAAGGTTTACAAATAGTTAAAAAGTCCAAAAGCCATGCTTCAATGGTTGGTTGTCAAAACAATTGTGGAAAAGAATAATTAAGCATGACATTGATTCCAAAACAATATGATTAGCTACTCATTAAGGCCTCCAATGCACACACCTACAGGTTTAGTCTGTCAAATTCCCTCAAACATAATATGTTTGTGAGTGTTCATCTGGATTTAAGTTATCGGAAAAAGTAAATGTGGAGATATCCATACATGCTTTGTTGGCATACTGAAAATCACAGCACTGCGATGAGCTCCGCAAGAGACAATGTTTTGATGGACATCTTCCAGACCTGGAGCGTCCAACAGCCTGGGGATAGTCTGATTTGGCAATCCAGTAAATAATTAAGTTAATTACACAAATTCCAGGCAGTCAGCATTTTTTCTCAACTTATCATGGAGCCTAGGGAGATTGATTAATATGATCTGTAGAAAGTGCAAAAGCTGTAAAGATGATTGTGTCTTCAACCTAGTGTAATTTTATCCATCCCATTTCCATTATTCTATGTGGTATTAAAAATTAGTTGCATTATTCCCATGACTAACAAGAATGGAATCAAATTCTTGTTTTTGCAGATCATGTAAAACATTCTTTAAAAAAATAAATTACACCCTAAGCTTTTCACAATCAAGAATCCATAAGTGCACAAGTATGGAATGATATGTAACTCCAGGTTCAGACTTATCTGTTAACAAATTTTACATCAAACGGCTACATTAACTATTCATGGTTGGTAGGCTCCAAAGACAAGCAAACCATTGGTGAATCAGGGGATGAGGTCAGGACCTAACCTGACTGAATACTTTCAAAGGGTTTGGAAAATGTTGACAAGAATCTACTCAGACTGCCATGGTAAGCACTTAAATTAGTGGATTTTGAGACATATCAACAGAAAACTTACAGAAAGAATGGTTGTCTTATATTGTGATTAAAAAAGTTCAAGAATCTAGTATAACTAGGAACTTAATATTTGGGGTTGTTAAGTTTCCAGAGATAGTTTGGTCATGTTCAAGAACACGGTAACACGAGCTGTATGGAGGAGTTATCCGATTTAAGAGAAAGACACCACAAATGATTAGAGCCTAAATAAAGGCCTAATATCTCAATCTCGACGAAAAGTTATCAAGACAAAAATGGAGACAATACACACTACCAGTCCTCCTGAGTTCCAGCACAGAGAAAAAATTACGGAAGCTCAATTGAAATAAATTAACACATCACTGGTGACAGCAACTCTCAATTGAGGAAATAATAAAGCTTCCTTCAACTTTTGTACGTTTGCCATCTGAGTTAAAACTAAGAGTCCTTCTCCTATAAATTAACAGAATAGAGTGAAGCAACTCTAGGACCCCTTCCAATCAAATTAGCTACAATAGCACCCTTTATGTAAAGGGAAAAAGAAAGGTGAGAAACAAGACTCTACTGCATCTCCAACATTCAAATGTCTAGCAATTCTAGTCAAAGTTTCAGACTTTAAGAAAAGAAACCAAAATTATTAATTCAAAGAGAGAAGACATGAGGTAACACATAATGCTACTAGGCATTGCAACTTACCTGTCCTGGAGTCCCCGACCAAACGTAATATGTGATTGAATAAAATATATTTTAAATAATTTAATAATTTTTAAAAGTAAATAAATATATTTTTAATTAATTTTTATCTGAAATAAAATTTTTAATTAACATAAAAAGGATTTTTTATAAACATATTAAATTAAATAAATCATATACTAAAAATATTTAAATTAATTTGAAAAATAATGTAAAATATTAAATTATATTTTATAAATAAGTATAACTATATAAAATCAATTGTAGAGAAAATAATATTTATTTTATAATAAATTTAAAAGAATATTATATTATAGAAATATTTAACAAATATATTAACTTAATTTTTAAAATAAATAATTTGATTTAACATGATGTTGGAAAAAGAAAATCCAGAACAAAAGAATGAAAGAAGAAGAATAATAATAAAACAACGTGAAATTAAAAGGGAAGAAAGTTTGAAGTAAATATGCGAAAAAAAAAAAAAAGATTATTTTATCCCAATATAAAACAAAAGAGAATGGAATTGATTCTCTCACCAAGCATGGATTTGGACTGAAAGTTGTTCAAATTCAATCCAAATCCACGTAACAAACAAGGCGTTATAGTATTCTACAACACAGCATTACCCCATGTTTCTTGATGTAGCGTAGCTTTGACTTTTCTATCTGTTGAACCCCATGTAATGAGCTTTAATTCTAGAGTCTAAGTGAACGAGAAACATAAGTAAGAACCCCAATCATTTAATTTGAAACCCAATTGACTTCAAGGCACTCTCAAGCTCACGTAATTTGCCAAAACTCCAATCACGATCTCACAAAAACACAAAAAACTAAATCTTATTTTCCCTCATTTTCCTGCATTTTCCCAACAACTAAACAATCACACAATGTACCAAAACAAGCCATCTCCATGTGACCACTACAGCAGAGCTCTCGACAAGTACACCCATATAAACACGGCAGTATCCTGTTTCACCTCCTCCACCTCTATTTTCTCCTCTCCATTCATTTCCGAGAGAGACAAATTCAAAATCAAAAATTTTTCAAAACAACAGCAAATAATTTGTGTGTTTGGTGGACATCTTCAAGTCGATTTTGAGGATACAAATCATGAAAATAAAAAAGTGTGCGCCCTATTATGCATTTTCTGGTTTTACATTGTGTTTTTTGAAAAATATATCAGTTTCAGCAAAATGGGGTTGGTGTCACATCAGATGCTGATGTGGGAGGCTTGAACACGTGGCAACATGTGTCGGTTTCAAGAACATCGAGACTTTTGAAAGTGTCATAACACGTCACTCCTGTGGCCCCTACTAGCCTTTTGCTTCAATCATGTACTGGCTAGTGCTTTTTTTTTTTTTAATTCCTTCCTAATTTTTTTAATGTTTTTCTTTCTGTTGACATTTTAATTAAATATATTTTACTATGTATATAATAAATTATTATATGAAAGTGTTATTAACTATACTATAATCTTATTTATAAGAGATGATATCAGTGGTTTCCTTCTAACATATTTAATTATTTTTTACATAATTTGTAACCATTCGAATAAGAGTACTTAAATGATCGAATGAGTATGATCTTTGATGAATGAGAGAGCAACTTGCATAATTGTTGATATGTGTATAAAGTAATATGGGTGAGACGCATATTTAGTTATTAAAAGGGGTTTAATCCAATAATCTATTATTTAGATCTTTATTATCATATATATACAAAAGAAATAGGAATATTGATCAGACTTATTTTCTAAAATATAACGGTAGAAAAGATAATGAAAGTACTGGAAGCAGATTGTCCTAGAAGGAAATCTAAGAATATAGAAATAATGAACAATCTACTAATAACTGTGTTAAAAGAATATAGAGCTTTAATTTTGAGTGAACTAATTTTGACTACATGCTAGGTATAAAGGTTGAACCTAGGAATGAGAATTGATAGGTTTAAAATCTAATAGTGAGTTTACTTCAATTACAGAAATCAGAATAAAAATCGGAATGATGTATCAGAATGATAATAAGTTGTTTACTTCAATTGTAGGAATCGAAATCAGAATCGGAATTAGCAGTATTCAGATTGAACTCTTTACTTTGGAATTAGAATAAATTAATTACAAGTTACAAAAATATTTTTGATTAAAATTATAATCTCCATAAGCATTTTTTGTAAAAAAACTAAAAAATAAAAAATGTGACAATTGAGATTTTGCAAATTACAAAAGAAACATTATGTATCTATTTGTAAAATTGTGTTTAAAATGTAATGTCATCTTTTTGCTATATCATCATAATAGGCTAAAAATTTTGTTTTCTTAACAATATTATTGTAAGTATATTGTGTATCTATGTTATATATCAAATTGTGATTTTTTACATATATTTATAATGTTACTTAAATTTGCTTTGCTCCTATATAAAGTATTTTTTATGTGACGATCACGTACACACACACACACATATATATAAGTCAAAATGGAATAAACTATGTTTTTGTTTTCCAATAAGGTATAAAAATCATTTTAATTTGAAAGAGAGAATGTAAATAAGATTCTTAAATGAGTAGGGGGGAATGAGATTTCATTTCATAACCTCAAATTCATGTCGGACCCACATTTTTGTTTTTATTATATAATGATTTTAGAACTAGAAAACACTATCAATGAGTCTCATCCTCCATTCACATTTTCTAATTCATGAAATAAACACACCCTTATTCTTTTTCATATCCCAAATAGCATTTGTATTCTCTAATTTCTTCGAACAAATATTTTTAATTCTCATTCTTGATGAAATAAAACAAGTAAAATCTTTAAATGATGAGTGAAATACTATAAAAAGTTCATAGAAGGCCTTTAGTTTTCAAAATATCTCTCTTTAAAAAAACATGACTTAAACTCTTTTTAATTGGCATTATGTATAACTCTACAAAGCTTTATAAAATTTTTATCTATCTCACTTAGGTTTCTCATACTTTTTCAAATGAGATGAATTTATTTGTAAAATAAAGAAAAGGATTATACTAACATGTGTTCTTATTTATACTTTAAAAATTCATATTTATGGGAAACTCCAAACATTAAAAATCAAATAATATGTGTATTTACAAACCCCAATGTCTTAAAAAGTAAATTTTCATTTTAATCTAAATTTCACACTATAAATTTATAAATTGAGCAGCGTTTGATACACTTGCTGATCTCAACGATTACAAATTTCTATTTTTATCTAAATTTAAGACAATCCTCTAAATTGGGAAGTGCTTCAAGCCAAAGATAATCCTTTTTCACTAGGTTTTGACTCTTGTGTTTTTTATTTTTCTTTTTCCTTTTGACTCTTGTATTTTTCTGCTAAGGCGGGATTTGCTTTTATCCTTGACGATTTGGTACTCTATTTCTCTTGTTTATGATCTGATATGGTAATTAGTACATTAAATTACACATGTTTGAGAGGGAGTCTTTTGTTTAATTCCAATGGTTGTGCATGAGTTTTGAGTGCTATATCGTTGTAAGTTACCTATAGCAATATGTAGAGAATGTATGTTATAAAAAGGGTTTATGGTAGGGCTACAATGGCTTGCACATTGGTGCAAATTGCTAGCACGTTACTGCACAATATTGCACATTACTAGCATGTTGCTACATGATCTTGCACGTTTATGCACCCAACTATAGAGCCTAAACCATATTAGTGTCACAATCTTGGCGTGTGGACCTTGACATATGGGCGAAAAAGTGACGAACATTTGTGGTTATTACAACCAATGAGCTTGGAAGAATAAGAGAGATTTGGTTTGTAAGTTTAAAATTTAGATTAGATCAATATTACGAAAAATTGAAGGTGGAACAGATATAACGGGAGGCACATGGGAACCAAACAAAGCTACTACCAATATCGAATATTAAAGGTATGGTTTGGGGTGGCTTGTCGAAGCTGAGTGACACAGAGTAGCCACCGTAGCTATGAGAGGAGAAGGGTGTTTTGACAAGAGAATGTGGAGATGTTTTTGTTCCTATATGTTTTTGGTTTTGAGGTGGTGAGCTCTGGATAGAGAATATATGGCTAATGAGTTAAGGAATTGATAGGGATTTGAAGACGGGTGTTGGTTGGTAAAGGACACGAGGAATGGCAATGAGGAGGAAAGTTGCATCACCAGGTGTTGGATTGAATAGTTGATGGCAGTTACAATATGATACGATAATTGGTACATTAAATTATACACATTATGGATGGAATCTTTTGTTTAATGTCAAAGGTTGTACTACTAGAAATTAGACCCACGACAACATACACGAGTTTTAAGTTCTACATTGCCGTAAGTTATCTGTGGCAATGTGCAGAGAGTGTATGTTGTGAAAGGGTTTGCGATAGGGCTGCAATGTCCTACAAGTTACTGTAGATTACTAGCACGTTATTGCATGATGTTGCACATTTCTACACGATGTTGAACGTTGGCCCGCCACTGTAGAGCTTAAACCGTGTTGGCATCATAATCTTAGCATATGGACTTGACATTTAGGCCGAAAAGCAATGAACATTTGTAGTTATTGCAGCCAATGAGTTTAGAAGAAAGAGAGAGCTTTGATTGTTTGTAAGTTTGGGATTTAAATTAGGTTAGTGTTACAGTAAATTACAGTTGGAGTAGATATAACGAGAAGTGCATAGGAACCAAACAAAGATGATACCAATGTCGAATATTAAGGGTAAGGTTTAGGGTGGCTTTCCAAAGCTGAGCAAAACAGAGTAGCCGCTGTAGCTATGAGAGGAGAAAACGATATCATAAAAAGTGTTAATTGATGTCAAACAATATCATAAAAAGTCCTTATTATAGTGGAAGTAAGCAAGTTCAATTGAATTGAAAGCAGTGTACAAAATGATTTTGATACTCGAAGAAAGGACATAATAATGAATCAAGATTCTGACTAGCAGACACTTCAAATGCTAGATTAGTGTTCAAATTTTGGAATTCAAGCAACGTGAATCCAACAGAATAGTTTCATACGACAAAAAAAAAAAAAGACATTTGATTGTTTTGAAATCCAATTGACTTCAAAACACTCCTGAGCTCACTTAATTTAACAAAACCCCAATCACAACATCATAAAACTAAATCTTATTTTCTCTCATTTTCCTGCATATTCTCAACAACCAAACAACCACACAATGTACCAAAACAAGTCACCTTCTCACGACCACTACGACAGAGCTCTCAACAAGTACACCTACATAAATATGGTAGTCTCCTTCTTCACCTCCATTTTCTCCTCTCTATTCATTTTAAAGAGAGTGATAAATCCAAAATCAAAAATTTTTCAAAACAACAAAAAATATTTTTTTGTTTGTTTTGCATTTGGTGGACATTTTCGAGTCGATTTTGAGGATACAAATCATAAAAACAAAAAAGTGTGTCTCCTATTTTGCGTTGTTTGGTTTTATAAATTGTGTTTTTAAAATTGTATAAGAGCATCTCTAATGCAAGTATGAATTATAAAAAAATACAGTATCACATAGGATAAATTGATAGAGAGTTAAAATCAATCTCTCCAATGCAAACTTTCCTAACCACTATCAAGCTGACATGACAAAAAATAAAATAAAGGCTATCAACCTCAATGTCTACTTCTAGAGAGTCTTTTGGACAGTCATGTTAGTAATAAACAATTGAAACTTTCATTAAATAATATTTTATGGTAATTTTCTTTAAATAAATAGAATAGTATTGGAGAGCCATTTTAGACTTGAATGTTTATAAATCCACATTTGTGCCACATAGGATGCATATTTCCTTGATATTGGTGATGAGTCCATTTTTTTTTTAAAAGACAACCCACGATTACATTGAAAATGCTCTAAGTTTCAAAAGAATGAGGGTGCCATGTCGGATGTTGATGTGAAAGGTTTGAACACATCGCGTATGACAGCCAGTGAATGCCTTGGCGAATGTTGGCCAAGAGTTTGGCAGAAGTTTCTGGAAGTTCCAATCATTTGTTGAACTTGTGGCGGCTGGCGATTCACGCCACATGTTAACCAGTGCCCTTGAAAGTGTTGTGACACATCACTCCTGTGGCCCTCATTAGCCTTTTGCTTTAATCATGTAGCTGCCAATGCATTCTTTTTTTTTTTTCCCTTCACAATTTTTTTAATTTTTTTTGTTGTTGACATTTTAATTAAATACATTTTACTATAAATGTATATAATAAATTATTAAATTCAAGTGCTATTAACTATACTATAATCTTATTTATAAGAGATGATATCATTGGTTTCCTCCTAATATATTTAATTATTTTCTTTTTTTTTTTTTTTTTACATAACTTGTAACCATTTGAATAAGAATACTTAAATATCAAATAAGTATATCTTTGATGAATGAGATAGTAACTTACGTAATTATTGATATGTGTATAAAGTAATACAGATGAGACGCATATTTAGTTATTAAAAGGGGTTTAATCCAATAATCTATTGTTTAATTTTTTTTTATAATGATATATACAAAAGAAATAGGAATATTGATCAAGCCCATATTATAATATATAACAAAAAAGATAATGAAAGTACTAGAATCAGATTATCCTAGAAGGAAATCTAAGAATAGAGAAATAACGAACAATCTAGTTCTGGGTCTCCACCATCGAAAGATGGAGACCCAATTTGGTCTCCATCGAGGTTTTGTTGATGTGTCGAAGAAGTTGATTTTCTGGTTTTTAATGATATGTTAATGATTCAGGTTTTTGCAGGTGTGACGATTTTATAGGTGTGAAGGCAATCAAGATCTTCTGAATTTCTAAGAAACCAGCTCAGTTGCCTTCAATAATCAACTATATTATTTAAAAGCCAAATCTTACTTCAAAATTCACCAAAAAAAATTACAACTCGCATAAACCCATATGAAAAAAACCCGATCAGCTACTCTACTCTCGGGTGTTAGGAGTTTGTTTCGGTATTTTGACCATAACTTTCGCATTTGAAGTCGAAATTGCACAATTTTTAATGCACTAGAAAGGTAAGACAAAGGCTATAACTTTCATATTAAAGACTTTCTCTAAATTACTGCTTTTTTTCCTGCATTTTTAGTTCTGTTTTGGCTCGTTTTGTTATCTCAATGATTGCTATCTAGGTTTTCATTATTCACCATTTCCTCAAAAAAAAAATTGTCCCCCAATCTTGCCCCATTTTTGTTATTGTCCAAAGACTTGATTGAAACCTGAAAAAAATGTTAAAAAATGAACTTTACATACTTCCTCACGTATTTCACTCTAATCACTCACGTGTTTATCACTCAACACTTATGATTTAACTCAACACTATCCACACTTAAGTTTCCCTTTTTTTGATCAAATCGTAATGCTTAAATTGATAATTTTGATATCGAACTTGCAAAACGAATATCAAGATGATGAATCTTGCAAACCAAGCAACCTAAGGCCGTGTGAATCTTGCAAATCATGAAACCCTAGGCTATGTGAATCTTGTAAATCGATTGAGAATTATGAATCAAAATATTTGATTGCAAGAAATCAAGAAACCCTAGGATTATCAATACAGAATTATCAATCAAGGACGCTAATTAATTTCATTGATGATTGATAAAGCAACATGATAATTGCATATATGCTGCGATAAGAACCCTAAGATGGATTGACAATGTGGTAATGAACCCTAATTTTTTTTTTTTTCAATTATATGCTACCAACAAAATCATATCAAGGAGAATGATATGTGCGGCTCAAGTAAGAAACCATATATAATATATCCAAGATTGATGATTCAACAAACAAGCAACATAATCAGCAAGATTTGTGGCCAAAGAACTAAGACAAATCAATCAAGAATTTCAATTAAGAACAAACAAGAACAAATGGTGTTTGCGGCTAAAGAAGCAAGAAACCCTAAAAAAATATCAATGATATATGGCAATAAGAAAAAAATTCAACAACAAGAAAAATTAAATTGATAATTGAAACCTAAATTAATTAACCTAAACCTCTTATGCCAAATGATGTGAACTCCATATACCAATATGGCACTCGTAATCAATTTTGGATCATGTTATGGATAAAATAACGGTCAAGAATAACCTGGCCCAGACGGATCTACAGTGCGGGCCCAATGGCCCAGAAGCCCGATTACCCGTCATCCCTCCAGCCCATTCTCCTGGAACGGGGGCCCACTAGTGGACGTTTATCGTGATCACTGATCGCTAGCACTCGGCCTGACCGTTGACTCTGATCGCAGACGCCCTATTCTGAATTCAGGCCGTGGCCGCTATCTTCTCCGCCGCTCAGATCGCCTTGATTCTCCATCAACTTTATTTGCTGAAGTTTGACCAATGGTCCTTGTCGCTGGCCGCTGGCTCTCATCCCTCAGACTCGCTCGCTAGAATATCCGCCATCCGTGACTGTTAAGCCTGCTCGCTATATTTTCGCCATGATTGACCGCCTGTCCGACCGCTATTCCTGTCCGATTGGGGCATCCACCAAGAGGAACCATCCATCAAAGATGACCAACAAGCCATTCTCGTCCAAAGTTATCTGCCTAAGCTGGTCACTGGTTTCTGAGAGTGGCCGCGTTCCGACTCCCTCGTTCATGGCATCACTCGCCTCACCGCCATATCCAGCTACGGACATACCGACTCATAACCCGCCTATTTGCCAATTTTATTTATTTATTTAATATATATATATTTTTATTTTGGATCTTGAATTTAAATAAAATTCAAAAGTTGTGTTGATTCTAAAAAATTAGACTAGAATTTTCTTCAGTTGTTCATAATTAATGGTATTTTTGAAAAGGAACTAAATAATTAAAAACAAAAAATTAATTAAATAATTTTTCAGCTATTTCTCAAAACCCTTTGGTTTGAGTCGGGTGTGGTGGATGAGTGTTTTAGAAACGATTTGGGTGGTTTGTGGTGGGTGGGTGGTTTAGTATTGTTTTAGGTGGTTTAAAATCTTCAGCAGCCATTACTCCAGTTTAAAAACGTTTTCAAAAGTCATCAGATAGCCAAAATCAACAATTTATCAGAGCGTACCTTAGGGTAGGCATAAATCATGTCATTAACAGATTTAATTCAAAACAACCATCATGAGTAAACAACAACAAACAAAAAATACACAAACACACACATACACACACACACACACACACATTTCTAGTAAAAAAACATAAAAAACAATACTTATTAAGGGTTTCATTTTGGTTGTTATAGGTTGAGTTTAAAACTGACAGAGATGAAAAAAGATTAGCTGTCATCGCACTTTAAAGCCAAAGATGAAGAGTTATGATATGGTTTCATCTTGAGTAAAGTTTGATGCCATGCGCATTAACAAATAATGTTGTATTTCGGCTCAAAAATGGAACCTTTCTCACAAGTTTTTTAACAATCCCTATCTCTTTCTCTCACTCTCAAATCAGTGTCTGTCAACATTTTCATCGTTCTCAACCTCTCTCTCTTTCTCTCTTCTCAAGTCTGTGTCTCAACCTCTCTCAAATCAGTATCCGTCAGTGACAAGTTCTCAACCTCTCTCTCTCCACTCGTCAATGGAGTATTTCCTTTTCATGACCGTGCTACTAACATACGTCGGCGCCATATTGTCCCTTCGTTGCTCGGACTGCGGCTCGACACCTGTCCCATACCCACTCAGCACCAGCCCCAGCTGTGGTGATCCAACCTACAAAATCACGTGTAATACGAGTACCGGGACACTCCTCTTCCACACGCTGAAAAATTCCTACTCGATCATCACCATCAACCAATCAATTCAATGATTGGTGGTATCTCCCTCATCTCTCCTCCCCAACATCTGCAACTCAGCCGACCTCGTACATTGAGGTATCCAGCTCAACGAGAGTCTGCCGTTCAAAATAACCAACTCTAACACCGTGATGTTGATGAACTGTACCAGCAAATTTCAGTCTCCCCTCAACTGCTCCTCCGCCAGTCTTTGCCACCATTACATCAACCACACGAGGCAGGTGGGGCGATGCAATCAGATGTAGTTTATATGCTGTACTTTCAAAGCCGGTGGCTTGTCGACGGCCTACAAGATACCACTGTCAGAACGTGGGTGTACGGCCTACAACAGTTTCATCAATTTAAACTCCGAAGATAGATTTAAATGGATTTAAGTTGTTAATATCAAAGATAGACACTTAAGATCAATTTGAAAAATATAGAAAAAATTTAAAAAAGAAATTGAAAATGAGAATGAAAATCCAGATTAGTTCAATACTATCATATTCAACATTATCAATGGAAATAGTTTAACACAAATAGGAATCCATCATTAACCATCAACAAACAAAAATCACTTCCATCTTCATGCATCATCAACACAAACAAATGACTCATCAACACAAACAGGAGTCTGTCATTATCAATCATTAACATAAATAAAAACCAAATCTCGTCTTCATTAAAAGCCACTGCCATCTTTATCACTCAAATGCACGTACACAATAACCTAGTCTTGGTGAGAACAAAGAGAGGGAAGATAGATGGAAGATACTAGATCGACAACAATACTAAATCATCGTTGATCTAATTACTTAACCAAATTTATTCTAAGTTGGAACCAAATCATTGTCGGCGGGTGACGGTCTGGTTCCAAGACCGACATTTGGTCTTCTACCTGGAAATGCAATACTTAGATGTTTGGGTTTCTAGATCGAAACCTAGATGTTAGTTTGGGTTTCTAAGTTTCAAGATCAACATTTGGTTTCAATATAGAAACCTAGACACTTTATACCCAGATGTCTATTTAAGCATCCGAGCAATGAATCAGCTTGTTGACTGATGAAGAAGACGAAGAAAAAGAAAAGAAAAATGAGAAGAAGAAAGAGAGAGAGAGAGAGAGATGATCACTTATTAGGGGAAGAAAAAGATGAAAGCCATAAGGATGAGTGTGGTTAGCTTTAATAAATGGAGATCTATGATATAAACGATGGAGATCCAATCTAAATTTTCATATATTTTTTAAAATATAAAAGTTTTTATTTTTTTTTAATTTTCATTTTCTAAAATTAATCACCGCAGTCCATCAACATGATGGGCCGTGCAAATCTCTTTTTTTTTTAAAAAAAAAAAATATTGATTATTTTACAATTAAAAAATATTTTTAATTATTTGTTGACTGTAAGGTTTATTTTTTTGTTTTTAATTAGCTCTCAACCGTTTATTTTTAATATGGATAGTTGAAATCTTTAAAAGTTTAATTTTTTTCCTATAAAAGTAAGGTCACAAATTAGTTAATCAGAGGTATTCTCATTTTTTTTGCTCTATTTTATCATTTTTCAATCATTTTAAATGGTCAAATATAGTCAAACTCTTAATAAAAGAGACGTCATTATTATAAAAAAATAAAGTGATTTCCAATTGTAATAAGATATATTTTCAAAAGCAAAAGCAAATAAGCAAACATGGATTCCCATTTTATCACCATTGGAAAGCCCAATATCTAAAACCTTGGGCAAACCCATATCATCACCATTGGAAAGCCCACATATTTGAAACCTTGGGCTACATTTGAGAGAGAAGTGCTAGTTCCACCCTAAACATCTGTATGCTCACTCCGTTTTTGTAGATACAGCCCATTAAAATATTTTAATATATCAGATCTAGTGAGCCCACCCCACAATTTACCAATTTTACCATTTATTTCATCTAATTTTCAATTAAAATATTAACGCATTCTTAACGCCGGAAGAGGAGGTAAATTCGTGAAAGTCTTCACTGGTAAAGAGATCGAAGAGGCAACCAACAAGTTCTCTAGTGACCACATTCTTGGCTCGGGAGGGTTCGGTGATGTTTACAGGGGTATTCTTGCTGATGGCACTGTTGTTGCTGTCAAGTGTGCGCGGGCTGAAAATCGCAGGAGCATTGACCAAGTGCTTAATGAGGTGCGGCTTCTATGTCAAGTAAGTCATAGAAGCCTTGTAGACATACTCGGCTGTTGTATTGAGCAGCAGCAGCCGATATTGGTCTGTGAGTATCTACCAAATGGGACCCTCTTTGAGCATTTACAGGGGAGGAGACCTGGCCAACTTAACTGGACACATCGTTTGCGGATTGCTTCTCAAGTTGCGCAAGCTCTAGCATACTTGCATTCCTCACTAGTTCAACCTATATATCATCGGGACGTAAAATCTAGCAATGTACTTCTCGATGAGAAGTTAAATGCCAAGATTGCAGATTTTGAATTGTCAAGGTTGGCGGATGTTGATAGGAGCCATGTAAGCACAGATGCACAGGGGACTTTCGGATATATAGATCCAGTATATTGGAACAAACAACAGTTATCCGATAGAAGCAATGTGTATAGCTTCGGGATTGTCTTGTTGGAACTCTTGACATCTCAGAAAGCTTTCGACAATAGGAGGGTAGAAGATGAGTATGATGCGAACTTGGGAATTTATGTGAAAAGGATGATGAAGGAAAATAAACTAATGGATGTAATCAACCCAGTGTTGAAAGACAATGCAAGCGATTTCGAGGTGGAATCAATGAAGGCTTTGGCAGTTCTGGCTATAAGTTGCTCGGAGGAAGATAGACAGGACAGGCCTACAATGAAGTACGTAGCAGAAGAAATCGATTACATCATCAGCATTGCATTGGGAAAGACTGGGAAGAAACATATGTCAGATTCAGAGTTGTCATCGTCCTCCTCACAATTGTTTTCCTCAACATTGTTTAGAGACCTCGACACAAGGCCACTGGTTCGCTTCTCTTTCAATTACTCTTTTGTTTCTCTGTAAAGTTTTGATTTTTAGTGATGGGTTTTTTGGTTGTAGATGAAACTGTGGCTATAGTTGGTTTTCTCTGTAAAGTTTTGATGTTCAGTGATGGGTCTTTTGTTTTAGGTGATGAAACTGTGACTATAGTTGATGACCATGATCCAGCATTGTTGAAGTACTTTGATTGCACGCAGTCTGGGCCTCGTACGGCTTTTGATAGTAATATTATTTATCAGTTTGAGATTATGGAATATGCATGTCACCTTGCTTCTTTGTAGCTTAATTTTTTTAATGAATTGTTTGGTAAATGGTGATTATGGAATGTAATGTTAAGTGAAATAATTTGGAGCAATTGTAGCTGAGATTTACTTACACACGATAGCTTTGGTTGTAATTTTGTGATAACTAGAGTTTCACGTGGTTTATTATGTGTCGTGTAGATCCTTGACTTTGGATTTGATGGGCTCGGCGCAAATGGGTTGGAGGTAAAATTACTAATTGACTCTTGCTTTTCATTTTTTAACTGGAAATATGTGTGTGTGTGTTTTTATGCTTACGCTGTAAAGGGTTCTAGTTTTGAAGCTTGTTCCTTTACTTTCTGTATTTTTTGTTTGTTGTTGTTAACTCTGATGGTTGTTTCGAATCAAACCTGTTAATGACCTGATTTATGTCTATCTTAAGATATGCTTAGATAAATTGTTGATTTTGACTACCTGATGACTTTTGAAAAGCATGTTTTATGTGGTTATATTTATGTTTAGTACAGCTATAAACTGGATTGACTGACTCTCTGTTTGTCTTTGGTTGATAGTGTTTCATTTTCATTATGACATCTAGACATCATGATCACATGGATTAGAATGACTTTGTGGAATAGCAACAACATGCAATATATGATCTTCTATTGTTGTTTTCAGTGCAACATGTGATATATGACTCTGTATTCTTGTTCTGTATACTATATTGTTGATGACGCAGTTATGGTATACTAATTGGTTTTGGATATCCAAAATTTCAACATGAATTATTTGTTCACTTGGCCTTTTCTTGGTTTGATGTTCGTTTGAGGGCAGAACAGATTGATCATCCTGTCCTGATCACAGAATGTGTATGTAACCCAGTTCATTCTTGTAGCAAAATGGCAGAACTTCTTTTCAGGACCTATGAAGTTCCCTCAGTAGGTAAAGCATTAGGTGTTAATGATGCTAAAAGTTTTCCATGTCCCTCATAATACGGTTCAAACTTTTTCTGGCATCTGCATTGGTGGTTGCAGCACCAATGAGCCATAAGGCATAGGATGATGATTGCCCTGGTCAAGAAAAATGCTCCCATCTCAGTTTATGTTATCCCTTCAATTTTGTGTTCCTTGGTCCTATAAATTATCTGCTCCCTTCAAATGTGTGCTGCTGTTCAAACTAATGTCTTTTTCTTCATGTGATTACAGCTTTTGGTGTTGATGCTGCTTTCAGTTATAAGTATAGTCAGCAACATGGGGTTTGTGACAAAGATGGTCTTGTTATCAGTCCAGGGTTTTCCACAACCCATGTTATTCTGGTATGTTTTATAGCCTCAATTTTTGTATGGATGAATTAATTTGCATAATAGATTTGGTCTAGTTAAATCATGCTTAGGAGCCACTGTAACTGCTTGGCATGATATAAGAGATATTTGAGTTGGCTAGTGCTTGGCTTTTGTCTATTAACTCTTACTTCAGCACATCATCGATATTATTATAATAATTATTTGGACTTCGTAATGTCCCATTTGTCAAATCTTTCTAGAGGTCTGATAAATATGGTTAGCAATGTTGATTATAAAAATATAACAAACACAGGCACGCATCTCTTTAGCTCATGTGCTAATGTGCTTGTGTGTTTCGATATAAGTATGGAATTTTTGTTTGCCACTAAACATTTTCGTTTTTCAATGAGGTGTCTTTCAATACAAATAGCTGTGCTATCCTGACACATCTTCTCTAACTGTGCTTATTTCTCTCATATTAATGCTTGTTGGAATGACTTTTATTTGCTGTTTTGTGGGTTCAATATTGGGTTGCCGTTTGTTTCCACAAAATAGATAGGATTGTCTAATAGGTGAAGTTCTGTGAAGAATCAAATTTCAAATTGTTATATTTTGATGATGATCATGCTTGTTTGATTTCCAGTTTGTTGACGGAGAGCCTGTTTTACAAAGGTTCATGCAGAACTAATGTTGGTGGATACCACATCATTGATTATTTGAAACAATTACTTTCCCTTAAGTACCCTCATCACATGTGACTATAAACTCAGCCGGTTTTTGCGTAAGCCTATTAAATATTTGTGTGAATGCTGATCATGTCTTTGAAATGGCTTATAATCAGGTGTAGGCTGACTTGGGAGGAGATGGAAGACCTGAAAATGGATCTCTGCTATATTGCACCAGATTATTTTTCAGAAGCTCGAATATTTCAGGTGATGACCTTGGTCCTTTTTTCCCATTTTCCTCTTCAATCTTTGACATGGTGACTGATGCAACTATTGTGACAGCAAGGAACCAAGGAAGCTGAAGATAAAACTAGGTGTTGGCAGCTCCTGTGGGTTCCACCACCGCTAGAGGAACCTCTTCAGAAGAAGAGATTGCAAGAAAGGCAGCCATTAAGGAGAGACAAGGTCAAAGATTGTAAGAGAAAGCTGAGGCAAAGCGGTCTTCTAGGATAAATGAATTGGAAAATCAATTGCATGGCTTGGAATTTCTTCTACAGCAACTGGAACAAGTAGAGGAGAATAACATTTCATCTTTTCTGGCCAACAGTGGCTATGTCTCTAAGCGGGAAATAGAAGCTTCTGTCTCGAAAGTAATGCAATCTTTACGAAATGCTAAAGGTGAACCGAAAGGCGAACGTGAAATCGAAGAGAAGACAGACTCTTCTACAAGTGAAAAGTACTCTCTTATTCATATCCCGGACAACATGCTACCCGCTGAGCAGGTATGCTTTTAATCTGCACAGCTGCTGGTGCTGCAGGTATGCTTTCAATCTTATTCATATCACGGTAAGAGTTTACTGAAGCCCTGTGAATGCAGATATATCAGTGGCTGCTGGTGTTGCAGAAGGGACCATCAGTAATTCATACAAGGACCTTCATCCTTATGCATCAAGAATTATACCGAGCTGGTATGCCAAGGAGGAACACCTGAGGAATCTATGCAGTCCGTAACAATCAGCAAATATAAAACACTACATTGTGGCACTTTTATGTTAGCCACTGCTTTTGTTCTGATGACCAACTGATAATTACAATTTCTTCATGTGCCCTCTAGATTGTATTGAATGTTTGTGTAGTCTTAGTCACTATCAGGCAAAGACTAGGCTGGTGTACTTAAATTGATACTGGGATAGGTGAAGCCTTGTGTCAGGCAGTGGATTAGATAGGTGTTTTGATACGCTTAATCAAGTTGTTGAGCATGCCAGTGTTAAGTGTGTTCAGTTCCTCCTTTTTTTTTTTTGTCCATTTCACTGTAATTCATATGTTGTTAAATTGTATTCATTGTACTTTTTATATCAACAGTCAAGTGTGACAACGCATGATTAAATTTTACATTTGATTGTCGCTGCTGTTACGTGAGATTCACTCAGTTTTTCGAGTAGGATGATATTATGTCTTGGGTTGTATACATGTATAGTGTAATTCACTTTGATTTAGAATTTTAATACTAACTTAGTTAATACGTAAGTTTTGAGTGCCAATAATGTTGCACATCTGCACATCAGGAGAAGCTTCTGTGTATCCAGTGTAATTTATGGGTATAAGAGGTGGCATCATCACATGAAGCTTACTCTAAAGGAAACCCAGACTCCACATTGTCTAACCTCTTAATTTCAATGCTCTTTTTTGTTTACAGTTCGATTACACGTTAACATGCTAAACTCTTCTTTACTTTATCTTATAACAAGCTGTCTGAATCTGAGTCAATAAAATAATGAGATATTACGAACAAACCCCTAAAAGTAAACTAATCGGGATTTACTCTTAATTTTTTTTATTAGATGAACCGTTTCCTAACGGATAAAAAATATCGGTTGGTGTTAAATTTGAAGGGCATAATGGTAATTAGATGAGTAATTTTATTTGTTTAATTATAATTAAATAAAAAATTGGAAAAGAACTAAATAATTAAAATAAAAAAATTAATTAAATAATTTTTCAACAATTTCTCAGAACCGTTTGGCTTGAGTCGGGTGTGGTGGATGAGTGTTTTAGAAACGATTTGGGTGGTTTATGGTGGGTGGGTTATTTAGTATTGTTTTAGGTGGTTTATTAGTATGTAGAGAACCTTCTCAAAGGACAAATAAGTATGCATAGAAATTTTGCATTTGTACCAAAGATTACGATTTATATTTCAAACTGAATATTTCTAAAGCTTGGAAAGAGTTTGTTTAATGTCAGTAAATTATTGATGACTCTAGACATTGCACATGCAATGCAACTAGCGGCAAATTGACAAACTGAGCTGACCATCCTCGGAATATTCACCACTGCCTTCACAGACATACCTTTATTATCTTTGATGGAACATTATTGACAGTGTTTTGGTACAGGAGGCAATTCATTAAACAGAATATTCTGTACGTGTTCTTCAACTTAGTTTATGAATGCTTGTAAAATGCGCTAGTGATCCTGAAAAATTTGTCATCTTTTGAAACCCTAAAAAAATCCTTCCAAAAGGAGAGAATTTGATGTATTGCTTGAATCCATATATGAAAATCATACTTTTGCCTTTGCTATTCAAATTTTACCATCTAACTTTTTTTTTTTTTTTTAATGTAATTACTCATCCAAGAGACTAAATAGAGACTTATTTATCTTTCCAAAAGTTGTAGTTTGCATTGTTCATCTATCATAACTTGCTAAAAATCATGCACAAGAATTTAACCAATGCAAGCAAAATCTTGGACAGCAAACCAAGGAGCAAGATACAAAATGAAACACATTTTTGTTAGAGCTTTAATAGAGAAGTACAAAACTCTGAAGAAATTATTCTGTCAGAAACAAGAGCTTCTTTGAGTCTGATTGTTGTCTACAATGTTATTGCTTTTCACATACAAATTGCTGTCTAATGTCAAAGTTTAAATTTACAACGTAGAGTGACCTTAACCAACTATAATGTGTACTGGAACTGATACTGACCAAGCCAGTCCTCACCCTTATCATAATAATCCATTTTACTAAAGGTCTGCTCTGAAAACAGCATGTCAGCAGCATACAATGCCGCTCCACAGCATGCGTCAAGAACTGGATCTAATGCTTTGACCACCATTATGGGTGCACTACAAGGTCGAATCATTCGGATTCCAGCTTCTAAGCACTTGCTCGTACCAGGGAAAAGACAGCACCCACCAGTCATGAGAATCGAGCTGGTCAGTCTCTCCTCTAATTCTAGATCTTTAGAAGGCAATCTTCTTACAGATACACCAGTCATCTCATCTAATCCCACCTGGTCAATCCCAATCCAGTTGGGACTCAATAAAATTTCTGGGCATCGAAATCTTTCAACTCCAAGAACAATCTAGAAATCTTCCTGGGTGAGACGACGATACTTTGGCGGCTTCGGAGCAAATTGCGAGGGTACTACTTCTTGTTTGGGAACAAATGTCTGGTCTACCTCCTGCCATAGAGAAGATTCATATGTTACTGAACATTCCATACTGGCATTTGAATCATTTGGACCAAAGAGATTAAGGGTAATGAAAGTTTTGGAGATATAGAATAATATATAACAACATAAATAAACTGGCCTGGAGCCTTGAAGAGATGTGGGACAGCTCTGCTTCATCTGCATCTAGTCCGTCATCATCGTCATCATTATCTTTGCTCATCAATTTGTAAAGGTGTCAATTTCGTCTTTGGCACTGAAAGTGTCCTCACCCTTCCCTTGATCAAGGGCAGTTGTTGTCAAGAGGTGTTCGAGTGTTTGAAAAATAAGTTTGAGACAATCCCACATCGGAAAACAAAATCTTTACTTTTAAGTATATAACAAAACTAATATGGGCTATGTGGTTGAATGGCTAACAAGGCTTATATGGGCCTTGTTGAAGCTCTCTACATACATATATGCATATCTCCAATTATTAAAAGATGGGCCTTTGGGTCGGGGCTCCCTTTAGGTAGGTTGAGTCCTGGCACGTTTGCCAATCTTTTTTATTTATTTAATATTTTAATCTTTTTTATTTATTTAATATTTTTTTTATTTTGGATCTTGAATTTAAATAAAATTCAAAAGTTATGTTGATTCTAAAAAGTTAGACCAGAATCTTCTTCAGTTGTTTATAATTAATGATTTTTTTGAAAAAGAACTAAATAATTAAAAAAAAAATTAATTAAATAATTTTTCAACTATTTCTCAAAACACTTCGGTTTGAATCGGATGTGGTGGATTAGTGTTTTAGAAACGATTTGGGTGGTTTGTGGTGGGTGGATGATTTAGTATTGTTTTAGGTGGTTTATTAGTATGCAGAGAACCTTCTCAAAGGACAAATAAGTATGCATAGAAATTTTGAATTTGTACCAAAGATTACGATTTATATTTTAAACTGAATATTTCTAATGCTTGGAAAGAGTTTGTTTAATGTCAGTAAATTATTGACGACCCCAGACATTGCACATGCAATGCAACTAGCGACAAATTGACAAACTGAGCTGACCATCCTCGGAATATTCACCACTACCTTCGCAGACAGACTTTTATTATCTTTGATGGAACATTATTGACGGTGTTTTAGTACAGGAGGCAATTCATTAAACAGAATATTCTGTACGTGTTCTTCAACTTAGTTTATGAATGCTTGCAAAATGCGCTAGTGATACTGAAAAATTTGTCATATTTTGAAACCCTAAAAAAATCCTTCCAAAAGGAGAGAATTTAATGTATTGCTTGAATCCATATATGAAAATCATACTTTTGCCTTTACTATTCAAATTTTACCATCAAACTTTTTTTTAATGTAATTACTCATCCAAGAGACTAAATAGAGACTCATTTATCTTTCCAAAAGTTGTAGTTTGCATTGTTCATCTATCACAACTTACTAAAAATCATGCACAAAAATTTAACCAATACAAGCAAAATCTTGGACAGCAAATCAAAGAGCAAGATACAAAATGAAACACATTTTTGTTAGAGCTTTGATAGAGAAGTACAAAACTCTGAAGAAACTATTCTGTCAGAAACAAGAGCTTCTTTAAGTCCGATTGTTGTCTATAATGTTATTGCTTTTCACATACAAATTGCTTTCTAATGTCAAAGTTTAAATTTACAACGTAGAGTGACCTCAACCGACTATAATGTGTACCGGAACTGATACTTACCAAGCTAGTCCTCACCCTTCTCATAATAATCCATTTTACTAAAGGTTTGCTCTGGAAACAGCATACAAAGCCGCTCCACAGCATGCGTCAAGAACTGGATCTAATGCTCTGACCACCTTTATGGGTGCACCACAAGGTCGAATCATCCGGATTCCAGCTTCTAAGCACTTGCTCGTACCAGGGAAAAGACAGCATCCACCAGTCATGAGAATTGAGCTGGTCAGTCTCTCCTCTAATTCTAGATCTTTAGAAGGCAATCTTCTTACAGATACATCAGTCATCTCATCTAACCCCACCTGGTCAATCCCAATCCAATTGGGACTCAATAAAATTTCTGAGCATCGAAATCTTTCAACTCCAAGAACAATTTGGAAATCTTCTTGGGTGAGCCGATGATACTTTGGCAGCTTCCGAGCAGATTGCGAGGGTACTACTTCTTGTTTGGGAACAAATGTCTGGTCTACGTCCTGCCATAGAGAAGATTCATATGTTACTGACATTCCATACGGGCATTTGAATCATTTGGACCAAAGAGATTAAGGGTAATGAAAGTTTTAAAGATATAGAATAATACATAACAACATATATAAACTGGCATGGAGCCTTGAAGAGATGTGGGACAGCTCTGCTTCATCTGCATCTAGTCCGTCATCATCGTCATCATTATCTTTGCTCATCAGTTTGTAAAGGTGTCAATCTCGTCTTTGGCACTGAAAGTGTCCTCACCCTTCCCTTGATCAAGGGCAGCTGTTGTCAAGAGGTGTTCGAGTGTTTGAAAAATAAGTTTGAGACAATCCCATATCGAAAAACAAAATCTTTACCTTTAAGTATATAACAAAACTAATATGAGCTATGTGGTTAAATGGCTAACAAGGCTTATATGGGCCTTGTTGGAGCTCTTTACATACATATATGCATATCTCCGATTATTAAAAGATGGGCCTCTGAGCCGGGGCTCCCTTTAGGTAGGTTGAGTCTTGGCCCGTTTGCCAATCTTTTTTATTTGTTTAATGTATATATATTTTTTTTATTTTGGATCTTGAATTTAAATAAAATTCAAAAGTTGTGTTAGATTCTAAAAAATTAGACCAAAATCTTCTTCAGTTGTACATAATTAATGGTTTTTTTTTAAAAAAAAATAACTAAATAATTAAAAACAAAAAATTAATTAAATAATTTTTCAACTATTTCTTAGAACTCTTTGGCTTGAGTCGGGTAAGGTGGATGAGTGTTTTAGAAACGATTTGGGTGGTTTGTGGTGGGTGGGTGGTTTAGTATTATTTTAGATGGTTTAAAATCTCCAACAGCCATTACTCCAGTTTAAAAACGTTTTCAAAAGTCATCAGATAGCCAAAATCAACAATTTATCAGAGCGTACTATAAGGTAGACATAAATCATGTCATTAACAGATTTAATTCAAAACAACCATCATGAGTAAACAACAACAAACAAAAAATACACAAACACACATATTCCCAGTAAAAAAACATAAAAAGCAATACTTATTAGGGGTTTCAGATTGGTTGTTATAGGTTAAATTTAAAACTGACAGAGATGAAAAAAAATTAGCTGTCATCGCACTTTAAAGCCAAAGATGAAGAGTTATGATATGGTTTCATCTTAAGTAAAGTTTGATGCCATGTGCATTAACAAATAATGTTGTCTTTCGGCTTAAAAATGGAATCTCTTTCACAAGTTTTTTAACAATCCCTCTCTCTTTCTCCCACTCTTAAATCGGTGTCTGTCAACATTTTCATCGTTCTCAACCTCTCTCTCTTTCTCTCCTCTCAAGTCAGTGTCTCAACCTCTCTCTCTTTCTCTCCTCTCAAGTCAGTGTCTCAACCTCTCTCAAATCAGTGTCTGTCAGTGACAAGTTCTCAACCTCTGTCTCTCCACTCGTCAATGGAGTATTTCCTCATCATGACCGCGCTACTAACATGCGCCGGCGTCGCATTGTCCCTCCGCTGCCCGGACTGCGACTCGACACCTGTCCCATACCCACTCAGCACCAACCCCAGCTGTGGTGATCCAACCTACAAAAATTATTTAGTTTTTTTCAATTTTGTATTTCATTTTATTACCTTTATAATTATCATTATGCCCTTCAAATTTAACATCAATTGGTTTTGTTATCCGTTAGGGACAGTGCATTAATTAAAAAAAACTAAAAGTAAATCTTCAATAGATACTTTCAAAGTTTTTTTTTTTTAATATCTCATTATTTTACTAACCCCATTCAAATTTCAAATAGCTTTATAAGATAAATTAAATGGGATACAACTGACAGATACAATTTAATGTACCAAAAAAAAGAGTTTTGCATGTTAACGTGTAATCGAATTGTAAAGAAAAAAGGGTGTTGAAATTAAGAGGTTATGCAATATGAGTAAGCTTCACGTGATGTGCTTCATGAAATACTGCAGATTTTTCGTCAAATAAAATAGGGTTATTATCAATTTTCCCCCTGAAATCGAAACTAATATCAAACCACCACTGGTTTTGAAATTATTAGCCAAAATAGTCCTATCGTTAATTGAAATAGTAAAATGATAAAAAAAAGTGACGGATCCGTGAAATTCGAGGGTAAAATGGTCATTGAGATTTGAATCCATACTGTATTCTAGCTGGATCCCTCAGAGTATGCCACGTGTAGCATCAAATAATTAATAACATTAAAAATTTTCATTAAAAAAAAAAAAAAAAAAACTAAACATACTAACATCAATCACATCTCTCTCTCTCTCTCTCCCTTCTTCTTCTTCTTCTTCTTCTTCTTCTGCTCTCTGTCTCTCTCTCTTTTCCGAACACAGATGGTTTCCGTCTCTCTCTCTTCATCTCCTTCTCCTTCTTCTTCTTCTCTTACTCTTCTTCTTCGAACCCAAATGTTCAAAACCCACCAACTCACTGTCACCATTCAACTTTATCACCACCCACCCACCATCAAAACCCACCTTAACCCACTGTCGCCGCCGTCTGCTCTTATGTCGTCATCGAGCTTCTTGGACTAGGGTCGCTTTTCTCAGCGGTGCGTCGGAGCTTCGGCTCTCTGCCCACCAGGGGATCGTCGAATCTGTGGGTGTCTGTTGACTGGGACGGTGGGTCGATTCAGAGTAAGTGTACCCGTAACAGTAGTCGTGTGGTGGCGGTGGTTTTAGCTATGGGGAGAGACGGAATGTACCCGTCGTTTTTGGGGTTGTATATGGGTCGGAGTTGGGTGATTGTCAAAGCCAACAAGGCTTCCACCACTGCCCAGAAATGTGGTAGGTGTCCGGTAAGGTGAGCAAAGCCTCCACCACTGCCCAGAAAAGCTCAACAGAAAGAGGAGAAGAAGAAGAAGAAGAAGTTGGTCGATATTCCAGAGGAGTTTGTTCGTGTTTGGCAGTTTGGCTATGATGAATGTGGGGTAGCTTTTGAGGAGGACTGTTTTTGTTTTTGTGTGTATTTGTGGTTTTTTATGTGTAGACTGATGTTTTTTGTATGGATTCTGAGTGTGTAGACTGATGTTTTTTGTGTGTATTTGTGGTTTTTTTATGTGTAGACCGATGTTTTTTGTATGGATTATGATTACAAAATTGGCTTCGTTTGGATAACAGGATTCTAGAATCCATGGGTACATTTTTTTACCCATGTTGATGGATCGAATAATGTTGGTGTTGTTATGTTTTTATTTATTTAAAGTTTTTAAGTTAATGATCCAGATCTGGGTTCTTTTAGTTTTTCACTAATTTTTTTATTTTTTCACTAATTCATTTTTTGAACCGATCCAATTTTTTTTATTTAATTTCTTCAGATTTTTTAAATTAAAAAAAAAAATTGATGGTGGAGATTCCACTTATTTTTATAATTTTTTAATTATTATTTATTAATTAATTTTTAATCAAATATTTAATTAGTTTTTTTCCATTTTAATTATTTTTAAATTTGTTAATCTTTTTTAAATGAAAGGTATGGGTATTTTGGTCTTTTAATGTTTTTTGTCATAAAACCACTGATATTTAAATGAAAACCGCTTTTGGGAGACGGTAAGGACTTTTTTGGCTAATATTTTTAAAAGTTAGGGTGAATTGATATTATTTTTGTTTTCAGGAGGTTTTTTAGATTTTTCCCAATAAAATAAGGTAGATTTAGCAACTCCTCTAACCTCTTAATATAATCATCAACTCTTAAATCTTTCTCACATCAACTCTTTGTCTCTCTCTCATCAAGTTTCTGTCAACATTTTCTTCAAAAAGAAAAAATGTTTCTGTCAACCTCTCTCCACTCACCGATGAAGTACTTCCTCTTCATGGTGGCGCTACTAACGTGCGCCAGTACCACATTATTCATCTGTTGGTCGAACTACAGCTCCACACCCGTGTCATACCCACTAAGCACGCGTCCCAGGAGTGCTGATCAGTTGTACAAAATCAAGTGTAACACCAGCATCAGAACACTCCTCTTCAACACACTCAAGGATTCCTAACCGATCACCTCTATCAACCAATCAATCCAATGGCTGGTGGTCTCGCTCTCACCTCTCTTCCCTAACACTTGCCTTTCAACAGATCTAGTACACCAAAGTATCCAGTTTAACGAGAGTCTCCCTTTCAACATGACCAACTCCAACACGGTAATGCTGATGAATTGCTCCTCCAAATTTAAGTCTCCTCTCAGTTACTCCTCTGCCACCACTACATCAACCACACGAGGCAAGTAGGGCGGTGCGATCAAAAGCTGTAGTCTATATATTGTACTTTCAGGGCTTGTGGGTTGTTCACGACGTATAAGATACCAGTATTGGAGCGTGGTTATACAGCCTACACAAACTTCGTAAATTTCAACTTGGAAGCACTAATGAGTTTGTGGCCCTACCCAGGTTTGGAGATTTAGTTGGTTTCTTCCAAGGAGCGAGAGTGCTTGTCACAATGATTGTGACGAGAACTCGACTTGCAAGTCAGATGGGTTTGGACGAAGGTGTTTTTGCAAGATGCACCGTTTGTGGGATAGCTGAAATTGGTAAAGAGAGA
Organism: Dimocarpus longan; assembly: GCA_022984855.1. Classification (NCBI taxonomy): domain Eukaryota; kingdom Viridiplantae; phylum Streptophyta; class Magnoliopsida; order Sapindales; family Sapindaceae; genus Dimocarpus; species Dimocarpus longan. The sequence continues at coordinate 4,171,515 of CM041015.1, read as the reverse complement.
CACGAAGGAGTGAGAAATAGTTGAAAGATTCATAGATCTTGGGTTCCAATCTTATTGATCCAAAAGAAACAAATGGCATTGATTGTGACTTGCCTATAAAAGTGAAAGTTGTCAAGAACATGAAGATGATTTTGCTGAAGTTGTCGAAAACAACAGATCCACGATGCATCTTGCAAAAATACCTTCATCTTGACCCATCTGACTTAACCTTTTCTTCTATAAAAACTAGCTAGCCCATGAAAACTACGTACCTCACTAACATTTCTAGGTATAGGCCACTCTTTAATAGTCTTAACCTTTTCTTCATCTACTTCTATCCCTTTCGACGAGACAATATAACCCAAAAACATAATCTTTTCAGTGCAAAATGAACACTTTTTCAAATTAGCATACAATTTTTCTTTCCGTAACACATCAAGCACACAATGCAAATGCCTAACATGTTCATCTATGCTCTTGCTGTACACTAATATGTCATCAAAGTAGACCACAACAAATTTTCCAATGAAAGAGCGTAAAACATGATTCATTAGCCTCATAAAAGTACTAGGAGCATTAGTTAAACCAAAAGACATTACTAACCACTCGTATAAATCATGTTTAGTTTTAAAAGCAGTTTTCCACTCATCTCCTTCTTTCATTCTAATTTGATGGTATCCACTTTTCAAATCAATTTTAGAAAACACACAAGATCCATGCAACTCATCCAACATGTCATCTAATCGAGGTATGGGATGTCGATACTTAACTATAATTTTATTGACAGCTCTACAATCGATGCACATACGCCCAATGTTTTAAAAGGCGAGGCGAGGCGGCGCTTCGCCGCCTCGCAGCGCCGCCTCGTCGCCTTGCTCGAAAAAACGCCTCAAGGCGCCCTCCAGAGGTGGGGCAGTCACAAATCCCCGCCTCTGGAGGCTGAGGCGGTCGCCTCAGTACGCCTCAGCCTCGAGGCGCACTGAGGCGGTATGGGGCGGTAATTTTTAACAGGGGGTAAAGTGGTCATTTCGGGAGTTTGTTTTTGTTTCAAAAACCTAATAAAGCCCACCGACAGCCACTCTCCTCTCTGCTGGCACCCATTTTGACGTCCATTCTCTCCACTTCTTTCATTTTCTTTCATTTTCTCTTAAAATCTCTCAAATCCTCAAGTCTCCAAGCACTCTCCATCACTCAAGTCCCTGAAGTCAGCATCTACAGTTCCATCTTCATCACTCAACTCCTCTCCTCCGTCTGAAACCAGCAACTACAACTCTCTCTCCTCCGTTTGAAACTCACGAAGGTCTGAAATCCAGCTGTCATGTAAGTTTTTCAATTATTTCAGCTTTTAACTTGTTAAACAATAGGTTTTGGTTTTGGTTTTGGTTTGGGTTTTTGATATTGTTTGTGGTTGTTAAAAAATAACTTCAATGGCAGCTTTGACATTCGGTTCTTTTTTTTTTTTTAGCTTGTGCAACTATAACTCTCTTCATACTCTATGTTATGTTTTGGTTGTGGTGTTTAGGATCAGAATGCAGTGCTGATAACAAATTAGTTTTTGATATGGTTTATGGTGTAGTTGATTGGAATGGCAGCTTATTGATATTGTTTTTGATATTGCATTTGACTACAATAGATTATTTGATGTAAGTGATGCTTATTGTTTGATGTAAGTGATGGTAGTAAAACAGAATCTGTTTAATAGATTTGCCAAAATAGAATCTGTTTAAAAACCAGTTTATTTGATTTTGATCTTATGTGTATTGTTTTAAAAAACATTTTTTTGACATGTATATGATGTGTTTATAGTTTTGTAATATTTGATGTGTTTATAGTTTTAGATGGTATGATTAAAAAACAGATTAGCAAGCAAGTTTCTTATATTTGTACATGATATTATTATAGATTTTGTGTGAGATGTCGAACCGGAAAGATCCAGCTTGGAAGTACGGAGTTGAGGTTGAATTTGGTGAACGAAAGGCATACAAGTATGTTCGCTGCATTTTTTGTGATAAAATAATCAAAGGGGGAGTGTATAGATTGAAAGAGCACCTTGGGAGAACTCATGGGAATACTGCCCCATGTGAGAAAGTTACCCCGGAAGTTCGAGATGAAATAAGGACGTACATTGGCAAAACTGGAGATGCTAAAAAGCGAGCTCAATTAGCACGGGAGGAAAGACTTGATAGCTCTATCAACTTTAACACTCCGCCATCTACAGGAGATTCAACCTCAGCTTCGATGCCCCAAAGAGGAATCAAAGGGCCAATTGATAGGTTTTTTACAAATGTTAATGAGGATAATGTGCAGGTGGAGCGAGAGAGACCGTCTACAGCAAGTGAGAAAGAAGCACGCTATCGAACATGTTTGGACATTAGTAGATTCTTCTTTGAGAATGGGATTGCATTTAATGTTGCCCAGAGTACTTCGTTCATTAATATGTGTCGATCAATTGGCAATTATGGACGTGGTTTAAAACCTCCTACACCACATGAGATTCGCACTAATTTTTTGAAAGACGAAGTAGCCAACGTGGTAATTGTTGTTGATGACATAAAGAAGACATGGCCAGAGACAGGGGTGTCAATATTATCGGATGGTTGGAAAGATATGAGAGGAAGACAATTGGTGAACTTCCTTGTGAACAATCCGCATGGTACAGTATTTTTGAAATCAATTGATGTAAGTGATGTGGTGAAAGATGCAAAGTTATTGTTTAAGCTACTAGATGATGTAGTTGAAGAAATTGGTGAAGATATTGTTGTTCAAGTAGTGACGGATAATACGTCTAACTATAAAAAAGCGGGTGAAATGTTGATGGATAAGAGGAAACGTCTATGGTGGACGCCGTGTGCTGCTCATTGCATTGATTTAATGCTTGAGAAAATTGGAGAACTTCCTCAACACAAAAATGCCTTATTTAAAGCAAAGAAGGTAAATATCAATTATTTTATCAGTATTGTTTTTACTATAATTATTTTCTAGTTGTTAACTTTTTATTATTATTATATAATAGGAGAGTAACTTCATCTACAATCATGGGTGGGTGTTGGCCTTGATGAGGACCCATACGAAAAAAGATTTGGTTCGTCCTGACCCTACTAGATTTGCAACTGCGTACTTGACTTTACAAAGTATGTACAGTCTGAAGGTACAATTGCAGGAGATGTTCATTTCACGAGAGTGGCGGGAGAGTAGTTGGGCTAAAAAACCTGAGGGAAAAGCAATTAAAAAAATCATATTGACGGATGGGAGCTTCTGGCATACTGTGTCTTATGCATTGAAGACAACTAAGCCCATTGTGCAAGTGTTGAGGATGATGGATTCTGAAAAGGTTCCTGCAATGGGATTTATTTATGGTGCCATTGATGAAGCTAAGGAGGAAATAGCCAAAACTTTTGGAAATGATTTAGGAGCTTACAAGGAGATATGGAGCATTATTGATGACAAATGGGAGTTTCAATTGCACCGTCATTTGCATGCAGTTGCCTACTTTTTGAACCCTCAATTCCATTATAGTGAAAATCTGTCCAAGCATCCAGAGATTGATCGAGGGGTCATTATGTGCGTGGAGAAACTTTTTACAAATGAGATGGACAAAATTAAGACTCATTGTCAAATGGATGACTATAGGCAGAAAAGAGGGATGTTTGGATATTCATTGGCAAAGAATACCGTGTACAAACGTAGCCCTGGTATGTGAAGTTATTATTTATCATTGTTAATTTGTTTATGAATTTATAGTATTCTTTTAATTTCTAAATACTTATTTGTAGTTGATTGGTGGCTTGCATTTGGAGCTGACACCCCTCAACTTAAATCTTTTGCTGTGAGGATTTTGAGTCTCACTTGCTCATCCTCTGCCTGTGAGAGGAATTGGAGTGCTTTTAATTTGATTCATACAAAGAAGAGAAATCGTTTGGAAACTAAGAGATTGAATGATTTGGTGTACATCATGTACAATAGAAGACTACAACATAGATACTTGAAGAAACAGGCACTAAAAGATGATGAGGATCCCTTGACGGTAAATGATGATGTGCCTTCTGATGATGAATGGGTGAATGATGAATTATTAGGAGTTAACATGAGTCAACCCAGTGGTAGACTACAACTAACCTACAAGAGAAAGAGAAGTGGAGGTAAGTTATTCTTTAATTAAGTGTAGTAAATTCTATTAAAGTTAATGATATAATCACTAACATATTATTTTATATTATTTGTTAGACAAAGAGAAGAATATATGCCAAGAACCTGAGTTGGAGGAGGATGAGAGTAATGATGAGGAGGGTGATGCAAGAATCGAATATAATGATGAGGATGATGGAGATGAAACTTTACCTCCAGATTCAACCATGCCTCCATATTTTGATCCAAACTTTATGCCACTAGATTCAAATGATTCATTATTTCATAGCCCAAATGATCATTAATCATTTGATATCTTGTGTGTTAAGATTTCATATGGATGATTTTGTGTTTTAGGATGATATGGATGATCCCTACTTATTATGTTGGTTATTTGATTTTATTTTGTTTAATATTTGTGGTTCTAATATTGCTTTTCACAATATTTTATAATGTTATGAATGATTTTATATGTTAGGTTTTTCTTTTTTTTTTTTTGGATTTTTTTTTTGTTTGACGTCGAGGCTATAGCCTCAATCGCCTTGAGGCTATCGCCTCGCCTCGTCAAGGCCCTACCGTCTCGCCTCGCCTCGCCTTTCGTCTTTTAAAACATTGCATACGCCAAGTCCCATCCTTCTTAGGTGCAAGTAGAACCGGTACGGCATATGGACTCATGCTCTCCCTCACGTGCCCCTTATTCAACAACTCCTCAACCTGCCTTTGAAGCTCCTTTGTTTCCTTGGGATTGCTCCTGTAAGCTGGACGGTTTGGAATTGTAGCCCCAGGTATGAAGTCAATTTCATGCTCGATTCCTCTCTTCGGTGGTAATCCATCCGCGACCTCTTTAGGGAATACATCCTTGAATTCCTGCAAAAGAGTTGTAACAACACTAGGCAAAGACACAACAAGATCAGAGTTAGAAAAATAAGTGTCTTTGTACAAAAGTACAAACATTTGTTGTTTGGCTAGAAAAGCAGCCCTCACATCACTCCCTTTTGCATAAACACTCATTTTTTTTTTCTCACTTGTTTTTCTCTCATTCTCTCCTTTGCACTCAATCTTTCCATTTTTCGTTTATTCACATTCTAGTGTTTGGTCACTCTTTCTCTCAGCCTCACAAGTGTTTGAACTCTCGACCTCTCCTTTTCTCTGACTTTCTTTCTTTTGCTCACTCGCTCTTATCCTCACTTGATCTTCATACACCTGTTGAGGTGTTAAAGGCACAAGAGTGATCGTTCGCCCATCCATGGTAAAAGAATATCTATTCTTAAACCCATCATGAGTTACATTCATATCATATTGCCATGGACGTCCCAGAAACAAGTTACCCGCCTGCATAGGTACAACATCATATAACACCTTATCCTTGTACCTACCAATAGCAAAGGATATTAGCACCTATTTTGTCACCTTAACTTCTCCACAATCATTCAACCATTGTAATTTGTATGGTTTAGGATGTTTAGAAATAGGTAAACTTAGTCTTTCTACTAATTCAGTGCTAGCAACATTAGTGCAACTACCCCCATCAATGATCATACTACAAACTCTATCTTTGATATGACATCCAGTATGAAAAATGTTTTCACGTTGCATCTCATCACCTTTCTTCACTTGCACACTCAAAGCACGTCTAGCCACTAACAATCTCCTATCTACTGGATATGCAATCTCAACATCACTAACTTCTTCCAGCGGTGACATCTCATCATCTTCACTCTCACCATCGGTTTCTATGTCCCCATCCTCCCTCAAGATCATAACTCTCTTATTAGGACATTGAGAAGAGATATGACCTCTACCTAAACATCTAAAGCATTTAATGTCCCTATTTCTCTTTTGAGTTTCCTCAACCTTACCTTTATCGTGACTACTACCACTCTCCTTAGGCTTAGTACTCTCAATCTTAGTCTTAAAAGGAGCATTTTCATCTTTTTTACCCCAATTCGACTTCCACGTGGATGTAGAACCCGAGTTACTACCATATCGTGACGTAGTACCCTTTCGTTTGAGTTGTCTTTCCACTTTCATGGCCATATGAACCATTTCCTCCACTTCGACATAATGTTGCAACTCCACGATGTTGGCAATGTCCTTGTTCAACCCTTGCAAGAATCGAGCCATAGTAGCCTCTCTATCTTCATCCACGTTGGCTCTAACCATGGCTATCTCAATCTCCTTGTAATAATCTTCTACACTCTTAGAACCCTGCGTAAGACCTGCCAATCGTTGGTACAATTCCCTATAATACGAACTAGGGACAAATCGCCTCCTCATAACTGATTTCATGTCATCCCAAGTATTGATAGGACGCTCTCGATTTCTCCTTCTATTCAACACTAACTGATCCCACCAAACCACAGCATAATCTACAAACTCAGTTGCGGCTAATTTCACATTCTTCTCCTCGGCAAAGTTATGACACTCAAAAACCAATTCCACTCGTTTCTGCCACTCAAGATACACATCTGGATCCATCTTCCCTTGAAAAGAGGGTATTTTCATCCTTATGTTACTAAGATCTCTATCTTGCCTATCATTCCACCTTTCTCTCTCGTTCCCAATCCCATAATTTCTATTATCCCTATTACCATTACCTCTACCTCCACGTCCACCTCTACCACCTCTAAAGTGTTCCCTATGGCCATTGAATGCATTATTCTGGAGTCCTCATTTGTTGCCCTCTTTGCAAATTAGCAATGGCCTCGTCTTGTCTTTCCAATCGATCTCTAATATCTCCAAACACCACATTCATCCTCTCAAAATTGTTGCTGCATTGCTTTGAGCACATTTAACTCATTGATCTTTTCTCCTCCTTCAATGTCTCTTTCATTACTCGAAGACATGTTTGAAACCTACAAAGAATGTTTGAAAGAAAAAAAAATCTCACAACACTCTCTCGTGTGTTTCACTCTAATTCTCACGTGTTTATCACTCGTAACTCGTCACTCTTTTTTTTTTTTTCACTCAACACTAGTGATGTAACTTAACACTCCCTCTCCACACTCAAAGTTTTGTCTCTAAGTTCTAAATAGAACTAATCGATTACATTAATGTCACCCTTGAAATAATCACCTTGACTAATCTTCAACAAAAAAATGACACACTTTTACGAAAGGAAATAATGGAACATGAAAGACATTCAAGAATCAATGAAAGCACAAAAGGAATTAATTGTGGTCAAAGTGAGAAACAAATGGAAACAAGTTGATTTCAAAGAAATAAACTTAGAAAAAGACTAAAGTTTATCCCCTTGATTTATGGAAGACTAGAATTGAAAGAAAATAAATTTTATTTCTTTATGTAAGCAAGAATAAAATAGGAAAGAATTAAAATAGATTCCTTCTTATTTAGACAAGAACTTAAGGAAAGAAGTGAAATTATTTCCTTAAAATACTTTCCTTACATGCAAGATATCCAATTAAGAAAGTAATAAAATTTCACTCTCCTCCAATTAAGAATTTCTTTTTTTCTTTTCCTTTTTTTTTTTCCTTCTGTTGTTTCTTTCCCTTTTTTTTTCTCCTTTTTTTTTTCCTTTTTTTTTTCTTTTTGTTCTTTTTTTTTTTTCCAATACTAAAAACCACACACAATGAAGAATATTGGTAACTTGTGAATCGAGATGGAAACAAAAAACACAATAAATAACGTGAATAGTAACAAAACGAATAGAAGATGAATACATGTGAGTTTTTTTTGTTTTTCAAAGTAAATCCCAAATTAATTAACCTAAAGCTCTGACACCAAATGATGCGAACCCTGTATATAGGGTTACGACACCTACAAACAATTGAATCAACAAACCCAAGAAAGTTTAATTCAGGAACAAAGAAAATACCTTGACCCAATGATAAACGAACCACGAACCAAGATAACAAATACGTCACTCCCAAAAACAAGCGAAGAATAAGAAAGATAAGTCAAGTGATAAATCAAGAATCAAACCTTCATAAATTCTCAAAGTTCTTCAAGAACAACGAGAGAAAACTGAAATCTTATATCCAAATTATCTAATCTCATTTTTTAGCATTACATGGCCTTTTATAGCTAAAATAAATGAAACCCTAGCTTCTAAACATTGCATGGACGCCCTAGCCCATTAATACACCCCACTTGGGCTTAAATAACTAAGTTTGGGCTTAAAATAATTAAATATAACAGCCCAATATATAAACTAATAACCCAATATATAATAAAACAAATTAAAGCTCAATAATGTCAAAGTTTGATATTTAAATAACTAATTAAATAAACTAAAATATAAATGGGAAAATTTTAATTTAATCCCTAACGTTTGGTAAAATATTATTTTTTTACTTTCGAATTTCTGTGATCCCTAACGTTTCGAAAATGTATTCATTTAGTCCTTCTGTTAGTAAAATGTTAGTCAACGAGGGTTAATTTGGTCATTTAAACTTGAATATATTTATATAATTTTAATATATATATTTAATATAATATATATTTTTATATTTTTAATTTAATATATAAAAAAAATTTTAAGTTTAAAAAAGAAAAAACAAAAAAAATAAAATTAGAAGAGGTCTCCCATGGAGACCTCCTGCCGGCGATGGAGATCACTAGTCTCCATCGCCGGAGACCTGGTCCACCTGGTCTCCGAGCTGGAGACCAGGTCTCCTGCGAGACCTGGTCCCTAGCTCACTGGAGACCAGAAAACTGGTCTCGCTGGAGACCAGCTGCTGGAGACCAGAACTGGTCTCCAGAGGCTGGAGGCCAGAAGGTCTCCAGCTGGTCTGGTCTCCAGCAGCTGGAGACCAGTCCAGCGTGGCTGGAGTTGGTCTCCAGCGGTTGGAGAACAGTCCAGGATGCTGGAGACCAACTGGTCTCCAACGGCCGGAGACCACTGGTCTCCAGCGGTCGAAGACCAACTGGTCTCTTTTGTTTTTTTTTGTTTTTTTTTTGTTTTTAATTTACATAAACCTTTTTTTTTTTTTTGTAAATTTGGATAAACAATTTTTTTTTTTTATTTGGAAGATATTTGGTTTGATGTTAGATATTTAATTTGGATGATATTGATTTGATGAAAATAATGGAGATGATGATTTTGATGAATGTTGAAGATGAAATTGAAGATGAGTAAGATGATGAGAGGTAGAAGTTGAAGATGAAGAAATTTTTTTTTATTATTTTATATTAAAAATATTATTTTTTTAATTAAAATATTTATTAATAATAAATTAAATTAAAAAAAAATTGATTTAATGATTTGTCACATTTTGATTGGAAGGTGGTCAATGGTAATTTTGTAATAATATGAATGATTATTTTGTAATTATCAGTTTTTAAAATGGTAGTTATGTCATGTCATTTTAGCCTTTTAAAATTATATCAAGGGTAAATTCGTCTTTTTGTCCTGTTTGTCATGTTTGGTAAATTCGTCTTTTTGGTCAAATGGACTAAATTGATGTATTTTCGAAATGTTAGGGATGACGAAAATTCAAAATGCAAATGTTAGTAAAAAGGTAATATTTTGTCAAACATTAGGGACTAAATTAAAATTTTCCCAATATAAATTAGGCCTAAATTAATACAAACAAATTAAACCAGCCTAATATGTCTTCAAATAGCCACCCAAGCCCAAGTCTTTAATATTTATGATCATGGACTTGATCTTGAGCTTGAATCATGTTTTGGAGCTTTGGTTTTCTCTCCATGTCGTCCAACCCTTGTTGCGCAATACTCTTGGCCCAAACCTCTTGAATCAGCCCATTTAAAGCCTCCTTCATCCTTTAAGCTCTAACTCTTGTAATAGGTTCTCTGTTGATGCATAAAGGATCATTAAACTTGCTTCCTTAGTTTCCATCATTATAACCACGCTCCAATACTGGTATCTTATACGTCGTGAGCAACCCACAGGGCCCTGAAAGTACAATATATAGACTACAGCTTTTGATCGCACCGCCCTACCTACCTCGTGTGGTTGATGTAGTGGTGGCAGAGGAGTAACTGAGAGGAGACTTAAATTTGGAGGAGCAGTTCATCAGCATTACCGTGTTGGAGTTGGTCATGTTGAAAGGGAGACTCTCATTAAACTGGATACTTTGGTGTACTAGATCCGTTGAAAGGCAAGTGTTAAGGAAGAGAGGTGAGAGCGAGACCACCAGCCATTGGATTGATTGGTTGATAGAGGTGATCGGGTAGAAATCCTTGAGTGTGTTGAAGAGGAGTGTTCTGATGTTGGTGTTACACTTGATTTTGTACAACTGATCAGCACTCCTGGGATGCGTGCTTAGTGGGTATAACACGGGTATGGAGCCGTAGTTCGACCAACAGATGAATAATGTGGTACTGGCGCACGTTAATAGCACCACCATGAAGAGGAAGTACTTCATTGGTGAGTGGAGAGAGGTTGACAGAAACATTTTTTCTTTTTAAAGAAAATGTTGACAGAAACTTGATGAGAGAGAGACAAAGTTGATGTGAGAAAGATTTAAGAGTTGATGATTATATTAAGAGGTTAGAGGAGTTGCTAAATCTACCTTATTTTATTTGACGAAAAATCTGCAATATTTCATGAAGCACATCACGTGAAGCTTACTCATATTGCATAACCTCTTAATTTCAACACTCTTTTTTGTTTACAATTCGATTACATGTTAACATGCAAAACTCTTTTTTTTGGTACATTAAATTGTACCTATCGGTTGTATCCCATTTAATTTATCTTATAAAGCTATTTGAAATTTGAATGGGATTAGTAAAATAATGAGATATTAAAAAAAAAAAACTTGAAAGTATCTATTGAGGATTTACTTTTAGTTTTTTTTTAATTAATGCACTACCCCTAACGGATAACAAAACCCATTGATGTTAAATTTGAAGGGCATAATGATAATTATATAGGTAATAAAATGAAATACAAAATTGAAAAAGAACTAAATAATTTTTGTAGGTTAGATCACCGCAGCTGGGGCTGGTGCTGAGTGGGTATGGGACAGGTGTCGAGCGGCAGTCCGGGCAGCGGAGGGACAATGCGACGCCGGCGCATGTTAGTAGCGCGGTCATAAAGAGGAAATACTCCATTGACGAGTGGAGATAGAGAGATTGAGAACTTGTCACTGACAGACACTGATTTGAGAGAGGTTGAGACACTGACTTGAGAGGAGAGAGAGAGGTTGAGACACTGACTTGAGAGGAGAGAAAGAGAGAGAGGTTGAGAACGATGAAAATGTTGACAGACACTGATTTGAGAGTGAGAAAAAGAGAGAGGAATTGTTAAAAAACTTGTCAAAGAGGTTCCATTTTTGAGCCGAAATACAACATTAGATGTGTTTGATAAATCAAACTTCACTCAAGATGAAACCATATCAGAACTCTTCATCTTTGGCTTTAAAGTGCGATGACAGCTAATCTTTTTTCATCTCTGTCAGTTTTAAATTTAACCTATAACAACCAATCTAAAACCCCTAATAAGTATTGCTTTTTATATTTTTTTTACTGGAAATGTGTGTGCGTGTGTGTTTGTGTATTTTTTGTTTGTTGTTGTTTACTCATGATGGTTGTTTTGAATTAAATCTATTAATGACATAATTTATGTCTACCTTAAGGTACGCTCTGATAAATTGTTGATTTTGGCTATCTGATGACTTTTGAAACGTTTTTAAACTGGAGTAGTGCCTGTTGGAGATTTTAAACCACCTAAAACAATACTAAACCACCCACCCACCACAAACCACCCAAATCGTTTCTAAAACACTCATTCACCACACCCAACTCAAGCCAAAGGGTTCTGAGAAATAGTTAAAAAATTATTTAATTAATTATTTATTTTTAATTATTTAGTTCTTTTTCAAAAAAACCATTAATTATGAACAACTGAAAAAGATTCTGGTTTAATTTTTTAGAATCAACACAACTTTTGAATTTTATTTAAATTCAAGATCCAAAATTAAAAAAATATATATTAAATAAATAAAAAAGATTAACAAACGGGCAAGGACTCAACCTACCTAAAGGGAACCCGGCCCAAAGGCCCATCTTTTAATAATAACAGATATGCATATATGTATATAGAGAGCTGCATAAAAAAACATTTCCAGTAAAAAAACATAAAAAGCAATACTTATTAGGGGTTTCAGATTGGTTGTTATAGGTTAAATTTAAAACTGACAGATTAAAAAAGATTAACTATCATCGCACTTTAAATTTAAAGCAATACTTATTTGTTAATGTCATGCGCATTAACAAATAATGTTGTATTTCGACTCAAAAATGGAACCTCTTTCACAAGTTTTTTAACAATCCCTCTCTCTTTCTCACTCTCAAATCCGTGTCTGTCAACATTTTCATCGTTCTCAACCTCTCTCTCTTTCTCTCCTCTCAAGTCAGTGTCTCAACCTCTCTCTCTTTCTCTCCTCTCAAGTCAGTGTCTCAACCTCTCTCAAATCAGTGTCTGTCAATGACAAGTTCTCAACCTCTCTCTCTCCACTCGTCAATGGAGTATTTCCTTTTCATGACCGCACTACTAACATGCGCCGACGCCGCATTGTCCCTCCGCTGCCCGGATTGCGGCTCGACACCTGTCCCATACCCACTCAACACCAGCCCCAACTGTGGTGATCCAACCTACAAAAATTATTTAGTTTTTTTTCAATTTTGTATTTCATTTTATTACCTATATAATTATCATTATGCCCTTCAAATTTAACATCAATCGGTTTTGTTATCCGTTAGGGGCAGTGCATTAATTAAAAAAAAAACTAATAGTAAATCCTCAATAGATACTTTCAAGGTTTTTTTTTTTTAATATCTCATTATTTTACCAACTCCATTCAAATTTCAAATAACTTTATAAGATAACCACCAGCAGCAGTACGAGTTCCGTTGAGACGTAGATGTTAGGGAGGAGAAGTGAGAGCGAGACCACCAGCAGTTTGATTGACTGACTAATGGAGGTGATCAGATAAGAATCCTTGAATATGTCGAAGAGGAGTTTTCTGATACTGGTATTGCATCTGATTTTGTGCGACTGATCACCACCCTTGGGGCTCGTGCTCAGTGGGTATGGCATGGGTGTGTAGACGCAGTCCCACCAACAGATGGATAATACGGTGCCGACGCATGTTAGTAACAACGCCATGAAAAGGAAATGATTCATTAGCGAGTAAAGAGAGGTTAAGGAGGTTGACAGAAACAATTTTTCTTTTATGAAGAAAAGGTTTACAAAAACTTGATGTTAGAGAAGCTTTCTGAGAGAGAGAAAGAGTTACTATGAGAGACGTTTAAAATTTGTGATCATATTGAGAGGTTAACAGAGATTAGAAGAGATGATATAATTTGGGTTGACAGAAACTTGATGTGAGAGAGGTTGTGTGAGAAAGAGAGAGGGATTGACAAAAACTTATGATCACAAAAACTTGATGTGAGTCAATATAATCACCAACTCTTAAACCTCAAACCTCTGTCACATAAACTCTTTCTCTCTCTCACATCAAATTTCTATCAACCCTTTCTTTAAAAAGAGAAAATGTTTCTATCAATCTCTCTCCCCTCGCCATTGAAGCAGTTCCTTTTCATGGTGGTACTACTAACATACGCCAGCACCACATTACCACTCCGTTGGCCGAATAGCAGCTCCACACCCGTCTCATACCCACTGAGCATGCGTCCCAGGTGTGGTGATCGAGAATCGTACAAAATCACGTGTAACACCAGCACTAGAACACTCCTCTACGACACACTCAAGTATTCTTACCCGATCACCTCCATCGACCAGTCAATCCAACGACTGGTGGTCTCGCTCTCACTTCTCCTCCCTAACATCTACATCTCAACGGAACTCGTACTGATGGGTATCCCGCTCAACGAGAGTCTTTCCTTCAACATTACCAACTCCAACGCGGTCATGCTGATGAACTGCTCCTACAAATTTTAGTCTCCTCTCAGTTGCACTCCTGCTAGCCTTTGCCACTCTCTTGCTAGGTGCGGCAGGTGGGGCGGTGATTAAGAGTTAATGTGAGAGAGGTTTAAAAGTTTGTGATTATATTGAGGTTGACAGAGGTTAGATGAAATGATAAAATTTGGGTTGACAGAAACTTGATGTAAGAGAGGTTGCGTGAGTGAAAGAGAAAGGGATTGACAAAAACTTAAAGAGTTATTAAATATGAAAGAGGTTTAAGAGTTGGTGATTATATTGAGTGGCTGATAGAGGTTAGAAGAGCTGCTAAATTTGTCTTCATTTTTGTGACGAAAAATCCATAATATTTCATGATACGTATGACATGAAGCTTACTTTAGATGGATACCCGGACCCCACATCGTTTAACCTTTTCATTTCAACACCCCTTTTTGTTCACAGTGCGATTACACCTAAACTCTTCTTTTTGGTACATTAAATTGTATCTGTCAACTGTGCCTTTTTTAATTTGTCCTATAACAAGCTATCTGAAATCTGAATAAGGTTAATCAAATAATAAGATATTATGAAAACCCTTAAAGTAACTACTTGAGATTTACTTTCGGTTTTCTTTTTTTATTATTATTTAATGAAATGTTCTCTAATGGATAACAAAAAATCAATTAGTATTAAATGATAATTAGATGAATAATTTTATTTTTTTAAATAAAATTAAATAAAAAATTAAAAAAAAAGTTAAATACTTAAAAATAAGAAATTTAATTAAATAATTTTTTAACTATCCATCATTCCTTCGTCTCTCTCTTTATCATTCTCTTATCATTTTCATTTCACTCTCACTCCCCCATCTCTCCCACCACCATGTTCCCCTCCATTGCTAGCAACCAACTCGCACACTTCTTCACCATTTCCTCTTTTCTTTTTTTTTTTTGGTAATTTAGTTTTGGGTCGAGTCAAACCTAGAACCGTCTAGTTTGGATCAGATATGGTGGGTGGACGTTTTAGGACTGTTTTGGGTGGGTAGTTTATCGGTGTTTTGGATGGTGGATGAGTATGATGGATGGATGGTTTTAGGTTGTCTAAGTGGTTTGTGGTGATCATAGGTGGACAGGTGTATTGCTAGAAACCCATAAATTTGAGTTTCTACCAAAAACAACCCAAGACTCAATTTATGGTATTGATCATTTCATTATTATTATTATTATTATTACTATTATTATTATATATGATTGAACGTAAATTTTGTAAATGGACATCATAAAATTTATGTACTCCCTCTTATGCATAATTTTGATTTAATTATTGCTGATTAATTTACTTGGAACCCTCTTTAAAGATAATTGTATATCTTGCGTGTTTATCATAAAATTTCTTATGAAAGTAAAAATAGAAATTATTGATATAAAAATTATAAATTTACATGATTCAGTAGTAAATTTTCTTTATTTTTATAAATTAAAAGATTTTGAAGTTTATTTAATTTTATTACTTACATAATTATCATTATGCCCTTCAAATTTAACATCAATTGATTTTGTTATCCGTTAGGGATAGTGCATTAATAAAAAAAAAAAAAACTAAAAATAAATCCTCAAAAGTTACTTTTAGGGTTTTTTTCGTAGTATCTTATTATTTTACTAACTCCATTAAGATTTCAAATAGCTTGATAAGATAAATTAAATGGGGTATAGCTGACAGAGACAATTTATTAATTAAAAGATCATGAAGCTTATATATATCCGCATATTTTTTATTTACTAAAAAAAGAAACAAAACCTAAATGCAAAAGACAAAAAAAAAAAAAAGGTATTTTCCCTCATTACCCAAAACCCAAAAGAACAAAATATTGTAAAAATTAGAGAAAATCTTTGTACCCAATAACTATGCATAGATGTGGTGTTTGTTGTTTTGTTGTTTTTTGGCAATAAAATACCAGTTTCAGAAGAGAAAAAAAAAAACATGCAGAGATGATTCGAATTTGTACCAATTAAGGATATGCTAAATAAATGCATAGAATATGGGTCACATGTACCATAGAGAATAAAAGATTAGAGATGATTTGCATGCTATTATTTATTGATTTAAGGTAAATTTTGACGAGTACTTTAAAAGAAAAATATTTAAAAAAATTCATGCTATTTCTAGTTGATTATAAATCTGAGTTTATTGTAAAAAATTTAAAATTAAAAAAAAAAAAAAAAAAAAAAAAAAAAAAAAAAGAAGAAGAAGAAGAAGGAAGCATTGCATTGCAGTTTGGAGTACTTAGAAGTTATTAGACGCACCTCATTACCATGCAAATCTCGAATGTTTTCAATTCAGCTCTGCAAAAGAGTGCTACTGCTACACGTCCATGGCCAAACAGAAAGTCTAATAGCTGTGTAATCACCAAAAATGAAACGAAAACTTAACTGTAAAATAAGACAGCAATAGCTCTATTTGACTGATGCAGTAAAATCAATGATTAAGATTGTTTTAACCCAACATAATTACCTTGCTTCTTGGGAAAGCAACAGGAAAGCATATCCAGACCAGAACATGGATTGCACCAATTGCCAAGCCATATCAGGAACAAACAGATTGTGGAATGATCTGTACACACAAGTAGATAATAAATAGCAATTAGAGCAAGCACATGGACCATGTTGCTTGGAAGCTTTAATATAAATGTGATTGTATCAAATTGCCAGATTGTGCGGATCTTCCGCATGTTTTTATACGAGGAAAGACAGATAATACTCCACTGTCAAGCATACACAGTCAGTGTTGCAGGAACTCAAATCCATATGCCTGGCTACATGCCCAAATTGCACAGACCCAAAACAAATGAAAATGCAATTTAGGTTGGCTCCCTCACCTCACCAAACAGAAGAATCAATGTAACCGAAATCAATATAGCTCCCCAAGCTGTACCCTGACTGTCAAGAAAGATGGGAGGCGCCTGAAAAATGGAAAAGGTAACAATCATTTCATACATATATTAGTTTTCAATGTATCTAACTATATAGCTTATTCACAACATCCTAGTATCTACCTCCATGGCCGAAGCATTACAAATAAGTAGGGTACAGACCAACAAATGCTACTTTTAGACACCAGGCAGTATCTTCGCCGTAACAAGAAACCGCATGCTTTCAGTGTAAACAAATATGTAATCATACCATAAAACTACCGGTAAAACATATCACACATACAGAGTAGGCATTGGCTGGCCAAGATAAAATATAAGAGGTAAAATTGTCATAATATTTAATCTAACCTCATAATGACTACCGGATTAAATTGCTAAATATTTAATCTATACTTTCTACATCTACCTCATAATAACTACCGAATTAAATTATACTAAGTAAAGATAATGAATGCATGCCCAGTATGGATTAAAATCTAAAATCTAAAAGTAGTTAAGAGATTCAAAATTTGTTATCAGTAAACATTATCATAATATCCCTTTTATGTCTTCCAAAACGTTAAGCGCTATCCATACCTATAACTCAATCACTAATGAGTATAAATCTTTCAATAAAATCAGATAAAGAAACAAAAAAATCAGATTCCTACATGTTTGAGTCAACATGTGAGGAACAAAACACATCAACCAAAAGAAATAAATAATCATATTTGTCTCATTTTAGGTGGAAGTCTACAATACAACACTACCACATAACGAAGTTTCGACCATTCACTATCCCTGTTTTTCTACATCTTCCACTATCTTTCTCAACCAAAAAAAAAATCAACTTCGAAGGAAGCAAAATTTATCAAACACATAGTAGACAACAACACATTCTTCAACTCACAAAAATCAAAATTTCAATTCTAATTAATGAACACATAACCATCCAAAACATTCATCCATTTTTCTTTCCTTTTCTAACATTTTATTTCGGCAACTAAAAGTGCACATCCCTGGGTCTAAAATTACCAAAATTCTTATCCATTCATTCAACTATTCTCTCATTGTCTCATCAACCAAACAAACAAAGCTAGACAAACACCAAGCCAAAAGAATAATCAACCCACTTAAAAGAAATTATAAATTAGTCTCAAGTCTCAACCATCAAAAATAACTGGTGGGTTGAAAGCAACAACTTTTTCTCTCTTTTTCTCAGCTGCCAAATAGCCAAAGGAAGAAAAAAAAAAAAAAAAAAAACATATGGATTGTGAACATTACTTACATATTGGCTGATTAAAACAATAGCAACGTCTTCCTTTGTCGTAAACTCGTTGAATGCATCTTCAATTTGTTTCACCATTGTTTCTGAGCAGAAATATACAAGTCAAACACATCCACTTATTTAATAGAAAACTGAATCCTAGAATCTCACATCGTTAGCTTATACTAATAACATAATTTTCAGAGATGGGGTGTTACTTGTGATGACCTGGTAACGTCCCTATCAACTAGTTTTGTGAAACTTTAAGTCTTCAAGTAATTATTTATCAGTGCTTTCAAGAAAGTGAACAATTGCAATGAAAAGCATGACAATGAACCAAACAAAAAGAAAAAAAACACGTATGTGGTGTAATAATGAAAAGGTTCATTATAGAAACTCATGGTAAGTGTAGTTACTCTCCCTGGGGCCCTTGAAAGTGACACAGGTCAATTCTATTCCAGAAAGGAGAATATTTTCCCTAATTGGTATGATAGGACTAGGAGTGGCTTATGGGACCCGTTTGGATGCCTAACATCAGCATTTAGTGTGCCATGTGAGTGGTTGATCCATTACCATCAGTCAAGATGGTTAGGTGGGAAAGTAGGATCTGGATAGGTGCCCAAAAATTAAAAAATAAAATAAAATGTCGGTTAGGTGGAAAGGTGTAGCCAACTTTCAAAGCAACATTCAACTGATAAAATATTAACCAATGGGACTGTAGGAGTAAGTGTAGAATTATGTATTTCTTTTATCAAATATATATATACACATCGGGTGCTATGGATATATATATATGTGTATATCTTTTGATGGAATTGACGAAAGATAAAAATAAAGATTATTTATTACCATCAAAAAAGTTCCCAAAAATGTATCTACTCCCTATGATCATTAAAATTTTTAAAATTGTTTATTTCCTTATAATCCTTAAAATATCAAATATGACAATAATAATTTCTTTAATTAAATTATTCTTCTCTAATCCCAATTTAGTAGCTGACACTCATTGGACTAGAACTAGCAGATCATGCTTCACTAGGCACTTACTGAATGACACTAGAAATTTTATAATTCAAAATTTGAATCAATATTACTGGAAATCTAAAAATACAAGCCAAAATTTATTTCATAAATTGTAAAAGATAAGGTTATATTATGCTTGCAAATATTTGAAAATAATGAATTAGATCGACAAAACTTAGTCTTTCCTTTATAGGTTTAATAAATATGAAGCTTGATGAAAAGGAGAAAAAAAAAAAAACTTATTTTCGGAAATTAATCAATAAAATTCTATTAATTATTACATTATCTTATTATTTATAAAATCTTGACAACTTAAATATCATATCATTTGAGAATAAATTTGGATAAAATTTTTGAAAAGTCAAATACTATAAATTTTAACAATACATAATATTATTCATTTAATAATTACAAATTTAATCTGCATCTTCTTAAAATTAATGAATTTCCAATCCGATCTTATGAATTTTAACTTTGCAATAAGTTATTGCACTATATGGTAATGTGGTCCCTCTACAAATATATGATATATTGACAACTATACAGCTTGATTCATTTATTAATAGTATATACAGAATATCATTCAACTTTCTATCAAAACTAGAAAATAATTTGACAATGATATCTTTTAATGACCTTTTCTCTTCTTCTATGAGACATCATCTCTCGGGTGTCTTGAAGTAAAAGAGGTAGAAATTGCAAAAACTTTATGTAGATTAGAAGACCCAAGAGCAGTCTGAGTAGGGTAATAATTGATTAACTTTTTGAAAAAAGTTGGCAACTTAATTTGCTATATTAACTCCATAATTTTAATTTCAAATAAAGTGCATAGTATTCTAGTGGCAATTTTTACTCATTTGCATCAAATTTATAAAAAATAAATAAATAAATAAATCCTTGACTAGCTATTAATATTAATTACAGAAACTCCATCATAGCAATTTTTAAACATTGAAATCATTAAATTAAGAGTTCACAAATGTTAGTAGTACTATTAAACATTGGGATCTAGAAAAGAGCACTAGAATACATTTATATGATATTCTTGTTTCATAATAAATAGAATAAATTTTAATTTAGCTGTCAAAAAAATATATATGCAGACGAAGCAAATTTTTTATTTTTATTACAAGTAATTCACCCGACTTTAGATCATTTCTATTATTATGAATAAATGTAAAAAATAAGCATGAGATTGTGTAAGATTTGTATTTGAAGATCATATCTTCAACCAAGCTTTGTCACTGTCTTTAGGCACGCATATGAATAAAATAATAAAAAAGTATAAAAAAAAATTATTAATTTAATTAATATATAAACCATATGTATTTAAAGTCGACACTTCTACTCTAACTCTCTACCCTTTACCGTCAAGTTTAAATGCTCTTTTTTACTTACTCAAGATATATCTATACATTTCAGGTTCTTAATTAAAACTTCGAACTTGCACTACTGTCACCCTATCTCATCTCACTTATTCTTTTAATTATTAAAATAATAATTTAATACACGTAGATTCGAGGACGTGTATGCAGACACTGTCTTTGCCCCAATACAAGACAATTTTATTTTTCAGCAATTCTCTGCATAATAGTTTTGTTTTGTTTTGATGAGAGATTTGTTTTTTTAGGTTAATATTTAAAGGATAAAAGATTTTTTTTTTTTTTAAATTCATCAAAATCAACTATTACAATTACTATTTTAATAAAGGGAGCTCTAATATATATGAGAATTGAACCTTATTTTCTAAAAGTACATCATTATTTATACTAAATGGTGGTCTATGAATATGAATAATAAATATAAGAGATTGGTGTTTATGAATAAGTACAAAGGAAGAATGAATCAACCTTGGTCAAGTGAAGTGGATTGTTTTTTTATTTTTATTTATTATTATTTTGAAGTGTACAAAAAGAAAGGTACAAGACAATGGACCGAACCACATAAATTCCCCGACTGCTTTGTGTCAATTTTACTATTTTCTTATTTTGTCCCACCATTATTTATTTGTCACTGAAATATACCCTTTTGCACAATATCCATGCACAAAGAAGAATTGGATACTATTATTTTGGGGAAGATGAAAGGTTTTAGAGAAAATCCATTAAAAACACACACACACACACAGAGCTTATTATATTCACCTGGAACTTTCACCATTCAGAATCAGAGATTTTAAGGCATCAGCTGCTAGTCCGTGTTTAATATTTACCTAATGTCAATAAATTGTTTCAGAGCTTTACAAATACTATACGATAAATAAGCACTGCAATCTTCAATTGCCTCTTCCATTTCTATAACGGCATTTAGCAAATAATATTCTTCAAGCTCTAGTAAACTTAACAGTTAAAGAAACTAAAGTTTCGACAAAATGGAAAAAAGCGTTTGTTCCACTACAGCAACCCCTACAAACCAGAAGAAATAAATAAAATAAACTAATTACCTTGTGTGAAACCCCAGCTAGCTTATAGTACTTTTTGGCGACCTCCAAAGATCTGTCATCTCTTTCACAAGCAACCAGACAACCAGATTCTGGTAGTACTAACGCAATGGCCAATGACGAGTATCCCTGAAAGATAAAATAATGAACTGTTAAAAAAAATGAAATTTAAGCTAGAAAAACTAGCATATACTTACAGTATATACACCAACTTCTATACACCGTTTTGCACCAAGAAGTTGCACTAGCATTGCAAGCAGTTGCGCTTGATCAGGAGAAACCTATTTGAAAATCGAAACCACGACACAAACACAATAATAAATTACTTCTACAACATAAATTCACAGTTTTTATTCGATTAATAATTAAAAAAAAAAAAAATCATTCTTTTTTTTTTTCAAAAAAGAAACCATTTTTAATGTTACCTGCATCTGGCAACCGCGCATACCAGCAGTCTCCTCCCGAAGTTGCCGGAGAATCTAAAACAACAAACCGCACAATTAAACAACCAAAACGACAGCGTTTTGAGAGTGTTAATATTTGGGAAACAAAAATGGAATTGACAACCATGCCTGGGCCTCGCGGACGTTGCGGGGGATGTAATCGTAGAGGCGAGAAGTGACGCTGATAATCTGTTTGTTGCCGTACTTGTCGTCATCCGCAACAACAACGGATGCGTTGGTAGCAGAGGAAACGGAACAATTTCTCGCAAAACGATAATTAGACTTGCATGCCCCAAAGTGGAGTTTCGACACTGCTTTGTCTGTTTTCCCGAAAACACAAAGAGCCAAACGATTCACCGCCAAACAGCTCGCCATTGGTTCAAGGAGATGAAAGCGATCATTTATATATCCAGAGAAAGTTCCAACTTTTGACGCGTCGGAGGATTTACATAGCTTCTGCCTTGGTGAGGGAAGCGAGCATGCGTCGGGCTACGTGGTCCGGCGGTGGTTCGCTCTGCTCCACACAGATTTGTCTACAAGTTGTTCTCCGGCGGTCATCTTCGTGTAAACTCAGAAATTGTAGAGCCTTACCACCAAAATGTGAAGATAAGAAGAAAAGAGGAGAGAGGGGTGAGGTGCAGTGGGATCCAAGAATATCCAGAGAAGAGATACAGCGAGAGAGAGAGAGAGGGAGTTATAGTGAGAGCGTGTTGAAACCTGGACAGCAAAAACTTGGAATACACAACTGTGTTGTAAATGTGTTTTAAGTTTCTTTTATCTTTTGAAGAAAAAAAAAAAAAAAGAAAGAAGAAAAGTGGCAACGGTTGGATTTAAAAGTCATCAAAAATCAGTAAATATGTTTCAAAACATTAGCTTTTAAAAAAGCAACGGTTGGATTGCACAAAATCAAAAGGGTATGGCCTGTCAGTACTTTGCTTTTTCATTTGTGATGATTGAATGATCCTCCATCATGCTGCTTTACTACTTTTATTACTGTTGAAGTAATGAATATCAGTTAAGTGCTTGCATGTGACAAAAATTTATGCCCAAGCGATCCAACATGAGGTAGAACATTTATATGATGGATACTGAGGATATCGTCCAACTACTCTCACTGCTACCACACTAGACTAGAAATGGAGACATAATAAGTATTATTCAAATGGACAGTGCTTATGTCAGAACTGTATAGCCTTCTTTCAGCTGCCATTATTTTTGTTTACAGATCTATTTCAACACGCTAACTCCTCTTTCTGCAGTGTTTATTATTTTTTTTTTTTTTAGACCTCCTTTTTGGTCCTTCTTCTGCCTGATATTTTTCTTTTTTTTTTTTAAATTCCTTTTTGGTGCCATCAAATTGTGAATCTGTCACCTGTACTGTATTTTGGTTTTTATGTTTTATTTGACAAACTAGACAGCTGTGTATAACACTTGCACACAAGTGTGTTTTGCTATGGTGTGTGTGATATCAAATTTGAGAAATAAGTTTCAATGTGACAAGTCTGAAGTTGCGCCCTATTTTATTATGTTAGTACTAACTATACGAATGCTATGTGTATTTGTGATATTGATCATTATATATATACACTCGATTGAACGTAAATTTTGCAAATGGACATCACAAATTTTATGTACTCACTCTCAAGCATAATTTTGTGTTGCTTGAAACTTAACCTAAAAATTGATTTAATTATTGCTGATATTGATTATTAATTTGTTTGGAACCCTCTATTAAAGGTTATTTCATGTCTTCAGTGTTTATCCTAAAATTTCACATGTGTATGAAAAGTAGAAATTATTGTCATAACAAATTATAAATTTAGGTGATCTAGTTATAAATTTTCTTCATTTTTATTAATTAAAAGATTGTATATATATTTGCATATTTTTTATTTACCAAAAAAAAA
Source organism: Dimocarpus longan (assembly GCA_022984855.1). Classification (NCBI taxonomy): domain Eukaryota; kingdom Viridiplantae; phylum Streptophyta; class Magnoliopsida; order Sapindales; family Sapindaceae; genus Dimocarpus; species Dimocarpus longan. The sequence continues at coordinate 4,147,570 of CM041015.1, read as the reverse complement.
AATTAAAACCTAAATGTAAAAGAAAAAAAGGGACTTTACCCTCATTATCCAAACCAAAAGAACAAAATACTGAAGAAATTAGAGAAAATCTTTATACTAAATTAAGTATGCAGAGATTGTTTGACCTACGATAACGTGTAAAAGACAACGTGCATGAATTTAATATTATTGTAAGTCACCTATAACAACATGTAGAAAATGCATGTTATGGGAGGGGTTTACGGTAGGGCTACAATTCGCTACACATTGTTAACACGTTGTAGTCTTACACATTACTTCTCATCTTGAGCTAAAATTATAAACATGATTAATATTATAATGATTAGAATCATGTCAAAATCAAGTGATGCATAAGTTGTATCCATTGAAGAGTAGGAGCTTGCTAGTAACGCCCCTGTGAAGAGGAGGAGCTTGAGTGGCGGAATGGCTTCATCTGAGATCGAGTAGAATTGATGGAAGTGACGAGAGGTTGAGGTTGATGAAGTTGATACATAGGAGAGGTTTTAGCATTCTCTTTAATTTTCTTCTGTTAAAAAGACTAATTAACTTGTCAACAAAGCATTACATATCACTAATATATATTTACTTGCAACAAAGCATATATATCACTAATAGTAATATGTATGTATTGTGGGTCCCAACGTAATCTTAATGGTTTAGCATTCTCTTTAATAATCTTTTTGTCTTAAATGAAAAAATTTAATTGTCAGCGAAGCATTATGTATCACAACATAGTAATATATGTGTCATGGGTGTCCAACTTATCTTTGAACTTTTAAGATTATCTTTGATAATTTTTCCGCATGGTAATTAATTATAGAAAGAATAGATTGAAATGTTTTCCATATATTAATTGACATTGATAATAACATTACTATATAATATATTTTAGTCATCATGAAATTAAATATTATTAGAAGAAAAATTCTCATTTTTACTGATTTGTTTGTCTACCTAAAGTCTTGAATGAAACTAAAGTGGTCTAATATATAATACAGTAATAGCAGACATGGATCATGAGTCATGACTGGCCATGTTTTTAACAAAAACTAGATTTTGATTAAGGAAGTATAATATCACTAGGTAGCTAACTCTTACTTTTAATTTGTTATATGTGCATGGAAGCTGCCACGATGACTGGTTGGTGTTACCTTCTCTCCTCTTGCAGTGCGTTAGAGAGTGACTAATGGTTGCATTTTGCAAAGGAAAGCGTGACTGTCAACGTTGCGAAGGCATGAATAGACCTAGGGTTTACGGCACGGTGTTAACACGTTAACGTTGCAGCCTTGCACGTGTAAAAAAAGAAAAGCCAGACAAGGCTGGCAGTTGTGGCTTAACCTAATGGTGATTAACAAAACTCTTATCAAATTGAGGGACCCAAGTAGTATTGATTGTTAATCTTGCAATGATTTCTCTCATGCTATATTTAGTGTATTAATCATAAAAATTAATAGCCAATTCTTCAAACTTGATATCCTAAGAGGAAATTATGCTGCTAATGCATTCCATTCTAGCAAAAACTTTAAAATCATCACTGCCATTGAATTTTGACAACTGTTCTATCTCATTTATAGATGGTAATATTTGGTGTGAAACAGGTCAAATGTAATCTACCCTCAATGAAGTTCATTAATAAATTTAGTAGCATTAATAATAATATCGTGTTTTAAATAGCAATATTCCTCCACCATTTATGTTTAGCCCAATATTATAAAACTCGTTACCCAACTAACGGGACAACAAATTCTTGATTATTCAGCAAGTAATTGATCACCAGTCAAACTACATCTTTTCCGGTTCCAAAAACCACAAAACCAACAACCCATTAAAAACAACCTCTTCCTCTATTCCAATTAACAAAATTTCTCCCATACACCTACAAAAGTAAACATAGAAATGCAAAAAATAACAAATTAGTATAATGAATTTACAAATCTTGTTGGCAAAGTGAGAATAAGCAAGTCTAGTGAGAGAATCAAGAGAAGCAAGCAGGAGAAGCGGTGAGCAAGAAAGAAGCAAATCCAGTGGCAATGACAAAAGCGAGTAAGAGAGAAGCAAGTAAGATGTAAGCTAGTGGCAACAATGGTGATGACACGACAAATCAGTAAGCAAGAGAGAAGCAAGTTCAATGGCAATGATAGAAGAAAATTGAGAAGAAAGGTTTTGAAGAAGTAAGAAGAATGATAAAAAATTAACCTAAAACGACGTCGTATTAGGCACACTAAAACAATATCATTTTGGCGTCGTAGGTTTCTTTTTTTTTAAATTAAAAAAAAAAAAAAAAAAAAAAAAAAAAAAAAAAAAAACCTATATGAGAATAGGGCTATATGGACTGAATTGGATCTTAGTACTCGACCAACTCAATCAATTATTCAGCCTGCCCAAATTAAACCCTCGATCTGGGGGTTATCAGATTGATATAATGCCGATCATTGAGTAACTGTAGAGAACTTAGCCTACTCAGCCAAGCTTTTGAACATCGGTGTTAGCTTGTATAATTACCAAATACGGATATTACTTAATTTTCAATGTTGAGGGCTTGATATATATACAAATAATTGTGAGTTGGATCCCCGTCTTTACGGTCATGATCACATGCATGCATTTCTAATTGATTATAAATCTGAGGACAAATTAAAATAAACAATATTATTTAGTTTTAATCTTGTAAAACAAAAACAGAGAATGGCCTTAGTTTCCAAAAAAAAAACAAAGAATGGTCTTAGCTAAGATCATGCAAATGTCATAAATAGAGAATTGAAGACAAAGGAGAAGTGCTTGCCCCATTGATTTGCCGAAGAGCTTCTTTTCACACTTGTGTGGGGACTCCTCTGTTTTTCTCGTGCCCTACAACTCTTGTCCTCTCTTCAACTTCATTTTTTTTTTTTAATATTTACACACACATAAATAAAAGTCCATTTTATTTAGCCTTTGTTTTTTATTTTTTTAAGGGAAAAGTAAACATTTGTATTAAGACAGATCACCTACCACAATGGGTGGGGAAAGAAATTACATCCAGTTCAGCTAATCTGAGTAACCAGTCTGGGAAGGACTGTCATGCTATTTCAAGTTAGAGCTATATACGTATATTTATTCACATAATTAGTAGTTCTTTCTTTTATATAAACGCGTCCATCATTTTCCTATTTAAGTCCTTTCATTATTGGCAGCTGACACACATTTCTTCATATTTGTGATCAAATTATTCAAATCTCCCTCTCTCTCTCTCTCTCTCAAATTATTCAAATCTCCCTCTCTCTCTCTCTCTCTCTCTCTCTTAATTATGTGATCAGAATTCTTAGTGAAAACTGTGTCAATTACTGCTATGTTAATTGATGATGTGTTTGGTTTGAAGAAGAGTGGAAAACGCTAAGAAAGTTGATTAATGCAAAATATATAAATAAAAAATTGCGACCTGCTATGGCCGAGTGACATGTTCTTAGGGTATCAAATTCCATTTCAATAAAATTTATACAATTAAACTATATAACTATAACGTAGCCATCTCCTTCTTCCTACATGATCTCCTCTCCGAAATAGTAGCCACCGCAGGATTGACCCCTAGAATCCTGGACCCATTCGCACCTAATCAATCGTAAGATTAGATGTGTCAATAATCAAGTAACTTTATATTCTTATAATATTTTTGTAAGATGTATACATGATAAAAAAAATAAAAATGACCTAAATTCAAAAAAAAAAAATTGTTTTGGACTCATTCTAAAAAAAAAATATTGTTTTTAGTCGTTTAAACAAATTAATTGTATCCAATATTTTATATTGATCAAAGTACCATTTAATATGACGAGAGCGTCTCCCATCACAAGCATAATAGAAGGGCCTCCCATCCGGCCTAATGCAAATGTGATCGGAAAGCTTCCCATCATACTCAAGTCTTCTGTCACGCCCAAGTGTGATAAGAGGTATGAGAGACTATCTCATTATGCCTGTGTGTGACAGGAGACAAGCATGACATGACATGACAGCCTCTCGTTACGTTTTTTTTATCACAATTTTTTAAAATTTTACTAAGAGGGCCATATTGAGAATCATAGGGTATTGGGTGTAATTTATTTGTTTGAGTCAAAAACAATATTATTTATAAGGGTAAAAACGATTTTTGGTTTTAAAATAGGGATTATTTTTGAAATTTCCACTATATACTTTCAGTTTTTGCTCTCAAAAAATTAAAATTTGTATATTATGTATATAGAATCAAGTGGTTTGTAGCACCAATATTTATTCAGTCACTTAAAGGAAAAAAAAAAAAAAAAACTCGAGAAACTTTATTCAAGAATAAGTTAATGTAAATAAAATCCCTTGGTATCCTGATAAATCATTTAAATTAAAAAATAGATTTACCTAATAAAATATTTAATACCCACTTAAGACTTAAAATTAAATTTATTTTAAATTTAAATGCTTATTCAAAAAAAAAAATTAAGTTTTCTAAATATAAAAATATATGTATTTCAGCAATAGATATAAAGCCTTTATATCTCAAGAAATTATACACATATTTTGAACCAATTATTACAACCTTAATAATTTATTTTTTCAATTTTTTGAAAGTAAATGACATACTATCACTAGTTTTTCCAAACTAAAAAATAAGAGTTATAATATATTTTTTTTGATCTTTTATTAAAATTATAGCTTAAAATACATTTAAAATGACAAAATAAAAATGAGAATACTAAAAAAAAAAAACTGTTTTCTATTTGTGACCATACGATTGGTACCCTAGACTAGGCCCAGAGACCCCATCAGATGATTAAGATGAGAAATATATTATTGGAAGGCCTAGATTTGTTGAATTTATGTGATATGAGGCCGAAATGTGACCTCTCTCTGCAACAAAACATGTGATTTTGGACCAACGCGTGGCTTCACGGAGCCATAGCCGATGCACCCCTAAATTAAAAAGGGACAAATTTAATATTCCCTGTAGTTTAATGTAATAATCAAAAACCCAAAAAAAAATCATGAAAGGTCCCTATAATTTATAAAAATTGATTAAAAAAAAAGCACCCTACTGTTTATAAAAATAGCCAAAAAAACCTCTTGTCCTCATTCATGTCTCTACCACCTCCATCCTCTTCGACGCTAATTTAGGGCTCGTCGATGATCTCCAATGGTATTCGGGTCTCCAATGGTCTTTAATAGTGTTGGCGCTTAGGATGCAAGGAAGATAAGGTGGGGGCTGAAGTCCTATCATTGTCGATCTGCGACATTTGGAAGGTTGGGAAAGGTTGGAATGTAGAAGAAGGAACAGACAGGCGACAAGGGAGAGATGAGGTTTCTATTAATAGTGTTGAAGAATTGGAAGGAGAAGCCTTTTTTATTTTTATTTTTTTATTTTTAAGTTTGATTTTTGTATTGTTGAATTTTTGATTTGGTGATGGTTTCTTGGTTTGATTTTTGTAAGAATGAGTTTTTGGTGATGATTTCTTAGTTTATATATTTATTTTTTCAATTTTTTGAAAGTAAATGACATACTATCACTACTTTTTCCAAACTAAAAAATAAGAGTTATAATTTTTTTTTTTTTATCTTTTATTAAAATTATAGCTTAAAATACATTTAAAATGACAAAATAACAATGAGAATACTAAAAAAAAAAAATAATTTAACCTATGTTTTTGTAAAGAGATATTTTGAAAACTTAAGGCCTTGCATAAACTTATTATACTATTTCCCTCATTAATTAAAGATTATACTTTTTTAATTTCATCAAGAATGAGAATTAAAAATTTATTCGAAGAAATTAAAGAGTACAAATGCTATTCGGGATATGAACGCAAACAAGATTCCAAACCTACCCATTCCTAGGTTCAACCTTTATATCTAGCCAGTAGTCAAAATTAACTCACTTAAAATTAAAGCTCTATATTCTATTAATACAACTATTACTAGATTGTTCTTTATTCTATATTCTTAGATGTCCTTCTAGGATAGGCTGATTCTAGTACTTTCATTATCATTTTTTTGTTATTTATTAAAAAATGGGTTTGATCAACATTCCTATTTCTTCTGCTATAAAAAATTCTAAACAATAGATTATTGGATTAAACACCTTTTAATAACTAAATATGCATCTCTTCTATGTTACTTTACACACATATCAATAATGTGTGTAAATTGCTATTTCATTCATTTAAAAGCATTATCATATGATATTTAAGCATTCTTATTTGAATGGTTACAAGTTGTGTAAAAAAAAAAAAAAAAACTGTTTTCTATTTGTGACCATACGATTGGTACCCTAGACTAGGCCCAAAGACCCCATCACATGACTAAGATGAGAAATATACTATTGGAAGGCCTAGATTTGTTGAATTTATGTGATATGAGGCCGAAATGTGACCTCTCTCTGCAACAAAACATGTGATTTTGGACCAACGCGTGGCTTCACGGACCTGTACCCGATGCACTCCTAAATTAAAAAGGGGCAAATTTAATATTCCCTGTAGTTTAATATAATAATCAAAAACCCAAAAAAATCATGAAAGGTCCCTATAATTTATAAAAATTGATAAAATAAAAAAAAAAAAACCCTACTGTTTATAAAAATAGCCAAAAAAACCTCTTGTCCTCATTCATGTCTCTACCACCTCCATCCTCTTCGACGCTAATTTAGGGCTCGTCAATGATCTTCAATGGTATTCACGTCTCCAATGGTCTTTAATAGTATTGGCACTTAGGATACAAGGAAGATAAGGTTGGGGTTGAAGTCCTATCATTGTCGATTTGCGACACTTGGAAGGTTGGGAAGGGTTGGAATGTAGAAGAAGAAACAAACAGGTGGCAAGGGAGATATGGGGTTTCTATTGATAGTGTTGAAGAATTGGAAGAAGAAGCCTTTTTTATTTTTTTTATTTCTAAGTTTGATTTTTGTATTGTTGAATTTTTGATTTGGTGATGGTTTCTTGGTTTGATTTTTGTAAGAATGAGTTTTTGGTGATGATTTCTTAGTTTTGATTTATTTTGATGATAGTTTGAAGATAATGGTCTGGGTTGTTGAACTCAAATCTTCCAAGTTTGAAGATCTGGGTTGTTAAACCTATATATTTAAAATTTGAATATCTGAGTTCAACCCAAGTCTTTTTTTTTTTTTTTTAAATTACCTTTTTAAATTTTTAAGAATTATTTGAAATCAATCTCTATCATCTATCATAGAGATGAACAGTGGAGATTAAAAGAAATTTTTAATAATTTATTTTTTATTTTATCATATTTTAACAATTTTTGATATTATTAAGGATAATTTTATAATTGAGAGATAATTTAGTCTTTTCACACATTATTACTGTCAGCATCCACTTTTTAGTAATAAAGTTAACAGAAGAGGTAAAATAGGATTGATCCATACTATAGAGATAATTAGTAATTAAATTGACCAACAGGGGATTTTAGAATTATCCCAATTAAAAAGGAAAACACGTAAAGATGTTTTATCAAATATTTCAAAATGAGTGGCTTGTGGTGTATTAATTTTACTCTTTCAATTACACCGATGTCACATGAAACACTGTTTCTACTTTTAGAGTCCAATTCGAATTTTTTGTTTTAACTTATTATTTATTAATTTAAAGTGAATTTTGACGAGTACTTTAAAAGAAAAATATTTATAAAAATCCACAATTGAACTATTCACAAATATCTTTAGTTGATATATCTCTTTTTTAATAATAAAATGTCATGATACTTAAGTTCAATGACCCTTTATTTTATGATTATTTACTACACTACCATTCAAGTGTATGCTTGCAACTTAAATGGTAGTGAGTGACTTATAAATACACATCTTATTTGATTTTTAATGTTTGGAGTTTCTCATAAATATGAACTTTTAAAGTATACAAAAAACACATGGTAATATAATCATTTTATTTATTTACAAATAAATTTATCTCATTTGAAAATAGCAAGAGAAACCTAAGTGAGATAGATGAAAATTTTATAAAGCTTTGTAGAGTTATACATAATACCAATTAAAAATAATTTAACATATGTTTTTGTAAAGAGATATTTTGAAAACTCAAGGCCTTGCATAAACTTATTATACTATTTCCCTCATTAATTAAAGATTATACTTTTTTAATTTCATCAAGAATGAGAATTAAAAATTTATTCGAAGAAATTAAAGAGTACAAATGCTATTCGGGATATGAACGCAAACAAGATTCCAAACCTATCCATTCATTCCTAGGTTCAACCTTTGTATATAGCGAGTAGTCAAAATTAACTCACTTAAAATTAAAGCTCTATATTCTATTAATACAACTATTACTAGATTGTTCTTTATTCTATATTCTTAGATGTCCTTTTAGGACAGTCTGATTCTAGTACTTTCATTATCATTTTGTTGTTATTTATTAAAAAATGGGTTTGATCAACATTCCTATTTCTTTTGTTATAAAAAATTCTAAACAATAGATTATTGGATTAAACACCTTTTAATAACTAAATATGCATCTCTTCTATGTTAATTTACACACATATCTATTTCATTCATTTAAAAGTATTATCATATGATATTTAAGCATTCTTATTTGAATAGTTACAAGTTGTGTAAAAAAAAATTAAATATGTAAGGAGGAAACCACTAATATCTCCTCTTATAAATAAGATTATAGTACAATTAATAGCATTTTAATTTAATAATTTATTATATACATTTATAGTAAAATATATTTAATTAAAATTTGCATTTGAATTATGTCGGTTTCACCTAACTTTTAAGTTTATAATATATATATATGTATATGTATATGTATATGTATATGTATATTCACCATGAGTGTTATCTGTATTGCAACTTCTAGTTGTAGCTATGGAAAGCTTCCTTTTTATGAAAAGTGACTACTTGAGCCACATTTGTAACATAATATTTGATTTAAGCAATTTTCATCTATTGATTATATATATTTTGTTAACGTATCATAATTTTAAATTTTAAATACTGTTATGGACATTTTTGGGATCATGAAAAGTGGGATGACAAAGGCCCAATCATGAGCCCAGTATATTGTTTTAATGGGAAAAAACCCTGGGAGCTAGTCCAATAAGGTTGATCGTTTATGTTACCGTATGATAGTTTGTATTGTTTGAATTGTATACCTAATGACGTGTCTGATTGTGTGGAGGCCTGGTTACATGTTATAATCACTAAGCTGATCTGATCGTGGTCCAAGAATTATTTGATAGTATTCTTTAAAGGCAATCAGAACGATCAGAAGGTTGTCCATGGTGCGACCAGATGTCGTGATCCCTCCAAAATACTTAACAAATCATGAATTGACTAGTCATATCCTAATCTGCTCGCTGGGTGCAATATTTGATCGTTTGGGTAATCTGTTCACTCAAGATGCTCGCTAAGTTTAACTGGTTGATATTTTAGAAGCCTGGAGTGATTTAATTAAGGAATGAGTCAACTTGTCTATTTTCATGCAAATCAAATTACGACATTCTTGATAATCGTTGCTGATATGATGGAGAGAATCTTGGAAAATATTATTTTAATTAATGTATTTTATTTTGTACCTTATCTGTAAGATTCTAAAATCAATTTAAATTGTAACATCCCCATTTATAAATAGAGGATCAAATTCATTGTAAAGAGAAAAAAAAAAAAAAGAGATTTGTTACTCTGCAGAAATAAGAGTGATAATCGTAGAAGCAGGCTATTACTTTACCGAACCACGTAAAAATTAGTGCGTCCAGTTTGTTTTGATCCTGATCATTGTTGTTTCTTTTGTTAGTTATTGTTTCGCAGGTATTGGGCTTGAAGAACCAGGTTGAGCAAAAAACAGTGTCAACAAATACTATAGTTGGATTCTTTTCTATCAACTTAAATTTTTTTGTTTGACAATAACTAACATAATATCAGAGTATAGAGGTTTTTGGTTCAAACATTCTCTCTCCTCTTTATATGAAAATTTTCTTGTTGCACAGGTTATATAGTAAAAAAACGTTTAGCATGTGTTCGTTGTCTATCATCTGTCTTTATAATCTCAAATTTTAAATATTATAATTAGACATTTTCCTCTCAGCTTAACTTTTTGATTCAGATGGAAACTATCAAACTAACATACTTTATTAGGAAAAACAAAGAAAGCATTTATGAGATAAATGGACGAAATGAGAACAAAATGACTAGAAACTATGCACTAAAAATAGATCCAATCCAGTCTGTCACTAAAAATATGAAAAATTACAAAACAAAATGGAGTTAGATGAGTTGGGAGCAAACATGACCACGGTTCGGTTCGGTTTCGAACCGACGGTTTCGGTTCTAAAAAAGCTAGAACCGGAACCTTAACCGAGATAAAACGGTTCTGGAACCGTCGGTTTTGTAACGGTTTCGGTTCCAATTCTATAACGGTTTCGGTTCCGATTCTGGAGCTTTTTTTTAAAAAGACAATTTGAAATTTAAAAATTAATATTAAACTATATTTTAATATTAAAAAAATAAATCTATACACAAACGAAATAAAAAATTTAATTATTTGAAGAGCAAATTACTCACAACCCTCTGGATATTAACATTATTACAATCGAAAACTACTTTTATATTTTATAATAATGACCTCCCCTTTGATCACGTTGGACCATTTAATACAACTGAAAAATGATAAAATAAGGTAAAAAGACGGAAATACCCTTAATTTATAAAATCCATTACCCTCACTCTTATCTCTCGTCTTTTTCTTCTCTCTCTTCTTTTCTATTTCTCTGTTTTCTTCTCTCTCTCTCTCACCTCTCTCTCTCTCTTCTTCTTCTTCTCCTTCTTCTCTTTGTTTGTTGTTTTCTTCACCAGCCGAGTTCTGGAACCCAGATCGACATCTGGGTTTCCGATCTGGGTTGACGTTTAGGTTTTCATCTGGAAACCCAAATGCCGTCTGAAAATCCGATCTACCCAAACGCCATTTGGGAACCCAGATCTAGATGGAAACCAGATCGGGTTTCCAAATAGAAACCCAGATGCCCGTCCGGCGTCTGGGTTTCCAGATCGAAAATCGATCTGGGTTTATGGAAATCCAGATGGCTTTTCGATCTGGAAACCCAGATATGGGTTTCCAAATCCCAGATTCGATCTGGGTTTTCGGATACAGAACCCAGTTCGATCTGGGTCCAGAACTGGGTTTTCGTTTGGATGATTGATTTTTACTGTTTATTGTTGATGATGATTGTGTTTATGATGGTGTTGATGATTGTGTTTATTGCAGATGGTATTGATGTTTTGAGTCTGTTTGATGCTGAACAGATATCCTTCGTGAAGACTGCAGTTTTTGGGTTTTTTTTTTTTTTTTTATTTAAGAATCGGAACCGCCGATTCAAAGAGGTTCCGATTCTACCGGTTCTTTAAACCGCGGTTTCGGTTCCTTTTGTGTTAGAACCAGAACCGGAACCACTACAGTGACGGTTCCGGTTCGGTTCCGAATCAGAACCAGAATCTTATGTTCTGGTTTCGATTTTACTGATCCGGTTCGGTTCGAACCGAACCGTGGTGATGTCTACTTGGGGGGGAGCATGTGGAAGGGCATATGTGTATGTTGAATGTTGATGAGTAGCGTGCAATAACAAGCATTTTTTATATTTCACGTCATGTTTGCGTGATTATTATGATTAGAAGAGGCGGCATCCACAAGAAAGCATTTGTGGGTTGTCTTGTGATCTGTGAATCCAGTTGCTGCAGGCAGGCAATCAATACACCTAATTGACTTTACTTGCACACCTCACATGCTGTGACTTGTAGGGAAAAACCACCCACCATCAACACCGTCACCTCCTGATCTTTCGACGAATATATATATATATATGCTTTGCTTTGCTGTCTTTTAACTTAACAAGCTTTGGCTTTTCGAATGGTTTTACCATTTACACGTTATGTATGTGGAAACAAAAGTTTATATAATTTGATGTGAACTTTGTACATTATGAGGATGTTATCATTGAAGTAGTAAATCATGGTAAATCACATTGTATAGAATAACAAATATGTTATCTTTGAAGTAGTAAATCACGGTCAATCACATTATATAAAGTAGTAAATCATGGTTAATTACATTATATAGAGTAATAAATATATATGACATGATATAATATAAATGGAACCATCCACTGCATGAGAATGCGCACTTCATCCAATGATTTTAATGGAAACACGAGGATACACAGTTCATCCGTTGTGTATTAATATCCAAATAGGTTATATAGATAAAATCAACCTAGTTTTAAGAAGGCAATTTCTTTCAAATATAATATTTCAAAACCTGAAATATATATATATATATATATATAATGTTTCAAATCCAACATGGAAGACATTTCTTTATTCTGACTTTTAGGTTCATAGAACAGGACACAATTTTAGTTCCGAAAACACAAAACCTGGTGACAACCATCACAACAACATAAGTGAGGATATTATGCATCAGCAAGATTCACAGAACACAAGCATTGAAAAAAGAGAAGAAATTTGAGGGATAAAAAGAATGTAAAAACTACATTAACTCATTCTAGTTCACTATCTCTTTGAACAAATATGAATTACAGAAATAGAATCAATTGAATTGGAAAAGAACAATGTAAATTTGGTTAGTCCGATCTTATTTCATTGAATCATTTACAAATGCCAACCTTTCTACACACGTGAAGGTCGACAATGAATCATGTGAGAGTGAGAATATTACACAGATTTGAACAATTTCTTTGTACAGTTTGTTTCTTTTTCTCTGTTCCTGTCAACAAGTTTACCTTCCTTCTTCCATCACATTACAGTTGGTTACCAGTCACTCCGTTTGGATCAGTTGACGGGGCCTCAATTTTCAGCACTCCAGCCTTATGCTTGCCTTGCTGTTTAGCTTGATGTTGAGACCAGTAGGCATGGGCTTCCAGGACTCTGTCTAACAAATCCTGAGGCATAGGCTCTCCCCTTCTCCGCTGAGGAGAAATTCTAGCGGTATGAACCAGCGTTTTCCATTTATCCTGCATGAATGGATAAAACACACGACTTTACGAGAGTTATAAGAAAATAGAGAGATAATATGCTGCTTTTTAACAGTAAGTACCCGATCAGGGTTGTAGCATACATCTCAATGAAGCAATGTCTACCTATGCAGTAAGGTGATAACACTCTTGAAGGTATTATAATAATGAATTATGGAGAAGAAGTCTAACCTTAAGTCCACATAAGTTCGATGATCTGTGTTCTCGAAAGAACATAACTTTACATCGCACCACCTGCAGAATGATCATATCGTTTAGAATCAAAACTTTTTTAAAATTTAGAAACGACAAAGTTGGAGACAAAGGAGGGAACTTAAAAGTGAGGCCGAATTCACACCGTCCAGTTACAAGTTCCTCTACAGCCTGCATCAGTGCTTCTACTTCTGATACAGAAAATGATCTCCTGGTGTGAGGTTGTGCGATTTCAGATCGCCTGCTTTCCTGGTTTAGAGGAACCACAGCTGGTGCCTCAACATTCATTGCTGGAACAGCAACAAGAGCTCTGGAGTCTGGCAAGGTAGTGTCCGTTACAACATCAGTACGGGAGATCGCCTGTTTATGATTACTTTCTACATCAGTTCCTGTTTTGGTCAGGAGAGGAGGGTCGGTTAAGGAATTAGGGAACTCTGAATCTAAAGCCAGAGTCTCTGGAGAAACTGCAAATGAGACAAATATTCATCAGTTAAAGCAACAATTGACAATTGTTGTATCTGTGTAAAAATGCAGCAAATTCAAATCAATAGAGCAAAACAATAATCTAAATCTTATGTAATTCATTACTCATTTAACGTAATCATAGCTTGGCCTAAATATTTCATCTTTGTTTGCCTAACCAAACTAATTATCGAATTATGATAGGTGGAATTGAGGAGGGCTATAATTCATAAACCATGCATTTGTTCCAGATTTAACACATTGGTAAAAACAAGTCGACATTCTATGGAATTCTGAGAAAAAATATCCCAAGAGCACTTCTATTACCTTGCTACAAGTTGGGGGGCGGGTGCATCTGGTAGCAAAAGTGGAGGATCTTCAGGGCACATGCTTCCACAGCACTGGGCTCTAAGTGAAACCCAGTGTATCTAGGTTGTCTTCAGAAGCAAGACCAGTTTGAGACAGAGTTCTGTTGTCATCTCTAACCTTCTTCCCAAGCGTAAGTACCCCAACACGTATTCCACCACCAAGAATAGCATTTACTGCATCCATTATTGTCCTCTGCAAATTAACAGACATGAATGTAACAAAATTAGAGACATAGCATTCACTTGCACTCCTGCAGATTACTGCATAGAACCTAGTAAAAAAATGCCCATAAGAAGTCAATTTATTGAATGTAATAAACAATCAGTATCCATCATCACTACTGAAAGATTTTGTCTGGTATCAATATGAGGAGAGTAGAAAGACTGCCTGATCATTTATCATACGCAAAATCTTAGTAAAGCCTGATTACCACATAGTGCTATAAATATACTATGAGAGTTTTAGATGCAGCAATGTAGAATAGGCAGCGTGATTATTTTCACTAAAATAAGAAAAATGCTGCATCTTTTTATACCTTCATTGAACCGATGGTGGCAATTTCTGAGACGTCAATGAAAATCTCGGGGACCCAGAAGGATTTAATCCTGAACTTTACTGTGTAAAAGTGTTTGGAGATGTAAAGAGGCTTAAATCTTCTTCAATGGTGAACAATGACATAATGAAAAGTTGCAGAGAAAATGAAAAACAATAAAATGAATTCTTAGTTCTTGAATTCTCATTGATGAAAGAATAACATGTTACACTTTATATACAATCTCAAGAATTAATCTCAGCCCTTAAAATATAATCAACTTCATCTCAACCATACACTTGTTAATCTGAAGTAACTAACTTAAACTGCTGAATGAAGACTTTCACAAAGGCCACCTCACTCTTTGTTTTTAACATCTGATATCATGTGCAGCTGAAACATTTAGCTTAGCTGGCTCGTTGAAAACAGCTTCTAGCAAGTGTGACTTGCTAGACTCAACTGAGTCAGCCAAGTCAGTTTTTGTGACAAGATTAGCTGTTGCATTATTCTTCACATACTGTACAAAATATAAGATACCACATGTAAGACCTCCTGTATGCCAAGATGCATTGAAGCACAAGAGTATGAGTGCTCAATCCATCAAACACTCTAGCCTCATACCATTAGAATCTTTTGAGTGCAAGGATCCTTGGTGACCTTTAAGTGAAGACGTCATCCCATTTGCTGCACAGAAGAATTATAATTATTCAGAGAAACAATAAACACTGAATCCCTAAGATGAACAAGCGAGGAAATAGCATTATGAAGTAGGGAAGAACCTGCTTGCAACATTCAACCAGAGCTACTCTTGTCTCCGTTCCTGCCCTTTTCTGGTGAATTAGTAACACTTTCACCACTGAATCCCCCATCAAAAGTCTCCACCGAGCTTCGGTCGTAAAACTTCCTCCTCTTATAAAGAACATCACAATGACATCTCTCCTGGTTGTAACAGGTTTTCCTCTTGCGGTGTAAAGGCCTCATTTCCACCACCTAAACAATCGAAACACAAATGTCAATATAAGAACAATTCACGAACTACAGGCTCAGCAAATAAATTCACAAAAAGGAGTGAACACACCCACAGCCGCTCACTTGTAAGTAGAGATGTAAACAAGCACTTTTGTCAAAACATTAATCTTGCTTACCAGTTCTCAAATGTCCGAAGTCCTTCAATTTTGGAGCTACTTTCCAGTGTTTTGATGTCAGCAATTTCCTAATTCTTCGATCTCCCGTACGTGTTACAGGTCTACACACCTTCAACTTGTTACTAAATTTGTTGAACCCAGACAAATTATCGTAATCATCTCTAGCACCTAAATTAATATCATTTTCATTCCTATGCCTTGAAAAAGAAGCATTAGGAACAGGGTCCCGCAAGAAGGTAAATTGACATCTTTGTCAGAATTGGTTAATGCCGAAGGAACTGTCGAGCATAGTTCTGTTGGATCCTTGGAAATGCATGTTTTAGCTACATTCAAACCTCCAGCCTCCATAGCTTTAGTCTATACCGGTTGTTCAAATGCATTTTCCATGCGAGTAAAACATGACTCCCCAAAGTTACGGCAGCCCCCCTCCACTTTGCTAGAAAATTTTCCTTTCAATACATTGCTTTTGCATATTTCTGACTTCATATTACCTCCAATTTTGCCTGAGCTTCCAGAACCAATGGTTTTTTTCGATGTGCGTTCCAGGATATCATCATCTTCCACCAGTGAAAATTCATTCAATGAGTATTTCTGATTACAATTTTGTGATGTTGACTCTGAGACAATGGCACTCACTTCACAGCTACCTTGATCAAGAAATTCTTTTTTCACCGGTTTGTCTTCATACTGCCGTCCATCTTCAACAGCGTCTTTACCGACAGTAAAATGATCATTTCCTGATGCATTACTGGAAGCTGAAGAACTCTCAGTCTCCTGAAGTAACTGCCTAGCTAAAGAAGCCAGCAATTCGAATGCACATGCCTGACCATCTATATATTCGAATGCACATGCAAAGGCGAACACCCTTAATTCCACTTCACTGTCATCAAATTCAAGAAACAACCGCATATCAGTGCAGTCCAATGTATATAAGATAACAAGACCCAATTGTCCCTCTTACCAAGTTAACACTAGCCATATTATCAAACATAGAACATTAAAAATGTTAGTTTCAAGGTAGCATTTCTATGTCTATTCTACATCAATTAATACAAATCAAAGAACAAACAAGAAACAAAATTTAGACAAAACAACTTTCCCAATAAATTTAAAACACGAAATTTGGTTAGTCCGACCTTACTTCATTGAATCATTTACAAATATGCTAATCTTTCTGCACCCGGGAAGGTCAACAATGAATCATGTGAGAGTGAGAATATTACATCATTACCTCATTACAGCTGGTTACCAGTCGCTCCATCTGGATCAGTGGAGGGGGCCTCGATTTTCGGCACCAGTGGCGATATTTCCAACCCTAAAAAATTGTTTGTTAAAATGGATGTATATTTTATAAGTACAATTAGTGATTATTAATTAAAGGATAAATTACATATAACTCCTCTAAGATTTGATAAGATTACACAAAAATAACGTAATCGAATAACTTTCACTATCTGATATTTCAAAAACTCAAAACATACCTCCCTACTGATAGTCAACAATTAGTCAACAACCATTAAATTAAGATTATGGAAGGTAAAATGATAAATCCACAACTGATAAAATATTTTAATTAAAAATATTTTTTAATTACTAAAATATTAAAAATAATATTTTCTATAGTTGGAGATTGGTTTTCTAGTCTCCTTGTGAGGGACCAGAATGGTCTTTGTTGGAGATGATGGAGACCGGAATGGTTTCCATGTTTTCCATGGAGATCTATAATTATTTTTATTATTTTTTTTCAATTAATTTAAAAATATTTTGTGGTATATTAAATTAAAAATATATATTTTATTAAAATATTTTTGAATATTAGATTAAAAATATATAAATATATATTATATCAATTTTTTATTAAATTAAAATATATATTATATTAATTTTAAATTTATAAAAAATAAAATATTAACTTTAAATTTAACTTGAGAAGTATTTTAGCCTTTTGGTATCTTAAACCATTAACCGTGAGAATTTAACTGTGATTAACTAATAGTAGGAGAAGTTTGTGTCAATTTTTTGAAATTTTAGGGAAGTTCAATGTATGTTATCCAAACATCATTATTTTTATATAATTTCACCAAAACTTAAAGGAGGTCTATACAATTTTTCCTTAATTAAAATATCATTTATATCATATAGTTTTTTACTTTCTCAAACCCTAATTTTTTTCTTTATTACTCTCTCAAACCCTAATTTTTCTTTATAAAAAAATTAAAAATTCTCTAATCATTCATACAATTATAATTGAATCATAAAAAATACATCCAAACATTCAATCACCATATTATCATTTTTCATTCTTTTCTTTTCGTTATTTTCTCAAACCCTAACTTTTCTCTGTCGAAAATTGAATAGTCTCCAATCATTCAAGCAATTCTACTTTATCCTCAAATATTTAGTCAATACATTAGATTTTTCATTCTCTCGTTAGATTTTCTCACAAATCAAACAAAAAGACTATTTCTTTTTTTTTTTTCTTCGAAAATCTTTATCATATCATCAAACAAGTAAAAGTGTATGTTTCAAATCATCCAAAAACTACATATCTAAATCGATACTCACAATTCATAATAAAAAAAGTGTTACTTATCATTCTAAAAAAATTAGTCAGTAATCATTCATGTAAGTTTTATGATATAAATAAAAAATTAAAATTTGAGAGAGTAAAAAACTTTATTACTTTAATCATAAAAATTAAAAAATGGTTCATCATCAAACCCTAACTTTAATCATTCATGCAAGTCTCCAATAATTTATGCAACCTTAATTTAATTAAAAATTAGCTGGTAAGTATTTATGCAAGTCTTATAATATAAATAAAAAAATAGATTTTAAAATAATTAAAAAAATTAAAAAGAATAAATTACAAATTAGCTACCCAGTTGAAACTTATTTACAGATAGAGTCAACTTTATAGGTTTATTACAATTTAGTTACCTACCGTCAGTTTATGTTAGTTAATAGTTAGTCAATTTCAACACATCTAGGGATATTTTTGTCTTTCAACTGTATTTTAATTTTTTTTTTTAATTAAAAAGTTCTAATTTCTTTTTAATTAAATAAATAAAAAACTTTTTAAAAAAAAATTAAAAAAGATTGTCTCCACCCATATCATCACTTAGCCAGTTCATATTCCTCATCCTTCCAACACCTAGTTAATGAATAACCTTTAATATCATACATCCATCATAAATCTATCAACATAATCACCATCATCATCATCATCCTTCTCCCTCTTTCTTTCTTTCTCTTCTCTCTCTCTCTCTCCTCTGTATTTTGCCTCCCCATCTGGAAATCAGGTTTTCCAAATAAGCCCAGAATTCTGGCAAATGTATAGTTTCATGATAAGTAGCATGATAAATCATGGCTAAATTGCTTTAATGCCCTTATTACATGGCAAAAGACTTGTAATTTCTGGAAGTGAAAATAGTGTTGTATAATAATAATGATCTGGAATAAAATTGATAGAGAAAAAAGGGAAGCAAAATTGCTGCTATCTTAGGATAAATGTTGAGCTACTAAAATCAATATGCACAAAATACTCAAGAGTTATACATTCAATTTCAGTAACATAACAACGTAATAGGAGAGATTCATGACAATTTTTGCAGTCTCTGAGAACCTTGCTCTCCTATCACAATATAATTTAGAAAAGAGGTAAACTACAATAACTCTAGAAAATATTTCAGCATTACGTTTACTTTATACTTCTAAATTCTGGGTTTTGTCATCAATCATCAAACCCCAAAACTCCCCAAAATCATCATCAATCATCAAACCCAATCACCATCAAAATATCATCCCAAGAACCTCAATCACCCCATCACCCCTTAAACACTGAAAACATATACCACTCAATGATTCATGTATAAAGTTAATTCCATCTAAAAATAAGTTTGAATTGAATAGTTAATTCGTAATTTATTCTTTAAAAGATATTTACCCTTGTTAGGTTTTTAAAGCTTTTTTGGAAAGCGGAAAAATCATTTTAATCCCTAACTTTTGAGAAAGTGTCAATTTTTTAACTATATTTTCTAAAAAGACGAAATAAACCTTAACTTTTTAGAAAAATATCAAATTAGTCTATTTCATCGGTCAACTAACGGTCAAACTTAACTTATAGCATACTAAATGGGGATAAATTTGGTATTTCCAATTATAATGGAGAAAGATATAAAAGGAAGATAAAATAAGGGAAAAAAAAATCATTTAAAACAAATGAGGGAAAAAAATTCAAAAAAAAAAAATATCTCGTTTGACAAAATTATTTAAAAAAAAAAATCATTTTGTTAAATATGAATATCATCTCAAAGCATATACCAATTATACCATAAATATGTGGATCTCAAATATATAATATTATAGACTGAAAAAAATTAATAGATGCAACAAAAATATTAAACAGATGGAGCAAGAGCAGAAACTGTAAAAATATTAAAAGCTAGAGTAGAAATTTTGAAAAAAAAAAAAAAAAAGCAAAAATTACCAGCTAAAGTAGAAATTAAAAAAATAAAAATAAAAAAATCACACCCATGAATAAAGACTTAATGAAAATTTTTAATTGTAAGGGTAAAATGGTAATTTTATAATTAATAAATATACATAAGATCCTCAAACAAAGCTACGCCCAGTCAAAAATTTTCTAAAGGTGAAACTGTAACTTTATGAAAATTATATGGAACTCATTAAGGGTATTTTGATAATTATATATTATTGTAATATTTTACTTTATTTGAAAGTATAATGATCTTTTTATTTGTTTTAATAGTGTCCAGGGTTAAATTAGTCTTTTCATGTTTTTAATTAGGTTTGACCATTAGTTGACTGATGAGAGGGACTAATTTGACACATTTTCGAAAAGTTAAGGTTTATTTCGTCTTTTTAGAAAACATAATTCAAAATTTGACACTTTCCCAAAAGTTAGGGACTAAAATGATTTTTCCCCTTTTGGAAACAACTCTTTTCGTTTTTAAAGTTTCCAAAATTCTTAAAAAAAAGTTTAAACTATCAGTCAATTGACAATCAACGAAAATAAAATGCATAAAAGATTTTTATTCCTGATGATGGTTAGTGACACTTAAATTTAATTACCGTATTACCCTTGATAAAACAATCAGTTTACAAGTTAAATTATCTAAAATGCTCTTGAGTGGAGTTCTTAAAATACAATTTTATCCAAACCATTTTGACATGATTTATTTATCAAAATGCCCTCATTTGTAGCTGTTTTTTTTTTTTTTTTTTTCCAATCATATGGATCTGAGAATGCATGATTTAGTGAGATGATTTATTCACCAAATTAAAAATAGCGTATTTAATTAAAAATGGCGTAAAAACACAGTGCATGATTTAATTAAAAATTGGTGTGATTTATTTGATTAAACACAGTGAGGTTTTGATTGACAAAAGTGCTCCCAAGTGTCCTCTGGATGTTCTGATACTGTCGTAGAAGTGAGGTCATGAGATTTCTTGTACACAGTTAGCAGTTCCAGAAGGAGAGTCCAAGCAGCCTCCCTAGACTCAGGAAGCTGATCACCGAGCTGGGACGCAGCTACCTGGATCAATTTGTGGATACCATATGTTTTAATACATTCGACACGTTGTTCACATGAAAATGCACAATAAGCTTACTGGTAAACAAAATAGAAGGTTGATATTTAGCTAAGGATCAGATTGAGAAAAGTAATAAGGATTAACAACATATAAAGAATCCAACACACAACTTGTTTTCAGAGATGCTACATTATTAAAAAGCCCAGAGGGGAGAGATCTGACGCTGCCGATCAAGGCAGGGGAAGATCTAAAGAGAAATCATTAGTTCTTGCGAGGCAGGTGCATAGAAATGTGTGCCAGTTGCCAAAGAATGAAAGGATTTAAATAGGAAAATGATGGACGCGTTTATATAAAATAAAGAACTATTAATTATATGAATAAATATTCGTATAAAGTACTAACTTGAAATAGCATGTCCTTCAAAAAAAAAAAAGAAACTTGATATAGCATGGAGTTTTATATATGTGTGTAAATAAAGAAAAAAAAAAGATTGTAATGCATAAGCATGGAGGTCATAAGGATTCGATAAGCATTACAATGACCTGTTTCAAGTTGTAATGTTGTTATTATAAATTTGATTATTGTCTCAGTAAAACTCATGACAAGAAAACACATATTAATAGGATGATTACAACTAACTAGACAATCTGGAATCCCATATTTCACCATGCAGTTTCAAAATGGAATTTAAACATTAATTATTATCGGTGCGATTTTAATATGCAGCTGACCGTTCCTTCTCATATATTTGACTGCACTAAAAAGTTAGTTTGTGGTGTATCCAACTCTTAGTCTCAAAAACTAATTGGCAACGAGTAGGAGACAAACATCAAAGACATTAAATGGACACTACTAGTTGAGCTTCAAGTACAACTACCAGTGGCACTTTTACATAGACCCAAATGTGCACATTCACGCAGGAACACCTATGGCTTCCAAACAAACATATGCATATAATTTTTTCCTTGATTGGAGATACAGCGAATAGTATGTTTAACTCTAAATACTTACAAAAAGGGAATTAGTCCATAGAAGCATACGCTAAATGGCTAATAATAAAGGTCCTAACAATACAATTCAACCTCCATCACACCTTCAACGATGCAAGGCCAAATTTTTAGCTCATAGGACTGTAATACAGATCTAAACACAAGTCTATTTTACTTTGCATTGTACTATATATAATTTATTAACTAAAAACATTATGTTATCAGGGCTTTCCTAGGCATAGATTATTCTCAATTCTTAACAAGTATGGTACCTGTTTTTGGTCGTTACTCAATGCCAAATGAGTTGCTTTTGGATGTATGTTGGACAATGCTAGGCCATTAACAAGATAGTTCTAAAAGAGAAAATCACTGTACAGTGCTTTAAACAGAACAAGAAAAAAAAAAAAAAACCATAATTGGAACATAAAACTAAGAAACATGTGTGGAAAACAAATAACACGAACTGAGCATTTAGCATTGAATACTTATAATGCTTTATTATCTCGTGTCTTTGAAAGACAAGATGATAATAAATATATTACTAGATATAACACTCAATGTCACTGAGTTCAATAAAAGTAGTACCTACAATATTATAATTGTTGACATATACCATAATCAACACAATTATTTACTGCTGAACTTATACATGGTGGAGCATCCATAGGAAATCAGAAGTACGGAACGACAGCTGAGATGAAAAACCACAAGCAAAGTAAAGGAAGAGCGAAGAGCAGACAGACAGAAAAGACCAAGGTTTATGTGTTTCTCCAATCAGTCTTTAACATTTTGCTATTATTAGATTATTTATAATTAACATTTTCTATCAAGTTGTCACGTATATTCTTCCACTATTTAGAATCGAGGAGCACTTATTAATGAATTTCATTCTTAATATTTGTTAGCAAAATAAAGCTCAAACAACAACATTTGGTGCATAATTAGCAGTAAAAGCTTGGCACAATTAGGCTAACTAGAGGTTAATACATTTTTAGGTGGTTCGCAAAAACAGGTATTGACACCAAGCTAGTTGCGAACTAGGAGGACAACCGAAAAAAAAAAAAAAAAAAGAAATGAAAGGTTTACAAATAGTTAAAAAGTCCAAAAGCCATGCTTCAATAGTTAGTTGTCAAAACAATTGTGGAAAAGAATAATTAAGCATGACATTGATTCCAAAACAATATGATTAGCTACTCATTAAGGCTTTCAATGCACACACCTACAGGTTTAGTCTGTCAAATTCACTCAAACATAATATGTTTGTGAGTGTTCATCTGGATTTAAGTTATCGGAAAAGTAAATGTGGAGATGTCCATACATGCTTTGTTGGCATACCGGAAATCACAGCACTGCGATGAGCTCCGCAAGAGACAATGTTTTGATGGACATCTTCCAGACCTGGAGCATCCAACAGCCTGGGGATAGTCTGATTTGGAAATCCAGTAAATAATTAAGTTAATTACACAAATTCCATGCAGTCAGCCTATTTTCTCAACTTATCATGGAGCCTAGGGAGATTGATTAATATGATCTGTAGAAAGTGCAAAAGCTGTAAAGATGATTGTGTCTTCAACCTAGTGTAATTTTATCCATCCCATTTCCATTATATATTCTATGTGGTATTAAAAATTAGTTGCATTATTCCCATGACTAACAAGAATGGAATCAAATGCTTATATTTGCAGATCATGTAAAACATTCTTTAAAACAATAAATTACACCCTAAGCTTTTCACAATCAAGAATCCATAAGTGCACAAGTACGGAATGATATGTAACTCCAGGTTCAGACTTATCTGTTAACAAATTTTACATCAAACGGCCACATTAACTATTCATGGTTGGTAGGCTCCAAAGACAAGCAAACCATTGGTGAATCAGGGGATGAGGTCAGGACCTAACCTGACTGAATACTTTCAAAGGGTTTGGAAAATGTTGACAAGAATCTACTCAGACTGCCATGGTAAGCACTTAAATTAGTGGATTTTGAGACATATCAACAGAAAACTTACAGAAAGAAGGGTTGTCTTATATTGTGATTAAAAAAGTTCAAGAATCTAGTATAATTAGGAACTTAATATTTGGGGTTGTTAAGTTTCCAGAGATAGTTTGGTCATGTTCAAGAACACGGTAACACGAGCTGTATGGAGGAGTTATCCGATTTAAGAGAAAGACACCACAAATGATTAGAGCCTATAAATAAAGGCCTAATATCTCAATCTCGACGAAAAGTTATCAAGACAAAAATGGAGATAATACACACTACCAGTCCTCCTGAGTTCCAGCACAGAGAAAAAATTACGGAAGCTCAATTGAAATAAACTATCACTGCGGTCAAACACAACAAATAGATTGGCAACAACATATATATAGGAGCATATATGAGATTAATTTTTGGATGAAATACAAGACCAAAGTCTTATTATTGTCACGTTTATATAAAACTAAACTCCATATATGTTAGGGCAATTTGGAATTTTTGAAGAAAGGGGCCTGAACTGGAATGGAGTATCCCAAGCATAAGTGAATTTGACACCACTATCGAACAAAATAGACTTCCCCTTGTTGACCAGACATTCACCACCGGATTTGGCCAGCACCGTAGAGTCGATGGGTTCTACTGTCTGAAATCCATTGCAAGCAAGTTTTATGTCCGCTTGTGAGCAAAAACAATCGTTGTAGATTGTCGCGCTCCATTCTGGTTTATTTTGCACCCGTCTTCCAGTTTGTTGCTGCCTGATTCTTATGTCTTGGACTGTGCACAGTCCACAATGACCTGCAATTATTTTAAAAAAAAAAAAAAATTAGAGAAATTAAAGGTTAATATATATTAATATTGTGTTTTGGGAATGATTTTGCAATGAAGTATTTTTGCGTCTATTTAGTAGTGTTTAATTGAAATAAGTGCTTGTTAAAAAATGATTTATGGATCATATAAACCATTCATGCAAAAGAATTTGACATGATTAATATAATATTTTTCAAAAAGTTTTTAGGTTTTTGGAGGAAGTCCTACATAAAAATTGATTTTAAATCAATTTTTAATATTTAAATGAATTAAACAGAAATGGTTTTCGAAATTAAGAAAAAAGAAACCAATGAGAAATAGATAAACACTTTTAGGAGAAGTGTTTATGCAAAAATTATTTTATTCAAACAAAATTGTGTAATTGAAAAAGGAAAATTAATTAGAAATAAAAATAAAAGAAAACTCTGTTGGAAATATTGACATGCATGCATGCATCAAATCTATATGAAAGATATAAACATACCTTGGGAAATAAAGAAGCTAAAGAAAAATAATGCAGCAAGAATGTTGAGGAAGGTTGGCATTGAAGAGAGAAACAAGTATATATCTGATATGTCTCTGCTTTTTCCTTTTTGTCTTTTCGAATTGCAATTTCTGTATTTATAGAGAGATTTTTCTACAACCCCATCCCGTGAATCCTGTTCAAATACAATTAAAGTTTTAAATTAGCAATATAATAAATGCAGCTAATATATTAATTACATGGATTTCCTACATGAACTGATATGATAGCATAATCTAACCTTATTATTATTATTATTATTCACTTTAAATGCATATTATTTAAGGGTGCAGATATTGTCACTCACAAATATGAATTTCACACCTAAATTATTAATACACCAATTAATTAAATTATTAAGTATTAATACACTTACAAAATTTGCATTTAAAGTGAATATGCATTTAAAGTGAATAATAATAATTTTAATAATAATAAGGTTGGATTATGCTACATATAATAAATATTAATATTCCTTTAAATGCATAATCTAACCTTATTATTATTATTATAATTCACTTTAAATACAAATTTTTTAGGGTGTAGATATTGTCACTTACAAATATGATTATCACACCTAAATTATTAATACACTAAAACAAAATTTGACATATGCTTAATTGTATCTAATTACAGACCAACAAAACTCAAAAGTATGAAATAGATCAAAAAAGAGGGAAAAAAAATAAAAAATAAATAAATAACCATGAGGCCGCGGAGCACTCACAATTTTGAACTCATACTACTAAACACACACAACCCATTTCAGACAACAAACCATTGACACCAAAAAAAGCAAACACTTCCAACATCATACAATCATACTAATAACAAAAGCAACCTACTTCTTGAATGTAGGCCTCCGTTTCGATTCCTGAACCAGAAATCCCAATACATCATCACCACCATCACCATTGAAAGGCCTCTTGAACCCCATCTCACAAACCACCCCCCAAATGAGAAATGAACACCAAATAACAATATCTAACACAAAACTGATGCACAAGCAACCTCTACAACTCACATTAGCATCTATAAATACAACTACTACATTGACCTTTAAGCCAAGGAAGATACAAAAGGCACAAAACCCAGATGCGAAACAACAAGCTATGGAGGACTTGGGAGGCATAGATGAATCGAAGCAAAACCCAGATGCGAAAGACCCAAAAAAATTAAAAAGACCTCCGGTTTTTTGAAAACAAACCTCGGTTTCGTTCACTACTATTAAGTTACAATTGCCAGAATGAATGCCAAATGTTTAATGACATGTTTCTGCTGTTACTTCTCAGCAAGCATTTCCTCACACACTTCAAAAAACTGTTTAAAACAAAAAGAAAAACACTAAAACAGTAATTTCAAGAACAAGATGTGAGATGGAATCAGTAGACAGGAGGGATTGCATCAACACGTCATATGTGGATGCCATCCCTACGGTTGTTTGGCCACTGCCTAACCAGACACTCTACTTCCAAAAAAAGGAAAATCAGTTTTCAGAAAACTAGTTAAGTGATCAGACTCTCTGTTGCACTGTTGTTGAAGCCCAAAAATGGAACTACTTTCTCGCAAATTCGCAACAAATACAAGTGCAAAACAAAACACCCAAAAAAACATAAATAAACTAGTTTGAGAATGATACAAAACAACCATCTTGACACCAGATCGACATAGTTCATGCTCGACAATAGACCAAAATCATAAAATATTAAACAACCACCATTTTCAAATACCCAGAAACAATCGAAGCATACCACAAACAATCAAATCTCAATAAAAACAAAATATCCAGAAACAAAATCACAACCAAACTTGAGAGTTTATGTTGGCGTACCTGAGAAACGCCAGATCAAAAAAAAAACGTAGATGCTCTAGTGGAGAGAGAGATGGAGATGTTCTGGTGGTCGATATACCTGAGAAACCCCAGATCAAAAATATAAAAAAATCAAAGCAAAACAGAGAAATGGTAAATCAAAAGACCCAGAAAAATAAATGAAAGAGAGAGAGACGACGGTGACGATACCAGAGACGATGGAGAGAGACGACGACAATGCAGACAGACGGAGATGTTCTGGTGGTCGCACAGCAGATGACACAGGGGCGATGGAGGGAGAGAGGTGCAGTCGAGCAGGAACGGCGGCGATGGAGGTTGCAGAGTTGAGAGAGTTTTGTAATTTTGTTAGAGTTTTTCTGGAAACGGAACCGGGTAAGGTGTACATAAATATTAGGAATTTTACGGGTCTGATGGAGACCCGCGAATAGACCCATATCCTAACCGTAATTATACGGGTTTATAGATCCGGTTCTTTTATGGATATTTTACGGGTAAGAGTGTAGTTAATTATTGCTTATGGATTTTAATTTAATTAAGCATTTAATTGTCAGATCAATTTGCTCTAGTAGTTGAGTTCTTCTACGATGCAAAATCATCATGTGTGGTCACAGCCTCATTGCAGGGCAGGTATCAGAAACATCAACACAAAAAGCTGTTAACAAAATGATACAATGCGCTTAATTAAAAACTTAATCAAACATTTAAAAAGGTCTTAAAAGAGGAAAAAAATAATAATCCATCCATATAGAAACGTACTAAAAAAAATAATAATCCATATACAAAAGCACTGATGGAGGTATTACCAACTGATTATTTACAAATTTTTTTTTTATTATATTAGGTTTTTTTCAATGGTTACAAACATTAATGAAAAACTATGCTCAAGTTATGCTATTAATCAATAATGATGGTAAATTCAATGCAAACAATTTTGAAAATACGAACCTATTAATAACTATGACCTCCTTAATGACTCAACCTACTCCATTTATAACTCACTAACCAACCGGTTCATTGCAACTTGAATTTTTAAAATTGATGACTCCATTGAATCCGTGAACAATCAATCATTGTACAATTTTTTCTTTGAATGGAGTCCATGCCATTAAAGTCCCATGGTTCTCCTTTCTAGTTTTTAACTAGGTAAATAAAATGGTTGAAAATAAATGGTTCTAAAAATAGAATTATATGTGGATATCTAATAGCTTAATTGTGAGTTAATTATGGTTGGAAAAACATATTTCATGCACTATGTGCCATCTATAATCATATATCCAATTAACAAGTAAAATAGACACAAAAATTATTAAAAAGATCTTATCATGGTGTTAATTATATAATTAATGCACCCAATCCTCTCCCTTTTGGAAAAAAAAAAAAAAAAAAAACTATTCTTTCATTGGTTAGGATGTATATCCAATTGAAATAAATTTATGAACTTAAAAAAGGAAATGCTTTTCCCTTTTTGCCTAGTAACGGATCAGAACAATTGTAATAAATGTGTAAACTTAATTCTCTCTTTTTTTTGGAAAAAAAAAAATATGCATACAAAATTATAATTTTATTTTCACCTTTAAACTCTTGCAATGAAAAAGTTACACTTAAAATTGATAAATGTACTAAAAAAATAATCTTTCTTTCGCTATCTATTATAAAGTACATCCATAGAAGAAGAAGCTTTATTTCATCTCTGAACTCTAAACATGACAATTTTGTTTCCATAAGAGGAGAGGACACGTTTTTAAAGTCAAAAAAAGCAATGAGTTTAGTGATGGAAAACCACGTGGCCAAAGTTAAAAAAAAAAATAATAATAAACAATAATTTTAATAAAATTAATGGAACGGAACGACTAGAGATCATTGGTTGTCTCAAATACATAAAAAATAAATAAACGAAAAACTAATTAAGTTTAATTAAATGACTTATATTAAAACTTTTAAAATAATGTTTCTCATTGTATATAATTAAATAATATAATCAACCAACCAAATATTTATATCATACTAATATCTAAATTGAACTTGTTATAAAACTTTATAAATTCAAATTTAATTTGATCAATAGAATACAACAAACTAAGTATATATTAAATTAATCACTGACGATAATTTTTCAAAATTATCGTCGTATAATTATATAATAATATTGACAACATAAATTTTTTTATTAAGTTAACATCTTAACCTGAATTTCCTAGAATTTGAATTCTTCAAATAATTTCAAATTAAAATAATAAAAATCTTATACTACAATAAATTGAAGTTTGATGATAGCTGAAAGCTATCAGAAGCACACATTTATGATAGTTGAAACTGTCATTTATTTCGAGTTCTGTTAGTAATTAATAATCATCGAAAAATTCAATGCTGACAACTCAAAGGCTGACAAAAAATTTGAAAATCAAACTGTATAGACAAACCTATTAATAATGACTCAACCATCGGATTCATAATTTAACAATCGATCTATTCGCCATTTCGAACTCACCACCACTGCCATATATAATCTAATTTATAGAATGATTTTGAGTTTAATAATTCAATAATCAATTCTGATTTGGAAGAGAAACAACGCTAACAATGGAGCTGATTTCAAAAATGGTGACGTATAAACTGACATCAATAACAGCAATGAAGCTGATTTTGGAACTAGTGATGTATCAGTTGACATCAACAACAATAATGGTGAAGTTGATTTCGAAAATGATGAGATAAATCTGACATCAACTATGTGAAAGTGATATTAACTGGAATCCTAAGCACAACATACAAATTGAAGAAGGTGCCTGGCGTGCGTGTATGTATGAGTTGGCATTTCAACATCAGCCAACTCATCAATATGCCCACACCCATCATACCTGGCAAAAAGGTAACATGGCCTGGATCAAGGAGGAATAGAATGTTAGCTCGGAAAGGAAATTGCACATAGCATATAGGTTGATGCTACATGAAATATCCATATGTATATATATATGAAAACAATTAGGTAGCTACTATGATCATGTGTATGTACAGATAAGAAATTCATGTTACCTCTATAAAATTATTGTTGTTCTTAGGTTTTTCTTTTAGACCAATAAGTTAAAAAGGTAGCTGATAGTTCACATCCATCAAAGATTCATTATTAACAATTTTTGCTTATATGTTAAAATAATTTTACAAATTTATACTATTATTAAATAAACGACTTTTACAAATAAAAGTGTATGGGTCCTAAATTTTTTTATGTAAAATGTGCCAGTGTTTTTAATGAGCGAGCTAAGATCATTCCAATGTGTGGACATCAAATTTTACACCATTTTGACATTTGCACCAAATTTTTTTACACCAAAGTTTTTTATACTCCAATATGTTTTACACTAAATTGGTATAAATGACATCTTTAAAGAATATTCTATATATAATTATTTAATCAATATATATTAAATTTTTAAAAATATATTCAATATTATACTTATTTTAAAGATCTCAACAAAATATTTTAAATGATATATTTTTTTATATAATTTAATATATATTTTTATTAAATTAATTTATAAATCAATATTAAATTTTGTGTAATGAATAGTACAACACCAAATTTGGTGTTGCACTGTTCATTGACATCAAAAGTTTGTCTTGAAACAATAAAAATATGGTGTTCACGTTGAAGCATAAAAATGTACCAAACAAGCACCATTTTGGTGTATTCATTGAAGATGAATTTTTGATGATTTTTTTGTGCATTTTTATGCTCCAATGTGAGCACCATTTTTATTTTTTCAAGGCAAATTTTTTATGTCAATGAACAGTGCAACATCAAATTTGGTGTTGCACTATTCATTACACAAAATTTGATATTGATTTATAAACTAATTTAATTAGAAATATATATTAAATTATTATAAAAAAATATATCATTTAAAATATTTTATTAAGATATTTAAAATAAATATAATATTAAATATATTTTAATATATTTTTAAATTTTTAATATATATTGATTAAAAAAATTATATATAGAATATTCTTTGAAGAGATTATTTACATCAATTTAGTATAAAGTATGTTGGAGTATAAAAAAATTTATTATAAGAAAATTTGATACAAACATTAAAATGATGTGGAATTTGATGTACGATCAAGTCACGAGCACAATCATCCAATGTCATAACCATTGTTTAAAAATTCGGCGAGTTTCGCCGAGTTCTCGCAGATCGGCACTCTGTCGATCCGAGAACCCCTAGATCGGAGGTTTTACTCGTCGGAGGTGGACACTCGGCCCAACTCAGCCCAACTCGACTTACTTGGCGAGTTCAATCACCATTTTAACTGGTCAAAAACCATCTCAAACATCACCCAACATCCTCAAAACTTCCACAAAAATAAACAACAAAAAAGAGTTTGCTGGCAAACATAGAGAAAGAAGGAGATTTGCCAGGGACGATGAAGAGGGATCGGCTTCGGCTTTAACAACGGCGGTTGTCCTTTATCTTGAAACGACGATGGCTACGACATATTTGAAAGGCAATGGCGACGACATACTTAAACCAAAACGGCGACGGTGATGACCTATTAGAGAGAGAAGGGATGACAGAAAACAAGTGAGAGGGAGCAAAAGGGCGAGAGAGAGAGAGACAGAATAAGGGTTTGACTATTTGAGAATGTGTAAACTGCATTTATATAGGGTGTGGATAATTTCACCATGGTCCCTAATATTCACAAAAATCTTAATTTATGCTTTGAAACTTAAAAAATTATAATTTTCCCCCTAAACAGTACTTTTCGAGTACTCGTCGATTACTCGCTGAGTTACCGATTACTCGCTACTTGCTAGGTTACCGATCGAGTCACGAATAGCGAGTTTTGGAACACTGATTATAACGACCCATCTTTTCCTCATGTTGGGCCGGGACCTTCTTGGGTGCATGAGCGGCTCAATTGGTATACATCTTGCTTCCCATTTGATTATATGGCCTTGGTCATGGGTTCGAGAGGTATGGGAGGCGTATGAAATCCCTAAAGGTTAAGGGACAGTACCTGGACCGAAAGATGGGTGAGCCCATGCACCCAAGAAGGTCCCGACCCAACATGGGGAGAGGATGGGTCGTTATATAAAAAAATGTGCCTTTTTATAGCTCAATTAGTACACATTTTGCTTCCCATTAGATTATATGGCTTTGATCATGGGTTTGAGAGGTGTAGGAGACGTATGAAATCCCTAAAGACTAAGGGATAGTACCTGGACCGAAGGATAGGTGAGTTCATAGATCCAGGAAGATCCCGGCCCAACATGTGGAGAGAATGGATCGTTATACTGATCATAACCATTGACAGTACTAGTCCTCGAAACTACAATTTACAAATCAAAAGTGTTGGATCAAAAAGTGGGGCCCAGATGATTTAAAAAAAAAAAAGTGGGGCCTAGATAGCAACAAACAATCAAAACACGGTTATCATCACATGTCACTACTACCAGCCCTCCATGTGTACATCAACAAAAACCAACTAACTAGTCCCCGACATACTAGATCAAAACCAGTACTCAAGCTTTCCTTTTTCCCTCCAGCATTGTCAACCATTTTTTAATGTCTCGGTCTTTGTTTGCAGAGCAAATTCTTATCGCAGTTTTCAATGTGTCAGACCAAAAACACAATTTGGCATTCTTGGGAACCGAATCTTTCTTCTATCTTGTGGGGTTTGGGTCCACACCACCAACCGACTGCGCTTCTGCTCAGTAGAGTACAATTAATACACTTTAAACCACGAATTTTTTTTCTATTTATGGAAATGCCTTGGTGGTGGTGCACCTGGTTCTGTCTGGCGAAAGAGAGAGAGAGAGAGAGCCAATTGAATTGAGATACTGACAACCAATTATTAAGTTTTTTTTTTTTTTTTTTTCAATTCAATTCAATGCATTATGGTTTGTACAAAATATTAAATAGGTTGTACCGACCAGATTTCGAGCAATTTGATGTGAAAGTGAGAGAGTGGTATAGCCTGGTTTGTCCTTGACATCAATTGAATTATCCCTTACGAGATATTCTTTTAATTAATTCAATCCATCAGATATTTAAAATTCATCGTCAATATGCTGTACTGTAAATAAGATAGCAATTAACAATATATAAAAATTCCAAATTTGCTAATAAAATTTATATCATAATGGACTTTACCCTTTTTTTTTTACAAGTCTTAATAGTACGATAAATTAATTATTGATGAAAGTTTATCAAAAAAAAAAAGAAAAAAGAAAAATACACATAATAACATAGATAAAAAAGGAATATAATAGACCTTTCCATCATATGGATTGAAATCTAATCGTACAAGATGTGGTCAGCATTTATTATACTACCTAAACCAAACTTTAAGAAAATAATTTAATTAACTTATCTTAAATATCTTATATCACGTGTCTCACACTTTATTTCAATCAAGGATTAACAAAATTTTTAAGTTAAAATTACCATTTTAACACATATTTTATTGGAAACTAAAATTATGGAGGTAATGTAATGTGGCAAATTTAAGTTGCCAACTTTTTTTAAAAAGTTAATCAATTATTATCTGTTCAGACTACTTCAGGTCTTCTTTTGCTTCAAGATACTAGGGTATGATGTGAATGCCATCAGATTTTGTTATTATCATTCAACAATTAAAATTGATGGCATTTCAAATAAATGGGAGTACAATGCAGATCATGAGAAATGATGGTATAGATTAGACACCGTTTGATGCTAGCACCAACTCCGACCTTGTCACCGTCCATACTTTAGATATTCGCCACGTGGTTCCCAACTCGGTACTACGATGCTGACCTTGCACACCTCAAGCGATCCCACTTGCTTTGATTTTAACTTTTTTTTTTTCAAGAATCTTTGATTTTGGCTTGCTAATTCCCTTCTTTTCACTGAAACTTGGCCATATGATGTGACTAGTGGTTTTTTTTGTCACAATATGAATGCATAGCTTATAGCTTTTCACTTTGCTATGTTTTAATTGAATTAAAGTTATTTAATTGTCATCCAATTAATATTGTGGTCATGATTTTTTATGTTAGTTTTAACGTGATTCGATGATACTCTAATAAGTGTCTTTTTTAGTCCTTCAATCTTATGCTCTTGAAGTCGTAAATCTTGTTATCATTTGTTACCAACAAGGAAGGATAATTAAATTGAATCAACGAATCGGATTCGAGGTATATCTTTTGAATCGAATTTGAGTTTCGAATAGAAAGTAGCGATACGTTTGCGATATGGGTTTGGTTTAGGTTACTTTTCAAAAATTTCGAATGGAATTTGATAAGGGTCAAACTTGATCCGATTTTATTCACTACCATCCCTATACCAGATTGGTGTGAAAATATATTAAAAGCCACCTGTTACTTTCTATGAATTTTTTTTTTTATGTGAAGATGACACACTGGTGTGAAAATATCCATTTGATTGCATTTGTTATTTTGATAAGTGGGACAGTGGTTTTTTTACTCTTCGGTTGGAATCAAAGGAGGTCAGTAACAATTTTACCAACCACCAATTTCAATTTTGAATCAAAATAGTGGAAAAGTAATGGGTTTCAAAGTCGTATGTCTATCAGGATATAAGTATAAAATAATTTAAATAGAAGGGAGAAGGATTCTAAATGCAATTAGGGTCTCCTCCCAGAAAGCGTGTGTTTCAAATGAAAAAAAAAAAAAGGAAAAGAAAAAAGTGTGTTTCCCATGTAAGTAAATGATGGTGATGTTCAACCAATTTACAAGTATAAGATAATTTCATGATTTCAAATAATAATAATAATAACAACATGCCTAATTGCATACCAAATAATGCAATTTTTACTTTCCCTTCTGCCCTTTATTTATAAATAATAGTAACATTTGTATAACTATTAAAATTAGTATCAAATTATGAAAATGAATTTTTGTTTTTAATATCATAATATTTTATAAATAATAACAACGGAAACTAAATTTCTTAAATATAATATTTTACTTTAGATCTATTTAGTATTAAATATAAATAAAATTATGATTGAAAATCAATAATATCTTAAAAAATAATATATTTACCTACTGGATGCATTATTAATATACACACATTCGGTATTGTAAACATAAATAAAACAATTAAATATTCTTTTTGAGGCAATTGGGTCACGAGCTTTGATGGTTGATTAAATATTATGTAGTGTTAAATATAAGTAAAATTCATGATTAAAAGCCAATAATGTATTAAAAGGATAACCATTAATGTGTATATAAGTAAGCACATATTATATAAATAAATAAAAAAAATGTAATCATTTATCAATTGTTCAATTAAACAAAAATTCCTTTAAAGAAGGAAAAAGGGAACAACAAGAATTGGGTTAGAATTGAACCAATCGAAACTATTCAGATAACGTGCGTGTGTGTGTGCGCGCACTATTAATATGCAAACAAATAAGTACATATTATTAAAAAAAAAAGAAAGAATGTAATCATTTTTCTATTGGCCAATTGAACAAAAATGTAATCATTTATCAAGTTGTCATTACTGCATCTGTACTGGCCAATAGTGCCCATATCATGATACAAATATTTTGGATCCAAAATGTCAAAATCTGTAGAACTGTTGTGCTTTCGATCTTTGCTCACACGTTCATGGCCACTTACAGCTGGCTGCTCGTGACACGGTTGGTATCTCGGCTGTTGTGGCAACACACATTTTTTGCAGGTTGACAGGACAATATTTAATTATGGGCATGGAACAAAATTTAACTATGGTAAGAACATTTTGCAGGTTGAATTATAATATTCGAATGTTAGTTGTTTTAAGATCAACTTGAGCATCAAAATTTGATGTGAAACGGTTTCGCATTAGATGTATTATATGTCTTCAAAACAAGTATCTTGATGAATCCTATAACAATCATTGCAACTTCTCCAGCACCACACCTTCACCAACTTTTGCAGTCACATAGCTTACATGTCTCACTCACACTTATACCAGTCTCACAAAAGCCTTATAAAGTAGGTACTCAATAACCATAAAGAGGCCTGATTTCCATGTGATAATAGAATGTCAGGACTCAGGCTTTCATTGTTTGCAGAGTTAAACCACTTCTGCATACGCCAACAGGCATGCCAACTTGATTTCACCTACAATGTCTTACTGACACCTTCCGTAAGAAGGCCTGAATTGCATGTGATATATAAGAAGGCCTGACTTGCATTCCATGAGAAGGCCTGACTTGCATGTCATTTGCAGCCTGGAAAAAAAAAATTATCTACTGCGTATCCATTGAATTTCGAAAAAAGTAACGTGAAGATGATCACACAAGTTATTACAATGACAAAAGATCATTAGTAACATGTATAAGATAATTACGTGATTTCAAATAATGATAATAATAATAATAATATATCTAATTGCATACGTTTCAATGCAATTTTTGCTTTCTCTTTTGCCCTCTATTTATAAATAATATTTACATTTGTATGACTATAAAAAATAGTATCCAATTATGAAAATAAATTTTTATTTTAAACATCATAATATTTTACAAATAATGGCAATGAAAATTAATTTTTTTTTACTTGCGACCCGTTTAGCGTTAAATATAGATAAAATTTATGATTGAAAAAGCCAATAACAGTCTTAAAAAGATAATATATTTAATTATTGGGTGCATTATTAATATGTAAATATAAATAAAATAATTAAATATTCTTTTTGAGTAGCTGGATCACGGGCTTTTGACGGTTGATCAGATCGAGACACAGGGCTGTTGTTGACCGAATTGTTGAGAGAGTGGCTTGTGGGAAGTTGATGGCGATGATGATCACAAGAGACGAGAAGGGCATGCATATATTACGAAGACAGAAGGATTCCAAATGTAGTAATTGTGTGTTTCCAAAAGACGTAAATGATGTGATGTTCAACCAACTTGCACACTTGAAGTAGAGTGAACTGTGATGAGACATGTGGATGCACCTGAGCTTCAACTTCTGATGTCTAGCGCGTCCAACGCATGTGAAGGCTGGAGAGTCTGCAGCAACAAAGACGCATGATGGGCTATTATCTTGATAAGGGTTAAAAAGTCATTTTAGTTCAAAAAGTTAACTATTATAATGCGTTTACTTCATTTAAAGGAATTCAAATAAGAATCGGAATGATCTGAAATCGGAATGACTTAAAATCTGAACGAAGCATCTGTTGACGTGGTAAACCAGTCAACCAGATTCTTGAGCCCAATGCCGCACAGATAAGGAGACCTGCAACAAACGAACCCAATAATAGCAAAAGAGAAGAGAAAAAGGAAGAAGAACACACAATGTTTAAAGTGGTTCGGCCTTTTTAGAAGTGCATACGTCCACTGTTTCTGTTATTAATGGTAGTCTCTCTCTCTAAACGTTTACTCTCTCGGTATTTTGACATAATGATAGCACTCTTAATTTTTTGGATGCTCAACAATAAATGTCCTCCTCTATTTATAGAGGAGATGAGACTACAAATGAAATAAACAGACAAAAGAGATTGATCTTATCGTAATTAATGCTGCTGGAGAGCATTTAATGCTTCTGACTTTTGCCAGGTCAACTCTGGCTTCACGTGGGCCGAATGCTAGCCCATGCTGTTCTGGTGAGATTTCCCTAAATTAAGCTGTCATTAGGTGAAATAACCTTGCTTATCGTGTAAGACACGCCACCTTACTGTCTTGCACTGAAACTGGGCGAACTGGGATAGAAAACAGACTGAAGCGTTGTCGTGACGATCTTGACTTCGTGACGGCTTGACGATCTCATCGTCGCAATGACCGGTACGCGACCTCAACGTCGCTATGAAGGCAATTGGTGCATCTGACATTGTCTTCGCTAGTTTTCTCACGGGCTCGATTTCGTCGACTACTGGAGCGATCTAGCGAACTGATGAATAGTACTTCATACCTGATCTTGGTAGCTTGGGTCACTATCTTGATGGGCCTTTGCCAGCCCATTTGAGGAATCCAAAAATACCCATAACAGCATCGGAATCAGAATAAATTATTTACTTCAATTGCAGAAATTGGAATCGAAATCAGTAGTATTCCCATTGAGATGTTTATTTTGCTTTGGAATTGTAATAGATTAATTATAAATTATAAAAATAACTTTAATTAAATAGATTAATTATAATAGTATGTAGTTTTTTTATTATAATATGTATTTTTTTTTAATATCAAATAAAAAACTGTACACTACAATTAAAAAAAAAACTGTAAATTATTTTAATAGTCCACTATAATAATTAAGTAATTGGTGATGAAAAATAAAAGATGTTAAATTTTTTTATTATAATATACAATTTTTTTTTATATAAAATAAAAAACTGTATATTACAATTAAAAAAAAATTACATATTATTTTAATAGTCCACTATAATAATTAATAAATTGTGATGAAAAATAAATGATGTACTTTTTATTATAATATGCATTTTTTTTTAATATCAAATAAAATTGGTTTTTCTTTATTTTTTAAAGAAGAGTATAAACGACTTTTCGTTTTAACAAATGGAATGAAAATGGGATTTTCAAGTAGGTTAGGGGGAATGAGATTCCTATTCCATAACCCCAAATTGATGCGGAACTCACTTTTTCATTTTCATTATGGAATAAATTTTAAACAAGTAAACACTATCAATCAATTTCATTCCCTATTTCCATTTCCTAATCCATAAAGTAAACACACAATTAATCTGTTTGGATTTGTAGATCATAAGAGTTAGTGGAGTCTTACAAGTTTGTAATTACATGTTTCGATTGGATTCAAGACGAGCATGCCAGCCAAATTGAAGTTGCATTTAATTCCCTAGCTACCTCTCAGGCCAGCAGTAACCCTCTCTCTCTCGTTTCTTCTTTGTCTGTTTTGCTTCATCTCCCTCATTTGCAATCGGACAGCTCTCCCCGTGCCTATCACTAACAGCTCCTATCAGTATCAGCACTCAGTCTGTATTCAATGAACATAGAGAGGTTTGAATGATTATTGTGAACATCTAATTACATGTAATAAAACTTGAACATTTATTACCAACATGGAGGGAGAGGTGGACCGACCTTGCACTATACAAAGAAGTGGTGTAAATGCCATTAGATTTTGTTATTATTATTCAGCAATTAAAATTTATGTTTCTCTCAATAATTTTATATATATTATTCTTTTATTAACAGTGCTTTTTATCTTTTTCAAAAATATATTTATTATTATGAGTATTTTATATATTTATATATAAATTATTAAGAATAAAGTGAGCATGTATATAATTTTTATTATTCTTCTTATATAAAATGTTCGATAAGTGATTTCAAAAAAAAAAAATGATTGATAAAATGAAATAAATGAAATTGTAAAAATAATTCGATACTAAATAATATCTTTGTTGTATAATATTAAATAGAGATAAAAAGAGAGAACAGTTGTATATACTATTAAAATGGTTTTTGTGAAATAGCAAAGAGCCAAAGAGAAGGTATCTAGTGAAATGCTTTATTCTCACATCACATAAAAGTATAACATCAACGTTGATGTATCCAATAAAAGTGTATTACATGCCTTAATCAATTGCTTTCTTTGGATTGATTGTTTGTATAGTGTAATTAATTAGTTTGGTTTGTCTTCATGAGAAAAAAAAAAATGTTAGATGGTTATTTGGTTGGTTGGTGGTGGTCAAAATGTTGATAATTGAATGGTGTATAGTTTGTAAATGCACAACTCTCCTTACAGATAACTCCTCGTATTTAATACTTAGGACTACACCCTTTATTTTGATAATTTTCTTCTTAACCACCACACTAAATATCTGCACCTTCTTTTTTTTCTCATTTGTAAATATTCAAATGAGTCCAATATACTATGATTACCCTATTACATTCAATCACTACATTTAAAAATATATATATTTTAGTATATATGTAAATTTGATCGTGATAAAAATGTCATAAATATTTGTATATATATATATATATGGCTTCTTGATCATGACTCTCTTACTAATCATTGTATTTCATGTAAGAGAATGATTATAAATCTAAGTAAATTTTAATAAAATACATGCAGTACAGTTATTAATTCGGCATGTAATTCTCATTTACATTCATATTTCTTTTAAAAAAAATTATTAATATTTTTTTCTATGAAGGTCATTTAGAGTTATGAGACTTTTTATCGAAGTTGTAAGATTTAACAATCTAAATTAATTTTTAAGTCATAAAATCTAAATTAGCATGAGATTTTATAATCAAGTATTTCAAATTTATTATGTAGAAAATTATTGTATATTTATGGGATCCAAATTCACTACATTGAAGAATGATTGAAAAACGATACCAAATGGTTCTTTATTCCTAAAATAATTTTTTTTTTCTCTATGACTTACATTTTTTATCCTAAAATCAATAGCATATCTCTTATAATTACGTTACTACAGTTGTAACTTAAAATCATATTTTTTATCCTAAAATTCTAATTTAATTTAATTATTCAAGAAAAATTAATTTATTACATTTAATGTCTTGGTTAATGTTTATATATGTTAGACTATAGATAAAGACACATTGATCGTAATGAAACCAAGTAATTTGAATTTTTCAAAAACAAAAACAAAAAGTAAAAGCCAGGTAACTTGTGGAGGCTATAAATGTATGTGTTGATTCCGTAATAAAAACAAACGAAGAAAAAAATATGTGTTGATTTTCAAATCCCAATTCCCCATATCTTGGGATGATCATCTAATAAGTCAATTTCAAATCTTTTAATTTGCAAAAACCCAGACACGCAACATTTCAAGTCTTTCAACCTGCAAAAGCCCCACGCACCCATTTTCAAATTTCTCATTTTAAAAATAAAAACAAACCCAATATAAATATAAATAAATATCTCATACTATCCATTAACTATATATAAAAAAAGGGGAAGAGGTATGCTAAACAGTAGCATAATTTCATGCCCCTAAAATTTGTTTGAAATTAAAATGATAATTTTGGCCTTGATAAAATATAAACAGACCACTACAGCAGAAGGATAGAAATGTAAATAAATCATTAAATACTTGTGTGGCTGTGATTGTCAAGCGTACAGCGCCGTTGAGAACGAGTATGATTGGGAGTATGGTGATGACTACTGAGAGCATAGCGTGTTGATAAGGTGAGATTTAATATATTGTAAATGGATATCTTTTAAAGTCCATAAAAACAATGCAATCTTCGGAATCACGATGACATGATACCCATCTCGTAGATCCTCCCTACTTTGCACACCCAGACTCTGGTTATTGTTAATAAATACTGCGCGGAACCATCACAATTAATGCGTGGAACATTTTTATCACATAATTATCTTTATCAATTTTATGTGATAAATATTTTATTTATTTTATAGGAGAAAATAGGAATTAGATTAACTTTATCTCTACATTATATTATATTTATCAATTAGATAAATCCTAAAAAATTAGAATTTTGTAGCTATAAATAGTCAGATAATTTTTATAATTCAGTATCAGCTTTGTAGTTTAGAAGTTATCAATAAAACTTACAACTTTGTGAGGCAAATTAGTTGTGTTATGTTATTCTATTTCGGGCAGGCAAGCTTGAGATCGCTTGGGCTAGTACTCAAATTAATTCCGTGGTTTGATTCTATAGAGTTAATTAGCTCGATTTGGTGAGATAATGGACTCGTCAATTGTTTTGTTGTTGGATCTAGATTTAGGTTCTCAACATATCGTATCATAACTTAAAGTCTTAAATACTACAGTAAGACTTTTCATATTAATTTAAGTTTTTCGATATAGTAATAACTAATATGGTATTAAAGTTTAAAAGATTTTAATTATGGTATCAAAGGTTAGAAATCTCTGGTTCAAACCTTCTTTTCCCCATTTATCTAAAATTCTTATTGTATATATCATATGATAGAAAGTTTTTGCATATATCTATCATTTGTCCACCTTGTACATAGGGAACGTGTTAACGTATCAAAACCTTAAGTTTTGAATATTATAGTTGAGTTTTTTTCTCTATCAGCTTAGAATTTTAGATCGGCTAGTAACTAACATGTTTAATTAGGATGAAAAAAAAAAACATGTATGAGATAAATTGACCGAAATGAGAACAAAATGACTAGAAACTATGCACTAAATACGGATCCGATCCAGTCTCTCACTAAAAACATGAAAAATTAGAAAACAAAATTAAAAATGGAGTTAGATGAGTTTGGAGGGAGCATGTGGAAGGGCATACGTGAGAGTTGAATGTCGAGTAGCGTACGATAACAAATACTTTTGATGTTTCTTGTCAAAAGTGATTATTATGATTCGAAGAGACGGTATTCACAAGAAAGCTTTTGTGGGTTGGGCTGTGATCCGTGAATTGAGTTGCTGCAGGCAACCAATCAATACACCTAATTGACTTTATTCGCACATCTCACATGCTGTGACTTGTAGGGAAAAACCACCCACCATCACCGCCTGATCTTTCAAGGAATATAAATATGCTTTGCTTTGCTGTCTTATAACTTAACAAGCTTTGGCTTGTATTATGGGTTTTACCATTTACACGTTATGTAACGTGGAAACAGAAGTTTATATAATTTGACGTGAGCATTATGAGGATGTTATCTTTGAAGTAGTAAATCATGTTTATCACATTATATAGAATAATAAATGTATATCACGTGATATAATATAAATGGAACCATCCACTGCATCCTAATGTCAACATCGAATTATATAGAATTGTAAGGATATGCTATATTATATGATTTAAATACAAAGACGAGAATGCTCACTTTATCCAATGATTTGAATGGAAACACGAGGATGCATGCACAGTTCATCCATTGTGTATTAATATCCAAAGAGAATATCTAGATGAAATCTTCTAACCAATTTTAAGATAAAACCTAGTTTTAAGAACCCAATGTCTTTCAAATGTAATTTTTCAAATGCAGCATGGAAGAAATATCTTTATTCTGACTTCTAAGTTCATAGAACAGGGCACAATTTTAGTTCCAGAAATACAAAACCTCGTGACCACCACTACAATAATGTCAACATAAGTGAGCATATTATGCATCAGCAAGATTCACAGAGCGCGAGCATTGAAAAGGAGAAGAAATTAGAGAG
This sequence comes from Dimocarpus longan, assembly GCA_022984855.1. Taxonomy (NCBI): domain Eukaryota; kingdom Viridiplantae; phylum Streptophyta; class Magnoliopsida; order Sapindales; family Sapindaceae; genus Dimocarpus; species Dimocarpus longan. The sequence continues at coordinate 4,104,049 of CM041015.1, read as the reverse complement.
AGATGAAAAGAATGTAAAAACTGCATTAACTCATTCTAGTTCTCTATCTCTTTGAACAAATATGAATTACAGAAATAGAATCAATTGAATTGGATAAAAACAATGTAAATTTGGTTAGTCCGATCTTATTTCATCGAATCATTTACAAACGCTAACCTTTCTGCACACGGGAAGGTCGACAATGAATCATGTGAGAGTGAGAATATTACACAGATTTGAACAAATTCTTTGTACAGTTTGTTTCTTTTTCTCTGTTCCTGTCAACAATTTTACCTTTCTTTTTACATCACACTACAGTTAGTTACCAGTCACTCTGTTTGGATCAGCCGAGGGGGCCTCGATTTTCAGCACTCCAGCCTGATGCTTGCCTTGCTGTTTAGCTTGATGCTGAGACCAGTAAGCATGGGCTGCCAGGACTCTGTCTAACAACTCCTGAGGCACAGGCTCTCCCCTTCTCTGCTGAGGAGAAATTCTAGCGGTATGAACCAGTGTTTTCCATTTATCCTGCATGAATGGATAAAACACACGACTTTACAAGAGTTATAAGAAAATATAGATATCATGCTGCTTTTTAATAGTAACTACCCGATCAGGGCTGTAGCATTCATCTCAATGAAGCAATGTCTACCTATGTAGTAAGGTGATAACACTCATGAAGGTATTATGAAGAAGTCTAACCTTTAAGTCCACATAAGTTCGATGATCTGCATTCTCGAAAGAACATAACTTTACATCGCGCCACCTGCAGAATGATCATACGTTTAGAATCCAAACGGTTTTTTAAAATTTAGAAATGACAAAGTTGGAGAGAAAGGAGGGAACTTAAAAGTGAGGCATAATTCGCACCTTCCGGTTCCAAGTTCCTCCACAGCCTGCACCAGTGCTTCTACTTCTGATACAGAAAATGGTCTCCTGGTGCGACGTTGTGCAATTTCAGATCGCCTGCCTTTCTGGTTTAGAGGAACCACAGCTAGTGCCTCAACGTTCATTGCTGGAACAGCAACAAGAGCTCTGGAGTCTGGCAAGGTAGTGTCAGTTACAATGTCAGTACAGGAGATAGCCTGTTTATGATTACTTTCTACATCAGTTCCTGTTTTGGTCAGGAGAGGATGGTCGGTTAAGGAATTAGGGAACTCTGAATCGAAAGCCAGAGTCTCTGGAGAACTGCAAATAAGACAAATATTCATCAGTTAAAGCAACAATTGACGATTGTTGTATCTGTGTAAAAATGCGGCAAATTCAAATGAATAATGCAAAACGATAATCTAAATCTCATGTAATTCATTACTCATTTAACGTAATCATAGCTTGGCCTAAATATTTCATCTTTGTTTGACTAACCAAACTAATTATCGAATTATGATAGGTGGAATTGAGGAGGGCTATAATTCATAAACCATGCATATGTTCCAGATTTAACACATTGTTAAAACCAAGTCGACATTCTATGGAATTCTGAGAAAAAAATATCCCAAGAGCACTTTTATTACCTTGCTACAAGTTGGGGTGCGGGTGCATCTGGTACCAAAAGTGGAGGATCTTCAGGGCACACAGGAGAAGGGGCAGGGGCTTCCACAGCACTGGGCTCTAAAGTGAAACCCAGTGTATCTAGGTTGTCTTCAGAAGCAAGACCAGTTTGAGACAGAGTTCTGTTGTCATCTCTAACCTTCTTTCCATGCATAAGTACCCCAACACGTATTCCACCACCAAGAATAGCATTCACTGCATCCATTACTGTCCTCTGCAATTTAACAGAACATGAATGTTACAAAATTAGAGACACAGCATTCACTTGCACCCCTACAAATTACTGCATAGAACCTAGTAAAAACAGTGGGTTTATTGCCCATAAGAAGTCAATTTATTGAATGTAATAAACAATCGGTATCCGTCATCACTACTAACAGATTTTGTCTGGTATAAATATGAGGAGCGTAGAAAGACTGCCTTATCTATCATACACAAAATCTTAATACAGCCTGATTACCACGTAGTGCTATGCATATACTATGAGAGTTTTAGATGCTGCAATGTAGAATAGGCAGTGTGATTATTTTCACCAAATCAAGAAAAATGCTGCATCTTTTTATACCTTCAGTGAACCGACGGTGACAGTTTCTGAGACCTCAATAAAAATCTCGGGAACCCTGAAGGATTTAATCCTGAACTTTACTGTACAAAATATAAGATACCACATGTAAGGCCTCCTGTATACCAAGATGCATTGAAGCACAAGACTATGGGTACTCAATCCATCAAACACTCTCATACCATTAGAATCTTTTGAGCGCAAGGATCCTTGGTGACCTTTAACTGGAGACATCATCCCATTTGCTGCACAGAAGAATTATAATTATTCAAAGAAACAATAAACACCGAAACCCAGAATCCCTAAGATGAACAAGCAAGGAAATAGCATTATGAAGTAGGATAGAACCAGAGCTACTCTTGTCTCTGCTCCTGGCTTTTTCTGGCGAATTAGTAACACTTTCACAACTGAATCCCCCATCAAAAGTCTCTATTGAGCTTCGGTCATAAAACTTCCTCCTCTTATAAAGAACATCACGGTGACATCTCTCCTGGCTGTAACAGGTTTTCCTCTTGCGGTGTAAAGGCCTCATTCCACCATCTAAAGATCTCAGAAACATGAATATCAATATAAGAACCATTCATGAACTACAGGCTCATCAAATAAATTCACAAAAATGAGTGAACACACCCACATCCACTCACTCATACGTAGAGATGTAAACAAACATTTTTGTCAAGACATTAATCTTGCTTACCAGTTCTCGAATGTTCGAAGTCCTTCAATTTTGGAGCTACTTTCCAGTATTTTGATGTCAGCAATTTCCTAATTCTTCGATCTCCCATACGTGTTACAGGTCTATACACCTTCAACTTGTTACTAAATTTGTTCAACCTAGATAAATTATCGTCATCATCTGTACTACCTAACTTAATATCATTCCTATGCCTTGAAAAAGAAGCATTAGGAACAGGGTCCCTGCAAGAAGGTAACTTGACATCTTTGTCAGAATTGGTTAATACTGGTGGAGATGTCATGCACATTTCTGTTGGAACCTTGGAGATACATGTTTTAGCCACATTCAAACCACCAGTCTCCATAGCTTTAGTCTCTACCAGTTCTTCAAATGCAGTCTCCTTGCCATTAAAACATGACTCCCCAAAGTTAGTGGAGCCTCCCTTCACTTTGCTAGAAAATTTTCCTTTCAATACATTGCTTTTGCATATTTCTGACTTCATATTACCTCCAGTTTTGCCTGAGCTTCCACAACCAAGGGTATTTTTTGATGTGCGTTCTAGGACATCATCATCTTCCACCAGTGAAAATTCATTCAATAAGCATTTCTGATTACAATTTTGTGATGCTGACTCAGAGACAACAGCACTCACTTCACAGCTACCCTGATCAAGATATTCTTTTTTCACTGGTTTGTCATCATACTGCCGTCCGTCTTCAAAAGCGTCCTTACCGACAGCAGAATGATCATTTCTTGATGCATTGCTGGCAGTAGAAGAACTCTCAGTCTCCTGCAGTAACTGCCTAGCTAAAGAAGCGAGCAATTCGAATGCACATGCTTCACCATCTTCGTCCGCCTTCTTAGGTTGAGCTCTCCTCTAAAACCAGTTACCAAGAATAATAGAGTTACAACAGAATTCTGCATGAAATAACAATTAACAAAAAAAGAAAAACAGGGAAAACCCAAAATTTTAGTGATTATATACCCTGATTGATCGAGGAGCCTTAGGAACAGTGGCAACATGGAAACCATGTGGTCCACGATCAAGCCTCTGCTTCAACTTCATATCTCAAGCATATCAAATGCAAAGAACTGTACACATAAAAACAAAGGTGAACACCCTTGATTCCACTTCACTGCCATCAAATTCAAGAAATAACCGCTTATCAGTACAGTCCAATGAATATCAGATAACAAACTCAATTGTCCCTCTTACCAAGTAAACACTAGCCATATCATCAAACATAGAACATTAGAAATGTTAGCTTCAAGGTAGCATTTCTATGTCTATTCTACACCAATTAACACAAATCAAAGACCAAACAAGAAACAAAATTCAAACAAACAACTTTCCCAATGCATTTTAAAACACAAAATTTTCAGGCCCCGACTGATCCAAACCACATATGTGCCCTGCAACAAATATCCACACATGACATTTCCACAAGAGAAACCAACCATTGACGAACAAAAAGTAATCTAAATCTATGAAATTCACCAGCAACAACCCAAATGTCCTAAAATCTTATGATTGCATGTCTGCATGTCAACATTCATTCCATAAAATTTTCCCACAAATTCTCAGCGACCAAACAGATCCAACAATTCAAACAGGAGGTCCCAAAATCCTGATCAGACACCAACCGATCACAATTCACTACCAACTCTTGAAATAAAAAACCCACATTTCTTATGCATAAAAGTCTTCAACTTTCTCTATAATTCAAACACATAGAAACCGAAACTGAATTCCACAAAATTAAGATCACACAAAACAAACAATCCCCAAACTAAAAACAATTAACAAACAGAAATTTCAAACAAGTCAAAAAAACAAAATTACCCACCAAAAAAAAAAAAAAAAAAACCACTTCAAACCTTAATTTCGCTTATAGTTTCAATTTTTTTTCTAAAAATAAAAGATTAATCCAACCAAAAAAAAATCAAAATCAAAACTTTCTTGATCGAATCATCCAATTCCAAGACAACAAAAAACCACAAACCTTTATCTTGACGATCAGATCGCTGATCACCGTCAACAATCACAACATTGCATGATCAGAACCCAGAATTCAACAATCAGAACCAAACAAACCCACCAAGCAAAAACCAACAACCCCCTAAAATTTGAACCAAAAAAATAAAAACACAAACTAACCTGTTTAAAGAAAGCGATCAAATCTATATTACAAGATAGAACCTTGAAGAGTTTCTTTTTTTTTTTTTTTTTTTTTGAAACTGGAATTTGGAAGAGTTATGTTACAAACGTTTCTCTCTCTAAAAATCAGTTAAACTGGTTTGGTTCCTTTGGTCTTTCTCTCTCTGAAAAATGGACAAAAACCCCATAAATAAAAACCCACCACCAAATGAGAGAGAAACTCCTTAAACCCCTTAAAAAATTGTATTTTTTTTTTTTAATTTTTATTGGCCACAAACCGGACTAGCCGGTAACTGAGGAGAGTAGGCATGCTGCCCAATTATCAGCGGACCGGTTCTTGTACTGTTTTTTAAGGCTGTGAAGATGTGCCACGTGGACATGTCGCTGAATGTACGAGAAAAACTACAAATACGAAAGTTTTGTCAGATTTTCTAAGTTTTAGGGATAAGATAAAAATTGTTTTTTTTAAGAAAAAAATTGGAGGAAAATAAAAGGGGTTAGGTGTGTGTTGGGTTGTTGTGTGTGTGAGGTGCTGACTGTTGCGATTGGTCCACGTCAGATCGAATAAAATATAGGATATGCCCCCACCTAAAATTTTGATGCTTCGATACGGGTGTTCAAAGTTTTTTTTTTTTTTTTTTTAAATTATTGTCAAGTCATTCATAATTTATAAGATTTTGATTATTAATATCATTTAAATAAAAAAATTTAAAAAATCTAATATTATATATATGTATATATATGTATATTTTAAGTTAAAATAACTTAAAATTTTGATTAAAAAAATAATTTTAATATTCATTTATATATTTTTACTCAATTCAAAAATTATTAATAATTTTAAATATATTTAATTTTTCATCTTTGGATTGAATGAACGTAGGAAGGATTGATGTTGCAAGTCATTTTTTAAGTTAAAAATTTAATTTATTCTATATGTATTTAAATAATAAAAAATAAAGATAATAATTGATAAAGATATAGTTGATTATTTTTCTCACATCTAAGGCATAAGAACGTGGATTCAAATCATATTAGAATTTATTAAAGTTTGATGGATTATATTTAAATGATAAATTTTGATGGAATTAATGAATTTTATAGACTCCTATTAAAGTAAATTCTGTAAAGTCAAAATACATTTAAATTTCACTAGATTTCATATAAAGTTGAGTTGAATACACCTAAATTTTATTAATTACTTTTTAAATATTCTAGTAGATTTTATATAAATTTAAATTAAATACACCAAAATTTCAATGGATTTCATATAAATTTAAATAAAATATATCTAGATTTCAATAAATAAAATCTATATACAGATATAGATTGATATACAAAAGTTGCATCTAAACCAAAATATTTGTTAAAAAAAAAAGAAAAAAAAAGGGAATTGTGATTAAAGGTTTAGAGTAAATACTTTGTTTTCTCAAAGTTGGTTACGTAACTCCCAACCCACTTTCATAGACGTTTGAAAATGTTTCCGTAGTTCATGCGCAAATGTGTTAAGTGATTGGAAATTTGATTTTTTTTTTTTAATACAATTGGAAATTTAATTATATATAATGTGCTTTTAAACTAAATATAAATGTTTTCTATAAAAAATATAAATTAGATGTATGTATTTATTAAAATAGCAAGAATTAGGATCCTTTCCTATGCATATATTACCAATATTCATTTATAAAATAAGCATGCATCAGTTGACCAAATGAAATTAAAAGTAAATGAATAAAAAGGACACATCACAAAGATTGAATTATGCTAATATTACTTCTAGTAACAAGTTTTATAAACCCTTTGTATAATATTTATAATTCATGCTCATACAATAAATTGATTATCACAAATCCCATTTCATTTCAGAAAAACCGATAGCATAAGAAAAAGTTATTTTTACTAGTCACTTATAGTTGTATTAATTACATTAAATGATGTCAATTAGAACAATTAATATAACTAGAAAACAATAATTCAATTCGTACACTCAAATATTCCTTAAAAATAAAAAGGAAGTTAAGCTTGACATGCACTATGAAACGAATGGGTATACAAAAGAGTTGACAATGAAGACAAGCACCACCAAAACAAGAAATCAAAACAGTTATTTGATTCTAAACAATTCAGGATGATTAAATGATTTAAGAGTGATTATAAAAATAGTTTATCTGTTTTTGTACATACAAAAGTTGAAAGACTGACAGGCGGATTTAACAGGGTTACGCACGTGACTTTGCCTCTTGACGTTGACGATGCACAACTAATACCAACCAACGAAATTTGACGGCGTCAGTTGTAAGAAAACGTCAGAAGCAAGTTTCCCTTTCATTTTGGTTTTTGTCTTCTTCTTTTACTTATTTGTATTTTTATTATAATATGTGGCGGAACTTAGAAGAAAAATTTACGGTGTACCTACTCAGTCATAATGCCATTAAAATTTTATCATTTTTTCCGGTTCAATTCCATAAAATATTTCTCTACGAATTTGGCTACTAACCCTATGTAACAATTATCAATATTGAATTGATATTAATAACTATTTTTATAATTAATTCAATAGATATAACTGATGAGTAATATCATCCAACCAATAAAATAGTCATTCTTTCCATATATACATAATGTGTTACTAATAAATAGAGCCCAGATAAGTTAGATACTCTCGTTTCTCATCTCACATCCATCTTACACTTTGAAATTATCGTAATACATGTTTGCTTTTGTAGACCATATCTTAGAATAAATGGTTGAATACCTCTCTTGGTTTTAAGAAGTTAAGGGTTCAAATTTTACTTTGATCGAAAGTGCGAGTAATTTTCAATAAATTTAACCTCCATTTTTTCCCCATAAAAAATGATATTTTAAATGAAAGTTATGATTCCATGATTTTCTATTATTTACTTTATTTTCATTAGATAAAGATGGGAATGATGAAGGAGGAGAAAAATCCTTCTACACTAGCATGCGCATAGCCACATTGACTAATAAAAGTATCCCGTCATATATTTTCCCTTCACTTGTCTAAATTTGAAATGTAAACTTTTGATTTTCAGTATACTTAGGATGAAGGTAATAATGTATAAACGCAACATTTTCCGGTAATAATTGTTAGCTTGCATATTATTTGCACATACAATGATGAGGAGATTCAAACCTCAGAAATAATTGAAATTTAAAATAATTAAGACTTCGTTTAGTAAAACTTTTTCAAATCGATCTTTTAGAAATAGATCTTTTACAAGTAAAACTTTTAAAAAGAAGTTATTGATCGGCTGTTAATTATTATTATTTTATTTTAAATTATAGATTGTTTGGTTGTATTATTTTTAAAAATTCTTTTAAGTTATAAAATTACCAAAAAGAATATTTAAAAGAAAGCAAAACGTGACAAGATAATATTTGAGAAAATACTATATTTATAATTAAAAAATTAGACAATACAATAAAATGGAAGTACGAGTATAAAAATAGAATATCAAAACTCGAAGTATAACAATAAAAATTCTTCCTATTGAAAATAAGTGCAAATAACATAAATTAATTAATTTCGGTGCATGAAAATAATTACAATTTGATCACTTTCCTCAACCATCTCATGTTCATAAAATAAATTTGTGTTATGCAATGGTTTTCCTTCCAAATCATCTATAATTATACAATAATATTGTTCCAATTCAGTGTTTATATATGCATCAAAAAAATTATTTAATATAAAAATTCAATTAAAAAATATTAAAGCATATAAAATATTAAAAAACTTACCGAGTAAGAAGAGTTTTCAAAGTATTTTACTAAAAAAATAGGTAGAATAAAAGTGAAATGTTTTGTTAAAAAAAAAAGTATATTGAGGTTTTAAGTATACGGGTAAAGTGATTTTAACAAAATATAATGGGTTATATTAAACATTTTAAATATTTTTAAAAGATTTAAAAAAAAAATCTTGAAAAAACTTAATATATGAGCTTTATCCAATTGATATATTTTAATTTCTTTAATTAATTAGTAGATAAATGGTTAAAAAACGTATACAAAAGTCAAAATTTTTTTTAACCACATAATTAAGGATGATTGGTCATGGTTTTTTTAAATTTATTTTATTCATTTTTAACACATGTGGTGGATAAAAATTAGAGATATACTTAGAGGACATCAACAGCAGTGGTCACTATTACTAATTCAAAAAAAAAAAAAAGGAGTGGTCACGAGTGGTTTTCATGATTATCTGGTCAATAAAGTGTCAGCATTATCTGGTGATCGGACAAGCCAATTTCTTTTAAATTCCCCGTTTGCCACGTGTCAAGTAACCGGTCAGATGTTCTGGCTTTGTTACAGGTGTCAGTTACCACTATATATTATATTTAGAGATTTTTTTTTTTTTTTTAAAGAAAGGACTTCTTCGGTTTTTTATTTTATTTTTTGAAATGGACATCTTCGTTTTTGATATGGTCAATGTTTTTACCCTTTTTGTTCACTTTCCATGTCAAAATGGAAGTCTTACAGAAGAAGAGGGTAAGCAATTCTATTAGGCTTTGTAACTCTTATTAAAATAGTTAGTTTATAATAATGATTATCTCAGAATTAATCAAAACATGATAAGCAAAATTTAAAACAGTATAATTAAAGATAAAATCTTTAAAAGGAGAACTGGGGGAGGGGGGCTGTAATTATATTATAAGTTAGGGTTATTAATAAGGATGATGATATTGTCCTCCATAAATATGATTTATATTAAAAATCTGAATTACCAAATAATCCCAACATAAAGTAGCTGTCTTTTTTTTTTTTTTTGACTTCTCTTGAATTTTGGTTTCAGAAGAAATATGCTTCTTTTATCCTTCTATATACAATCAACTACAATGATTGGACTAACATCCATATTTCTCTGCGTCCATTCGTCCAAAAGATATCATTGAAATCTTACAAATCAATTATGTTGATTTATATCTAGGGATAATCCAAAAAAGACCTTTCTAATTTGTGAAAATATATATTTTATCACTTGTAATTTTATTTTTTTTCAAAATCTCCCATAACATTAATAAAAATATTCAAAATACCCAATGGAGATGTGTGAAGGATGACAATGCCTTTGACGGTCACAGATTCTGTTAGGTTAACTTGGTTGACCATTTGACTTTAGAGACAAAATGGAAAATATGAAAACAAATTAATTAAAATAATATTCGTTTGGGTTCATGGAACCCAGATTTCATTGAATCTGGATTCGAATCTAGACGATGCATTCTGATGATTGATGATGTTAGATGTGTGATTGTTAACTAGTGATTGTTGATGATTTTTTTTTTTTTAGGTATGTTGATATTTTTTGTCTATTATTTGGGTTACAAGTTTCAACAGTGGAGATCCAAATTGGATTTTCGCTTTTAGATTAGATTTCCAACCTGGGTTTCCAGTCGATTAGAAACCCATAAATTTTTTTTAATATTATTTTATTTATTAAATAAAAATCTTAGGAGTAAAATTATCTTTTTATCCTTTACATAATTTTTCTGTTAATTTATTAATTTCAAGGAAAATTTTGGATAAAAATGAAACTAGTGTGGTAAAATAAATATTTTTGCAAACCACAGTAGGTTTTTTGAGATTCTTCCTACAAATATTTTATTTAATAAATAAAAATCTCAAGACTAAAATTGTATTTTAAGTCTTTATATAATTTTTCTATTAATTTATTAACGTCAGAAGAGATTTTAGATAAAAATAAAACTAGTGTAATGAAACAGACATTTTTACAAATTATAATAGATTTTTTGGATTATCCCTTATATCTATCATCAGATGTTGAATTGTATGAAATTATCAAGCGGTTACATAAATTTGTTCATCTTTTGCTTTGAGTCTCTAATTTGTTCATCACCAGACAGGCAAGAAATATCTAGAAGAGAACCACAAAGAATAGGAAAACCGCAAATCAAAAGACCTAGTTGCAGACTCAAAACACAAGCAAATCTTTTTTGTTGCAAACAAATATTATTACCCATACAAAGAAGTCTAAAATCTTAATTAGTAAGAGAATCAAAAGATAAATAATGATATATATATAGTGAATCTACCAAAAGTTATGACGACTTAATCAAATTTATTTATTAAATTTGAATTAAATAAAAGAAAAAATTTGTTTTAAAAAAGATAATGAATGAATGAATTTGATTGATTTGTCCTAACTTTAAAAAATTTAGGAGATACTAATAGTATAATAAAAAAATTTATATATGTTGGAAAGAAATTAATTATGTTAATAATATACGAGGATTTACAAATAAAATAAGTAAATTCATATTAATAAGGGTACTAATGGTATTTGGTTGAGTGCTTATAGAATTTATGTAATTTTTAAATTTTAAATATGGGTGTAATTATTAAATAAGTGTGTAAAACATTTTTATAGATGATAATATCATCACCCTATCAACAAACATTTGCGATTAATCCAATCTAAATGCAAGCATATAATTTATGGTAATTAACATATGTAATTAATATTACATTTGTACCATTAACATGAACTTTATGTAACAAATAAAATGTCACATGACTTATTATTATAACTAATTTATGTTCATTAATTTTTTTTTAAATAAATGGTATTTTTCGCATAGAATATTATTCCAAGCTTAAGAGTTTTAAATATAAGCAATTTTAAAATTTGATATCAAGTACTCTTTGTTATTAAAGATATAGGAAATAAATTATTGGTTTGTGATTAAAAACAATAAAATTGATTTGACGGATTCAATTATTCAAAAAAAGAAAACATGTTGTATTAATTCCCCTAATTGATGATCCATTGAATAGTCAAGTCAAAAAAATTCATCTAAAACTAGATGCACAAAGCCACGGTAATCTCTGGTGAGGTAGGTTCGTTAGTTTCGTCATTGGATTGTATATTGTTTAAATAATAGTAGCTGTGTGTGAATGAATTGACCAGATTTTACAATTTGTTTAATTCAAAACGGCTGCAATTATTGTTCCCCTTCCTTATAGATTAACTTTATTATAAAAAAATAACTAAAATTAAGGTTTGACCATTGGAAATCTAAGTTGGATAACTTTAATGAGGCTTTGAAATTTTATTGTAGACTAGTCAATTAAGAAAGTAGATGTTTCACGAGACCTTCTAAACCAAGCCCACAAATTATTATTCACAGTTATAGTCAACGTAAAAAAAAACCGTGTAAAGACTTCAAGTGATGTAAATTAGCAGATAATGTAGTCTTCGATATGTTTGGAGCATTATTATCATACCAGAGTGATCTGAACTTTTTATATGATTTGATATTAACATTAAATGACATAAAATTGCTGATTCTAATGTATACGCTTAAACGGTACAAATTACAAAGCAAAATGCTTGCTTGTGAGTATTGTTCCAAAAATCACTGATTAACTGTGATTTTTTGCTGATTAATTGCTGATCGGTACCCAATCAGTTCGATAATCCACAGACCGAGGGTCTTGCTTATTAGAGGTGAGTACTCAATTGAGTTGGCAGAGTACTTGATCCAACTCAGCTAACTTGACCCAAAACTAATGAAACCATCACATTCGGTTGGAAATTACCCCAAATACCACAAAAATAATCATTTATCCAACAATCACCACAATATACAACAAAAACAGAGAAATAATGAGTAGAAAGACACAACGGTGGACGAAAGTGAGAGGGGCTGGTGCAACATGGTTGGATGAGGTCATGGTCGAGTTTTGTGTGGCAATGATAATGATTATTTGGTGCAGCGGTGATGATGATGATCTAGTATGGTGGTGATGATGATGGATTTGGTGATTGGTGTGGCATAAGGTAAGGTGAGAGAGGAATGTGAGATAGTGAAAGGAGGTTGGATGCGTGAGGTAGAAGAGAGAATTTGATTAGGGTTGGTTTAAGAAGATACATATAATGGGGCAAATTACACAAAACCCTGAAGTTTAAAAAAAATCAATTTATGTCCTCATATTTTAAAAAAATAATTTTTTTTTTAAAATAGTACTCGCTGAATAACCAATAAATCTCTAACCACTGCATCGTCGATCTATTAATGGATAACGATTTTTGAAACCATACTTATAGATGGTATAGTTGGTACTACTCCCCTTATCTTTGTCTTTGAGAGATGGGTTCGATCATCTCTTTCACAACTATATTTGTGGTAATTTTTTTACTTTTGTGTGAGTCTCTTCTCTTAGCTTTTGAAATCTATGTTTCGGACCTTACCTTAATGTGTATATCAAGAGGTCTTGGCTGTGGTATGTACATATTATAAAAAAAAAAATTACAAAGCAAAAAGTTAGCGGAGGAAAAAAATGAAAATCGTAACCATTAGAATGACTACAACCTAACCCTTTTATTATCACTTAAGATCTAGTACAAGAATATGTATTTTAGATCCATTTACTAAGATTTATGGTAACTTCACGAATTGGATTCCATAAACTAAAATTCTTATAATTTATTGAATAATTTGTGTAGACCCTTTTGCATGCAAATCATGGGATCACTGATTTTAAATTTAATTGTATAATAAAAAATGAAATAAGTTATTAGAATATATTTTTATAAAACTCATATAAACGGTTAATAATATCTAGAAACTTATCAACAACACAAGTCAATGGTCAATACGGGTTATATTTTTAAATAAATTATAGGCTAACATGGGGCGGTGGTGTTTTACAGGTGCATATGGTGGTTATAATGACACAAAAGCTCAATAGAGTAAATGAGGGTACTATTTCTATATATGATACAATACAAAACAAAGCAAAAAAGCTAAAAGTAATTTTCCTAGATCTAAAATTGTGTTGAAGGAACACATAATATCAAGCTGTGATTTGTAGATCTGAAAACACCATGTGATTGCTTGTGATTCACAGCATGTTTGTGCTCTACCTTTAGCTGGCTAGCTAGCTGTCTGAACCCACGAAAAGAGATATATATATATATATAGACACCGAAAAGGAATTTCAATAGATAACAAATGCTTAAGCTAATTTGGTGGGTCGGCCAAAGATTAAAAGTTAAAAATTGAAATATTAGGATATAGAATTCGTTATTTACATAGTGTTTCAGATGTGATTCCGGAGTTTGTTTCATTCATAATACAATCTACACCATTATTTGTGTTTTTCATACAAGTGCTTCTTATAAAAGAATGCGTGTTAGATAATTCTTTAAGATACAAATGTTCAATTTACTGTCTTTTACGAGTTTACATTCAATTAAGATATTAATACTTCAAATCATACATGAGTTTTTGAAAACACCCATCAAGCCATACTTTTTCCAGTTTGACCCGAACGTCAAATTTATAAGCACTTAAAAAAGTAAAATTTATAATACCAAAACGCTAATACGATAATCCTAATCACATTTACAAATGATAAGATTAACAGAATTTACTAACAAGAAAATGATAAATGTGAGACTAATAAGATAGATTATTATGACTGTAAAATAAAATAAAAATTAAAAAAAAAAGAGATTGATTATTGTGAGAACTGGGTTAATTTAGTTTTAACTTAAAATTTGACTCAAAACAATTAGGAACTTTAAAAGTGCAAAAGTTTTGATAGATCGAGATATATATGTATAGCACTTTATCTATGATGAGTTTGTAGCGGTGAGTAATGCAATGTGAACATTCTTTTAACGGTCTACAAGAAATGGAATCTCTTTGATGTCAAGCATGGAGAAGAATATTATCTTTTGTTAGGGTCCTCATTGAATCTGTCTTTTAATCGAACCAACCCATTTACATCGTTGTCTTATTCTTGCTTTAAAGCATTGGTAGGCTCTTCAATGCATGTGATAGAATGGGATCTATGCAATTAAAAAAGCATAAATTGAAGAGTTAGAACCGAATCATAAAAAAAAATGAAGGCAATGATTCACATGGAATGATGGAAAGCAGGATTTTGATTCTAAAATCATTGGATTCCGTTTTTTTTTTAATCATGTACTCATACGTTAAGGTTAATTTTATATGCATTAAACTGAATTTTATAAATATAAAATATAAAATTCACTTCTTTACTCACGGAATTAACTTCAAAATTTATGAACACACGTTAATATAATTTCTTTCATTGCTTTCATTTATAATTCTTTTTGTATTTTTAAATAAAACTTAGTTGAGCAGAAAATTCAAATTCTGTTCTATTAATCTAGAAAGATGGCTGCTTGCTTTATCTGTTGGGGTGCTTATTATATTCCCTCTGCAATTAACATTATATTCTATCTAATTTCTACTGACCGAAACTTCATATGTTTTGATTCCATCACATATATTCACATTAAAGTTCTTAGTGATTCGATCAACTCCTTTTATTATGACAAAAGGTTTTTTCCCCCTTGTAATCTAGACACTAATAAGATCTCTCAACTTATATTTATTATTCTTTCATATTAAATTTTTTGTTAGAAGTATTATGTCCAATGTAGGCATATAATTTATTATTATTGTTAAAAACACATAGTCTCATTAAATTCTCTTATCTTAATGTTATATTCTTATGCTCTAGTAGCCAAAATGAAAACAGAATATAATTTGGTCGTACACTTGTGCTCATCCAAAATGACCAGTAAAATAAGTTCTGGTTCCAAGAAAAGTTTCTTGCAGATATTTTTTGCTGTAAAAAATAAATGGTATTTCATCTGTTGAAATTCTAATTAATATCGTGCTCGTGTACGCATTTTTTAATTGTTTAACATGAAAGTGAGATCAATATTTCAGAGGTCACCATTAATTAATCTCTTTGTTAACTATTATTATGGTTCACTACTATGTCATGGCATATTTTCATGTATTATATATTCACAGATGGCATAAAAAAATGCAATTATTAGGCTACGCTTGTTACGTGGGAAATCAGGTGGGATTGTGATTTATATTTTTCCATCCACCCACATCCCACTTTTGGGTAAGAGAAAGCAATATTTCCCTTCTTGAGCCTACTTCCATTCTCAATCAATGTGAAAAATGAAAACCGAAACTCTTTGGTGGATTTCCGTTTTCCTGCATTGACAGGAATCACTCTGGCCTTTACCTCTCTCTGTCTCTCTCTCTCTCTTCTCTCCACTCTCTCTACACACCATTCTTTATCTCTCTCTCATCTACACCACACTCACCCACCAGTACCACAAACCACTCTTCATCTCTTTCGTCTCTACTAGACATTGCTTTCACCTCTCTTTCTCTCTCATCTCCACCACTATGTCTGCACACAACTCTTTATCTCTCTCTCATCTCCACCACACCCACCAACCACCACTGCAAACCACTCTTTGTCTATCTCATCTTTATTTTTTTTTTAATCTAGTTTTCTGGTTCGATGAACACCTAGAACCATCAATGAACCCATAACCTAAATAGTTATGGGTTCATCGAACCTATACCAGATGGTTCTAGGTGTCCCCTATTCTGATGTTTTTATTTTTGTTTTTTTTTAAGTTTATGTTTTGATTATGTTGATAATGTTGAGGACAATGGAGATCCACCAGATTGGATCTTCGTCGTCCATGGATGCTACAGATCCAATTTGGTGGATATCCAATTTTTTGTCAATTTTTTAAAATTAATTTTAAGTATATTATAAAATATTAAAATTTATTTTATTTCAATTTAATCCCTATTCACACCAAACATAATATAAAATAATTTTAATCCAATTCCAATTTTTATCAAACATGAAACAATAATTTTTTTAATTCAATTCAATCAATTATATTACAATCCTACGTACTAAATATAGCCTTAGTGTTGGTAAAGTTGGGAGTCTTGAAGCCTTATTGTAAAATCGGCAAAATTTCAACCCTAGTTTTAACGATTAATGATTTGCCACACTAAAACGTGAACTTAACAGTAACTCATTGATGCGGGACAAAATTTTTACTAGCACTCTTAATTAGCTTTTTTTTTTTTTTTTTTTTTTTTTTTTTTTCACTATAAGAAATAGTTTGAGATTTAATGACACCTATTTAGATTTTGCAATAAAATTATTTCTATATATAAAGTGAAAAAAACTATAGTAGTTTGTTTAACTCAAACAACACAAACCAGATCAGAGTGAGAGAAACAAAAGGAAAGAGTTCCAATCTTCAAAATTGTTGATGACTTCAACAACACAGAACAACGGTTGCGATGGTGAGTTTGATGAGTTTATTGAAATTAGGGGTTTACTTTTTTAGGGATTTTGAGATAGAAAAATGGATGGATTTGCATTAAAGAATACAGGTGATTAGATAGCTGAGAAAGCTATTGAGTTCTCCATTTTTCGGATTTGAAAATGACAAAGCGGGTGTAGTTTATGTATTGTGGATTGTGGACATATTTTATGTTTTGAGACATGTGGTTCTTGTTCAGGATAAGTAATCATTTGTTCAGGACAAGTAAAACTTTTGATCGAGACATGTAGTCGTTTTTTTGGGGTGTATGGTCTTTGTTCGGAACATATTGCTTTTGTTCAAAACATGTTGTCTTTATTCGAGACATGTGGTGTTTATTCGGGACCTGTGGTCATTATTCGGGACATATGATTTTTTTGTTCGGGACATGCAATTTTGTTCAAAATATCTTTAAACTAATGAGTTAAATGGTAAACAAAGGACACAATGGACCTCCTGAACACGTAAAAGATATCTTAAACTCAAAAATGAAATCTCAAACAGACAATGAAAATTT
This sequence comes from Dimocarpus longan, assembly GCA_022984855.1. NCBI lineage: Eukaryota > Viridiplantae > Streptophyta > Magnoliopsida > Sapindales > Sapindaceae > Dimocarpus > Dimocarpus longan. The sequence continues at coordinate 4,086,428 of CM041015.1, read as the reverse complement.
TTGGGTGGCAATAGAGCTATCCAAAGTTTAATTGACGAAGGTCATACTCGATGATTTTATCATAAAAATCCTGGTATCACAATCTTAATTATATAGATGTTTATACCAAATAGAAATTAAACGACTATTTTTCAATCTATAAGACATTTTATACATTTATAACAATTAACATAAAATTTGCTCTTTTTTTTTTTTAATAAAATTTATCGAACGTATGCACATTACTTTTGAGGTTTATAATGTTTATAACAATTTTAATCGTAGAATTAACTAAACAATATTCTAATTAACTTTATAGCAAATTATTCTTTTAAACACAATTTACGTTGATTATTTAAAAGTTACGGTCATACCAAACTAACCTTAAATCTTGTGTAATTTAATATGAGTTTATAAATTAATCATGGGATCATCGTAAAACTCTTTGTGTATTCATTTAATAGGTTAACTTTGTACCGATAACAAATTCTGGAACACATCGGATATACGAGCGTCAAAGTCCAATGTATAATTTGAAGAGCCTGCAAGTCGGAAAATGAAAGGATTAATGGATAGGAGGGTTGTTCCTGTTATAGCTGTATTACATATAAACAAAATTTTTCTGTTTAAATATATAATTTTTGGCATAATCGTCTTGTGTTTGAACAAGCTATAAATAGTAGTAATCCAAGTGTTAATTAAAAAAAAAAACAAATCCAAGTGCTGGTTTCAAAGAAGAAAAAGGACATCGAGAGATGGTTAATCTTTGGTAGCTTTAGTTGTCATAAAATTAGTCCACTACCTGAGGCCTGCAAAATAATATTATTTTAAGGCCCAACAACCGCACTTACTTGTAAGTTACTTCTTTTCTGTACTTTTTTTTTTGGGCTCGAAATTGATACACTTACAGAATTTTTTTAAACTTATACTTTAAATTATCACATGCCAAGCCTATTAATATATTATGTACCTGACATTTTTTTTTTATTATTATTATTTAGATCACATTACTTTTTTGTTTGTATTTAGAGATAAACTAATATATTAAATTAGACAGGATGAGATAAACTAATATATTCCTATGTTTATGTAGCTGTAGCTTTCTCATCGGCCACTAAATAAATTGTATATAATATTTTTCAAAAACAAATTTGTGATGTGTCATAGTTTCTCTTCGTCAACAATGTTTCCATGCTTTTCCTTAAAAAAATAAAATAAAATGAATGTATAAAATGTTTAAATCTTTTTAGTTTCTATAACTAATGTAAGAAATGAATAGTATTGACTTCATAAATCAATATTAATAATTTTAAGAGTTAAATACACAAAACCGCTCCGAAATTAACTTTAATATAAGCGTGTGAACAGTTTATTTTTTGTAACACTATAGCTTCTAGATATTAGTCAACATCTATTAAACAAGATGATTGACTGGCTTTTTTGGTGAAATAATCAAAATGTCCGTGTATCAAAAAAATTAAAAAATTAAATAAAAATAAAAATATCATAAAAAATTACAAAACTAAATAATAAAAAATTTCATCAACCAACAACCACTATTTCTCTTTCCCTCCCTCTCTCTTTTTTTCTTCTCCTTCTTCTTCTTTGAACCGGTCACAGACACACTCTCTCTTCTTCTTTTTCTTCCCTTCATCACTCTGCTCAAATCCATCAAACCCTACCAAATTTCTCCTCCATCGAAGCCGCCACCAACCTCTCTCCTCATCCCCCTCTTTATGATATCTTCCTCTCCTTCTCCCCCACTTTCACAGAGATCTCCAGCCTAGCAGGCTTCAATTTCACCGTCATCGACATGAAGCATGACCCCAGTGGCATCTCCAATGCCCTCGCCTATCTCTATGTCTTGCCATCGTGCGAACGCCGACCATCTCGCATCTCTAGGGTTTAATTGATTGTGGGTTTTTTTTGTATTGTTTTCGGTTGATTGGATTTCGATTTTTTTTAATTATTTATTTATTTTACTAATTCTTTTGGTGTTACTGTTGGTTTTGATCTAGGTTGGTTAGATTCTATTGGTGTTTTGGTTGAAAACGATTTTTTGATTGATTATTTTGTTTCAAAATGATGTTGAATTTTTTTGTTAGGCTAACGTCCAATGAAGATTTTGGTTTGATGCTCACTAAAGATTTGGATTGATGTTTAATTTTGGTTTTATTTCAATTTTCTGTTATTTGAAGATGAACTTCATCTTCATTTTTATTTGTGAAGGATTGTGGAGAGAGAATTAAAAAGACATAATATATATATATATATATATATATATATATATTTGTAAGTTCTAGGTTTGAAACCTTTAAGTTGAAGATCTGAAACTAAAATCTTCAAACACTTTATTTTTTTTCTAATTTTTTTTCTTCTATTTTTTGTTGTTTATCGTCCATCTTAGAGATAAACGGTGAAGATCTATTTTTTATTTTTTTTTAAAAAATTAAATTAATTTTTTCAAAAAATTATAAATATTATTAAATTTTTTTAATTTTCAATTTTGTTTTTAATAAAAATGAATTTTGTCTCTAAGATCTATCTTTGTGATAGATGGTAGAGATTTATTTTTTAAAAATTAATTTTTATTATTTTAAATTTAAAAAAAAAAATTGAACAACTAAGGACATTTTCTTCTTTGTCCTTCAACCCATAGTTCACCGTCAAACTTAACACCCTTTGACCATTAAATGAGGGGTTATCTGTTATAAAAATTAAATTTGTTTTTGCCTATATTAAGCTTAATCTCAGAAGGATTTTGTGTATTTAACTCTTATTTTAAATATACGTATATAGAATTGTAATACTATTCAAGACACACTAGATGGAATGAATGACCATGTTACCATATATTAATGATCTAATTAAAGAATTAAAATCACATAAATTAAAAATTATATTATTTATTTCATGTACACTCAAATGGTTTAATATTCATTAACCCACCCACCCCCCCCTTTAAAAAAAAAAAAAAAATCCATTCGTTGAGATTCGTTAGAATTTCCTTTTTTAAAAGTTGCTTAAGTCATATATATCCTTAAAAAATTACTGAATTAGAAAACCTAGACTTTCATTATTGATTGAAAAGTATATTTGAAGCAATAGTTGACATGTATATCAATAAATAACTGTGGAAATTATATATATATATATATATTTTTTTCTAAAATAAATTAATTATTTAGTCACATGGGCTCACAACGCAGAACACACGCTACAGTGGGACTCTCATCAAAGGTATTTAAAGAAAAATATAATAGACCTACAAAAGGGTTGCGTAGGCTTCAATTTTTCACATGCAAGTATGCAACAATGTGGAGCTGCACGGGGCACCCCATGATCATTCAATTAAAATTGCACAAGAAAATAAAATTTAATTGAAAAAAAAAAAGGAACAAACAAAGCTGGTTATTTGGGCCCAATTGCTTAAGGTAATTAGCCTCTTATAAAATTTTTAATCTTATTTAATAATTCATTGGTTCATAAAATTTTCATTTAGATTCAATCAAATGAAATTTTATGAAAATGATAGAAAATTCTAATAATCTTATTAAAATTTGAATAAATGACAAACTTCTATGGTTTTAAATTAACTTCTGTAGTTAAAAATTCAATCTAATTTAAACATAAAATATTATATTTCGATTTTTGTCAAATTTAATAAGGATTTTTTTGGAATTCTTCCTCTTGTGAACTTACATGAGATGCTGTTCTAGGGAAAAAGTAAAAAATTGTTTGAAGACCCTCCCTGCATCTTATACTAACTTTTTTTCATTTGGGCTAGGTGACCCAATTTGTAAACCGGCCATTTTAGCAACTGCTGGACCCACATTTAGAGAGCAGGCTACGTAACTCCATTATGGGGTCACAGCAGTTGAGACTTTCACGGCAGTTTAATGAACTTTAATAATAAATAGAGCCATTATTAAGTAGCTTAAGCTACATTTTGTGGTCCCACAAAGATTTATAAACAAAGATCAAAGATTTCCCATAGAAGTTTGATCGAAGTAATCTCATATTCTACCATTTTATTATTCACTGTTTGTCATCACTAAACTTAAAAATTTAAATTATTAAGTGTTTAAAACATGCGAATAACTATATCAATATCATCAATACCAAATCTTGAAACGGTTTAAGATATTTTAAATAATGTCTGGACAATGCATTTAATCATGTCAATAACGTCTATATAAAATCTTATTAGAAAAACCTTTTAATAGCGAGATTTCAAACAAGGTTTTTGATGAATTTCGAATATTTCAAAGAAATTTAAGATAAATTTTGCAAGAATCTGGTTTTCACCTTTCACTTGGAAAGGAGGGAAAGATTCTTAAAAATTTACATAATAATTTAAAAAAATTGCAACAAGGAAAATGTGAATCATAATTAAACGAGAGATACAGTTTCTTTTAGAATAACTTATTGAAGAATGAAGATACTTTGCCCCATAAAAAGCATTGAAACATGGCCTCAAAAAAATCATTCCCTTGGACCCTTTTAGATGGTAGTTAGGTTAGTTGATGTGGTTAGTTTGTCGTCACTACAAGTTAAAGTAACCGCTCGAAATTAAAGAGTCAAAAAAATGTTAGGATGAGGACCATATTTTTGTAGGAATAAATTATGTAAAGAAACGGCCAAGTTATATGGGCCTGTAAACCATCAAAAAAGTTGGAAGATATGATTCTAGTGTCTAGATTTTGCTTGTTCATGAAACTTGGAACCTTTCGTTTTCGTTTTTGTTTTTAGGGATTGCGTAAAGCTGAAATAATATAATACACAAAGAAACTTGAAATGTGTTTGGTTACAAAAATTCATCTAAAGATGAGACATTTCAAGGTGAAAAATGGTCCCTTGGTCTTTTAAAGATAAGGCAAGTTTTCAAAGAAAGCACGCTCGATAAATGTTTTCTACAGATTTGTTCTATTCTTAGTATTTTCGATGATGACCTCCATTGTGGTTTTTGGTGACCTTTTCGACGCGGTTAGTGATCATAGTGATTATTACGAATTCGCGGGTACTAATTAGCTTCGTTAGAAAAATTTGTCATAGTTGTATTAAAGGGTTTTAGAATAGAATATCACTTGCTTTAAACTTTGGTGTAATATTATATATTTCATGAATAGATCTTTGTTATAGTTGTGTAAATGTATATTGGAAATTAAAGTGCATTTTTGTTTAGGAGTGACACGGGAATAGGTTAAATAACTGTTGACACTTATTGAAATTAAACATTAATTGTGCGATCCAAATATCTACTTTCATAAATAAAAGATAATCACTTTCATAATAAAGAGAAAATTTGATTTACATCATGATGTATAGATTTTATCTATTGAATTTATGCCATGTGGTAAGAAAAACTTATTGATTAGTTATTCAATCATATAGGATGAAATGATTGGAAAAGATGTATACAAGATTAAAAGGAGAAAATTATTAGAACACATTTGATGAGAATTGAACAACCAACACTTTAGAGAAACTCTACTAAGAGGTGATATGCAAAAGTGTCATTTAAATAAAAGATTCTCTTAGTATCTATAAAAATGAAACCCATTAGGCGTTTGTTTTTGGGGATTGGATTGAAATATTTTTAATAGATAAAATTGGATTTATTGGGATGAATTATACTAGATTAAATGAATTTTGTGATATATTTAGTGTAGTTAGGATTGGACTAAAAATATCATACTGTCTCTTATTTAGTATAGTATAGGATTAGATAATAAAATAATTATATTTTACATTTGATATAAGGTTAAAAGTGAATAGTAAATATTACATGAAAATAAATTAATAATATTGTAGTAATTCTACAAAAATTATTTTAAAAAATATTTAGTGGCGAAATTATCTCCACAATTATGGACACCCCCAAATGTAAGGCCCATTAAAAAATGGGCCTCACCTATTAAAAAATAACCAGAGAATGATACCTCCTTAGGGAACATCGAGTCCCTTAGGGTAAACCAAGAGAAGGAAATGGACCTCCAAATAATGGCATTGGTCTAGCCCACCGGGTTAGTGCTATTTTGAAATTCCAATAGGAATGACGAGTCTCACTCATCACCTGTGCAATAAGATGGTCAGATGTGGTAAACGCCTAGACGAAACCTAGGAATGTCAAGTACTAAGTTATAGAGGGGAATGGAAAGGACTAGAGCTTGCCACATAGATCGGTGTCAAAAGGGATAGACGTGGCAAACACCTAGTGGGAACTTATGAGTGTTAGACACCAAGTAGTAGTTGTTAGGCATTAGAGAGCAGATGTCAGGTTCAAAGGAAAAAGGAGCAGACTAGGGTCGACCATGTGGCTCTATATCAAAATGGGCTGATGAGGCATAAGGAACGAGGAGCAAAAAAATGACATGACAACAAGGAAAGCTGACCACTAGCTAAGGAGAATGTGATGAAACCAAACATGCCAGAAGAGAAAGGGATAAGACCAAGGGAAGTTTTTACCAGCAAAACGAGGAGACGTGAAAATACTAGGGCCAAACAAGAAGCCTATATATAAAGACATTATTTCATCACAAAGATTAAGGAATATCTGATCTAAAGATCTTACAAAACTTGAAAAACTCTTCTTAAGGTTTTGTTCTTTAAAGCTGAAAGGATCTCAACCCTTTTTATTTACAAAAGTGATATCTCCACGACACCCAACCCTATGAAGGTCTAAGAGCTGGAAAAATAATGTAAACCTTTGCCCACCAAGAAAGCCTCATCATGTCTCGGGAAATCTATGTGCATTAAATCTACTTTTTGAGCTATTAAGGAGTGTCTAAGTTAAGCTCTGGTGTCTTTTCTAGTCGAAGGGAACCAAAGAGACTGTAAGTCATCCTCTCAATAAGATCTCCATTAAACAGTAAAGGGAAATACACCTCAATCTCCACTATTCTTATATGCTTATGTCATATTTACTCTTTCTAAGGGTTTATCTTTGTTCATTCTGTCTGACTTCAGTGTTAAAGGGCTTTTGCTGGCAAACCTGCCAGCAAGCCCTTGATGGTTTTCCTTTTCTCATAGGTGCTTGTGAATCTAGAACTCATCACACTCAGGTGTTAACTCCCTGAGATCCATCTCATCCCCTGCTAAGGGTCAAAGTAAAGTTGGACTTAACCTGCCATATATATATCTAGCGAAGGGGAGTTGAAGGACTTCAAGGCACTACTTAGTGTTCGTTAGTCCTAACGTCCCTAATGCTATTAAGGATGTCTTCTACCATTAGTTAAGGACTAGAGACAATGTTTTATTCAGTGCAAAAGCCAATTTTTTGCATCAACAAAAAATTAATTAAATTAAAAAGTGTTTAAATTAATTCAGTTTATGTATATTTTATTATTACATAAACTATATGCAATTATTCTAAATAGAATTTTATAGGTTTTTTAATCACAGATAACATTTATTGTTTAAATTGCTATGGAAATATATCATTTTAAAATTATTTTAATAAGATATATTAATACTTTTATATAAATTATTTAATAAGCAAAAAGATGAAATAAAAATAAAATACCTTTGTGGCCAGCATCATTATTCATCTGCATCAGACAATAAAAATAAAGGATTAGGCTTATGGCCCGGTCCAATCCCTTGAAACAAATAGCACTAACCTTACTAAACAATAATGGGAAATTAATAGAGATGAAAAAGGAAAATTACAGGAGTTGATGTCAACTGTATATTGCCCAAATTTGGGGAGATTGTTGGTTGGTGCTTTTGATTTTATTGACATTATTATTATTGTTTGCACTATTAATATCATGATGCAGCTGTGAAAAAAAATAATGATGATTCTCAATTATTAATGAGTAGGTAAACTCTCGTGCATGGAATTGCTCAAGTTTTAAATAACTAATGATTCTAAAATTTACATTTAATTTCAAATTTTTCACTTCGAATTAGTAATGTCTTTTTATGACAAATGAAATTTAAGTAAAGTCAAAATCTCAGCCATTAAATTTATCTAATAATTTTTTTTTTTTTTTAATTTACTTGTGTGACATTGAACAAAATTATTCTGTGTGAACTAAATAAGTCCTAATTGTGAAAAATCAAAATGATCACAAGAGATTAGAAAATTTGAGAGAAATTTTTAGGTGGGTATAGTATGAAATTATTTTGTTTTTGTTTGCTTTAAAATTGCGGACTTATTTTCCTACAAATCATTATCCTTATGGGAAGGTCCAAGGTTTCAAGTTTTCAATTAAGAAAATCACTTCTTAATTGCTTATAAAACAAAGTTTCTATAATGATCGGTGTCTCTAATTAGCCACTAATTAATTGGAAACTACTGATTATGCCAAACCTATAAGAAACGTACGTTGAGTTGATTGAATGGCATTGGTAATCTCTTGGTAATTATACCAAATCTTTGCTGGAATTTCTTCTTAACTTCAAATTATTTTCATACATTGCTTTGTAATCTAGCTAAAGTCTTACTTATCGTATAATCTACTTCAATTGTGTAGCATCTATTTTAGTTTTCATCAAACTCAAAATTATATTGTTCCATCAATACAAATTATTACATGGAACATTTTAGAACTCTTCTTGTTCAAGTTCTTTTTTCAGTGTTTGCATCTCCTCCGATCCCAAGTAGTGATCTGTACTTGATTAACGAATCCAATTCTTAATTATGTAGTTAATAATTATCATTAAGAAATTAACTTGATAAGGGGACAATAGACATGATACATTCTCCACAAAGTGGAGTAAAATAATAGTCGACATAAGCGATATCAATAATTAATTGTATAACTAATTTTATCTTTTTGTTATGTGACTAAAAGAGTAAAAGTAGTATGACTTTTTAATTAAAACCGGCATCAAACAATTAAAATGAGTTTTTTTTTTTTTAATATCATCATGAACAAAGGATTATAGCTCAGGAACTGTTGTCTTCATTTAACTATAGTTTGTGAACATTAGTGGTGGTAAAATAAATTCATTTCAATAATTTGATGCTGGTTTTACACCTCAGATTAATTTTAAATTATTACTTACAAATGGAGCTTATTTCAATGATTTGATGTTAGTTTCAAAATTCGTTAAATTTAGTGTTACATGTTGAAATTTTTTTTCTTTCAAGAGTCATTGAAAAGACACCTTAATTAATTAGTTTGATTTACCATTGTAAAGCATGCATGAGCATTAGTGATTAATCTACATTATTATATGATATGGTTGGTTCACAAAATTAATTGAAGTCTAAAATGAAAGTCATGTCCATTTTGGATTTGGTACGACTTTACTTAACAAGTAGGCACATGTTAAGAATTATGAAGATGGATAATTAATTTGTATTTATTTTTTCAAAGTATATATTTTATATAATTATTTATCTCTTAAAAGAAATTATTACTTTTTAAATCATTTTTTAATCCTTGTAATGGAAAAAATAGATGTGAATCGAATCGTTCTTTTATTTTACTCATAATTCAACAAAATTTATATACAAGGGTATTGATATATGAAAAAAAAAACACACAGACAAAATTCATTTTCTTTTTACCCTTTCAATTATGTTTATTAATGTTTAGATTATCGCATTCAAATCGAACCAACAACCAATTAAACTGTACCACATTTTTATTGATCTAACCCAATTGAAATTTGTAACAATCAAGAAAAACAAACCATATAAAACAAATTTTGTTCCCATTTTTTCCAATCGATTTGATTGTGAATTAATGACATGCCAACAATGTATACTAGTAGTGTTAGACACATTAATCTGAGGAGGTTTTGTTTTGAGTGTGTTGGTGGCAAGTTCACATGCGATTATTGGAGAAGTTGCTCGTGTGTTGTTGAACAACAGCTGAATCATTGTGATGACGTGGTAGATTTACTAGATTTGTTTGGTGGATTTATGGATTTGTACACTTATCTGAATGCTCAAAGCTGTAAAACCCACCGTCCGCTAACTGTAGTTTTTTCTTCCCCTTTCAAATTCACTCTCTTAGGCTAACAGTAAATTTTGTTTTGTCTGTACTCTGAAAACAAAAGTCAAACTAAACTCATCAAGTTTTAATCTACAAAATTTAACTTATTAGATCTAATATAATCAATCGATATAAATACGGTCCAAAGCCTAACTATTTATTAGTAGAAGGAGTCTCTCTAAACTTTTATGATTTAATATTACTAGAAGAAGTCTCTCTAAACTTTTATGATTTAATATACAAAAATGAAACCCAAGCAACTATGAATAATGTCAAACACAAACTTGAGTTAATTTTATAATATTTTACTTCTCATCATTGTAAATATAAGTTTTCATAAAGGCTTTTTTTTATGTGAATAACTACGAGGAATGTGTGACAAAAGTTGAGGGCTCCATCGTAAATCATCCATATTCACATTTTGAGGTTGTTACTTCAAACTGTATTTTCCTTTCCAAATTTTGAATTTTGTCTGGGAAAAAAATTAGCTTCCGTAAAAGAAAATGGACCCAAGGCCATAAAAGCCCATTAACTTGCAAAATCGGCTTAAGAGAGGAACCTAAGAAACGAATCCAAGAGACAGGCTCAGAGATATACAAGGACCCCCTAGCCCAATCATTTTGAGAATAGGTACGGAAAGGGCAAAAATACCCTTGACAAGAGGCGGAAAAGCAAACCAGAGGGAAATTCCATCTTGAAATTCAAACAGTAGTAAGAATTTGACATCCCCTCTACACAGTTAGAGTAGTAAGAATTTCGAGTCTAACAGTAGGGCTACGTGAGGCAAACATCTAAAGATGACAAATGTCGGGTTGCAGGGAAAAAGGAAAGGCTTGGGATTACAAAATAACCTTAATTAAATGGATTAATTATAATAGTGTGTAATTTTTTATTATAATATGTAGTTTTTATTAATATCAAATAAAAAACTATACATTACAATTAAAAAAAAATTGTATATTATTTTAATTGTCTACTATGATAATTAAGAAATTGGTGATAGAAAACAAATGATGTATAATTTTTTATTATAATATGTAGTTTTTTTTTTTTAATATCAAATAAAATTGGTTTTTCTTTATTTTTTAAAAAATGGTATAAGAGACTTTTCGTCTTGACAAAGAGAATGAGAATGAGATTCCCAAGTAGGTTGAGGGGAATGAGATTCCCATTCTACAACCTCAAATTGATGCGGGACCCACACTTTCATTTCTATTACGGAATGAATTTTAAGTAAATAAACACTATCAATCAATCGCATTCTTCATTCTTATCCCCCAATCCATGAAAGTAAACACACTCTTAATATATGAGGAAACTACTTTGGAGAATCTTTCAAAAATATTAGGTGTTGTTCAAAGGTCTTAAGGGAAGTCTACCCCAAGATCTTTTCTTTTTCTAATCTCTAATATTGTTTTGATGGACTTTCCCTCGAAATGCCTATTGACTTGAGCGTCGAATGGTTTTTACCAATAAACCACCGTCAAACCCAAACTATTTTTTTTTTTCGGTGTGTGAGCTGGTAAGTAAAAGTGAAGAATTACTCGAGAGTCAAATCTTTCCCATCTAGAAGGGATTTCAACGTCTAAGGTGATTACATTACCAATTTTCTAACCCTTCTTTGATGTCCTGTTTTTACTTTTATTTATTGTGAAAATTATCATACATCACTCACATCATGTCACGAACAATATATATCATGTACCCAATAATGGAAACGAGTTTGTGAACGTATCAAAGTTTTCTAACAATAACAACAGCACCAAATTGTAGCAACATGACACTTCCAACTTCTAACACTAGGAATTTTCAAAAGAAAATAGGACAACAAACGAAAAATGCACTCAAAGAAGAATCGAACCTAGTCCTTAAATATCGTAGTCAAATCCAACGACTTTTTATCCACCCATCTCGAGGAACTTACTTACCAAATCACTAAACTAACCAACTTCAAATCAATCTAACTAATGACTCACTTAACCACACGCAATTACACCTTCTAGATAAAATTAAAGCCGACTAAACACAAAACACAACCTAAATCGACTAGAACCTCGAGTCCGAGTCCAAGAAAGCACACGAAGTCTCTGAGAAAACAAAACAAAGCAAAGCTTGACCTTGAAGACTCTCATGGAGTCGACTAAATCGTACGGCGAATGCATGGCGTAATACGTGGACCGTTGATTACGGGAAAGGAAAATTCTTGGCCACTCGGGGCCCCACGACCCCTTCTTTGAATATTTTTTGGTATTTTTTTTTAATTAGTTTTATTTATTATTTTCTTTTGGTAAATTGTTACGGCGGGAATATGGATTTTTTTTTGTAGTTTTCTCCTTTAAGAAAGGCTGATTTGGATAACACTGTCGTAGTTTTTCTAGTGGGAAAATTTGCATTGGATCGCTGGTTGTATTTGAAAAAAATGTGAAGTGTTTGTTGCATGTTCTCGACTTCCGAGTAAAGTGAGTAGAATTATATTATGGGAACATTCACATTGAACTACTAACATTATACTATTAGAGTAGGTGCTAATTACATCATTGTCAACTTTAGAAGAATTTAAACTTTATTATTGAAAAAAGGTTTTCCTACTATAAGTATTATGATAACGACTCCTGAAATTACAACATTGGTTCAATTCAGAGTTTTCTAACTCTTGAAATTATACATTAAATTATAAAATTCAAGTATTCATTAATAATATCGATTTTCAAATTTGTAGTGTTTAATACCAGATTCCTTTTTTTTTTTTTTTTTTACTTTTTTTTTTTTTAAAAAAAAAGAGTGTTTTTAATTAAAAATATATGTTTTTATTTTGACTTGATATTGTAGTAAAACCCTTGGAAGTGTTCAACATTGAAAAAAAAAAGTTGTTATTATATTATAGCAAGTGTTTTCTTTTCTTTATTATTAATGTTTGATTAAAATAAATAAAAAGACTAGGAAAGTTAAGAATAAAATCCAAATAGATATTTTAGATAGTTGCAAACTCATGTTGTCCATCAATGGAAGCAAAAGCAAGTTTACTTGCATCCTATCCGTACAACAAGGCAGCTCCTCCCAATCTTCTTCCCTCCATTTCAAGGCTCCTTCTTCTGATTACAAGATTTAAAACAGGATAAACTGAAAAGAAATAAAACGAAAAGACATACGCTAATTCTTGGGACAAAAATCTGTTATTGATGCCACAACTTGCAAATAAAGCAAAGTTAGTTTTCAATTCATATCAGCCCTCAGAGTCGAGAGGCTTGATTCTCACACCATCATTCCACTGTATATCCCCACATTTATGGAAATCCCCACTATTTTTTTTATCCGCACAATGGTTAAAATTTTAGGGCATTTACCACAATATAATGATAAAAAATATCTTTGATCTATTACACCCCGTCAAAATATTAACGTTAAAACTTTTTCCGTTCATTGAAATCTCACTCACATCAGGTCTGAATATATTTGATAAATTGGAGTATTTTCGTAATTCATTTCATATTTGTTTAATAAAATTTTTAAAGAATATTGACAGGAGATTCATGATGGAATTGGAGTTAAAGACACATGGAAGTCAATGGTGAAAATAAAACTAAAATACAAAGAAAATGGTTAGATTGAAATGCATTACCGCCAAATAAAAGAAAGGAGAAAAAAACAGCACTAATCAAGGGTGATAATGTTTTTCGTCCCCCACATGGATTTTCACTTTATTGAAAATGTTCCCTCCCTTCTCCATAAATAGCAGTCCACTCTCTTGCCTTCTCTTCACATCATCCTCCACCACCATCCCCCAGAATCTCTCTCTCTTTCTCTCTCTCTCTCTAGAGAATTGTTTAGTGGAAAAACAATGGCTTTTGTGGGTCTCAATGCTTGTGTGGTGGCGCTCTGTTTTGCTATGTTTTTTACTATCAATGTTGAGGCAAGAATTCCAGGCGTTTATTCTGGTGGTCCATGGCAAAGCGCTCATGCTACTTTCTATGGAGGCAGCGATGCCTCTGGAACCATGGGTACTCTCTCTTTTTTCTCATCAACCAAACTTACACCACTTCACATGAAAATGAAAATCTTTTACATTTTCTCTTCTTTCTCTCTGTTTCTGATTCACTATATATGTTGACAGGAGGAGCTTGTGGGTATGGAAATCTTTACAGCCAAGGCTACGGCGTGAACACGGCAGCACTAAGCACGGCGTTGTTCAACAATGGGTTTAGTTGCGGTGCCTGCTTTGAGCTCAAGTGTGCAAATGACCCGCAATGGTGCCACTCAGGCAGCCCCTCCATCCTGATCACTGCCACCAACTTTTGCCCTCCTAACTTCGCTCAACCTAGCGACAATGGCGGCTGGTGCAACCCTCCCCGCCCGCACTTCGACCTCGCCATGCCCATGTTCCTCAAGATCGCCGAGTACCGCGCCGGCATCGTCCCCATCTCTTACCGCAGGTAAATATTTAATCCTCCTTCGAGCAGCCTACGGTCATTGAATTACATTCATATTAAAAATGTAAATTTATAATGTACAAAATTTTACCCATGGCTCTTCCAAAAAAATTACCCATGGCGCAAAGCGGGTTGGGGCACACTAAGGTCACTGTTGGTTCCAACTGCTTTTTGAGTTAAATATCAGTAATTAAAAAAAAAAATTACCGCATGATTTCATAAATCTATAGTTTTTTTTTTTTTCAAAATAAATTTCGTAAATCTATAGTTAATTTAAAATTAACGGGATAATTTTTATCATCTATTATAAAAATAATTCTATTATCACGAGAATGTACAAGTAATAATTCATCTTTTTGTATTGGTATAATCTTTAACCCTTTGTTCTCGTTTAAGAAGAAAGTAATATAGTAATTTATGAAATTGATCGTAAATTTAAGTTTTACTACAAGAATGTCTTTGATGTTATAAAGAAAAAGTATGTCTTTAATCCTTTTAAAAATATATCTTGAAAATATAATTTAGGGGTATTTTTGTACTTTTGTTTTTTGAGAAAGGGTATTTTTGTACCCTTAAAATCAGAACCGTCAAATGCTTTAATCGGAGAGCATATTTCCACTTTATCAGTTGCGAGTCTTATGACCTTTATTGCACTGTTTTCTTTTTCATTTATCATGCTGAAGACAAAATTATTGAAATTCTGAACATGCCCTTCAAATATTTTAAGTTTTAAATTTATTTATTTATTTGTTATTTTTGGGTTTTGCAGGGTCCCATGCAGGAGGCAAGGAGGGATGAGGTTCACGATCAACGGCTTCCGTTACTTCAACTTGGTTTTGATCACCAACGTCGCGGGTGCAGGGGATATCGTCAAGGTGAGCGTGAAGGGATCAAACACTGGGTGGATGACTTTGAGCCGTAACTGGGGTCAGAACTGGCAGTCAAACTCTGTTCTGGTTGGTCAGTCACTCTCCTTCAGAGTCACAGGCAGTGACCGTCGCACTTCCACTTCGTGGAATATAGTCCCCTCTAATTGGCAGTTTGGTCAGACTTTCGCTGGAAAGAATTTCAGGGTCTAATTTGTAATTTTGCATTTCTATTTTCGCTTTAAAAAATTTTCTCGGATAGCGAAGAAGAAAATGGGGGAAAGTGTGTGAGACTTTTTTGACTTTTTTTTTTGTCCTGTCAAGGGTTAAAAAAAAAAAAATAGTGAAATGTAAAAGCTGAAGTGGCTTCCAAGAGCTTATAGCCCGCAGCTTTGGTGTTATATATAATTACATGATATAATGTTATTTTAATTTAAAGTTATGATGTTATTACAATGTTTTGAGCCAATGGAATGATGTGTTGATGAGAATGAATTTATTTCATTAATGATAACTACCCAATTGATAGAAATTAGTAATTCTCTCACACTCAAGTTAATAAATTTGACTTTGAATTAAATCTTTTTTTTTCTTAATTTTGAAATTTATAATTATAAAAAAAAAATTATTCAATTGAGAGAATGTCATTTTAATTTTTTGAATTGAAAAAAAAAAATTTAGAGTAAAAATAATAAATTGAAGCCACGTATTTAAGTTTAAATACCAGTATGGGAGATAAATTTTTGGTTTTGTATAAAAAATTATTGAATTGAATTCAACTTATACCAAATAAGTAATTGAGTTGATAAGTTTGGTTCTTATATAAAAGATTATTGACTTGAATTTAACTTATAATAACGTTCAAGATGTATAAATTTATATTTAGAAAACCACCCTTCCATATGTTTATAAAATTAACTTGGCAAATTTGATTGATTTTTTTTTTTATTATTATTATAGTGAAACAAAAATTCTACTATTAGTTCAACGGCAAATCCGTAAAAGTAGTAATAAAATCATTAGAAAATACCCAAAAAAATTATTAAAATTTGAAGAGCCAAAAATCTAAGGCTCAAAGATTGAACATTATTCCTAATTCTATGTATAGTTCAATATCAAATCAAATAAAGTAAAAAAATCAATAAATAATACATTAAAAGATTATACTTTTTTTTTTTTATAACTGATACAAGCTCAAAGGTTAGTCGAAACCAAACGAGATATGACTTTAAGATACGGTCTAAATAATAGCTTTCATATAGAATTGATTAACTCACACTCACACATGAGTGAGAGAATCGCCCACTAAGGGTGAGGGAAAGGGAATTCACATTTATAAGTGGAACGGTACTTATGGATGTAGAACCGGCGACACACATGTTGGGAGCACTATGCTTTTTGCCAACGAGGCACAAGCCCAACTACAAAAGATGATACAACTTGAATAGCCAAAAGCGTAATTTTTAAGCTTGAACATTATTCCGTTTTGCTTTCTAAAGACTATACCAAAATATCATTATTATTTCAAAGCCATTATGAAAAACAGAGAATAGGTCATTGGATTCTCTTGCCTTGTCACCAAAGATACAAAATTCAAGTCATAGCTTCCCTTGGTGGGTTAATTAGGCGTTCTTTTTGTAGGCTACTAAGCCATAATCTCTTTCACACACATTAGCTACGATTTGCACCATAGACAATGTTATCAACTAGGTGGTCACTTCTATCAATTTAAGATACTTCACCTTCATGTATTATCTATTGTTTCAATAATTATGGTGTATTAACTATTGGTTCAATAGAGTTAGAGTCTCACATGATTCATGAAAATAAAAATAATATTCATGTCATATATATAGTTTTTAACATAATATTCTGTTTACAGACAAAATCATAGTAATAGTAATTGATTTCCATAAGGCTTGTGTTATGAGAATGATTACTCGAATCGTAATAACAATGATTTGTCTCAATGGACCTAATTTTTTCTAATCTTGTGTAATGAAAATAATTATTTCTGGTGATTAATATTATCCTCACATAAATAGTAAATGTATATTCTTTTGAATTTCACCACCAGTTCTAGTTTCCTTTTGCCTAGACTTGTTCATTTAGGAATGGTCTTTGTGATAAATCGTCAATCACTTGGTGTGTCCAACTAAATATTCAATAATGGTTACAGCTCCAATAATCAGCATCCATTCAATCAAGCTTAGTCATAAGACCTCAATGTTCTTCACTGTTTCATGTCATCAATTTCGTACCAATTTCATACCAGGTCTATGAAACTTTATCAACTTCATATTAGCTCTACGAAAACTGTAATTTTCCTAGTGTCAAGAACCCCAATAATAAAAATGCCTCCACATTTAGATTAATTGTACGGAAATATGACCACAAACAACTTTATACTTCCTACTAGCAAAACGTTCTCATTTGAATATGTAACAATTGCCAGAATGAATGCCAAATGTTCGATGAAATGTTTGTGCTATTTCTTCTCACGCGCATTTCATCGAACACTTCCAAAAAATACACCGTTTAAACACAACGACAATAATTTCAATAACGAAATGTGAGATGGAATCAGTAGACAAGCGGAATTGAATAACCCGTCATCTGTGGATACCATCCCTACGGTTGTCTGGCCGCTGCCTAACCACACACTCTACTTCCAAAAAACGGAAACTCTGTTTTCAGAAAGCAAGTTAAAGTGATCAGACTTTCTCTGTTGCACTGTTGTTGAAGCCAAAAAGACCGAACTGCTTTCTCGCAACAAATACAACAAGCGCAAAACAAAAAACCCACAGAACAAATATATATATACATATAAATACAGGGGCTCATATCAAGTGTAAAAGAATTTAAAAGTCTATCATCGTGAACCAAAAAAACCCAGATCGAGAAGGGGAAAAAAAATAAAAGATTTGCTTCTTCTCCAGCAAAATCGAACTGGGATTTTTTGATATTAACAATTTGATCTCACTCAAGCCTCTCTCTTTGTAATCACAGCCCTCAACCCACAAAACTGAATATACTTCGAAATGTAAAATCAAAACAAAATATTGCACAAAACAAATTACCAAAAGGAAAAGAATCAGTGTTTAAAAGTGTGTGCCTGAGATGTGAGAAACTGTTAAGAGCTAGGGTTTTTGTGGCGGAAGTGTAGTTATATATAGTGGATGGAGGGTTGGAGAGGGTGGTGTGTACATTGGACTAGGGCTTTTGTTCCCAAGCCCATTGCTTTTAAGGCCTTTAATTTATAAATTACCCCCTCTTTTTTTGTTTTAATTTTTTTAGGTAAAAGATACAGGGCTTATCGTTCTATTTTATTTTAATTTGATTTATTGTTTTTGACTCTTATAACTAAATTCAAATTAAACCCACATCATTTCATAAAAGAAAAATATTTTCTCTAAAAAAATAAACTCTATTATCCATCTTGTGGTAGACAATGGATTGAATCCAAATTAGCTGAGTCCAATATTTTCAAATCATCAAATTTGGATATAATTTTTGGAGAAAATAAATTCTATTCGTTTGGATTTTTATGAATCGGATTGAAGTTGTAAAAATTCATAAACAGATTTGGAAGAGACTTAATTTCTTTTTTTTTTTTTTCATTTTTTGTTTCAAATTTTTTTTACTTCAATTTAATTTCTTTGAATGATATTTTCTCATTGGATTTCACTCCATAAAATTAATTTTTTGATATTTTTCTTCAAATCAATGTTATATTTTATTTTATTAATTTGGGTTATATTTGTTGATTTGCTTTTACTATTAAAGTGAATATTATGGACAAATTATGTTATATTTTGATTCATATCCATTGATTTATATAAAATAATTTAATTATAGTGGGAGACAGGATTGATCATTGATGAGTATTTACTATTTAGTAACTTAGATCAATTAAGAAAATAACTATAATTTCGTTCAAACAAAAAAGAAAATAACTATAAATATTGTTAATTACATTACTTATAATTTTTTAAAAATTTAATATCCACAACCATTAAACTTATAAAACAAAACTATTCAAATTAATCATACAACAACTTATATATGCTGGTTTCATATGAATAATTTTAAACAAATATTAATATTTGAATAATTAATATTATGATAAATAACCCTATTTATGCTTAATACATGTATTTGATTATATATATATATTAAAAAAATTATGTTGTCGTATTCGAATCATGTTTTGATTGGTCCAATGCTAATTTGATTTTTGTTGATATTTTGAAGATCAGATGAGTGTGGCAAACTTCACAAATAAATTGATACGATTTATCTATATTTTTTCCTCTTTCCCACTTTTAAATATAATATTTATTTAAAATGTTTTTTTTCTTCTCTTACATTAAACATTGGGAAAAATCATGTCGGCACTGAATTCAAGTTCGTTTTGATTCAAAAATTTTATCATTATTGCACAGGTTTTTTTTTTTTCGCAGTTACAGTGATATAATTTATCAACAAATCAAATATTTTTTCGAATTTATAACAAAGTCGATTCGGATTTGGATTTTTTGGGATCATAATCGAATTCGAAGTAGATTCAGATTGGATCCATACATTGGACTTTTGGCAAATTCAAGTTTATGGTATCCGCAAAATTAGAAAAATTACAAATTCAAAATTGGATATATCTTAGATTTATTTTGTTCTAATTTTTCCAATCCAGATCCCAATTTGGATCAAATTCTAAAATTCCAATTTGACTGGCATTACTAGACCCATGTATGGATAGTGAGTCGTGACTTTTGTGCCGATCTTTAGGGGTTATTTGTTTTTTATACTTAACACTTAATGATATTAAATTAGACTAATTAAGAGATTTTTGTTTGTTGTTTTAAGTGGTTTAATCACTTAAAACAACCCAAAAACAACTGAAAAAAAAAATATTTTTTTACTTTTCATTTAATACAAAATCACTTAATGATTTTATAAATATATTATTCAAAATTTATCTTTCCTAAAATAATATGTTTCCAAGTTTGTCTTAATTTTACATTATACAAATTTTTTTTAATACTTTAACAAACAACATTGAAAAATAAAAACCCTAAACATCTCAATATCAAAGTTTCTTATAGCTGGATTATTATATTTCTTCGATCAAATTTCGATAAGAATCTTTATTAATCAAGTGTTTATACAACAATTTAGAGACCAAATTGTAAATTAATTTGTTTAAGTATTTGATTATTCTTGTTTAATTATAATAAAGAATATATATTACTTTACAATTTCAACTTTTGTTGTAATAGTAATTTAATTTAAAACCAATTTATTTATTTTTATTTGAATATATAAATTTAATTGATTTTACTATTATAATTAATCTTATTTTAATTATAAATAAAAATATTATATATATAAGTTATAATTTTAACTTTTGTTGTAATAGTAATTCAATTTAAGACCATTTTATTTTTTTTTATTTGAATATATAAACTAAATTGACTCTACTATGATAATTAATCTTATTTTAATTATGAATAAAAATATTATATATATAAGTATTTTAATATTTGTTAAATAATTTATTATAATTGTTTGTATCATATTAAATAAAGTTACACTATAACTAATAGTAAAAGAATATAAATGTTAAATTACTAGTAATCAGATAATTTTAACTTTAAAAAACAAATAAAATTATTATATATTCAGAGTTAAGATGAACATATCTATCAGATTTTAGATTTCAATCACTATTTAGTTTTCAGCCTTCAGCAGCATTGTTTACACAAAAAATCAAACGACCCCTTAGTCTTGACCCACACAAGTGATGTGAGTAATGACATTTCCATTTTTTTTTTTTTTTGTCATGACTCATGACCCATGTACGAGTTGTGAGTCACAACTAGAAGTTCCAAATCTACAAGAGGTTTCAATCTACAAATTTATGTAAACAAAAAGAAGAAGAGAAGAAGAAGAACAAAGAAGAGGAAAAAAAAAAAGAGAGAGAAGAGAGAAAAGGAAAACCGAGATCAAATGGGGAGATATTTGGAGATGGAATTATATTTTTTAATTTTTAATTTTAAAATAATAAAGGATATTTCGGTCCACATAATAGCATTTGTTGACAAAAGCAATAACTATGAAGAAAATACAAAGCAATAGCATCCAGTAATTTTGGGTTATTTCCTATTTAAATTTAAGAGTAAATTACAAATTAGCTATCCAATTTAAATTTGTTTACAAACGGAAACAACTTTATGCATTTATTACAAAATACTCACCCGGAGTTATCCAAGTCTGTTAGTTTTGACGACAAATAATGTTATAGTGTTATAAAGACGAAAATACCCCTAACTGACTATATTGACTTATTTGACCAAAAAAGCCCAATTTCAATCCACTCTTCTTCACCGGTTCACCCTAAAAAAATCACCCAAAGTCACTAGTTAAACATAATCATCAACCCAAACAATCACCAATTCAACAACAAAATTTAGATCACCAGTTTCAACTCAAATAATCAGAAGAAATATTGAAAAAAAAATTAAAAAACAAAATCTGAGAATAAAACTTCTAGGTTTATTCGTGAGAACCCAGTAAGCCAGATTTATGGGTTCCTGAGAACTCAGATTTGGGTTCATTCGTGAACTCAGATCGGGTTCACGAATAGCAGAAGAAGAGGAAGAAGAATAGCAGAAGAAGAAGAAGTGGAAGAAGAAGAATGAGAGGAAGAGAGAGAAGGGCAGAATGAGAGAGAATGACACAATCATTTTAATATTTTTAAAGTTTTTGATTTTTTTTAATTATAAAGAAATTATAATTTTTCAAATTATAAAAAATTTAAAATACAGTTAAAAGACAAAAATATCCCTTGATATGTTGAAATTGACTAACTGTTGACTAACCAGAGCTAACTTTAGGTAGCTAAATCGTAATAAAACTATAAAGTTGATCTCATCAGTAAATAAGTTTGAATTGGATAGTTAATTTATAATTTGCTCTAAATTTAAATATATTGTTTTTCTTACTATTTGTGTACCAATATTGGTTCACACAAATAAAATGTCTAAAAGTAAAAATTTACTTTATTTATTTTTATCTTTTTACAATCTATCAATGTTGCAAAATTAGCAAGCTTTTACTCAGCTTGACAATATCTCAAGCTTGATTTATTGCTTATAAGTAGTATTTAAAAAATATATATGTTTCTCATATTTATTAACTATAGGGTGATGCTAGAATATTTAAAATTATACCCAAATAATTTGCTTTGTCAAGATACGAACTAAGAAAACCTATTTAGGGATAAAATGAACAAATATACCATATTAAAGATGGGACAAAGTATATTTTATGTAAAGTTGAGGGCATATACTTAATCAATTAGGTAAATATTTCTTAAAAAAAAATAAAAAATTTGGAGGGTCTCGTGGCCTCCATCGACAGCCTCAAGTCCACCTAGGCATGTGGACAAAAAAATTGAATAGTCTAGCTTCACTTTTTAGCATTGTTTAAAAACTCAAAAAGTTTTATTGAGTTCTCATCTGGTTATCGCAGATCGACACTCCGTCGATCCGAGAACCCTTGGATCGGAGGTCCTATTCACCGGAGGTGGAAACTCGACCCAACTTCGATAAACTCGATAGACTTGACAGACTCGGAGAGACCGTCTATCACAAAATCGATTGGAAATCATCTCAAATATCACCCCAAAATCAGTCAAAGACTCAAAATCATTTCCAACAAAAGGAATAACACACATATAGTTATGTATAAGAGAATAACCACTCACAAATCGCCGTCGAGGACAACTTGAAGGGAAAAAGACAACACTGACAGCTTGAAGGAAGACGCCAACAACACGTAGGAAGAGAGAAAGATACTTGAATGGTCATTATAAAAGAGAGAGAAGAAGATTTAAAATGGTCGACGACCATGAAAAGGGACTGAGTAACTCTTCGGCTTTAACGACGGCAGCTGTTCTTGATCTTAAAATGATGACGGTGATGGCGCACTTGAATGGTGAGGGCTATGATGCACTTGAACAACAACGACGATGGGGTGTTAGAGAGAGAAGAGGGATGAGGGAGGAGAGAGAAGAGAAAGCAGAAGGGAGAGAGAGAGAAAGAGAGAAAATGAGGGTTTGAGAGTTGTTGAATTATTAACTGTGTAATCGGCCTTAAATATGGTGAGGATAATATCATCATACCATCTGATGTTTATAAAAATATCAGTTTATGCTTGAAGCTTTCAAAAATTACAATTTACCACCATAAACAATGTTTTTTAAGTATTCGTCGAGTTACTGATTACTCATTGTTCGTTGGGTTACCGGTCGACTAGCGAGTAGTGAGTTTTGAAACCTTGCTTTTAAATATATTTTCACAAGATCCATTCTGTCATTTTTTTAAAAATAATTTTTCAATAGCTTTATGTCTTAATATTTAATTAATGGAAAATTTTTATGGACTTAGAAATAACTTTGGTAGTACACTGTTTTAGAAAACATGTTTAAACGGTTTATACCAATTTATGTATAGTTATATGAGATTTCATTTCTTTGAGGTTTCAACAGTTGTTTTTCGTTTCGTGTTACTCAAGATAAGGTGTAAATTCGAGCATAATTGGTATAATGTGCAATGAAAACTACAATCTTTTTTCATTACAAACAAAAGGTCCATATATAATTAGGCATTAGTAACACATCAAGGGCATGTATGCCAAAGTCTTGACAAATCTTCATATATTCTCCCTAACTTGTTAAACGCAAGCTTTATACCGACAGAAAGATCAGTTTGCACTTTACACCCACAAAACAGCAGGTTCGTTGGCATATATATCTTCAAACTTCAATGCATAGACTTCTCTTAACATCAACTGCAGAACCGTGACATGTTAATAAGCTAAATTTTATCATCTGAACTGTCAATAACTTGAAACCTCATAACAATTTAATTTTTGTGAAGACAAGTTTGAACCTAAGAGATCCAAAACTATGACGATCACTGCTAAGAAAATCTCATCCAAAAGCTATGAAATAAAAGACAAACTCAAAATTTGAAAAATAAGCATCAAATAAATAAGCTCACATAGCAAATTAAGTTCTCCTATTTTTACGCTTATGAATCTTCAATTCCCTGATCAAGTATTGAATGATATCTTTCATAGTGGCTCTCTTTTCCTCCTCCACATTCCATACCTCAGGGACAGTATACCCCCCACTTGGATTGTATTCATTCAATTCCAGCAATGCATTCGTTACAGACCTGTAAACAGCCTCACCAAATTCGTTTCTCAGCTCTTTTAAGTTTTCATCATCCTCGTTAATGATTACCAACATTATCCATGAAATTCATCAACGAATCACATACATGTTGGAGATGTTCAAGCAAATAAAATTATTCCACTAATGCCCTTGTTAGATTGTTTTGTAACATGGATACTTAATTTGTTTCTTTAAGTGTCATATAATTATTATTATTATTATTTTTTAACATTGCTACCTTACAGATTATAGGACTGTTAGGACCTATTAAGATTGAACAGTGACAATGTGGCCTGGATGACTACACCTATAATTAGGAGATAATTATTCTTATCAAAGAAAACTCACACCTACACTTTATGTTTTAATAAAATAAAAATAGAACTCGAATCTTTAACCTCTTAAAGTCGAGAGAGTACTTAACCACTCCTACTAAAAGTATGTGTGTCATATAATTCTTTATTTATTATATCATGATTAATCAAAATTACTATATCATGAATTCATGGTTGATCAAAATTGTAGAAGACATCATAATGTGAAGAAAGTCATGTATCCTCCAGACATAAAAGTGGTTTAAATAGAAATATAACCAATGATTACTAGTTAATATGTTTATGCAATGTTTATATTTCATAATGGTAAATCACAAACGTTTCGACACTCACTTCCGGATTGCCTTGATAATTGACTTGAAAGGATGCCATTGAGGATCCATCACTTTATGTTGGCATGCTAAACATAGTTCTTTAGACATAAACTCGCAAATTCCATCCCGAAACTTTAGTGAGCACGCCTCTAGAAAAGGTTTCCGATCAATCTCCCCCATGTATTTAATTGACAGTTTTGTGCGGTCATTCAACATATCTTCCAAACCCTGCTTAGAAAAAATACGAAATCATTCCATCCAGAAGCTTATAAATGCTTCTTTCAAAGATGTATTGTAGCAAAAAGAAGAAGGCATTTGTGATGGAATTATTGCTTCATTTAAAATTTTGTTTTATAAACTATATGTAAAAGGGAAGAAAGTAAGGTACGTTTATTGCTTCTTGTCAAGCATCTTGTAGCTCCTCGTTACTTTTGGATTCTTTCAGATGATTTAGGCTCTCCAGGTTTTCACATGCTTCTGTTGCTTCTCTAACTGTTTTGTTTATGCAGCTATTTGGTTATTTAAATTACTATCACTGTTTTGATTTTGCAACATCTCTTTCCGCGGCAGTAGTCATAATCCAATTCGTCAAGTCTGCTTAACAAAACTTATAATTTCAATCAAACATAGCAAAAGATAAGAATTATGTAGATATCGAAATACAGGTAAGGACAGTTGAGGATTCCTATAGACACAAACACATTACTGTTGCATTTATATATAAACAGCTGTTTATAAATCTTGTAACTGCTACTTGTATACCCGGATATTATTCTAAGTGCCTCAACCCAAAATTCTCAGAACAAAACATTAAAATCATAAATCATATGCCAAGAGAGCTTCATAAAGACATATATATATATATATATTTTTTCATAATACTATATCATTGACTTGTCAATATGTCAGGATTAAACTTCAAAGGCCATGACAACAATCATCATCTGACAATTTTATTTAGGCTCCATATCCGACTCATCTTGAATAACTTTTACAATTTACGCTCATGTCTCTACTAGTACTAACAACATGATTATCACATTATGAATTCTTGCATTTTGTGTTGCTTCTGACTGGCCTAAGCTAAACAATCCTAAGAATACTGTTAATTCCATGAGTTTGCATAGTTAATCTATCCTCAAAATATTGTGAATTATATTTTAAGGAGAAAAAAAAGACATACTACTGCATAATGCGTCATGCTATGTAACTCCATAAGGGTACTCTTATTAGTCAAACAAGTAATGTTTAACTTGATTTCAAACAGGCATAGGGCAATAGGGTTAAACTGCTAAAGATGCAAGATATATGATTTCTATCATTCAACATATGATGCAAAATTCATATACCAAATCATACGAAGGATTTTCTAATATAAGATGTGAAATAGGTTTCAAGGTTGTTTCATGCAATTTATAGACATGTACGCCAACCTTTTCTATCTCATTCATTAGACTTCTGTTTTGGGCCTTATATTCCTCCAGTTCTTTGGCCTGCTGCTCAAGAGCTTCTTTTTGACAATTCGCGTCATGCTTCAGCTTTATATTGATGGATTGAACCTCTTTGATTTCTAACAAATTAAGAATCACCATATGTGAAACCAAAAATGTTGATTAGAGGCACAAAAGACTACCACAAATTTAACAGATTTGAAAGATATATAAATACTGGCCAACTTCAACATTATTAATCTAGGAGAGATGCACCTTTGTAAGGCTAAATTTATTATGCTTGTAGACAAAATTGTGGTGATACGCAAGACTTTATTGATTAAAATATGTATCTATCAGAACATGATTTACTTTTAAAAAAAAATTATTATAATAAATAAATTTAAGTTTTATTGAAAAAAAATATATTTATATAATTATTTTTTTATATTTCTTTGCCCACCTAAGACCTAAAAGCTCAGATAATTTTTTTTTAAAAAAAAACTGCCCTCCATTACCCATTTTTTACCTTCCAGTTGAAAATAACCAACTTAATCTAATATATAAGTTTAGTATTATTAATATCCAATTTTTTTCTATTATAAAGTATATCAATTTGACTTTTTATATTGGGTATGGAGGTAGATGGAGCGAGGATGAATATTTCTACCTTAATTCATATATATATATATTTAGATTTGCTTCACTTATAGCAATAGAAATGGATCCAGGTATGAGAACATATATTTTTAAAGTATAAAGGGATGGAGCTCGGGGTATCTGTCCCCGGTGCGTTCCATTGTCATCTCCAATTATAACATCATGATATAATTAAAAATACATATATCTATAAACACCACAAAATGTGTAGCAACAATATTTTAACATGTTTGAAAGATACAAAATATATAGGTGTATTCTAGCTTGGGCGAGAAAACTTTGGCTTTTCTACTGAGTGATTCAACCACTAAAATAAATTTGATCAATCACTTATATAACATACCTTTGGTATATTCTTCTTGAAGTTCATTTTTCTCCTTCATTAATTGCCTTAAAGTTTCAGAGCTCTCATGGGACGTCTGCTCTAACTCAAATAATCTTCTATCCTTGTAAGTCTTTAGCTCAGTCAACTGCTTATTTTTGTCAGCTAGCTATTTCCTCCTTAAGTTTCATATCGAGGCATCGCTCTTTTTCAGCTCCTCTTCATGATTGGCGGACTCCATTCGAACTTAGAACTAAGTTCCTATAAAAGCAAGCAAATTAAGAATCACACAAAAATATTGAAAACTAAATACCATCACCAATTCAATGGAAAATTGTAAACTCACATTATGTACTTATACATATATGGAAATCATAGTGAGAAAGAGTTATGGGTATTTTTGGGGCTCCACATATGGGCTGGTAAAAGCCCAATGCTGATCTAGTGAGTTGACCTAATAGATGGAGGGCCAGCTCGCCAAAGGCCTAGAGCGCCAAATGTCTCGTTCATTAAGCACGAAGCTCGTAGAGACGAGCTCTTAGCTCGTTGACCTTAGGTCGTCTGGCTTGTAGAAACGAGCTCTCTACTTGCCGTTAAAATTCTTAAGTCGTTGGTCAACCATGGTTACGATTGCACAATATCTAACTCCAAGTAGTTCGAAGTGAGATCCAGCCCGTGGCTTGATGTGTACACTAAACAGATTTTCTTAGATATGTAGCAGCCTCATTTAAGGGAAAACTCAACTCTTCAGATCTTGCTTTTACAAGATTTGACCCTACACTGATAGGTGCCAGTCTTGGGAATGTAATCGGTGCAGATAGATTTCTTGTTGCAATTGTAATAAATATTGTAGCATCATCCTCTATAAATAGAGGTTGTAAGTTCATTATAAAATAACCAAGAAATTAATAATATAATGTCTCTTTGCCAAAATAACTAGAGAACAGTCGTGGACATAGGCATTCTTTTTAGGCCGAACCACATAAAAATCATTTTGCAACAGTGTTCTTCCTTTTTCCACTCTTTTTTTCTCTTCTGTTTTACTTTATTTGTAGGTACTGGATGAAGAATCTGGGTTGACTGAATTTCTATGTCGACATTTTGAAGCTAGAAAGAGGGCTCAGACAGTAAATTTCTCCAGTTTTTCAACCACCATGGTAAAAAGAATAACAGCCAGAAGTTCAGAAGTTGCAGCTGATTAATCAGAGAGGCAGAAAGATCAGCAACAGCATGACATCCAGACGATGGGGAATGTAATTGTGCCCATGGTAGGCGCGTCCCATGTCCTCACAAACGGCACTACAGTAGGTATGACTCTACTAGCCCCTCACTAACCAGCACTGGCAGTTCCTACAGCTAACGGGTTACAGGAATGACATCAATGGCAGAAGGCGTTGGGGAACACAGTGCGACAATTTACAGACACAGTCAGGGCACTGACATAGACATAAGCACAAAATGTTCCCAAACCTGAGGCTATTGCTCCCAGAGAGGTGTCGGCTTCTAAACAATCCATCAAAGAGGTGTTGCGACCTATCGATTCAGCCCATTCTTTCAACTCACGCTCGTGAGTTGAAAGTCACCAAACCCGCATATAGGAGGAAGCTCAGCGTCTTGTGAGCTAAATAGTAAGAGTGAGCCAGGGTGGGAGCCGTCACATGAAATATGGCCGCAACCTAGTTCAAGCCACATCTCGGTATGAAGATGAAGTAGATTATCAACGACATGCAATATCGCATCAACCTGACCACTCTCCAAGGGCCAGTCAAGGGTATGTATTAGATCACCGCTCTTCAGGTTGTGGGCGCAAGGATGGACACTGGCCTCAGAACTCAAGGATAGAAGAGCTCATTCAAAGGGTTCAATAGCTCGAGGCTCGTCCTGGCACTTCAAGCTAGTGTGATCAGTATGGGGAGAGGACCCTTTTCACTAGGAAGATTGAGACGCGACCTCTCTTCCGCAGATTCAAGGTCCCTAATATCCCTCAATATATTGGGGATAGCTACCTTTAAGATTACTTGGATACATTCAACATCCAAATGCACATTCAGACGACCGATCATTTGGTTAAGTGTCGTGTTTTTTCAGCCACCATAGGGGACATTCTGCGAACTTGATGGAAGAATCTCACAGCTCATAGTATAAATAGTTAGGAAGAATGTCAACAAAAGTTCATCGGTCAATACAGAGCTCTGAGGAAGTAGCTCGTACCATTCTGTCACTTCGCCATAGTCTTCCAACAACAAAATGAATCGTTGAAAGACTACATAACCAATTTTAAAAGTGAAGCCAGCAACATAGAAAACCCCTCGGACGAGAGTATCCTAATAGTAATCTCAGCTGGACTTCACAAGAACGGGCAGTTTTATAAAAACATCTACAAGTCACCAGTAAAAGACCTAAACGAGTTCTACGAGCGAGCTGTTAAAGAGATCGGATGGGAAGAGACCTTCGACCCTAAATAGCCTAACCATAAGAGTGAAGCAAGCAGTTTCAACCAGTCAAAGAAAAGAAGCAATGATGGGAATGAAAGCAGAGGTTGGAACAACAGCTTAAACAACCGGTCGCCAAAAAGGTTAGGAATGAGATAAAAAATGAGCGACGTTAGTGTCGGGGTCATCAGGGTCTTGTCAGATACACAAGACAGGATCTTTGCAACTCAAAAGAACAGGGAGGACTTAAGGAAGCCTAAACCTATAAGGACTCCTTTTAACCTTTGGAACTAGGATAAGTTTTGTGTCTATCATAATGAAGTCGGGCGTAACACTTCAGGATATTAGATATTGGGCGCTAAAAAATGTCATCAAGGATCTAATTAAAAGAGATCGCTTGAGAGATTATGTGGTGTGACCAGCTAACCAACGACCTCAACGACCCTCACAGTCATCACAGCAACAACCCCAGCGAGCTCCTGAACAAAAGCATGAACCCGCAGTAAGAACTATCTTTATCATACATGGTGGTCCTCACATCACAGGCACATTTAATAGATCATATGAGTGATACATACGAGAAGCGAATTATGTTTTACTCACAGGCTATAATAGGCCAAAAAGACCTGCGAAGAAGGTAAGAACAGCTTCAGGAGATATTTTTTTCATTGAAGAGGATGCTAAGGGCATAATATGGCCCCCACAATGATGCACTCGTCATTCTAGCTAAGATTAGCAACATCGAGGTACGACAGATCATGATAGATATGGGGAGCTCGGTGAATGTCATGTACAAGAGGTGCTTAGACCAGGTGGGACTAGGGGCAGAATAACTAAAGCCTTGCTTAGAGCCTTTTTATGGCTTTATTGGAGATGTCATCACTTCAGTAGGCCAGACAAGACTTTCTCTTACACTTGGCGATTCAGATTGTCAAGCAACTATACTAGTAGATTTCTTGATAATTGACTATCCATCAGTATACAACGTGGTCCTGAGGAGACCTGCGATGAACCACCTAGATATGATCACCTCCATTAGGACCTTCATGGTCAAAATTTCAATCCCCAATGGAACAAGTTATGTGCGAGGAGAGCAGCACCTGGTTCAACGCTGCTATGAAGATACGGTCAAGATAAGGATCAAAGAAATGAGATAAACATGGTTTCAGAGGGTGAGCCACGTGCTATAAGTGAGAAATGGGTGAGCCACGACCTCAACCCACGCGAGGTAGTTGCAGACAAAGCAACTGGGCCTATAGAAGAGCTCGATGATGTCAAAGTCAGCGAGGTGGATGTTGAAAGATACCTCAAGTTAGAAAGAGGCTTAACTCTAAAAGTTAAATCCCAGCTCACTGACTTCCTCAAGGCGAATTTAAATGTATTTGCCTAGAACCACGAAGATATAGTAGGAATAGATCCCAAGGTCATATCACATAGGCTAAACATTGACCCTCACCATAAACCAGTTCGCCAAAAAATGAGGCCAATGACAACGAAACGCTATGCCGCTTTGAAGAAAGAGGTGGATAAACTATTGGCCAATAAATTTATCCGTGAAGCTTATTACCCAACCTAAGTTGCCAAACCTATGTTAGTTAAGAAGAAGAATGGGAAGTGGAGAACTTGTATTGACTTCACGGATCTAAACAAGGCTTACTTAAAAGACAGTTCCCCCCTATTTAGAATTGACCAGCTCGTGGATGCAACTGTTGGTCATTAGCTTCAAAGGTTCATGGATACCTATTTAGGCTATAATCAAATACCCATGAGCCTAGATGATGAATAACACACCTCATTCATCTCAGATTGCGATTTGTACTGCTATAAAGTGATGTCTTTTGAACTTAAAAATGCAGGGGTAACCTACCAATGCTTGGTCAACATGATGTTTAAGAAGCAGATTAGGAAGACAATGGAGGTGTATGTGGATGACATACTGGTAAAGTCTAGGCAGGAACTGACCATGTACGCCATTTGGAGGAAATGTTCTAAATACTGAGAAACTACCAAATAAAGCTGAACCTGTTCAAGTGCGTATTTGGGATAGCCTCCAAGAAATTCCTCAGCTTCATGGTAAACAATATCAAGATTGAGGCCAATTCTAAGAAGATCAATGTGCTAATTGACATAAGATCCCCTACTCGAATCAAGGATGTGCAAAGCCTCAACGGTCAGGTCGCAACTCTCAGCAAATTCATTTTGAAAGCTACTGATAAGTGCATTCTCTTCTTTGATGTGCTGAAAATGGTGAAAAACTTCAAATGGACTGAGCAATGTAAAGTGGCGTTTCAGTGGCTGAAAGACTACATGGGTCGAGCTCCACTCCTATCCAAACCAATAAAAGGAGAAAAACTCATCTTATACTTGAGGGTATCCCAACACACCCTGAGCACAACCTTCGTATGGGAAGAAGAAATGACATAGCTCCCAGTATATTATGTGAGTAAGAGTTTTTGTGACATCCCGGCTCCCAAGATCGCCACTTCTTGTGACATCTCGGCTCCCAAGATCGTCACTCAATCGGTACTGTTCCCTCCCCTGGGGATTTTCTTGCCTCCCCCACCTCTCGAACCTGGCACCTGGGGCTTAATACCAAATTCTTAGAGAAGTGGGTACCAATTGAGCCACTGGCTCAATTGGTACCCACTTCTCTAAGAATTTGGTATTAAGCCCCAGGTGCCAGGTTCGAGAGGTGGGGGAGGCGAGAAAATCCCCAGGGGAGGGAACAGTACCGATTGAGTGATGATCTTGGGAGCCGGGATGTCACAATAAAAAGGCGCCTTTTTATTGTGACATCCCGGCTCCCAAGATCGCCACTTCCTGTGACATCCCGGCTCCCAAGATCGTCACTCAATCGGTATAGCTCAATTGGTACCCACTTCTCTAAGAATTTGGTATTAAGCCCCAGGTGCCAGGTTCGAGAGGTGAAGGAGGCGAGAAAATCCCCAGGGGAGGGAACAGTACCGATTGAGTGACGATCTTGGGAGCCGGGATGTCACAGGAAGTGGCGATCTTGGGAGCCGGGATGTCACAGGAAGTGGCGATCTTGGGAGCCGGGATGTCACAATAAAAAGGCGCCTTTTTATTGTGACATCCCGGCTCCCAAGATCGCCACTTCCTGTGACATCCCGGCTCCCAAGATCGCCACTCAATCGGTACTGTTCCCTCCCCTGGGGATTTTTCTCGCCTCCCCCACCTCTCGAACCTGGCACCTGGGGCTTAATACCAAATTCTTAGAGAAGTGGGTACCAATTGAGCTAGTACTTGATGCCAAAACCCGGTACTCGCAGATGGAGAAACTTGTCTATTGTCTGGTGGTTGCATCGAGAAAGCTGTGCTCATATTTTCAAGCCCATAAGATTGAAGTCCTCACTCAGTATCCACTAAAATACATGTCCTTCAGAAGTCGAATACTTTGGGCCGATTATTCAAGTAGGCAGTAGAGCTCGTGTAATTCGATATCGAGTTCAAGCCGAGATCAGTGATTAAGGTTAAAACTCTAGCAGACTTCATCGCAGAGTTCACAGGACTCGCAAAAGAGGAGGCTAAATCTTCTGAAAGTCCTACTTGGGAGCCATATGTAGATGGATCATCCAGTGAGCAAAAGGTTGGAGCCGGGGTGCTACTAGTTAGTCTTGAAGGGCCCAAGATTTTCTAAGCTTTAAGATTTGGTTTCCAGGTCACCAATAATAAAGCTAAGTATGAAGCACTGCTGGCAAGTCTACGCCTAGCAAAAAAGATGCGAGTTGAGCAACTAAAGATCTTCAGTGATTCACAGCTCGTGGTCTGCCACATTCGAGGGGAGTACTAAACCAGGGGATCTAAAATGGCCGCCTACCTCGAGAAGGTTCAGAAGCTGCTAACCATTTTCCTGAGGTACGAAGTGAACCAGATTCCGTAAGCTCAAAATTCGCATACAGATGCATTAGTTCACCTAGCCACAACTTGAGATGCAGACTTCCTAAGAGCTATCCCTATGGAGTTCTTATCGACCACCCCTAGCACAGAAGAGGGAGATTCAATTATGGTCATAGCTATCCAACCAGACTTATGGATTAGTCCAAGCATAGATTACTTGCAGGATGGGAAACTACAGAGTGACAAGACGGAGGCACGTCTCCTACGAGCTAGAACAGCTCGATACTACATTTATGATGATATGTTTTATAAGAAAGGGTTTTCGATCCTGCTCCTGAGATGCATTGATGGCCAAGATTGTGAGACCGTGTTGAAGCAGATACATGCTAGCCATTGCAAAAATCATGTCGGAGGGCTATCTCTAGCTCAAAAAGCACTTCAACAAGGATTCTACTAGCACACTATAAAGCAAGACGCCATCAGCTTAGTCAAAAGATGTGACAAATGCCAAAGATTTACTTAGGTTCCGCGAGCTTTACCAGCTTATCTCCTACAAATAATGAGCCCCTGACCCTTTACAATATGGGGAATGAATTTGATTGGGCCCTTACCAATAGCTCGTGGAAATCACAAGCATGTTGTGGTTGTAGTGGACTACTTCACCAATTGGGTAGAAGCTAAAGACCTAGTAAAGATAGAAGAGATAGAGAAGTTCGTGTGGAGTAATATTATTTGTCGGTTCGAAGTCCCTCAACAGATCGTAATAGATAATAGGACTCAGTTCAACAATAACCAATGCATCAAGTTTTGCAACGATCTGAACATCATCAAGAGCTTCTCAACTATAAACCATTCACAGGCCAATGATTAGATCGAGGCTGTGAACAAAATCATCAAGCAAACTTTGAAAACCAAACTGAAAGCCAAGAAATGAGCATGGGTGGATAAGCTACAAAAGGTATTATGGGCCTATAGAACCATAACTCGCAGCTCCACTTCTTCTTTATGGTGTAAGGATCGGAGACTATGATTCCAATTAAATTAGAAGTGACCTTACAGCGTACAACGACCTCTGACTCAAAAGTTAACGAACAACTACTCGCCGCTAACCTCGACTCCTTAAAGAAGCAAGAGAAATAGCTCATCTGAGGGTAGCGGTCTATCAACAAAGGATTGCAAGATACTACAATAGAAAGATCCGAGTCCAACACTTCAATGTTGGCGATCTCGTACTGCGCCTTGTCTTACCTGAAGCTCGCAAGGCCAACGATGGATCGGTTGGTTTGAATTAGGAAACTCCATACATTGTCAAAGAGAATTTGGAAAACAAAGCATATCACCTGACAAACATGAATGTAGCTAAGGTTTCGCGAGCTTGAAATACTGAGCACCTTCGCCCATACTATCAGTAATGTTGTAAGCATGTATTTCTGATTGAAAATTCAATCTTCAATTATCAATAATGCTCCAAGTTCCTTATATCACTATGAGTAATTTCTTTACTGCTTTCCTTAATTAAATGATAAATTTCTCTTTGACCATAGATTAAACATAGTTTGCAATCAATTACGCTATGTTATTGAGCTCCAACCTACTACATAGTTTGCAATTAATCACACTATGTTGTCGAACTCCGACCTAGTGCACAACTTGCAATCAATCATGCTGTCATCGAACTCCGACCTACTACATAGCTTATAATTAATTGCGCTATGTTATCGAGCTCTGACCTGTTACATAGCTTGAAATCAATAATGCTATGTTACTGAGCTCTGACCTACCATATAGCTTGTAATCAATTGCGCTATGTTATTGGATTCCGACCTACTACACAGCTTGCAATCAACTACGCTGTCATCGGACTCTGACCTACCACATAGCTTGCAATCAATCGTGCTATGTTATCAAGCTTCGACCTGCTACATAGCTTGCAATCAATCGTGCTATGTTACCAAACTCTGACCTATCACATAGCTTGTAATCAATCGCACTATGTTATCGGACTCCGACCTACTGCATAACTTACAATCAATTGTGTTGTGATCAGACTCCGACCTACTACATAGCTTGCAATCAATCACTCTATGTTATCAAGCTCTAACCTACTACATAGCTTGCAATCAATCTCGCTATATTATCGGACTCCGACCTACTACACAGCTTGCAATCAATCGCGCTGTTATCGGATTCCGACCTCCTATATAGCTTGCAATCAATCATGCTATGTTATCAAGCTCCGACCTGCTATATAGCTTGTAATCAATCGCGCTATGTTATCGAACTTCGACTTACTGCACAGCTTACAATCAATCACGCCATCATCGGACTCCGACCGACTATATAGCTTGCAATGAATCATGCTATGTTACCGAGCTCCGACTTACTACTTAGCTTATAATCAATCGCACTATGTTATCGAACTCCGACCTACCACATAACTTGCAATCAATCGCACTATGTTATCGAGCTCCAACCTACCACATAGTTTACAATCTATCGCGCTATATTATTGGGTTACAACCTACTAGACATAGTCTCAAAGATTCATTAAAGATACAATTTGTGAGCTACGACGCATCAGAGTTAGCAACCTCACGAGCTTGCATTAGATTTTACTAACACTTACTTAGATATTGAATATGTTATTTTTCAGTTTGCAAGAAATGCAGACTTATAGAAAAGAAAGCAGAAGTAGTAAAAGACGCATGACAACATTAAAGCAAATGTAAATCAATGTAGCAATGATAATAACACATCAAAATGAGGTCCAAATATCCTTATAAATGACCTTGCGAAGCGAGGTGAACATAACAATCATAAAAGTTTTTACAGAGAAAGGGGTTCGAGCTATTGGGGGGCTCAGTCATGAGAGGTCGCATCTGAAGGCACTACGATTTGAGCTGGTAAATCTTGTGAAGGTGCATCTAGAAGCTCTACATCCTAGTGGGCTATGTCTAGAATAGCTGAGGATTGGGCGGTCTACTCTTTGTATCCTGCTACCTCTATGACCACCTCTTCGCTAAAGCATAATAAGTCCAACTCTGGATGAGCTACCTATGAGGTGTAAAAGAAGTTACTAGAGGTCTCTAATTCTGCCTCATCCTTGGCTTTGGCAACTCATACCTCGACTTCCTCTTTAACTTTGGCAACCCCCTCCTTGGTAAGAGCTACCTCCTCCATCATTTTTTTTAGCAGCTTCAGTTTCTTGCACGACCTCTTCTAGATCACTCTTGGCCATATTCAGTTCTTCTTCGCTCTTAAGGAGTTTGGCATTATAATGTGACCTCGCTGCTGCATGTGTTTATTCCTCTCGAGCAAGTGCGTCCTCAGCTTCTTGTCTAGCCACCTTAGAGATATTCAACCTGGTCAGAAAGAGTTCCTCCTACCTCTAAGCTTTCTTAGCCTCCATTGTCAGGAACGCGAGCTCGTATTTCAACTTTTTTTTCTTAGTCTCGAATTTCTCCCGTTTCTCTTTAAAGGTCGTAATCTCCTGAATCTGCTTCATTGTCCCCATAACAGCCTAAAAGCAGCAGGTTAATATTTAAATCAAGGAAGCAGGAAAAGCAAAAGTATATGAGATTACTAGCAGCCCGTGGCGAGTTATGTAACTAGATAAGCCCTTATTTCATATATCCTTTTTATCCAAGCTCCTAGAAGTATTCCCTATAATTTCAGGAAGATTGTCAAGGGTGACGTTAAGGTATATTTGTCCTGGCAAGCCTACGAGCTGTATTCCGACCTGAGGTTCATTTTTTCTTCCCCTGCTTGCCTCTTTCAGCTCGAGATCGCTTAGTTGAAGAATGCTTGGGCACTGAATTCCTTTTTAACCTAACACTCGGAGCAACTCGATTCTCGTAAGTAAGAGCCCTCGGTTGCTCATCTTCTACCTCAACCACTTCTGATTGTGAGGTGGGGGCCTGGGCCTTTAAAGGGCTTGAAGCTGGCTCGGAGATGGTCACCTCGACAGAGGCAACAACTATAGGAGCTACGACCTAAGCAGATTGAGTAGTAGGGCACTGGAGTAGGGAAAGTTTTACCATCCTTAGAGATTTTTGGGGAGCAGGTCTGGTCTCTACTTCACTACCGGCTTGGAAGATAGACGCAAGCTCGCGTTTACCTTGAATTCCTATGTCCCTCTTGTTATCAAGAAGCTCGCTGCTTAGAAAAGACGTAAGTTGATGGGATCTGAGGAGTTCATTATCAAATGCGTGGATGTACTTCCTTTCCCCTAATCTGCTAGCATCCTAAGAAGCTCAGTCTCATCCTTAATTAAGTCTGCCATGTTCCTGTCCCATCTGCGAGATGAAATAAGAAGTATTAAAATAAAATAAAAAATATATATGCAATAGCTCATAGAAGCTAGTCATATTTGTTTACCTGGATTAAAGACGAAGCTAAAGTTCTGAAGATGTTTGAGGGACAAATAAGAGATGTAAAACTAACTCGATTTATAATCTCTTACGTTGGACTTGCTCTTTACATCCCCCTTGGGCAGAAGACTTTTAAAGTCTGACTTCCGAGCTGCAAGATAGTAAATTCCATCTCATGTTCTCTCCCTCAAGCTGCCAACACTCTTGATGCTATATAGATAGCAGTAGATCCTCGAGTTTGGAGGAAGGAGGCCGTTCCTCTTGAAGATCGAGGCCAGTGATGTGAGCTGGGAGTAGGAGCTAAAGGTCAATTAAAAAGGGCTTAACTCTAGCCTATTGAGAAAATCAATAAGATAGGTAGAGATCGAAAATCTAAGTTTGTGCCTAAAATGGTGGGTGCTGATAGCCACGAACCCCCGAGGATGACAGGCTGCATGATCATCACGTGAAGGTAGTATAATGCGACAACCCTTGGGGAGATGGTATTCAAAAGCAATCCCCCCAACTCATCATATTTTAACTTTGAGACGTAGTGAGTAAATAGCTTGCAAGCCCGCTGTTCAACGGCCTGATGGACCTTTGTGGGGTCAGCTTGAGCTACAAATTCCCCAGCGACCTTACTGCTAAGAGAAGTCGCTTCTCCAGAACTACGAATTTCCTCTGAGTTAAGCTCCTCCGAGCTGCAATTGTCACTCTATCCTATTTTATATGGTTGGCGTCTGCAACCTGAAGACATTTTCACACAAAATTGAGCAATTAGGTTGCTACGTGCAGACCAACCCTAAAAATCTAAGTTCATACTCTAACAAGGAATTTCTTAAGTTTATAGGTCATAAACGCCGCACAAATCGCTAAGAGCATGAGAGGCTTGACATATAACCTAATGACCTACAAGTTAATATTTTATCCTACACCCCGCATACAGATTGTTGCAAATAACCAACAGCTCACAAAGGTACATCCAACAAGATCAAATTAAGTAGAAACGAAAAATTGGGATTAAGAACAAACACTCAACAGTAAGAAAACGAAATGTTCAAACCAGCATCAAACCTAGAATAAACGCAGCACATATAAACTAAAAATAAAAACCAGAAATTGAGAGATGGTTTCGAAGACTTACTATGAGCAAAATATAAACGGAGGTACTGATATTCGACAAATTCAGATCTCTGGAGCACTGGTGCAGAGATTTGAAATGAGAAGAAAATGAGAGAAAAATGGAAGCTCAGCGGTATCTAGAAATTGAAAGTGATAGAGTAAGGATGAAAAAGACTGGGCCTCCACTTTATATATGGACGTGAGATTGAAACGCCAGCCGGTAGATTTGGTGGCTCACCAACTACCTTAGATTTAATGGTGTCATACGAAATACAGGATTTTGTTGTCATGCGCTGTCAGTTGAAGTGACATGTGCATTAAATGCGCATAAAACGAGACTTGTAAAATGGCAGATTACCCGAAGAATTGCCATAGGACAAGTCATGTGAGGGGACAGTTTGAAAAGGCAGTCCAACAGGTAATGACACATCAGTTTTTACCAGCGAGCTTTAACTCCCAGTCTGTAGATCGCACTGAGAGTTGAGGGGCTAATGTTGTGGGTATTTTTGAGGCTGCACGAATGGGCTGGTAAAAACCCAAGGCTGATCCAGTGAGTTGACCCAATAGATGAAGGCCCAGCTTTCTAAAAGCCTAGCCCGCCAAACGTCTCGCTTATCAAACACGAAGCTTGCAGAGACGAGCTCCTACCTCATTGATCTCGGGTCGTCCGGCTTATAGAAATGAGCTCTCTGCTTGCCACTATAATTCTTAGATCACTGGTCAACCATGGTTAGAGCTACTTAGTATCTAACTCCAGGTAGTTTGAGGTGAGATCCAGCCCGTGACTTTACATGTACGCTACATAGATTTTCTCAGATATGTAGTAGCCTAATTTAAGGGAAAACTCAACTAACTAGTATGAAGATAAAGTCAAGATCCTGCTTTTACGAGATTTAACCTTACACTGATGGGTGTCAATCTTGGGAATGTAATCAGTGTAGATAGATTTCTTGTTACAATTGTAATAAATATTGTAGCATCCTCTTCTATAAATAAGGGTTGCAAGTTCATTATAAAACAACAAAGAAATTAATAATATACTATCTTTCTGCTAAAATAATCAGAGAATAGTCGTGGACATAGGCATTCTTTTTGGGTCGAACCACGTAAAAACCATTTTGCAACAATGTTCTTCCTCCTCCTACTCTTCTTTTCTCTTCTGCTTTACTTTATTTGCAGGTATTGGGTGAAGGATCTAAGTCGACTGAATTTCTATGTCAACAGAAAGACTTAAGTTTTATGATCATATTCCATACTAAGAATGACATTATTTAAAATCATAATCTCCTAAAACAAAACAAAGAAAGTCCAATGATTGTCTAAACTTAGGAGTTAAGTAGCTACCTCAATATTCAAATTCATTAACTCAAGAAATGAATGGATCACCTCCAATGCAAAAAGGGAGAATTACCATGGTTCATGCTACAAATTAATAATATGAATTCAACATAACTTCATATCTTCAGATTGTTAGAGTAAAAATTTGTAATTATTTTATTTGTCAAATTGTGCCCAAAATTCACAAAAACAATTCAATTTCATGAGACAATATCATCTAGAACACACACAAATACATACATAACTTTATATCTTCTGATCATTGGAGTAAAAACCTATGATGGAAATGGTGAAAACTGTTACAATTTCCACCTTCTCTTCTGAAAAAGTTAGTAGAATAATAGTTTGAATTTTAATGTCATCTAAAATTGTAAACTGTCTAAAATATCATTAATGAGACATTTTTAACATGTTGATTTTTTTTTTCTTTTTGTTCTTGCTCTCATCTCTATTTTTTTCCCATTTTCATCTCTCTGGCTTGCTTTCTCTCTGTCCAAACATCTTATTTCATTGTAATATTATTCCTTGAGACCATATGAATATGTTCACTAAATACAAATCAGTAATTGCCCATAAGTACAATAAAATAAAAGATTATTGTTACAATTATTCTTTCATTATACCCTGTTAAGTTTTTTAACAAACTGGTAGGATGTTGTAAAAATGGTCTAAATTACAAAGTTTATCAGGAACAAGTATAATGTAAAATTGTTTTCCTGAAATTGTAATCATAATATTTTTCATGTCTATATAGATGTGTAATTCTAAAACTGCATTTGTGCTAATAATGGGACTAAACCTAGAAACAATGCTCTAATAAATGAATTACACAATATTAATATTATAGTGGTCAAAATTTGTAAGTCCAAGAAGTGCAACCCAAGTTATCAAGGTGAGAGGCCTAAATGTCGTTTGACCCAACTAAGACCCAAAAGCCCATATGTCATTGTTAAATGGTTCATAACAAATAAAGGAAATTACCTAAACTGCATAGGAGATCTTATGTTGAAAATACGTGAAGGTTAGGGAAACAGCTATTATAGAAATTGCCTCATAAGTAGTAGGTGCAAAACAAGAAGGTAGAGAAGATCTTTTTAGGCATTAATTCTAAAACAAGAATCAAGGAAGAGCCAACCCATTGATTCTCTCCAATAACCCTTTTTGGCAATATATTCATCCTTAGACATTGAGACCTCTATAAATAGGGAGGATCACTTTAAGCATATTCATTCATTCTCTCCCTCAAGAATATTGTTACCCTAACAAAATCGCTCGTC
Organism: Dimocarpus longan; assembly: GCA_022984855.1. Taxonomy (NCBI): domain Eukaryota; kingdom Viridiplantae; phylum Streptophyta; class Magnoliopsida; order Sapindales; family Sapindaceae; genus Dimocarpus; species Dimocarpus longan. Next base: position 4,044,525 of record CM041015.1, on the reverse strand, counting down.
AAAATATCTAGTAAGTCCAAAGAGCCAAACTACAATTCTTCACATCGCGCCTTATACTGTAAGTGACATTGATACCTCTTTCCTATTTATTTCCTTTATTTCTCACTTATCTTATTTACATCACTAATTTGAGCGACAGAGTATTTTCAACCAACACCATCCTAGTTTCAAGATCATTGGTACTCTTTTTGTTTGATTTGTATAGAACACATGTTGCTAAGTTCTAGGAAAGTTTATTGACAATACCTGCTCAAAGTCAATACACTATAGTTTGACCCCACTACAAATACAAAAATCACATCTCTGTTTTCAAAGGAAAAAATAGAGAACTAGTACTTGGCACCAAATTAATAAATTTAAAACTAGTTTGGTAAGTTTGGTATTGAATCAATACTAGTAATGCACTAATTCGGTACCAAAACTAAATTTGTTACAGATTCTATTGTTTTGTATTTTGATTTTACATTTGTGTCTTGTTGATGTGTGGATAAATTGCTTAGCCTTTCCTAGGCATTAGTTATATTCAAATTACACATCTCTTTCCTTTGAGAAAAAGAAGAAACAATTACATAGACCTAGTTTTATTGGAAACCCATATTCAACACCATATCCCACCATCATCAACAAACCAAAATTGAACACCAAATTCAACTCCAACCTAACCAAATTCAATACCAAAATGGGAAAAAAAAAAATTAATGGATGAATGGCAACCCAAATTGTTAGGTGTGATAGAAACCCGTAAATCTTTGGGTTTTCATAGAAGCCAAGACTGGGTCTCCAGCGATATGTATATATATATATATAGAGAGAGAGAGAGAGACACACACACACACACACTCATGCGTGTGCACGAGTAATACTAGACTTTACAAATTGTTTACCTAAATTCATACCTAAATATTGTGAGATATGAGTTATCAACATAAATCATGAGATTGTGTGATAATTGACATGTTATGTGGGCAAAAAATTTGGGAAGTTTATATTACTTCATGTGTGTGTGTGTTTGTCTATATATATATATATATATATGTAATACTAGACGTCACAAATTATTTTGTCAAATCCATGTCTAAATATTGTGAGATATGAGTTGTCACCATCTTATAAATTATGAAATAGTGTGATAATTGACATTTCATTTAGACAAAAAAATTGGGAAGCTAAACAGTACTCCATGTATATATGTGTGTGTGTGTATGTGTATACATATATACATACATATATATAACAATATCTACATTTATGTGCATAAATATTCATTAAAACTATACAAAAAGTCTCAAAGTTTGGAAAACCAACTTGATAAAAGATAGTATCAAACATGATGAGAAATTTATCACAACAAACCCACTATATTCTTTCATACTTCAAAATGTTTACAAAAGGAATGGCAGTTTTACTTAAAAATAAAACCTTATTAGTGTTTTAAAGGTTAAATCATGAAGGACTACAATATAACCACAAACACATATGACTAATGCTACACTTCACAAATTATTTATCCAAATTCATGCCTAAATATTGTGATAAATGAGTTATCAACATCTTATAAATTATGACATGTCATTTAGTCATGAATTTGAGCAAAAAAAATTGAGAAACGTAATATTACTCCAGATATATTTATACAAATATTGTGACAAATGAGCTATCAACATCTTATAAATCAAAACATATTATTTCGCTATGAATTTGAACAAAAAATTTAAGAAACATAACATTACTCCATATATATATATATATATATCCATCAATCAATTGTCACACTAACTAACAATGTTTGTATCACACATCCACACAAACATACATGTTTGTGCATACATATTCATTAAAACTAGACAAAATGTCCCGAGCTTCGGAAACCAACCTGATAAAGGTAGTAGCAAACACAATGAGAAATTCATCACAACAGACTCACTGTCTTCATACTTCAAAATGTTTACAAAAGGAAATGACTAATTTACTTAAATATAAAACCTTATTGGTGTTTTAAAGGTAAAAGCAATGACTTTAGAATAAAATATTTTGAGCTAAGATGAGTTCAAAATTTCGATGAGGAAATTTTATAAGGGAGAATGAATTGTAAGATCTCAATCTAACTAGACCCAAGAGATTAATTGAAATTCAATTTATTATCATTAATTTAGTCTGATTTCAGTTTTAGGAATACAGAAATTTGTAGATAAATATCCAATTGGAGGATGTTTTTAAAAGAAATTAAGAAAATTGGATTAAAAGGAAAAATGGCATAGGGTGTAAAATGAAATTTACCTATATAGCCGATAAAATCAAAATTAGTGGGCTGGGATATTTTTTTATAATAATATATAATCATTATGGTGGGACCCATTTAAAAATTAAAAAAAAAATAAAAAGTAAAAAAATATACATATTGACAGTTGAATGATCAAAAGAAAAATATATATAATAAACAGATGAGGCGGTGGACATAAGAAGAGAGAGAGGGGAGTTGTAATATATATATGTATGTTGTCGACACAAAACGAAGGGGAACGAAGGAAGAAGAAATGAAACCAAAAGAAAAAGAAAAAAAAAATAGAGAAGATAGGGGAGAGTAGAGAAAAAAAGAAAAGTAAAGGAAAATATTCTGGATGCTCGATTTATTCATGTAAATAAGTTTATTTTAATAAGATTGGGATTTCAGAAAAATTAGTTTATTTTTTTATAAGTTATAAATTCAGTTTTATATGATTTTAGAATGGATCTAGGATGATAAGATAATCAAAGAAGAATTCGTTTTACATCCATAAAAAAATAAAAAGAGTTATGTGAGTGGATGGATTTATTTTTAATTAAATTGATTGAGTTATATGTATTTATATTTCAAATTTTATTATTTATTTCAAGTAAATAAATTGTTAAGTTAGTTGATTTTATAGGTTATAAATTATGTTTTACGATTGAAATAAAAGTTTATATATGTTTCATATTTTATTTATTTAAGTGTTATTCGAAGAAAATTGTTTAATTAGTTTATTAATTTATTGATTAGGTATTATAATTTATTATTTGAGTATAGAATGTGTATGTTGATAATTATGTTTATATTTAGAAATCGAGTTATACAAATTTGGCATATAAATGATTAAAATAAGATTTTTAGTACGTTTACATATATTTCAGTGTTTATTATGTATTGAAAATAAATTAATTATTTCCTAACTTGTGTAATATTGTTTTTTTTTTTATTGATTTGATTTCATGTTTATGTGAAATCATAATATAAATAATTTTATGACATTATGTAATGAAAAATAAAAAGTTTGGGAAATATACATGCGTTGCTGAAAATAGAGTTGGGTGTATTGCAAATTATTTTGATAAATTATAATAAAATTTTATTTGAACTACGAGGGCTTTGATCCCAATGATAGAATGAGTACGTAGATGTTTGAGATGATACCTCAAACTCAAGCCCAAAAATATTTATGTACACTCCCTTTGAAAATCTTATTTTATTACTAAAAGTTAGTATTTATAAGTTTTTGAAATATTATAAATTTGATTAAAATAATATAGTAATTATATTGAGTTTTTGATTTTATGTACATTGGATATGTTTTTAATGATGTCAGAATAGAATTTAAATTGAAATTTTGTTTGATTTTGAAATATATGAAATTATCTCGATGAATTGGAATAAATGATTGTTTGAATATGATTTTAATGAATTTCAAACAAAAACGAGAAAGAAACGAATAAGTTCAGTGTCTTGACCGAGCATATATCGGAAGAAAGACACGAACATTTTGGAAAGGATTTAATGAGTTCCTTAAATGAAAAATAGAGTTTTGCGATGTTCATATTGATAATTTGAATATATATATATATATATGAAAATGTGTGTCTCAAATTGTATTTATCGCTTTCCGAATGCAATCTTTATATAAAAATAAAAGTCATCAAAAATATGAAATTTGTGATTAAAAAAATTGAGAAAGGGTTCGAGTAAACCTGAATATTGATAGGTGGGGACTAGTAGTTGGCATGCCAATAGGGTAATATAACAGTACTGCATCATTACACCGATACCGATATACAGGATTCGACAGATGGATTATGAGAGACATCGAGTATCCGGTCCTAAAGTCGAAACCGATTGTGATATGTGATATGTGATATGCGACCCAACCGGTGGTCACCGAGTAGCCAATGCCGGAAACACTATTTATTCTGTCTGAAACCCGAATTCCGATCCATGGTATCCTATCAGAGTTTACAAATGGCACTGAGAAAAAGATAACGAAAATAGTATTAACAATATTGAGAATGAAAATTGTTATATTTTATATATGCATCAAATTGTAATTTGAATTCTTGAATTATTTTGTAAAAGTTTGAAAAATTGTGAAATTTTAATTTACAACTTGAATTTCAAAATATGGTGAAAATCGTGCGGTTACAAATAGGAAAAAATTATGTTAAGTATTTTGTATATACAATTATTATAAATTGAGTAATTAATGAATGTTGATATAAAATTTAAGAATGACTGTTAAAAATAATAATTTATATGTTATCATGTGTTTTTCTAGTTTTATTATAAATATTTGTATGGTGAAACGGTTTTGAAGTTAGACGAGAGGTTCAAAATGGAAGTTGAGAAAATAAATATGATTTTAGAAGTGTTAATTATTTCTTTACAGGTTTTTAAGTTTTGGGTTTTCAGAAAAATAGAAGGAACTCTGCAGGATTTTTTTTTTAATTTTAAATGAACGTTTTAACGAAATTTTAATAACGGAAATTTGAGTGAAAAGAATAAAAGAATTTTAGGTCAGAAAGATAGCATCTTTGTTTGTGACTAAAAGAATTAAAATAAATAAATCTTTATAAACGAATTTTTATAAATGGTTTAAACTAATTTCAGTGAGGTAGGTGACATCCTCTGTCTAGATTATTTATTTTGACGGAAATCGGGTGAAGGGTGTTACAAGCAATAACAATTGAGAGAAGAGCGATGAGGTCATTAAAATAAAGTGAATGTCATTTCCATCTAACATGTTTGGATTTCATTGTTAACTTTTACTGGTTGACCACTAATGACAATGATAGTTTGGGTAATTTTGAGTAAAAGTTTTAATAGCAGCAATTACCACTAATTTGGGTAATTTGGATATTATTATAATTATATATATGTTGTGATAATAAGAATTTGTCACCACCTAGATAATTATTAACTATGATTTCATGTATACTACTTAGTTATTATCTCTTGTTATTTATTCAATTATTATATTTATTGTAGAGATAATTCTCCTAATGCCTATATAGGTGTACTTTGTAGCCATTTAGAGATGTATCAATTAAATCAACGGAATTGATTTCTCACTATTTTCTTTCTTTCTCCTTGTTATTTACTTTGTGTTGTAGCTTTTAGGCTTATATCATAACATGTTATCAGCACGAATCTAATATTGAAGATTTCATTCATATGACTTATTTTCTTACCGTTTGATTCAAATAATTTTATAAATATTGCTCTAGGAGAATTGCTATTTTTTGGAATGATATTTATCGATTAACTTATTTGATCCATCAATTAGTGATATCTATTAACAATCAATATCTCAACAAGGTGGTGAACTCATTACTGTTATGTGAAGAAAATGACACATTTTAAGGAATTATGCTAACCTATACGATATGGATATCCTCTTTGGCAAATTTTGTTGATTAATAATTATGAAATATATGGCCATGGTTTTTTAATTGCTAAAAAACCAAATTAAAGTTGTAATCAAATATGATTGATAGTAATTATTCTCTTTCTTAATAATAGATATCTAAGCGAATATTTATGCTACACAACATGTAATTAATCAAGGACATTAAGTAAATATTGGACTCAAAGGCAACCCAAGAAAGGCGGGAGAGTGGTAAATTGGTTTTCAAAAAATTTAAAAGTTTTCCTAGCAAATTCCTAACCGCAAAAAGCAACTCTATTATGTTGTGGAAATTTAAATATGTATAATCAATAGATATAAATCGCACAAATTAAAAAGTTTAGGGATAGAGAAATCCAACACAATAATCTTTAGGTGGTTCGGCCAATCCGCCTACATCCACACCTCCAAGCTCACCAAGCTTGAGGATTCTTCACTATCTTCAATTAGATCTCAAGGTGCCTATTGAACCTTTACAAAAATGTTTATTTCTCTTCACAACCTCAATCTTTATCAAGACATACCTCACACTAGGATTTCTGTTAATAGTAATACAAAAGTATGATACCTTTTTCAATTCATCTTTCATAGCCCTGCCAAAATTATGATTTAGTTCCCATATGTTCAAAATATTTCAACTGTAGCCCTGACGGACTATTATGCATTCTAGATTTATTTTTCATGACCATGAAAATTCTAAATTCCAACTAATCTAGATGAGGTCCAAGAACAATTTGGATAATATGATAAATATAATCAATGTTTCCTACGGTCTATCCTAAGTCATTTGAGTCAATCCATTCAAACACATACAAACATCAACTAGTTTACAATCTAATGAACAATTAATCCTAAAATTGGTCATGTTTGCTTCAAGCTTTAATAGAATCCCTCTTTGATGTCCAAAAGCTTGACATTTGCTCCTCCATGTATCTTTAAATGTTTATATCCTTGTATGGTGTCTTTGCTTTCTTTCAATAAATGATTGAAACTTTATTATACTATTGATCAAATCAAATTAACATTGTTAACTCTTCATCAATTGTTTATTCTCGTCAAAATCAAGCATTAAAACTTTAAGGCTAACAATCTCCACTTTTTGATGACAACAAAACATTGATTGCACAAGTAAGGTTTTAACATATAAAATCTTATTTTAAACAAAGACGTACGATAAATATATTCAGTATATTTAGCTCATGGATGTTAAATTAAACAGTATAAATACTGTAGTCAATCACAAAACTTTCCCCCTTTTGTCTTCTTCAAAAAGGAAGTAGAAGCGATTTCAAGGGGAAAAAAGAAAGGAAGTAGAAGCAAGGCCTTTGAGCATAGATTGCAACTCAAAAGGCATAGATTTTTCTTCTTCTAATATTTACAAACAGGCATAATTTAAAAGTGAAAAATGTTTTCAATTGATGCAAGAGCATAGAGAGAAGAATGATTTTGAAGACAATATCAACATCATCAAAATCAATCAATCATGGATCATGAAAAAAAGTAACGTTAATGATTTCAAGAAATCTTTCCCCTCTAAAATGTATATCCTCTCCATTTAAATATCAATGATAAACATCATGAGAAAATATAGTATATGAACACTCCCTCTAACTAATCTATACTCTAAAGTATGCATATATTAATTAATAGGAACACATTTATAATCATCAAAATCAAATCAATAAACATTTATGAAGCAAGTACATATGCATTTAATGGATGATAAAAACATTGCAAACATTTGCAAACTTATATTATTATTTCTAGCACAAGCATAAACACAAACATGCTTGATTCAATATAAAGCCAGTAATCAAATATAAATTCATAAACAATTTGAAATACACAAATTGCTACCAATTTGGATCATATTCTTTTCTTTGCTTATATCCAATTTGATAGTTGTCTTTGGAGACACTTGTAAATGCTTGAATGCTCAATTCCAAAAGCCTTAAATTAAAGAAACCACCCGCATTCCTCGACTTAAGCACCTAGAAAAGATATTCAATTTTGTACCTTGGTATCCAAACCATTTTGGGTCCTTGAATGTTAGGCCTGGTTCCTTTTGGAACCCATACGTTCTTCATGCAAAAAAATGTATTCTTTCTAATTGGGCATGTATAAGATTTATGACTTAACAATTGCAATATTTGCACATCATATGTGATTCATTGCTTGTGATATAATATTTTTGCTTAATACAAGGTTTATAACTCAAGTCACACTTGTCAAAAGTACACTTTTGAGAACCAAGCAATTTTTCCAAGTTCTTTTGGCTATTTATAAATTTAGTAACAATCTAATTTAAATTATTTACCTTTATCTTAAGAGATTCATTTTCTTCGATAAGAATTTCATTTTCGATTTTCAAAGCTGCACTCCTATGTTGAAACAAAAGTTTGTTCATTGAAAATCACATTTTCATTTTATACAACATCTCTTATTTCTTTCAAATCATAAATTTCCTGTTGTAGAGAAATTTTTCTTGTATCAAAGTATTATTTTCAAATGATAAATAATTATTCTCATTTTTTACTAAATTTCATTTGTAAAAAGACTTTCCCTTCCTTTAAGAAATCATTTTCAAATGATAAGATATTCTCTTCATTTTTCAAAAGTTCAAAATCATTTCATAAATATGAAATTTTCCTTATGATTCTCTTCCAAAATCAATTCATCAAAATTAATCAACAAGCAATTTCTTAAATGAATCACGCAATGTCTCACTTACCTTATCTGCGTTTGCAATAAAACACATATTTGGCTCTTCATGCTCTTTAATAACCATGGATGTACTATCACCTTCATCTAGCTTCAAGTGTATCCCCTATTTTTATCTGTGGTTGTGCATGTAGACTATCTATCAATAACATTTATGTCAAACTGCATAATATAATACATGCAAAGCTCCAGAATTTTTTTTTTTTAGAAAAATATTTTCTTATCATCTCTATTCTATTCATCTTCCTTTTTAAGAATTTTTTCACCGTTAGCAATAATATATGGGATATATGGTCCATTCTCTACAACTTTCCATAAAGGACATTCTAATGATTGTACAAAACGTTTCATTTTAACTTTCCGATGATCATATTTAACACCTTTAAACAATGGAGGTGTAGAGTTGGCTTTTTCCTTATAAATAAACTATCACTCATGGCTGCCAAAGCTATTAGACAATTAAGTGACTTAAAATCATGAACACCAAGCTCTTATACCCAATTGTTGGACTGAAAGGCAACCCAAGAGGTGGGGTGAATTGCATTTCAGAAAATTTAAAAATATTTCCAGCAAATTTTAAACCGATTAAAAAAAAAACAACTTAATTATGCTGCACAAATTTATATATATATATATATATATATATAATCAATAATTATAAACTGCACAAATTAAAGAATTTAAAGATAGAGAAATCAAACACAATAATTTTTGCGTTGTTTGGCCAACCCAATCTACATTCACACCTCCAAGTCCACCAAGCTTGAGGATTTTCCATTATCTTCAATTGAACCTCACAGTGCTAATTAAACTTGACAATAATGTGGATTTCTCTCCACAACTTCAATCTTTATCAAGTGATACTTCACATTTGTTTTTCTCTCAATTCTAGAGTGTGACACACTCACACAACAAATATAATAAATTGAGTACATAGAAATTTTCTTTCGGAGAGCAAATAAGAAAATTCAAGCTTAATTAGTATGCGATTGATATATATCAATGGAACTTTATGGCTCAAATGTATTTTAAGGAGACTTCATGTAGATGATGGCCTGCTCCTAGATCTGGGGAAGAAGCCACAAGCCTCCGTTGCATAGAAGGACGTGTCCCACCTTTTCCATGTAAAATGAGGGGGCGCTATTGCCTCCTCCCTTAATGGGAAGGTTCGCCGCGTCCTTAAGAATGCGAGGAAACCTACTCTTTCAAGGAGGAGGCAGCAATGCCTCCTCCTTTTCAAATGTAAGAGGAGAGTCACACCTCCTCCCAAAGAAGGCCACGAGCGTCCTCCTATCATTTTGGTGTTCTCTATCGCATTAGTGATGGACCAGGCAATGGAAGGAGATGAAGGGCTTAGAATTGATACAGGTGAATTAATAATTTTGTAAAACCCGAGTTGTTTTTATATTTTCACTTGGTTAGATTTGTTATTTTTGTAAGATTTGGATTTTCCTAGACATTTCCCAGTATTTTGTTCGTAAAAGGATGATTTTACTCCAGTATACTAGGTTTGGCTACTTTGTAATATATTAGGTTTGACTACTTTACTGATGGGTTTGGATGGGTTTGGCTACTTTGTAGTATATTGGGTTTGACTACCTTACTGATTAGATAAGGTTATGCATTAATAATAATTCTAAGATTATTATTGATAATCATTCTTACAATCAATCTAAAAATTGTTACTGATGCATGACCTTATCCAACCAATAAGATAGTCTAGTATATTAATTTGGTTGTTAGTCAAATTGTTGGTCAGAAAGTTCTTACATCATGTTCGTGTAAATAAAAGAAAAAATTACATATGGATTCAAATGCGGAGACGTGCCTAAAAGGTTATTTTTTTTTTACAGTTGGGATAAACTCAGAAATCAATCAGAACTAAACGAAGTTTGACTCTGTGACGCAGCCCTAGGAGCGACTCCCAGGAGGGAGCAACCCACACATAAATAAAGATGAGGGCCCAGACACAATGGAGAGATAACTCATGCATTTTTATATGGAAGGAGAGAGATTACTTAATTTGGGAGTCGAACGTGAGACATTAAAGTGCAAAGGACAGTGGCTGACCAACCAAGCCACTGACTGACTCCTTTTAAAAGGTTAATCTTTCTAATCTATTAAAATTGAACTTTCATAATTCCTTTTTTTTAAAAAAAAAAATATATACTGATAGGTGATTTAATATTATTAAACTTCAATTTTCTAATTTTCTCTAATAATATAATATTTTTAATATTATATATTGATTATCTATTCGTTAATAGTATTTAGTTTTATTATCAAATCAAATTAATTTGTTTTGTGACATAAACCTAGATATCTAAATGTATAGCAGAAACATCATTTACAAATCAACGCATAATTATTTTGACAAAATTTTGGACCAGGTATGATGAATTTTCCAAAATTTTAACTGCGAAGAGTACAATTCCAATCCCAACCATAACAAAATGACTAGTTCCGGCACCGGCACCAACCCCAGTAACTTAAGGTCAGGCGGGGGGGACAGGGTGGGAAAGTTATTTTTTGTATATTAAATAATTTTACGTACCCCACGTAATTTTCTTTAAGAAAAGTCAACTTGACTTTCAAATATCACCGCGCGTGTTCTCAATATTTGTTCTGTTGTAGGTCTCTCTTTTGTTCCTAGAAATAGGAACAAAATTGCTCATGTTTAACTAATAATGCTATGTCGTTAATTTCGTACAGAGTTCGAGTTGACTTTTGCCCTCATTTTGTTCAAGATCATGTTTACATTGATTGATTCTATTGAATGAATTCTGGGATCCGAAAACATTATCAAAACTTGCTCAAAACAGAAGCCCAATTGTATGATATGGTGGTATAAATTCAATATATCATCCAACCATATGTAGCATTCATATCTTATATTATGTTGTATTAATAAATGCGACCCCACCTCACCACACCACCCCCCACCCTCCCCGCCGGCCCCCCGCCAACACACACAGAGACACAGGGACAGAGACATATATATATATATATATATCCAAGTGTGAGAGCCTTATGTCACCACGTTATGAGAATAAGATCAAACTTGTTCGAAACAGAAGCCCAATAATATGATAAGGTAGCATAAATTCAATAAACCATCCAATCATATGTGGTATTCAAATATCACATTATGTTGTATTAATAAATGCGACCCACATATCAACCCCACTCAAACATCTAATCCACACATATACACTGACATAACAAAAATAACAGGGTACACATGAACACTGATAAGAAGAGAATCATCTAGTGCTATGATGTATTAAAGCAAAAAGGGACGATTCCATGAAAGCACCTAATTTCATTGATCCTCTCACATCCAAATATTTATCAATCAAGCGAGCAAGAAACATTTCTTATTATTTTTTCAACAATAATCTTCCAAAAATGTTTGGAATACTTCCACGATCTTTCAAAAAAGAATTGAATACATTCGATGCTCTTCAAAGTTTCCATTTGAAATCACTTCATTCAATACAAGTAGTCAATCACAATTACTCTCTTGTCATCAGGGGTATGTGATGAGAATATTCAAAGGTTTGAGAGGGTAAAAACGAAGAGCGCAAGCGCAACTTACATTACCAAATGCGATAAGCGATGCAACCTGTGGGATTAATCCACAGAGAACCTAGGAATTACACATCTACATGCAACCAGCGAAGCATCCAATGGGATTATTCCGGTGAGCTCCCACGACTTACACCACTAGATGCATCCAACAACGTATCGAGCAGAATTATTCCAGAAAGGAACCACGATTTATATTGCGAATTGTAATCTGTGATGCAAGTCGTGAGGAAGGCATCTGATGCGGGCTTGCTAATTCCGAAATTCAAAGACTTTAATTCAATTTAGGATTTTACTGTTATTTCTTTTTTAATTAGAGTTATTTCCTTTTATTAATTAGTGTTATTTTCTTTTAGGATTCTATTTCCTAAGGAAGACTTGTTGCCTAGGAAAATTAGAATTGTCATAATATAAATAAAACTTCAAATTTACGGATCTGATTATTCTTTTTGGCTTTTGAAATATTAATAAAATCCTACAACTTGCAAAGTAAATCCCTTGGGTTTTGATTCCGCTATTTTGGGTATTCTTACTAGGGATTGCTTGGGCTAGAATTAGATTATTCTGTGAATTAATTCTAGATGATCAATCGACCCATTTTGTGCGCTGGTTTGTTCGTTATTTACCCTATCGTGTGGCATGAGTTAGGGTGGCTAAGGTTTGTTGTTGTATCAATAGTTAGATCCTCAAAAATGTGGTGCTTTCATTGAGAGGTGTTGAGAGTTGTTGAGAGATGGAGACTAGTAAGAATTCCAACTCGATAGGGAATGTTCTAACTATCAACCGGACAAGACTTGAGGCTTTGGAAAAGGGTTAGTTGAGAATGTCTAAATGGCGAAGGATATATCCTACTTTAATAGTGCAATTAACAATGGCCATAAACCAATCAATTGAGGAAATAAGGAGAACCACCAATGAAGGGTTAGAACAAATTGAGAGGAGGATGGCCGAGGAAATGAGAGTAATGAACGACCATGGGCAAACTCAGAAAGGAAGACTGTGATCCCATATTTCTAGGCATGAGGCGAATACAACAATCAATGAGTTAGAGGAAATCAGTTTGTATAGGAATCGTAAGAGAAATAGAAGAGGAGGTCAGGTTAAGCATTGTATAATAAAGTGGAAAGATGGCTCAATGAGAGGGAACCATCTAAAGTAGTTAGTCAAGTAAGAAGACATAATGAAGAATGAGGGTTTGATAAGAACAAAGATAAAAAATTCGACGATGAATATCACAGATAAGGCAGGAGACCTCGCAGCTAAATGCCTAATTATGACCACATATGAACCATTAAGGAATAAAACAACCTTTAAGGATGAGACAAGAGGATCAGCACCACCATTGAGGACCGAGGAAGCCAAAGGTGGATTTTCCTCATTTTGATGGAGGAGATTCGCATGAATGAGTGGATAAGGTGAAACATTGTTTCTGGGTTTATAACGTTGCAAGGGATGATAGGGTTTCGACAACATGCATTATTTGAATAGTAAGGCAAATGGTTGGTAGCGATAAATCAAGGCGTAGTACAAATATGATGGTAGGCAAATGGGGTGGACAACAATTGAATAGGAATTTTTAAATCAATGAGGGCCATCATCAGTTGTCAATCATCATGAACAATTAGTCAAGTTTAAACAGGAGGGTAAGGTGCAGAGTAAAGTTACATTTAATAGTTTCGATATTTACAAACCATGGTTAGGGGTTGGTCAGAGAAGATGTTGCTTGGTATGTTTATTGAAGGGTTGAAATCATGGTTAGCTAAGAAACTCAAGTTAAAGCAACCATACCTAGAGCTATGAGGATGGAAGAGATTATGGCTGATAACTACTACAACAAGAAGAGGTCATTTAAGGAGAGTGTTGAGAGAATATTTTTTAAGAACTTGCAAAGCAAAACTTTTTAGAAAGGAAAGGAAGTTACCGAGGGGAGTTACAAGGAGAAATCGAAAGAGGTTAAGAAGCTTTCGTGGGATGAGGTGCAAGAACAAATAAAGAAGGGTATGTGCTTCAAATGTGTAGAAAAATGGGATAAAGATCATCATTGTAAATTCGGTTACGTATTGATGATAGCAGAGCCAAGTGACAATTAGGATAGGGATGGCAACAATGAGGAAGAGTTTAGTGATAATGGAGAGTTCAAGGTGATTAACCAAGGTGAAAGTGATGGAGAGGTCGAATTATCACTTAATATCATGTTAGGAGCACCAAGACCAGCTACCATGAGACTTCTGGTGTGAATAGAGAAATTTAAGGTGACTTTGTTAGTATCTGGATCTTCACATAATTTGATTAACGCTATAATCAGAAAGTTGGTTAAAGGGAGTTGTTATAGAACCATTTAATGTTAAAGTGGCTAATGAAGAGAAGCTCAAGTGTGAAGAAGTTGTTCGAGATGTGAAGATGAACGTGCAAAGGTAAGGATTATAGTTTATCTATATGTTCTGTCATTGGAGGGACTAGATATAGTACTGGGTAATACTTGGTTGAAGAGAATGGGCAAAGTAATCATGGATTTTGAAAATATGACAATAGAGTTCAAACTAAGAGGTAAGAAACGGACTTGAATAGTTTCATCAACCAAGGAGATCAAGTCGTATAAGTCTCAGTTAATGGAAAAGTTGTGCAAGAAAAGTGCCCACTGTTTCATAGTAGTAAGTACGAAGAGCAACCAAACAGAGAACGATGAAAAAAAAACAAACTAGTAATGGATTGTAAAAAGGTTCTTACGACTGCCCGAGTCGATATGCGTGGTAGTGAAAAGGCATAAACGTGTTCTTGAGGTGCCTACTTGTTTACCACCATCTCAACATTTTGATCATTGGATTGCCTTGAAAAATGAGTTAAAATCAGTGAATATACCTCTATTCTGATATATTCATTCTTTAAAGGGGGTGATAGAGAGAGAAGTGGAAGAGATGTTGAAAAACAGGTTGATTAGACCAAGAACAAGTCCATTTTCGTCTCTAATGTTGTTAGTACCAAAAAAAAAAAAAATGGGACACCGAGGTTTTATGCAAAATAAAAGGCTTTGAATGAGGCTACAATGAAGGATAGGTTTCCTATTCTAACGGTGGACAAGATGTTACATGAGTTGCATGGGGCTAGTATTCTTACAAAGCTAAACTTGAGGGTTGAATACCAATAAATTTGTATAAAGGAAAAAGACGTGCACAAGACAGTTTTTCGAATGCATTCGGGGCACTACGAATACTTGGTAATGCTTTTTGGTTTGTATAATGCACCTTCTACTTTTCAAGCAACCATAAACTCAATTTTCAAGCCTTATTTGAGAAAGTTTGTGTTGGTGTTCTTTAATGATATCCTCTTTTACTCGAAATCTTTGGAGGAGCATTTGGGACATCTAAAACTGGTACTGGGGAAACTAGAGCAACATATTTTCTTCATTAAGATGTCTAAACATAATTTCATACAAGAAGAGTTAGTGTATCTGGGGTATATAATCTTAAAAGTAGGCATGAAAGTATATTCAAAAAAGGTAAAGGTAGATTGGCCATAGATGTGTCGACCTTAAAGGGTTTTTTGGATTTGACAGGGCATTACTGCAAGTTTGCTAAGAATTATGGGTTGATTGTTGAACCGTTAACGACCATGTTTAAAAATGTAATTTTGAATGGATTGATGATGTCAAGAAAACTTTTGATGATTTGAAGAGGGCGATGGCATAAACTCTAGTACTAGCATTACCTAACTTTGAAAAATAATTTGAGATTTACAAAGCTGCAAATGGAGATGGTATTGGAGCAGTGTTGAGAAAAAAGACCATTGGCATTCATATCCAAGGCTTTAGGACCTATGAAGAAGGCTCAGAATACATATGCAAGAGAGATGTTAGCAATGATGCATATGACAAAGGTTTGGAGACCCTATCATTTGGGTTGGAAGTTCACCATAATCATTAATCAACATGCCTTGAGGCATATATTGAAGCAAAAATTTATGACACTTAAATAACAGAAGTTTATGGTTAAGCTTCTTGCATTTGAGTATGACGTCGTATACCAGCCAGCAAAAGAAAATAAGATAGTTAATTCTTTATCCAGAAAATAGGGTAGTATGATGTTGTGGACGGATAGAGAGCATGAAACAAGTTTAATGGCTCTTAATGAGGCAAAATGGAGGATTTAGGAAAAAATCAAAGAGGTTGTGAGGTTTGATGTTAAGGCTTAGAAGCTTTGTAGGAAGCTAGAAAATAAAAAAGATGGGGTTAAAAGGTATTAGTTGAAGAATGGATCACTCTACTATAAGAACTATGTGTCTGTACTAGGGATGCTCAAATTGAGGGAGGAGAACTTGCTTACTTCCATAATAGTAAAGAAGGAAGTCATTCAAGGTGGTTACGTACTTATGTAAGGATTAAACACTTCTTCTACCAGAAAATGCCAAGAATAATGTGAAGATCCTGGTGGTTCAGTGTGATATTTGTCAGAAGGTGAAGTATGATTAAAGACTACCTATAGGATTATTGCAGCTATTGCCAATACTAGTAAAAATATGATAGGATTTGTCTATAGACTTCATGAAAGGGTTGCCTAGCAGTGGTGGCTATGAAACAATTTTAGGTGTAGTGGATTGACTAAGCAAGAGTGCACACTTCATTCCACTAAAACATTTGTTCACAACGAGTAGTGTAGCAAAAGCATTTGTGGACAATGTGATTAAATTACAATATGGTTCTTCTAGAAACATTGTAACAGATAGATGGAAGTTATTTATGAGTTCTTTTTGGCAGGAACTTTTTTCTATGCAGGGCAATAAACTAAAGACAAATTCTTCATATCATCCGTATACTGGTAGACAAACCGAGGCGGTGAACAGAACACTCAAGTAGTATTATGATGTTATTGTCATAAGGAGCAAAAATGATGAAAAGAGTTCATTCTTTGGGCTAAATATTGGTATAATACTATTCATCATCTTACCATCAACATGAGTTCGTTTAAGGTAATGTATGAAAGACCACCATTGCGTTAAAGCACGTTTGAGAGAGGCACGATGTGGATTAAGGAGGTTGAGAGGGAGCTGTTGGCCAAGGATGAAATGTTAACAAAAATCAAGAGAAAGCTCCAGAAGGCTCAAAGGATAATGACGAAGTACCATAACTTTTAAGCCAAGAGAGTACGTGTATCTCAAGCTTTAGCTATATCAACAGTAATCTTTGAAGAAGAAGTTCAATGTAAACCTACCTCAAATGTATTATGGGACTTTCAAGATATTGGAACGGATGAGAGAAATGACTTACAATCCAGATGTTCTGCCAACTTTTAGGTTGGTGTTTCAAGTTATTGTGCTGAAAAAAAAAAAAAAAGTTGGGAGTCCTAACTTAGTTGTGAACAAGTTGCCATCATTTGATAAGAAAGGAAGATTGTTATTACAACTTTTCAATATAGAAGTTGGAGGAAAGGATGTGAGAAACTTAAGTCTTGGTAGATACTAGTTCGGTGCAAATGAGTGCCTATGGATGAAGAGTTCAGTGCAAATGAGTGCCTACGGATGAAGCTTCTTGGGAAGATTATGATGATATGAAAGAGAGATTTTCGGATTTTACCCTTGAGGATCATAGCATTCTTGAAGAATGGGGGAATGATGAAAACATTTGTTGTGTTTTAAAATACGAACTGGGGTGCCTCGGTCCTTGAAGTGCCTCAGAGGCAAACCAAATGGTGACAGTCTTGACTATATGAGAGACGAGCCTCAGACCCGAGTAAACCTAGAGCAGCTTGGGTCTGAGAAATTGAAAAAAATAAAATAAAATAAAATCTACATTATAAATATCGACAACCCAACTCGACCCTCTCCATAATTCTTCAAAATCAATTCTTTCTCTCTCTTCAAACCAATAACCCAACCTCTCACGCTGAAGCTCTCTCTACTGCCAACGAGCAACCTAAGCACTCTCTTTCCGTCGACCAACAATCGAATTCTCTATCTCGACCAACCAGCAACCCAAGCTCTTCAAATACTCTTTTTTCTCTCTTAAACGACCAACAGCCTCTTCAACCAGCAACTGAAGTTTTCTCTCTTTTCAAACCAGTAACCCAAACTCTCTCTTAATTGACCAACCAACAACCTAAGATCTCTCTCACTCAATGTTGAAAATATCGATATCGACGGAAATATCGGTACTACGATTTGGTGAAAATATCGACGAAAATATCGATATCGACGGAAATTTAAGTAAAATTTACGGAAAGAACGAAAATTTAGTTAAAAACATAATATTTTTTTAATGAAACTTTTGGTAATGTTAAAATAATCATTTCTACAACTAAAAATCATATTATATTTAAAAAAAAAATCATATTCTATCTAAAAAGTAATAACTAAAAGGTATAAATATTAATATAATATATAGAGAAGATATATGAAAATATAAAAAGCTTCCAGTAAAACTTTTCAACTAATTTGCATCACATAAGTCATCCAAATTTTAATACCAAAATGAAGTCCTAGATGGTTCATACATAGTATAGCTAGCATTTAGATTTATACAATACTGATACCATGACATATAATTTGAATGATTTTGAATATAATCACGAACATGCCATGAATAAGCTTCTTGATTTCTTTCTACCATCTGTCCATAGATAGAAAATTATGTGTAAAGATCATTGGAGATCCCAAAACTTCTATGTTTATCATCACTAGACCTTAAACTCATAGATTCAAAAGTAGTTGAAATGTTATCTTCATTGGATGATG
Organism: Dimocarpus longan; assembly: GCA_022984855.1. Lineage (NCBI taxonomy): Eukaryota > Viridiplantae > Streptophyta > Magnoliopsida > Sapindales > Sapindaceae > Dimocarpus > Dimocarpus longan. Next base: position 4,025,803 of record CM041015.1, on the reverse strand, counting down.
ACATCCCTAACTGCATTTGATGGATTCTCCTTGTGTAATCCTTACCAATAGCCCCTATGCTTGGACCCGCAGCTTTATACCCATGGTCTTCATCTTGTGTGCAATGAGTGTATTGTTCTTCACAAGTAAATGGGTTCAATGACAAACCTGTATCAGTATCATTTCTTTGAGTAAAAGCATAATTATTTTCTCCATTGTCATCATCATCGTCATCATTGTTGTCGTCATCATCATCATCATCACTATTATCACCATCATCAGCACCATTATCTTCATTATGAATTCCATCAATAGCAATGACTTAGGAGTTTTTGTTTTTAAAATAGAATAACAATTATGAGATGTTTGAGCTTGACTACAAAATAGAATATAATAATGAGATTCCTGATGAAAATGAGATTCTTCACGTGGGTTGAAAACTTATTTTATTTAGAGTTTTATTGAAAATTAACCCATTTTTTATAATCCATTTGAAAAATAACTTTTATTTTTTAAATCTTTGCACAATGTTCTTTTTTGGACGAAAGTGCCCTTGACCCATCATTTTTTGTTGGTCACTCTTTCTACTAAACGATCTGGTTGAGAATCCTAACGAACCCCGACCTCGAGGTTGGGAATGGTTAGGAATCAAGGTTGGGATCCAACCATTCCCAACCTCGAAGTTGAGATCCCAACCTACATCCCAACTTCGAAGTTGGAAATCTCAACCTCGAGATAGATAATTTTAACCTTGATAAAATATTCAATTTCACATTCTCAACCTTCAGGTTGGGAATCCCAAATTTCTAGGTTGGGAGTCCTAATCTTGATTCAAATCTACATTCGGAATCTCAACCTTAGGGTTAGGATTCCCAACCTGGATGTTAAATCAAGATTGGGAATCCCAACCCTAAGGTTGGGGCTTCCAACATAGAGGTTGAGATTTCCAACTTTAAGGTTGTAAATCCTAACAATGATTCAAATTACTATTATTTTATTAAGGACATTTTTGTCCACCCAACGTCTTTTTTATAATAATAAAATAAGAAAGGTTATTTTTGAGTTTATCCTTATCAAATGAATCTTTTTTCCAATTATTGCTTTTATTTATTTGATAAAAACTTAACAAATTCTTATTTGAAAAGCTTAAATTTCACTTTTATTTTATGAAAATTTAACCGATATTTCCGGAATATTTCACGGATATTCTATGGATATTTCCGAAAATTTCCTCGATATTTTATAAAATTTATACTACAAGCTCACGGAAATGATATTTTACGAAAATATCGCGGATATTTCTGGATATTTTTAGGATATTTTGACGGATAGGAGATTACACCCCCTATCGATATCGATACCCTTGATTTATGGAAATATCGACGAAAATATCACGAAAATCACGGATATTTTAAACTATACTCTCACTCAATATCTATCACCATGTGTGTTGATTTTATTTACCGTTTTTTATTCAATAATGATGTGATAGTGGGATCTTGTATCTAACTTGTTACGTGTTTCATGGTATGAGTGGTTTTGTTATTATTATATTACTTCTTTCACTATATATATATATATATATATATATATGTTGAGTCAGATGTGGGTTTAGGATTGGTGTAGATTCGAAAATAGATATTTGATTATTTTCCTCATTCTTTTTTAATTTTTTTATAAAAAGAATGATTATTAATTTGAAAATGTCACACAATAAAATTTATATTCTTTTATCATGACTTTTGAGTTAAATTTTCTAATAATTATTAATAAAATTATTTAGTAAACATATTTTCATAAACAATTAATAATTATAAGGTTTTTTGGTATAAGAGTAAATACATGAGATAATAATTTTTTTAATAAATAAATAATTATAAAATAATTTTTTGCTTTTTTAAGCCATTTTTGGTACTACATAGATGTGTCTGTATCGCCTCACGACAGTGTGCCTGTACCGCACAACCTTATGTACTTTCAAACCTTAAACATTCAAAGGTATGAAAGGGTAAAAAGAAATAGCGTAAGCACGACTTACACCGCTAGATGGTACTTGTGGGATTAATCCAGAGAACACCCACGACTTACACCGTTACATGCAACCAACGGCACATCAAATGGAATTATTCCAGTGAACTCCCATGACTTACATTGTTGCTAGTGAAATTATTCCAAAAAAGAACCACGACTTACACCACAAGTTACAACCCCCAATTCGAGTTACGAGCAAGGCATCAAGTACGGACTGGCTAATTTCGACATTTATGGACTTTAATTCAAGTTAGGATTTTAGTGTTATTTCTTAGTTTAATTGGAGTTATTTCCTTTTATTAATCAGTGTTATTTTCTTTATGGATTCTATTTCCTAATAAAGAAGATTTATTTCTTAGAAATATTAGAATAGTCTTTGTATAAATAGAACTTCAAATTTAAGGTTTTGATTATTTTAGCTTTTAAAATATTAATAAAATCTTACAACTTGCGAGGCAAATCTCGTGTTTTGATTCGACTTTCTGAGCAATCTGGCTTGGGATTGTTTGAGCTAAAATTAGGTCATTTCATAAGCTGACTCTAGAGAATCAATAGACTCATTCTATGGACTGGTTGGTTCATTATTTACCTTATCGTGTGGCGGTAATTAGGGTGGCTAGGGTTTATTATTCGATTGATAGTTAGGTCCTCAACAGTATGTCTCAAGTTTCCCTTTTGTATCTAACATTCAACTTAAAATTAAACTTCATATGAAAATTAAATATTAAGGATTCCTAGAGTGTAAAAGGTGCACTTAAATACCTTTAAAAAAACAAAAAAAAAAACAAACAAACACTAAAATTTGCAAAACAAGCCTAAAGTCATTCCATTCAAACATCATAGCTACAAAATACAATCTTGAGGATTTGGAGGCTGCCATGAACACTAATCAGGATCCAATATTAATTGTCGTATCAGAAAGCATGGGAGAGAAATAAGGATGCATTTATACGAAAATCATATTAAGTCTTGTTTGAATGATCTCACTTGGCAATCAAGATTTAGAGTATAATAACAGCAATTAAGTAGCTTCAGAACATGTATGGAAAAATTAAATGAATTTCAATTCCAAATCGCACTTAGGACAGCGATTCTATGGTGAAAACTACTTTTATAATTGTGTGATGTTTGGATAAATAAGTAGTGATAAAGCATCACCCTAGCTCATCATATATAGTCATAAAACACACACTCAATCCAGAAATTAAGCTAATTAAAGATGTTTGCCAATTCCAAAAAAAGAGTGGAATCGAATAGAAGAAAAAACTTATACAAAAGACACTGGTTAATATTGTCATACATTTTTATATAAGTCACAAATTTTGAATAACAGTTCCAAGCAAGTCTAAATCCTGTTTAGCTTCAAACTAATTAGCTAAATTTGGCTTCAATGCATGCAAAGTAACAGGTCACCACCAAATACATATTGTAGTCAACATCCATCATTTTATACGAATTATTCTTTAACAATCACTTTTGATGAACATTGCAGATACGAAACCACACATACACGTGTAAATCCACAGCTTATAAGCTTAGTACTGGTTTGGTAGATTAGGAATTGACTTTTAAATATGATTCATCTTGCACAGATTAAGAAAAGATGATTACTACTACTAGACACTTGTCCCTATTTTTTCAATAACTACCATCTTAGAAACTTGTATTTGCGTCAACCACCCTTGACCTAATGGACTAAAACTGCCTCACAATCTACATTAAGACTTTTTCTAACTAATGCAACTAGCTGATATTGTATATGTAATAAAATTGAATTACACAGAGATCCTTTGAGCACTCTATAAATTAAGGATGACGCAAGGCAGTCTTGGACATACTTCATGGTTTATAATCCTATACAAATTATTCTTTTTCTCTTTGCATCACAATGTCGGTGAATTATATTAATTTTACTAAACTTCAATAGGAAAAGCAATAGAATGGCAGATTAACATTACAGTAAATCACAAATATACATGATATATATTCAGATGGTACAGCTAAAGCTATGTTAGAAGAGCAAGATTTATCGGTTAGACCACTAATTAAAGGGTATTACTTCCCGGCATACACCCCTTAATAGGAGTGGTTAAATTTTTCATTTGATCCTAAGAGATTAAGAATTCAAATCTCACCCTTGTCCTAACCACAAAGTGTGGGTAATTGTTTCTGGATTTAATCCCCGCTCCCCCACCATAAAAACGAAAGTGTTACTTCCTGTTTCCCAATTACAAAAATCTCATATGGAGACCATGGAGAACTTCAGCAGGCAAGAAAGCGGTTATCCCTTTTAAGATTGTGGATGCCAAAAACACTTACAAAAACCTATTTCGTAAAGGAAAAATACGAAACCTATCCGACTTCAAGGTTTAAAGGAATGTCTTGTATGTATTCCACTTTTAGCCTTCAGAGGTCCAAACCAAGTGGAACATTGACAACATAATAGCACAAGTGATTTCATGCTTATATATAAAGAACAAATTAATGAAGATGAAGACCTCAATCTTCAGAATTGACACAAAACAAAATGGTTGAAGTTGTGATATAAAATGGATCATGTTACAGTCTCAATTCTAGGTACTTCTAGAACATTTTCTAACCAGTAAGCAAATTCTGGTAGTGTGAACTAGAAAAAATACAAACAAATAAGTTCATGTTATTGATCTGTCACAAGCTCTTTATTAATCCACACAAAATCAGAAAATTAGTCCTATTAATTAAGTTTCTTCTCAATAATAACTTGACTAAAAAATTCTGTTTTGCTTATTGATTATGCTCTTTGTACTATGTATATTGGCAGAAGAGCTCAAAGTCAAATCTCAGAAAGAAATTGGCAGACATCAATTATGATTTATGCGGAAGTAAGCCATGAATATAACTTCAAGCATATTGTAATAGAGAAAATTCATTTAGAGGCAAGTAATAAATGTATCTTCAAGCATATTCTACTAAATAAAAGTCAAGATTAACTTCATCCAGTCATTTCTTATCTATCATGAAGAGGAAATGATGTAGATCCATCCCCAATCAGGAAGATCCTAGTAGACACCAGACAGCTTTTAACATATCTACGCAGTCAAGACTAGCTATATTTGGATGAGATCAAATGTCCTTTCATATCAAACATATCACACAAACCCTAAAGTCCTAACATGTGTAAACATACGCTCAACCTGCAAAGGGGGGCAACTAATTATACAATTCAACCAAGTTGAAAGCTGTCCTTGTGTACAACAATGATGTGAATGTATGCACTTTAGAGTTCATGTGAAACGACATGTTCAGGGCAAATTCAGATGAATCAACCCCACCATCTCTTTCTCTCCCTTTCTCTATGCCTACTAATAATGTGAACATTTTCAATCATTACAAAGAAAGTTGAAATTCATTCTATTACATTCTATCACTATAGAGTTCTCAAGTCAGGCTTTTAATTTGATAAATACATGATTAAGGTTCCATCAAAGATAATGTTCAATTAAGGCATAATTAGATCACATAAGCATTGGTATATGCTTACCATAAGAGAAGAGTTTTTCACTGATCCCTTTGATAAATTTCAGTAGCACAAACTCCTTTTTCGCTTGACTATCTATAAGCTTCATTTTTCCTACATCAGAAAAAACACTACATTCTTCCGCAAAACAAAAGAGTTGATTAGAGAATTGATAAAAACAAAACAAAGACAATTAACCCACTACAAAATGTCCCAAAACATATCAAAACCTAGCTAGCTAACCATAGTGAGTTGATCATCGATTGGTCATCAAGATTCACAAAGGAAACCCTACCTTCCTCGCTAATGCTTACATCAAACTATCACTACATTCTTTTTTTTCTTTTTTTTGCACAAAACCAAGTTAATTATACGGAGGCGGACGCGGTGGAGGTGCCCAAAACACATCATGAGGCATTGGTCCATTATTAGGCAGCAAATTTGGAGGCAAATTGTATATAGGCATAGGCATTGTTGTTGTTGAAGCACCTTGTTGATCACCACCCAAACCTTGAGACTGACCAGCACCACCACCACCACTTCCACCGCTATTGGTCCCATTACCTTGCTGTTGCATGGACCCACCTCCACTTCCACCACCGCCTTGCTCTCCAGCTTCCTCCTCAATAGGCAACCTCTCATAAGTAGCATTAGTAAAGGTAGCTGCTATCACCATCACTGGACCAGAAGCCATCAAAGCCCCCACCACAGTCCCGCCCACCACCTGACCTTGCCCACCAGCCAAGTACACCGTCAAACCCGTTGCACCAGGTGGAGACGGAGCCGGTAAAAACGCACCGGACAACGACAAAATCTCGAACCTTCCATGTAAGGTGATGACCCCACCAGGAGCCGCCGGTTGCCTGAGAGTCACATTAGTCACGATGCCACTCCCGCTCAATATGGACACTCCACGGTGGCGCCGCTGCGCGAAATTCGCTATGCTCTCAACGATATCCGTCCCAGTAGTGATTTCAAGCACGTGGCTTCGAAGAGAGTTGGGGCTCTCCTTGGTGATGACAATGGGGGGTTTCGGTTTGTTCTTTGAACCGGCCGGTCGACCTCTGGGTCGGCGGGAGGAGGAGGACGAGCCGCCACCGGACCCGGGTTCAACAGTTTCAACAGCCAAAGCTTGGTCTTCGGATTCGTGATCGTTGTTGTTGTCTCTGCTGTCTTCTTGGTCGTCTTGGTGTTGGTTACTAGGGCTGTTAGCTGTGTTGTTGTCGATGAACTCTTGCTCTCTTCTCGGGCCAAGACGGGTGAGACCGGTGTGGTCCTCTTCCGGGTTTCTCAGGTGAAGAGTTGGAGAAGAAGACAATGGATCGACACCTCTCATTGCTACATTACCAGCCCACCAGCGATTTGCCATGTTTGTTTCTCGAGAATCCTAAACAGAAGAAAAAAAAAAAAGGAAAAAATTTGAAGTTGGCTATCTCTCTCTCTCTCTCTTTGGGCTTGTTTGCGCTTTGAAGAATATAATGGAGATGGAGATGAGAAGTTTTGGACAAAAAGTCTCTCCTCTTTCTTCTTTGTTTGTTTCCTTACAAGATTGAGATAGAGAGATCTCTAATGTACCCAAATCCTACAATACTATCCAAAATCTTATCTCTTGTTTTTTCACTTTCTCACCTCAAAATCATTCAAAACCCACCAAACCATGTTGCATGAATCAGACATCAAAGATATGGGTTCTTCTTGTTTTGCATGAAAACCCTAATCCTCTCACCCTCCAAGTTTGCAAACAAGAAAAATCAGATCAAACACAAACCCACCTCTCTAAACCGCAAGAGATTCAAAGATCTGAACTCAAACCCACTTGAGGGAAAAAAAAAAACCCAAATCCAGCTCTCAATAACACAGCTCCAATACACCCATTTTCACAACCTCATATACACATTCCTATATAGCTACGTTAGTACACACATAAATAACATAAAAGTTTGAAGCTTTTTCCCCCTTTTTTGGTACTAAGAAGTAAATATGTGACTGTACCTCTTTTATACAAGAATCACCGTCATCATCAGAGTAGAGTAGTGTGGTGTACGATTGTAGAAGGATTTTTCTCTGTTCTGGTCTAGGTGGGGTATCTTCTCCTCCAGTTTTCTCTGCTACTCTTCCCTCTCTCTCTCTCTCTCTCTCTGTGTCTCTCTCTTATTTTTACTAGTTTTGGGTTTTGGTGGGCGTACGTTAAAAGAAAATAAAAATGAGAAAAACTCGAAGACACTCCACTGAGACTGGCGTATAGTAAGGATTCGTGAACCTACTATTTACTTGCTGTAGCGGTTTTGCAGAGAGTGGTTTTGGTCTGTCTCCCTGGTTTCCAGTTTTGTGTGCTGTTCAAGTTTCGAAGCCCCAAGTTTCCATTTTTTTTTTTTTTTAATTTTCTTGAAGTGATATCAAGCTTTGTTAGTGTGAAACACAGGATGTGATAAGCCCAATTTAATGCACCAATTATACAGTCTCATCTGAATGTTTTGAATGTACTAAAGTGCCCTCCTGCAGTTACATGGTTGGTTGTTGTTTGTTGCGGCTGGCTGTTTGGATATGGTGAGTGAGTGAGGAGGGTGAGCAAACATGGAGGAATTTAAGAACAAGATGTTCAAGCTTCGTGTTGAAAAAGAGAAAAGAACCATCACTTGACCATGAGAAGGATTCAATAAGACCGCCCTGCCATGTCACCTTTAAGCCTCCTAAAATAAATATCATCTTTATTTTTTTTTTTTGTTCTCTAATAATTTTTAACTCTATCCGGGTATAAATACAAAGGCTATAGTTGTCAAAATAATTAAAAGATGTAGTTGTCAAAATAATGAATCCAAATATAGACAATGTACAAATCTTGAATAGAAAATTTTAAAACTACGATTATTGTTATTTTTTTAAAAAAATTACAAACATACTTTCATTCATAAGAAAAAACTAATACAATCAAGCTCAATATCAAGTCAAGTTTTACCCTCCTTAAAGGAAAAGGCAAGAAATGCAATGGTATGTGTCACCTTGTTACAATTTCTTAGAACATAATAGTGATATTGAACCCCCACGATCTTACAAAGTATCTTTATATCTGTCGACGTCTGGATTTAGCCGACTAGATTCGTTTATAGCCCAAGCTACAGTTTTGGGTTGTTGTAGTATAGTAAGCAAAATAGAAAGTAAAGGAAAAGAGGTCATGGAAGAAGAAAGAACACCAGAGATTTTTAAGTGGTTCGACCTTAAATGATGTTTACATCCACTATTCACTCTCTTACTAATTTGGCAAGGTAACGACACTCAAAAAAAGATAAAAAAATCCCTCTACAATGAAAATCTTCCTCTATTTATAGAAAATGGGGGGAGCTAAAGTAATATATGATAAGACAATATATAGTAAATCATATTGTAATAATGAGTTTTCATTTAATGCGGCTGACAATGTCAGATTTAGTTCTGCTAAAGCACGGGATTTAGACGGCTAACCCATGCGGGTTAGTTGAGATTTTCGTAATCCAAGCTGTAATCTCTTACAAAATTAGCGTGTACAATACACCTTGAGCTATAATCGGTCTGATAGCTCTAATTGTAGTTGACTTACGCTATGAGATGTGTGATAGGAGCGAGCACCTTAGCGAGAAGAATGTTCTATCAGTCTGATGAACGAGTAGGGTTCTATTGAACTGATTGTATTAAGGGTTGTTGATAAAGGTGATGAGCGAGCTATATAGCGACCTGGTATATTAACAAACAATCGGCCTCATAAGCGAGCTGGTAAGCGTACATACAGTAAGGGCCGAGCAGATTGACGAGCATATGATCAATCAAACAAACAAGGTCATTCACGATCTGATGAACGAGCACATAGATAAACGGATTATCGAGCAGGTAAGGGAACTGATCAGCGAGCATATTAACAATTAGAGGGACGAGTTGATAGACAAGCAGGTTGGCGAGCAGATCAGTAAGCAAGGAGATGGATAGATTGCTTGGTTTTTTGGGCCTTTGGGTCACTGAGTCTCATCCTTTGGATTTTCTTCAACCCAATTGGTTTGATCGTAACAACACCTATAACAACATCATCAATAATGTGTGATACAAGAAATGACGGTTATGTTATTAGACGAAAACAAGAGAGGAACCTCGAATTGAAAATTTTAATATGACAGTTTTGTTATTCGATGAAAACAAGAGAGAAACGTTGATACATTTATGGCATTATATATATGCTAATTATAGGTCATGAAATAGCAGTGGGTAGTAACCATTTACTTTATATGTACGTTACATAAGCTCATACTTTGATGCAAATGTTGCAATTTTGTTACATTATTTTGTATATATCCAATACTCATTCTTTAATTGAAATATCAACAGGGATGTCTAGCAAAAGCTACACCAATAGGAAATTGTTCTATTGCAAACTAGATAGGGTTAAAGTTAAAATTGCAAACTAGATAGGGTTAAGTTAAAATATACGAATTTGAGAAAAGTTTGGGGTACATTTTTAAAACCCATTTTGAAAATGAAGCGAGTGTGGGGTTAGGTGTCTCTACTCCAATCTCGCCCCTTGTCATGTTTATTATTTATGGGGTTAATCAATATTTAAATTCCCTTTTTTATTAGTAAAAAATGGAGATTTTAAGTATTAACTCAACTTGTAAGCGAAAAAACACTATTTCCCTTTATTTATATATTTATTAATATTTAACAAACAAAATTTAATATATAATTATTTCAAAAAATAATATAATATTTATTAATTGAGTTATTGTCATTTTACGTTTAAAGAATTGTCATTTTTCCCTTAAAGTTTGATGAAACATCAAAATTCTTCCTGCTATTACATTAATGTTAAAAAAATAGTGTTCTGACGACATCAATCTTTTAAAAAGATAAATTTAACTTTCGCTTTCATTAATATTAAATTAATTATAATAATATTAAAATCTAAGTTAAGGTTAAATTTATCTTTTTAATGGATTGATAGTGTCAAAACACCACTTTTTTAACATCAATATAGCAACAAAAAATATTTTGATGTTTTCTCAAACATCAAGGAGGAAAATGACAATTTCTCAAATGTCAATAGAGAAAATGATAATAGTTATTTATTAATTACTAAAAAAAATATATTTCTAGTTTTAACTAAAATATATATATGCTTACAAAATATCAATAGACAGTTTATAATTAATAAAAATAATATATAAATTGTAAAATTTATCAAACAACTATTTAGCAATTTATGATCCATTTATGTTTTCAAAATTTTCATTATTATTTTCTGTTATTAATTTTTATAATTTTTTTTTATTGTCAATTATGGGTATTTAAACTATATGTGGTATATTGATATTTCGCTTCTTTACAATATAATAATAACATATTTAATAAAAATCTGAATTTACAAAATTTTGTAATAATCATTTAAAAAAAAAAGGGTTGATGGTAGAGATGAACTAGTTGTGAGGGTAGAACTGGCGATGGGTTTACATCCCTTTGTTGTCCTAACTTCATTGTTGAATTACGAGTTACTTTCATTTTTTTCCTTAACATTTAAAGAATCATTATTTTTTTCCTTAATATTTGAAGAAATATCAAAATATCCTTTGTTGTTATATTAATGTTAAAAAAAATGATATTTTGACATCATCAACCATTTAAAAGATAAATTTAACCTTTATTTAGATTTTTAATATTAATTTAATTAATTTAATATTGATGAAAGTGAAATTTATTTTTTAAAGAGCTAATGGTATCAAAACACCAATTTTTTAACATTCATGTAATGGTAGAAGATATCTTGATGTTTTCATGACTATTCCTCAAACATCAATAGAGAAAATGATAATAACTCTAATAGATTTGGATAATTAATTTTTCTTTTTTGAGACCATGGTTGAAGAATTTCCAAGTCCACGTCAAACCTATTTCCCTGACATCCCTAAATATCATGATTTTAATTTGATTTTATAGAAATATTGTGTCAATGTTGAGTTAAGAATTTCAATTTTTGGTTAAAATTAGTATTCTCTGAATTTATTCATTACAAAATGTCATTGCATAAAAAAAAGAAAGAAAGAAATTGTAATATATCTACTGCAACTTATATTTTATTCAAATTATATAATCATTAGATTGAGACATTAGTAATCTAAATCTACATTATGCTACATATCTGAAAGTAAGCCTCATTTGCAACAAACGCTTTATTACATACCTAGAGGGGGTACAATGCATTGCTGCAATGTGTATTATGATTAGATGTATAAATCAGTGGACGATGATACCTTCCAACAAAGTTAAGAATTCAAGTTTAAATTTTGCTATGAAAAAAATAGGAAAACGAAAACCAAAAAGGGCAAAAAAAGTCGCATTCAAATATTTCTCCTAGCGATTTCGTAAGGAGTGGACCAAAGGAAAAAAAAAATGTGAAATTGTTGAATGGTGTGGGGTAGCGTGCGCGTGGGAAAGTAGTGCTAATATCAGTGGGGGGTGGGCACACGTCACTGTCTTCAAGTCCCGACAAGGTGTCGAATGCCAATACCTAGAAATTTAAAATATACATGTCACCCTCCCAATAACCGAGCCACCGTTTTCTCTCTCAATCTCTGCACACAGAGACGGAAATAGAGAGTGAGTGCACTAGACTACTGCTCTTTCTACTGTTTACTGTGATCTGGGTTCCTGGGGATGGACTGACGGTGGTGGCGGTGGCATGTTTTTTCGTAGGACCATTTTCGGTGGCACAGAATCTAAAATCTAATCTCCCTACATATGCTATTGCTATCTACATGCACATATCTTTATCAATACTACCTTTTATTGAATATTAAAGTTTCTTTTTTTGTGTTACCAAGGCAACCGCGCGTCAGATTCTTAGTTATTACTAGTAGCCCTAGCCGTAGCTGATCTGATCTGATCAGCTGCTGCTCTGATATATATGCTGCCAGCCCCCCTCCTGGGACCGGGACATTTCCTCCTTGCTATCTTGTTTTTCTTTGCCTGCAATGGGAAATTTATTGTTCAATTGAGAAAAACTGGTCCCTGTTACTGTTACTGGTTAACTAGATAATGATTGAGCATTTTTCAACATATCCTTCCTTTATCATTCAGGATTGATCATGGACCGTAACAAAAAGATATATATTCTAGAACATTTCTATTAGTACTACTTTTCTATATCAAAAAAGAATTTAATTCGTTCCAAAAATATTATTTAGTCATTTTATAATTTTCCAGGAATAAAAAATATATAAAAAGTTGTGCAATTGTGAATTTGTCTATTCATTTATATACCTATAGGCCATGTAATCATGATTTGTTATTTGTTATATAAAATGTCAAAAAAAAAAAAGACAAAATTTGAGACGAGTCCGATCATTATATATAACATTGTTGTTCCAAAGTTCATTGAAAATTTTCGTACATCAAAAGTTTGTTACAAAATTGTCGTAAGTCTATTTATTATTATTATTTTCTCATAGGGACTAGTCCAAAGGACTACTAACGTCAAATAAAATGAGACACTTGCAATACGTTTTAAAAAACAATTCTCATGCAAAAAAGATCGACTTATACGAAGGTGGAAGGATAATTCATATAAGATAAAAGAAAACAACCATATAAAGGCAACATCGTTAGATGTCGAATCCAAATTCACACGGAAGTTAGGGATACTACCAATGACTCTGCCAAGGCACGAATGGCTGTGTAAGTCTTCTGTGCAAGTCACTTAGAAAAAAGAAAAGAAGTCTCTTCTACAACAAAAATATAGTAAAATGAGAAGAAATTTCGTAGCAATACGTTAACTTGATTGATGCATGGATGAATTGACCATATTTATTCTTTAAATAAATTTATAAGTGCATTTGTCAATCAATTAAATAAGTATGGTGACTTTATTATCACCGAAGAAAGTTCTCTAACAGGAACTTACGTCTTATTCTCACCTTTTAAATTTCCAAGTTAATTAATTACACTTTACAAATGATCAAAACTGGTCATAAATAATATTAATAACTTTAATATACAAATATATATATATATATTGCAACATGCAACATTTGAATCTAATTTATGTTTCAATACAAATCTTATAATATAGTTTTTAGTTATGAGAAATTATTTGAATATAATTTCATTATAAAAATTATTTAAATAATTTTGATGAGATATTTTATATGTATTATATGAAAGTTAACTAATACATAAAAGAAAAGGTTGAAAAAAAATAAGATTCATGAATTTTTTTCGATATTTTCTCATTTTTTAAATTCTTATTATATTATTTGAATTCTTTATGATGTACGCCCATTAAAATTATTCAAATAACTTCCTTTAATGAAATTAAATTTAAATAATTTTTCATAACTCAAAATTATATCATAATATTGAAAACTGTTACTAAACCATAAATTAATTTATAATATTTTTGTACAAGATTATTTATCATGTATATAAGAAAACTATTAATTGGATCCAGAAAGATTTGCTCTTACTTCCATATTAAAGTTATTAATATTATTTATGATAAATTATGGTAATTTATAAAAACCAAATAATAAATTTATAAATTTGTAGGGTGGGTGTATAAAGTTATTGGGTGTATGCAGATTTTTTTTTTTTTGGAAATAGAGCCACCTATTAATTGATTAATTTTCGTTCTGGAATTTGTAAATGAAATAAACATACATACTATTTCTATTCCAATAATATATAAATTACGGATAATACCGTTTAATATTATTGTTTTTTCATTTTTAACTATTATTTTTACACAACAAAACAAAACAAAACAACAGCTTTAATGGTAAACTATTACTTTCGCATATACTAAACTAATTACTACCTTGGCAAGGGGAAAATTCAAATCAATTAAAATAAGATCACTTTATGGTATAAAAGTTGTTTAATGATATATCTAGGTAGTCAAAATATAATTTTAGTCAAAGTATGTCTTGTAATTAAAGGGTTAGTGATGAGGACATGCATTTTTAGTTTCAATTAATGCATCCTAAACAGTATGTTATTGTTCTAAGTGACTATTTTCAACTACATAATAATGTTATAACCTCAATCATTACATTTTTATGAACCTTCCTAGGTTATGAAATTTCATATGAACATTTATGATTACCGTTTGCTTCTGTCACACTCCAAACTGCATGCCCAACTTCCTTTTTTTACTTAAAAAAAAATAAAAAAAAGGGAATATTTTATACATCGGAAGAGAAATGCTCCCCCAAAGCAACAAATTTTATCTCCATATTATTTAAGTGTGTCGCTCAAGAAGAGAGAAAATCTATTTTAAACTAATGTGCTGCAGATGTTGAATTAAATCAGAAGACACTACAAATAGGTGTTAAACTTTAATTTATTTGAACAGTACAGAAAAGGGACTCAAGAGGGGGCTGCCGGATTAGCTTTTATAAAGAAGAAAACACTTTCTTCTTTGTAAGATTAACTGAAAAAATGCTTCAAAACTTCTTTTCACACGGGGATTGAATTAGATTATTTTCATAAAATTAGAACATATTTGATAGAATTAAATTAAATTAGATAAATTAATCATATGATGTACGTAATATAATATGAAATTAGATAAAAAATAATATTATTCATTATTTGATGTATTATAAGATTTGACAAAAAATAATTGTGTTATATCATTATTTTGTGGTCGTTTGCTATTATTTGTTCATCTTTACTTGTTGGTTAATTTTGTTTTTGTTTTGTTTTAACACATTATAAATAAGATCATGAGTTGTTTATTTATTGATATTGATAAAATTTAATTTATGTTATAAACAACCACAATTAGTTTGCACCCACCGCATACAATGATTTAATCAACACTTCAACAACTATGATTTCATTTTTTTTACAAACGTCTAATTGAAATACAATTAAACTAAGATATAAAATACTAACAATATCATTATGCATCTACAAAGTACAGACTAAACTAATTTTGTAAGTGCAATCACCATCTTCAATTATTAATTCATAATCAATAAAAGCATGTGGAACATGCAACAATATCGATGTGCTTATCCAATCAATTACGTACATATTGTTTGAAAAAAAAAAAAAAATTATTAATTGTGAGGAGAATTCGAACTGAAATTTTTAAATTGAAAGATGTATCCTATGAAATATTACTTGATAAACATACAAACAACATAATGCATCTACATCCTTATACGGAAAAAAAAAAAAAAAAACCCTTTGGTTATTTTCACAAATAATTTTATTATGTAAATACATAAAAATTGTGAGATTCTTTCAAATAAATTTTTGTCTTAAAACCAAACGAAAAAAAAGGTATAGTTTCCATTTAATAAGTTCAATTTATTGACTCGGTGGTTAACTCCTATGACATCCTTCACGTAATGTTTAAAGATAAAGATCAAACAAGATAATTATGGTTGGCTTTCACGTCCAAGCCTGCAGAATGATCATGTCAACAAACTATCCAAAAGGGAGCTTTGTGCTTGACTTTGTCAAGCATGCCATCAATTTTCGAAGGAAAAATTCAAAAATTTTCCCTTGAAGTCCTATAAAAACAAAAAGGATAACATTAATATATCAATATTAGATTTAAAAAATAGAACTTTTATCATATGCTAAAAAGTAAAAGTGAAAAAGACGTATTAGGTAGTTTCATTGTGTGTTTTTATGTTTTTTTCTTTATATTATAACAATTCAAACTTAAATCATTATTAGGTTAAATGAATGTTCACTCACACAAACTATATTAGGTGACAGCGAATTATGTCATGTTTTAAATGGTTCAAATCTCATGAAATATTTTAGAATTATCCTCTTTCATAGTTTAAGAGTTAACAAATTGGCGACATTTATACTCTTTTAAAATTATATATATATTATTTAGTAAATACGCCGTTAATCAAGACCTTTTAAAAAATTTCTAATTTGTTTATCAAATAGTTCTCGGTGAAGTATATTTAAAAATAAATGGCAATACAATAGAATGATCGTCAAATAAATTATATTTGTATATTAAGTGTACTATAATTACAAATTAAAATATTTTAAGGAAAAAAATCTTCAATAATATGCACAAAAGAGAGCGCACGCAGTTTCCTGAGGTGCATCCGTGTATGTGTCACGACTCGTTAGCATTTGTGTTCATTAGCCCAAATGTGTTGCCCATTACATATGGGCCGCCCACAAATGGCCAAAAAGCCCATACTCCACAAACCAACAACATCATGCTTCAAGCAATCAGATTCTGCTTATTCATTTTCATTATCCAAACTAGTCTGTCACAGTGCCACCTGCAAATTTTTTGCCAAAAATAAGGACTGAAAATGGCGCTTCTCAATGTCTCATTGTCTTCAAAATCCCCACCAAAACCTCCTTCTCTCTCTTCCACTAAACCTCACTATAACAACAACTCAGTTCTTCACTTCTCTAGCAACTCTACAACACAGGTCAGTTACATTTCTCTCTCTCACATTTTACTTTTTTTTATCTTTTTTGTTTCTTTAGTTGCACTTACTTGCATGCATGCATGTCTTGGTGTTTCCCAGTTCATGCTGTAGTATTAATTTGTTCTTATTTTGATGATCAGCTGTTGAAGAAGCAAATCAAGTCTCAAGAGAACATATTATTGTGTTGTTTGACTGAGTCTGTGGCCAAAACTAGCTTGCTTGCTCTCGTTTCTGCTTCCTTGTTTTTTGTTGATCCTGCGCTTGCATTTAAGGTAAATTAACAGCTCTTATTGTTAATATGTGTTTTGGTTCATTTAGTTTCAAGTTTGTTCTCTAAGAATTGAATTGTATAAAACATGAATTTTCTATGCAATTTATAATGTATGTATGGATGCAACATTCTTGTGATTTTGTTTGGTTTCTACGAATTTGTGAAAATTGGATCAATTTTTGTATGAGTGGTTCGATTAGCTGGTGACTAGACTGTATTAATGAGATTATCTGTTCGATTTCAGTTAGTTTTGGTTGCAATGCTTTTTGCTCCGATTCTGTTTACTGAATTGATTTAATTTATCAAGTCTTGAACCTGTTTTATTTGGTTGGTGATGTTGATTGTGAAAAGGGAGGCGGTCCATATGGTTCGGAAGTAACAAGGGGCCAAGATCTGACTGGGAAGGACTTTAGTGGCAAGACTTTGATCAAGCAAGACTTCAAAACGGTCTTAATTAATCGTATATGCTCTTGTATGTATAATGTGAGAGTGTGTTTGCGATAATTATAATTAAAGATATGGATTTGTTTTATTGTTTCAGTCTATATTGAGGCAAGCAAAGTTTAAGGGTGCAAAGCTACTAGGTGCTAGTTTCTTTGATGCTGATTTAACTGGTAAAGTTCCTCTTCTTTCCCCAAATGATAAAAAAAAGACTAAATTTATTATTTAGTTACTGCTCTAAGAAAACATGGCATGATCTTATATTTGGAGTTGCTTGAAAATTTGCTAAACCAATCTTGACATACCGAGTTAGGAGATCTTGTTGCTATGATCTTTCATGTGTTAAGAGTGTTGTTTTTATCTTATTGATGGAGCCTCATAAGTACTGTCGCAAGGGTCAAATTGTGGGTCGCCAAGCTGTGTGTTTCCCTGCATTCTGCTTACATGTTTCGCAGCTCTTTCACCGTAGGTGTTTCTGTGGTACCGAAAGATTTGATCACTATTACCTTCTTCCACCAGTGGAAATTTTCCAATAAATTCGACTAATAAGCAATATTTGATTTATTCCTTATCGTCATGGAAATTAACCTAACTTTTATGTAGAACCTGCATAGGGAATTGGCTTCCAATGGAGTTTACAAGGTGGTTTCTTTTATGAAAATAGAATCTATGACAAGTTTTCGCATTGTGATGCTTGAAATTAAATTCATGTGAATCTCGCTGTTGTCTGAACAAGGAATAGTCAGCTTAGAATGATGGCCATTACTTGGAATTTACTGAGAGGGCCAAGCTAATGTATTTATAATCAAACTTTTCTTTGCTTTTATCAGGGGCTGATCTTTCGGATGCTGATCTCAGAGGTGCGGACTTCTCCTTGGCAAATGTAACAAAGGTGATTTCATCTATCAGTGTCTTTGTTTCACTCTAAAGATAGTTGCTTTCCAATTATTGTGTCATAACTGACATTTTGTTTGATGTAAATTACAATAGTCATCTGCAGTTTTCCCAATTCGGCTTTGTTGTTAGGAACAGATGAATCAGACTAACATGTACCGCTAATTTAGAGACCAAAAATTTTTAATCAAGTAAAAATGCTCTTGACTACAGGATGATTTGGATCGCTCGTATGTCTAATACAGTAATACCCAGGAGCCGCAGCAATATTTAGTGAGACAACCACTGGCTACAGAATTTTACACTTTTTATCTGATAAAATGCTCTTTGTACTTTCCGCAGGCTAACTTGAGCAATGCTAACTTGGAAGGTGCACTTGCTACTGGCAACACATCATTTAAGGGATCAAATATCAATGGTGCCGGTATGTGATAACATTACTTTGTGCTGAAATTTTGTTCTTTTTATTAGGTGAACTGTTGTTTTCAGGTTGTTTCCCTCTATAACAGTATAAAATCTGTTTTCAGGTTGTTTCCCTCTATAACACACTTGATTAATTTGCCAAAAAATTCTTGAGAGGTGAACACGAACATCTTTTTCTGTACAAAACGTTTAAAAGAAGGTTTTCTTTCAACTAATCTAGAAAAATTTTTCTCTGCATTGAATCCAAATGTACTGACTAATTTTGCTTCACGAAGATGCATTGTAAAACATTAAAATGGGTGTAGTTTTAGTCATAATCAATGCTACATTTGTTAGGAATGTGCCATTTCGGTTATGGAATCAACTCGTATATCTTTAGTGTTGATGGAAAGAAAAACTTCTTGTTTAATCTAGCATCTGTGATGAACGTATCATTTCTCATGCTATACTGTATTATGGAAGGACCTTTAAAGTGTTCCAGCCAAGTCATAACATTTGAGTTCTGGCTAAACACCCAAAAGCATTAATGTTCACACTCTTTTAAGATTTGTCTCTCCTCTCATCTGAACTCTTTCAATCTAGAGATTAGTCTAGTATGAATATTTTCAGAGTCTAGGCAATGGCTGATTTTGGTCTCTGTAGTTGAGTAAATTTAGTTCGGCCAGAAGTTCTCTCTTCATTTCCAAAATTTGTCGTTGAGCTTTAATACTAAAAGCAATGGAAATACTTCATTACTCTTGAATTCATAGTATTCAACGTATTGTTCACAATTCAAATATGAGCTTAGTTAGATTTTGGCTGATTGCCTTGTATAATGTCAGACTTCACAGATGTACCTTTGAGAGATGATCAACGGGAATACCTTTGCAAATTAGCGGATGGGTAAGGCAACTTTTCTTGCTGTGGTGTTTTTTCTGACACAAGTCATTTGTAATCAACACAATCGTTTGTCGATAGGGTAAATTCAACAACTGGAAATGCAACACGAGAAACATTGCTTTGCAATTAGAATTTTCACTCTCTAGTACATTTCTGTATAAAGAACGAGAGGCAAATTGTGGTGCTGCATCTGCAACAGCAACAATTTTCATTGTAAGTGAGTGGCATATAATCTGTTGTAACTACTGTGTGACATGCAATCACTGCTTAAATATAGAATGTCTTGTGTACGTTCTTAAAAGAATCACCTTTCTGGTAGTGGTTAATATAAACTAGATATGAGATTTTGAACTTCAGTTGATACGTGACAAATATTTATTAGACAGTTTTACGGATAACATGGTTGTATTGTACATTTTCCGTTTTGATCTTAAGAATATTCACTGCAAAGATCAAATAAATAACAAAATCTAGGCTAAATTTCTGACAGAGACAGCCCACCATCTTGACAAATACACCAACTTTCTCCTAAAAGATTGGCGGTAAATGTTCTAATCATCGCAACCCCTAAAGTAACATTTCAACCTGTATTCTCCTGTCATTGTAGCTGACATGACTTATTTTGCCCTTTTCTCCCTTTCTTACCTCTATATTTTTGGTGAGGAAGCAACTGTGGCCTTCAAAATCCACCAATTTGCATGCATAGATATATCCCAACCAACCAACACATTGATTAGTTACTTTCGTGGATGGAGACTTGACATCACACACTTTCTCTGTAGTTGGTGCATCACTTCTTAGGATCATTATGTGAAGTGGAAGAAGCACTATTAAGCACGTCTTTAGTGGTAGCCTATAAAAAATTCTTATCTATTCTTATTAAATACTATAATTTGAACTCTAATTTATCAATTTAAGTTTTTGAGTATATGGGTTATTAACATGGTATCAATGTTGAAGTGCTAAGTGTGAATCTCCTCTCCCTTCGTATTCGAATTTCTTAGTCATTACACATGTTATATACTAATGAAGTGTCCAATATGTGTCTAATATTAATTTATTGTACATGTTATACAATGCCTAACATGTATTTGACGTTTGCTATTTATTCATAATATACATGGAAGGATGTGTTGTATTGTATACTCGTGTATCATCATATCGTACACTCAGTTATCTTGATTAGTTTCAAAATTACATTAAAACCAAATGTATTCGACTGATTTATTCTCACAGACTATATCCACCAAAAAACAAAGGTTAGGCTTATGATGAATTTTGAAAGATCCCACTCAATAACCAAACCAAACCAATAGAACAAAAATTTTTCTTTAACTTCAATACTTGATAGGTGTACAATGAATATACTAGTTACAAGAGCAGGAAAGTGGAAACATATATATCGGAAGTCTAATCTAAAAACTATGTAAACCTACTTCTCTAAACAGCCATAATGTCTTTGGCTCTGCACTTTCTAATTCTAATTTTCATGGTTCCATCTTTTATGCTTCCACCATTCATTATTTCACAGCATTGTCTCTGTATGGCCTGCAGCTCACACAATCAAATCACAACTCTATTAGTTCACCTATCAAGTATGAAAATAAGTGTTATTATTATTATTTTTTTTTTTCTATTTGGTTTTTTATTTTCATTTTCATTTTTTGAAAATATTATTTTAGCAATCCAATAATTTATTGAAGTCACATTATATATGTAGCAAATGTATGTGATTTTTGATAAATAAACTCACCTTATTCCAATACGCAGGGTCCATCTTCAGTGAAGAGACAACAATCTTCTTCACTGCCATGGCTTTTTTATATTCTGGGCTGTCACAGCCCTTTCCAAATTTGGGTCCAGATATACCATAAGTAGTCTGGGTTCCAGTGCGACCCACCTTCTCCGCCTGGTCCAGAAAATAAACGACCGGGTGTTGACACGGGTCATTACTCACAGGTCGGGTGTTGAACACGAAAGGCCCGTCACCCCAGCTCCGCCACGTCTTGAACGTTTGAAGTGGCATTGCCAAGTTGTTCGCGGATAACAAAAATGGGTATATTTGAACCGTGTAGCCCCACGAGATGGATATCGACCATTTTCGCTTTGGATCATAGCAAATACTCTGTTGTAGGATCCGGTTCGGGTCAACCTGATAGGCATGCATTAGAATCTTCAATGAGAATATCTTGGTCCGGTTTGGGAACAAGGGATCCAAGTATTCCACGTGGTGGAGTGATAAAAGTGGCACCATTGGATGGGCCGCTAGAAGGCCATATGGGTCCCCTCTAATGTCCAACTGGAAAAACAGTAAAATATAGATCTTTGTTAAATCTGTCATCTTCTACTAGAATCAATGTTTGACCATACAAAAAACACCCTTAAAACAACCTAACACAAATTACATTATGTACAAATCTAATTTATGGCATTTTGCTCCAATCAAGTTCCAACACTTAAAATGCGCCATCTAGTGTATCCCAATACAATATGATAAATAAGTTAATTCATTATTAAAGTGTAATGTATTTTAATTTACCAACTCACACAACATATTTTGAGATATAAAGTTGAAATGCTTAACATTATTGTTTACATTAATGCCAGGGTAAAGTATAGACCTTTAATAAAGTTACAAAACCACCTATGCGATTTCGACTCTATATAGCTATTCGTCATAGTTAACAGAAGACCATCAATAAAATCCAAAAAGGATAACAATTAATACAGTTACGATTATATTTAACTTTCTACTTAAGTAAACGGAAGACTCTATGTGAAAATCTAAGATGTGACAACTAAGGGCCATGACATTGATGTGTGGACACAATGCCACACATCACCCGATCTTAAGCAAAGCATGTGTGCATGTGATGAGTGTTATTTATTTTTGGTTTCAAATTTCGAGCACCAACTGTCAAAAACACCCATTAATCTTCATATTCCCTACCAACCAAACATGAGAAGCACAATTGAACCCAAAAAAAAAAAAGAAAGGACCATGTAAGGGCCCTTGAACGCGGAAGGCTCCCTGCACGTTTCCCAGGACCACGTGTCAGCTTTTGTTTGGTTAAACCGTACGTTAGGACAATACAGGCCTTTAATTCATGGGACGGGACAGACGGACAGGTGGTGCAATTGTACCAACCTACACTGCTTTATCTTTTTTGAAAAATAAAATACTTTATCTAATATTTTTTTTTTTAATTTTAATTATTACATACTTTTTCTATTCTTACGACTTATGAAAATTCGCCTCAAGCCCCAAAATGTTTTTTATTTTTTATTTAAAAAAAATTGAAACTAAATAGGTTAATCTACGTTGTGGACCCATTCTATATGATTTCTCACCGTCAAGCACCATTGATAGTTTAAATATTTTTATTATAATACCAGATAAAACTTTTCCGTTATTTACTAATAAATGTGAAAAATAAAGTTTGAAATCCTAAAGTCCACTACAATTGTAAAAACGTAGATGCACACCATCAATTAAAAATAAATAAATATATTATATTAGAAATTATGAAACATTTTATAATTTATATATTTAGATCATGTATCATAAGAAAACGTTTAACATAATAAAACCATTTTCAAACAAATATTTGAGATACATTTGTATTTACTTTTCATAGAAAAGCATTATTTCTTAATATTTATACAATTTGAAAGTAGAATAATATATATTCTTCACAAGAACCTTATTTGTTTTGTTTATTAACTTGAATAATCTGAAATAGATATAAAAATCATATAATCTTTTCAAATTAATTATAATAAATTAAAGGGATATCATAAAAAAACCCAATGAAATGAAAATTAATGGAAATCAACCTTCGATTTTCATTTTAATAGATAAACCACCCCCTACCGGTTAAAAAAACATGATGGTGTTAAGTTTGGAGGGGTATAACGGTAATTAAGTTTAATAAAATTAAATAAATATCAAGAAAAAAAAAAACCTTACGGATTTCAACTCTCTCTCTCTACCATTCTCTCACTCATTCATCTCTCTCACCTCACAATTTTCTTCTCTCTCTCACTCCATCTCTCGTCACCTGTGTCCTCCATCACCGACGACCAATCCACACCCTTCTCCTCCATCTCTATCACTTTCTTCTTTTTTTTTTTTTTTTTGGGTTATCTTGAACTCAGAACCAGACTAGTTCTAGTTACGAATCAACTCAGAACCAGACTGGTTCAGGGTTCGTCGAACCTAGAACTGTCTAATTCTAAGTTGATTCAAACCCAGAACCAGAGTGTAGTTTTAGGTTTCCAAACCTAGAACCAATCTAGTGAAACCCAGAACCACACTTTGGTTTTGGGTTCGAATCAAATCCAGAACTGTCTGGTTTTGGATGAGGTGTAATGATAGATCTCTGTTGGGTCTAAGTTTTTTTTCTCATATGATTGATAATGATGTTGTTGATGTAGTAGGTTGATGTTGATAATGGTAGGTCGAATGTTGTTGATGTTTTGATGATAATGATGGCTAATTTGTGTTTCTAGATTGGGTTTTGATTCTGAATTTGATTTTGGTTTTTTTAGGTTCAAATCTTTTCTGGTTGTTTACTAGATTTCGACCTGGAGCAAAAATTTTGTTTGTTAATTAGGTTTTCTGGAAACAGTATGTTATTTTTTTATGTTAATAATATTATTAATTATTAATTATTAATTTTAGGACAATTTAGTCATTACATAATTTAAAATTATGTAATAGAGATTTTAAATAATCTTATTAAAAGTATTTTGGTCATTTCATATTTTTGGATGAAAAATATTAATATTTTGGATGAAAAGTTAACGGTATGAGATAGTTTATATAATAAAAATAAAATTTGGAGAAAATTTTTATTAGTTTTCATTCTGGGGGCTTTTTTTCATAATATTCCTAAAAAAAAAATTCCAAAGGTACTGTTTAAAAAGAAGAATTGAAAAGTGTGCGCATGTAACATGACAAAAAGTTTAGGGCTATGAATTAATTAAATAATTAACCCATTACTCTAAACAAAAATCTTGATTATAAACATATCCACAACAAAAATTAAGAATATAATATAAAAATCAAGATTTAAGAAGGTGACAAATGAAAAAGACTAGAGACCAACCAATAAAATTCCCGTAGATCAAAAAAAAAAAAAAAAAAAAAAAACCAATAAAATTCCATAAGAGTATCTTTTTATTTTGTGATAGTGGTCCATGGTTGACACGGAGCTACTAGCTACAATGTTCAAAGGCTCTCTCTCTCTCTCTCTTTCTTTTATACAGGACAAGCGAAAACCACACAGACCAGACGAGGTTCTAGGTCTTGCTTTGGTTTGTTTTCGTTGGTGACCGACTTTTTTGTTTGATCTTTAATAGGCACATGTCATAGGTTTTGTCGTGTTTTCTTTGTGGATGGACACAACATAAGATGCTTCGTGGTTTCTAAGCGGTGTTTGTTCTCACTTGGCATTTCACATACTTTCTAACCGATCATGATCAGTTACTTCTTACAATTCAATACGTTATGTTAGTTTCAGAATTTGTATAATTTAACACCTTGAATGCTTACTCTTTTCATGGTACAAATCCAACCGGCTAAAATTTTAAAAATCGAGTACGATACTAACAAAAGGATTTCCAAAACTTTATTAGAATAATTTGGTGGGAAAAAGTTGGGAATTTACACTATGTGACCCTCAAATTTCTATCATTACGTCACAAGCTCTCGTCAAAAGGAAATTAAATTGAACTAAGTGGAGAGGTGGCTCAACATCATTGGTCATCAATTTTATAAAATATGATCATTTAACATAAGAAAACCCACTCCTTTTTAAATCAAAAAACACCAAAAACCTCATACGTGGCACCCACCCACGACACCATCTAAATCCACCATTTAAACCCACTCCGGTGTGATCCATCGCACGGAAACATTTGACCACTTTCACATAGCAAAATCCACCACGTGTACCAAACAACGTATTGATAAACAATAAATAAAAAAGTGCGTACGTACCTGGTGGAAGCCACGTTCGGGTGTTAACGAAACGCCGAGCTCGCTTACACACGCCCAGATCCTCTGATCGGAGCCGTAGAAATAATAGTACCTTTCGAGACAGCCGTCCATCGCTTTGACCAGCCTCTCGGCCAAAGGATAGCTGACCGCGAATCCACCGCCACCAAAAGCCATATCGAACGCGTGCATCTGATCCTGCTCCACGCTCTCGCTGTTGCCGCCAATGTACCACATCTGGTTGTGATCGTACTTGGCTAACACCGAAACCAAGTTGTGAGTAAAAAACACCGTATCATCGTCCCCCATAACAAACCACCTCACGTTCGGCAGCTTCACCTGAAAGCTGTCCCACACGATCCGGGCGATCCGGACCGCCGATCTCGAGCTCGAGTATCCGAACCGGGTCCAGCCCGGGTCCGACACCTTGTACGGCATCGTACTGGGCGACGATAGTTTAAGTTTCCGGCTGCTGCTGTTGGTCTCTTTCGGGTCCTCATCCAGCCACATGAAGCCACGTGTCCTGTCCGGCTCCCACCAGAGATTGGTGTAGCGTATTCGGTCGTGCCACGTGGCCGACGACCCACTGATGCCGAACAAGATGTGGGAGATGTTGGTTGGTTGCTTGTCGGGTACGGGTACGGACATGCGTGGTCCGGGGAGGTCGAAGCGAAAATCGCGGGACTGAGTCGTGAAGGCCATGTAGAGGACGAGAGAAATTGAGGCGATGAGGCAAAATATCAGGGGAATTCTCGCGAAAAGTATGAGAATCTCGCATAATTTGTACGGGATAATGAAAGGCTTAGGTGATTTTATCGGATTCTTACTCGAGTCATCAGCTCGAGCTTGACTCATCTTCATTACAAAAACTATAACTCGGTAACTCAGTAACTCACCTTTCCAGAAAAGAAAAACAAAAAATATAATAATAATAAAATACTCTAATTTGTCATTTACAACCTCCGGTTTCTCCGATCAAGCAGCCTTGCCTGGAGAAGTGCTTTCCCTGGAAGCACTTTTTGGGTGGTGACTGGCGATGATCAACGCAGAACAAACCCCATCAAGAAGCTGAGAATTACGATATTGCCCCAGCTGGCAGAGGAAGTTTTTATCTATGCCCATAGAAGGAGATTCTTTGAGTGAGAAGATATGTGTATCTATATATACATATATATAAGGAAGACGATGAGGCTTGGAGGGTCGGCTCTGGACAGGCTACTATTGTGACTTTGTTGAAAGCTGGTTTCTATTAAAAAGAAACAAACTTAATTGACTTGGAGAACCTCGTCAAGCTGTTTGGTTCTGGATTTGGTTTGGCTTGACAGCCAGATACTTATGTTGTTATTGATTTCCTTCCGAAGTGTTTAATGTTACGCCAGGTTTGACGGGTCACCGCATGTGACTTCTAAGTATACGAGTTCAAGTATATAATGTTTTAACCATTTTCGGAGATACAGCATTTGATTTGTTAAATTGTTAGGATAAATTTAGGTAGTTAAAAATTTGATATTCAAAGGGTTAAAAGGTTTATCTAAATTTGTTGGGTTCAATTATTATTATTTTTTTTTAACACGATGTACAAGAGAATTTTATTGATAAATGAAGGCATAGCAATTAAAATAGTAAATGGCTAGAGTTAATTTAAGTAATACAAAATTTGATATTAATTGGATTAAAAATTTAACGATATCAATATCATATCTTATCATAGTATATAGAAGAATGGCAGCATTACATATAATGGTGAATATCAATGCGAGTCGCTTTTTTTACAAACGCTCATTATTGAGTGAGTTTGGAAAATATTATCAAATCAATAATTTGAGTTTATATGATATTTATTTCTTGTTTTGGACAAAATTATCCTTATATGAAAAGGAAACACAAACTTATTAATCGATCGAGATTGACAGAAAGGATAAGAGAGAATGAGGAGACAACCAAAAACACTAACAATTAGGTGATGGTGATGGTGGAAAATGACTTTGAAATGGCAATCGACGGTGACAACAAAGAATCTATCCAAGTTTGGCGTTATGAAATAGATTAATTAAATTGATTAATGAAATTGAGGTTA
This sequence comes from Dimocarpus longan, assembly GCA_022984855.1. Classification (NCBI taxonomy): domain Eukaryota; kingdom Viridiplantae; phylum Streptophyta; class Magnoliopsida; order Sapindales; family Sapindaceae; genus Dimocarpus; species Dimocarpus longan. The sequence goes on along the minus strand of CM041015.1, from coordinate 3,997,876 downwards.
TTATTACAAGATTGATTGCAGAATAAATTGTTTTGTAACTGTGGACATGAATAATTATAGCTATTAATTCTGAATTTAATTTACATAATTAACTTTTAAATTTGTAAAATTAATTTTTGAATTTTGTAATTCTGAATTGAATTTACATAATTAACTTTTAAATCTGTAGAATTAACTTTTGAATTTTGTAACTGTAGTCGTGTTTAATTCTGAATTGAATTTACATAATTAACTTTTAAATCTGTAGAATTAATTTTTGAATTTTGTAACTGTAGTCCAATTTAATTCTGAATTAAATTTACAGTATTAATTCTTGAATTAATAATTTATAACTACAAAATCAATAGAATTAAAAACGAATTAAAAGATCATTATTTCTTGGTTTTATGAGTGCACCTATGATAATTATTTTGTCTGTTGCACAGATGGATAATCTAATGGTACCGGTTTCGGTTTCTAAGAACCATTTAAAAAAACTAAATAAAGTCAATGGTTTGAATTTCAAGATAGGGCAACAATAGATGTTGTTTTATTCTACCACTTCGAATCTTGTGAGATTCTTAACGGAGGGAACTCTCCTAAATGAAAAGATGACGAGTGAGATGTGTAAGTCATTCATGCAATTGGTACATGGAACCATTTAGATTACCTTTACAGGAATTATATTATAAATGGATTGGCTAATATTTTGGACAATGTGTACACATCTAAAAAGACGGCCAAGGAGTTATGAGAGTCCTTAGATAAATCGAGGATTGAGGACGCTAGAACCAAGAAGTTTGTGGTTAGGCGGTTCTTAAATAATAAGATGGTGGACTCCAAAATAGTTTCTTTCCTCTGATGAATTGAGAACGGAAAGAATGTGTATCATAGAAATATTCAAAACAAATATGTATAACGAGATCTATAATGAAATTTGAATTTGTTACTGGAAATAAATATGATGGTATGAAAGTGCATGTCTAGAAAATATTATAGTTTGCAAAATCTTGGTATTTAAGTATGTCTATTGTGATCGACCTCTCTTTCGTAGGAATTTACTTGATACATTATTCACGAACTACAAGTACTATTCCAATATATGGTTATTATGTCAAAGTTTTTAAACCTTGTGAGGTTTGATAGGAAGAAATTTGATGGAAATATTAATATCAATCAAAGCTTAAGTGTGGAATCTAAATTGATTATCTCATATAAGTGTGGTGAAACCACTTCTAAGAAGATATTTCAATGAGGTCAAAGCTTATGTCAGCAGTTTACATCCTTTATGATAGCTAATTCGCAATAGAAAGAGCATAGAGTAATACATACAATGGTAAGTCTAAACATATATATCATAGACGTAACACCATGAAACAACTACTCTCAATTGGGGTTATCTCTGTTGACTTTGTAAAATCAAATAATAACATTGCGGATCCGCTAACTAAAGAGTTCAGAGTTAGTTAAAAATCATTAAGGGGAATAAGACTAAAGCTCATATATTAATGAGTCAGTACAAAAGAAACCCAACGTAAGTGACTAGAGATCCCAAGATCTAGGTTTAATGGGATAACCCAACTGTAAACACTTGGTTATATCCTTATAATGGATATCTTCCTATCACCTAGAAGTTATCATTCTGTCCATTCTTATAATAAAATATTGATGCCCGTAGGAGTTAGGATAAGCTATGTTTTTAATTATCTTTATGCATTGTGTTATAGATGTTTTTATTATCAGATCAGATAGGTTATCCAAAGTTCAAAGTCCAAAGCATGGGCCCAGTGATCCGAAGGCTCAAGAAGCCCAACAATATGTTCATTTCTCTGCTCGTTAACCTACTCGCTTATTTGTTCGCATATCAGATCGACCAAGTATTCATTTATCAACTTTTCTAGTGGTTCGTTTATCAGCTCGTTTATGTGTTTGATCAATCAACTCGTTCAATTGCTCGAACATCTCTACATGTACTCGTTTATCAATTTGTCCATCAGCTCGTCTATGAGGACGATTGTCTACTAATTTATCTAACCGCAGGATAGATCACTTATGACCTTTATCAACAATCCTTAATGAGAACAATTCGACAGAATCTTATTTGCTCACTAACTTGACAGAATATTCTTTTCACTAAAGAGCTCGCTTCTACCATATATCTCATACTACAAATCAGCTACAGTCGGAACGGTCAAAACCGATTACAGCTCAAAGTGCGTCGTACACGCTAATCTCGTCAAAGATTACAGCTTGGATTACGGAGATCTCATCTAATCAGCATGGGTTAGCCGTTTAAACCCATGCTTTGACAGAATTAACCTGACACTGTTAACAACATTAAATGTAACTCATCATTTCAGTTTGACTTACTGTATTTATTATATTTTACTGTAGCACATTTCCTTCTCTATAAATAGGGGAGGATTTTCATTGTAAAGAAAGAATAATCTCTTGAGTGTCGTTACTCTGCCAAAATAATGAGAGAGTGAACAGTAGATATAGGCATCTTCTTGGACCGAACCACTTAAAAATCTTTGGTGTTCTTTGTTATTCCCTAACCTCTTTTCTTTTACTTTCTGCTTTGTTTACTATACTACAATAACCCAAAAACTGTGGGTTGGGACAACAAACGAATTTAGTTGACTAAATCCAGACGTCGACAATTGAAAATCTAAGCGGAGTAATATGGGTTACTCTAAATTAAAAGATAACCTATATAAGAGAGAAGTGGGGTTGCTTCTAAAGAGAATTGTAGGGGTTCAATTCGTTAGAAACTCTCATAGAACCAGACAAATATTCATGGCCAAAACGAACATAATAGTGAGAACTGAATTGTGTCAGGAAATATTTTTGTGTGAGTTAATAATCGTTATATAAACAATAGAACAATTCAAAGACATTGTGTCTATTAATTAGCTAGTAAGAAAATATTTCACTAGGGAATGTTTAAAAGCTAAAACCTATCTATCCTATGCTAAATCTGACCATTGAACTTTAATGCCAAGTTATAAACATTCTTTGAGTTATAACCTTTGTCCCATTTGTCAATTTCATTCATGTGGGAGATTGTTGGAAAAATGGGATAAACACCCATTTTAATGACTAATTTTTTATTGAGTTATAGATCTTGATTAAGATGAATCAAAATTGATTTATGTATTCATGTGCAAAAAACTGTGCTTAAATGAATGATAAATTGAGGTTTAAAGTGCATCTATTAGGAGGTTTTGTCCCACAAATGAATTTGCAATTTTTTGAATTGTGATTAAATGTTGATTTAATTAAGGGCTTTAAGGGCAATCAAATTTGAAGAATTTGCAACTGAAAGAAAAAAAAAAAGTCAAAGCCATGATTTAAAGTCACTGATTTTGAATTGATTTATACTAGAAAATTAAATTACGGCTTTAATTTTTCAATTAAATTTATAACTGAAAAATAAATGTGGTATTAATTTTTCAAAATGTGATTTTAAATTGAATTTGTAACTGGAAAGTATGTCGAAAGAAACTGGGTTTTCATTTATATACAATAATTTTCATCTCAGTCCGCACTAAAATTAATTAAATAAGTTGCATTGTATATAAGCAATTGATCAAGTATAAGTAGGTGTTGATTAAGTCAAAATACATAAAAGTAGATAAATCTATCGATTGATAAATAAGAGATTGAATATATTATATGAATACATAAACGTAGATGAATATAAGATTGATAAATGAGAGATTGAATTTTCTGTATCAATAACTACAGAGGAGAAAATAATATATATATATACACGCATATATATAAGGGTGGTAATTTGGGTTAACGGGTCGGGTTGGACACGACATGATTATTTTTGACATGATACGAACATGACACGATTATTAATGGGTCGACATGAAACGACCCGATTAACCCGTTTATTTACGGGTCATTCATTGACATGTTAATGACCCATTTAGTGACCCGTTTAACCGATCCGTTTAGTGACCTGTTTAATCGACACGTTTAATGACCCGTTTATAACTCATTTAACCATATTTAATATATTTAAATTGTAATATAGATCTAATAAAAAACAAAATAAAAATAAAAATACAATCATCTACAAATGAAATATCAAAAATGAAAAATAATATAATCATCCAAAACCTAAAAAATAAAGATGTAATCATTCAAAGCCTAAAACCTGAAAAATGAAAAAAAAAAAAAAAAGATACAATCATCCAAAACTTAAAAATACATAATCATCCACAAATACAATTCATAAAAATTAAAATGATTCCAACTAAATATATGCAATTTAAAATATAATAAAATATAAAAAATAAAAAATAAAATCTCAATTTTTCTATACATGTAGCATAGTAGATGATGATGATGATGCGATCGCATCGGAGATGCAGGAGTTGATGATGATGCAATGACTGGTGTGGCTGGGTGACAAAGGAGACTGTCGACCGCGTTGGAGATGAAGAAATGTCGCAACCGGTGTAGAGATGACGGAGACGAAGAAGATGCCGCAATCGGTATGGAAATGAAGGGGACGAAGAAGATGCCGCAACTGGTGTGGAGATAACGAAGGCGAAAGAGATGTCTCGACCAGCATGAAGACGACGAAGGCGAAGGGGATGCTGCAATCGATGTGGAGATGACGGAGACGAAGGAGATGCGTTAGGTGACCAACATGGCAGCGATGACCAGCATACATGTTGACAGGTGTGGACTATACGGCCGTGCGATAGAGCCGTGGAATGGATTGTAAAAAGGGTGTGTGAGCGATTGCTAGTGAATGAATGAAATGAATGTGTGGAGTGTGTATGGTTAAGGTTTGAAGGGTATATATGTCCACCACTAAAATTACATGAATGTTCATATAATATAAAATTACTTTTTTATCCTCATTTAACGGATCAATCCGTGATATGACGGGTTGACATGAACCATTCATGATTATTAAATGGGTTACGGGTTGACCTGTTTATTTACCTAACTCCGTTTATGCTCAAACTCAATCCATAATAATTGTGTCGATTTTAAATCAGACTCATCGTATCAGGTTTTAAATTATCATTTCTATATATATATTCCAAGTTGTGTCATATTTAAAATTAAAATGAAATAAAAATTTTGATGAGAACGTGATCTGAGCGCTTGAGAAATGAGGTATTTTAATTGATTTGACTAATCAGAATCTGACAATTGAGATTTAGCCACTCATTTTGATAGACTGGTAGTCTTGTCTCGATCAAATGAAGGGTATATATATACATATTTTCATGTAGTGAATAAGGAAACGAAACTGTAATGCTAGACATTATCACAGTTCGGTTCGATTCCGGTTCCGGTTTCGAACCGACGGTTACGGTTCTAAAAAAGCTAGAACCGGAACCTTAATCGAAATCAAACGGTTCCGGTTCGGTTCTGAAACCGTCGATTCCTGTTTCGGTTCCGGTTCTGAAACATTTTTTTAAAATGACAATCTGAAATTTAAAAATTAATATTAAACTATATTTTAAAATTGAAAAAATAAATCCATACACAAACGAAATAAAAAATTTAATTATTTGAAGAGCAAATTATTGTAGATGGTATTGATGTTTTGGGTCTGTTTGATGCTGGATTAATGTCTCTGTTGAGTGTTGATGAACCAGAAATCCAGATATCCTTCGTGAACTAGAAACCTGAAATGTGAACTAGAAACTGAAATGCGATGAACTCATGAACAAATGAACTAAATCATCATCAATTTTTTATTTTTATTTTTTTAAATATTATTTTTCTTATAAATGGATCTAGACTGTCCATCTCAAAATGGATGGTCTAGATCAATTTGAAAAAATTTTAAATTATTTTTTTATAGTTTAAATTTAATTTTTTAAATTATTTAATTTTTAAATATTTTAAGTTTTAAAATTTTAAATTATTTATTAATTAATATAATTTAAGAACCAGAATTGAACCGGAACTGCCGGTTCAAGGCGGTTCCGGTTCCTTTAAGGTCGAAACCGGAACTGGAACCGCTACAGTAACGGGTTTCGATTTGGTTCCGAACCGAAACCAGAACCTTATGTTCTGGTTTCAGTTCTACAGTGATGGTTCGGTTCGAACCGTACGGTTCGAACCGAACCGTGGTCATGTCTATGTAATACTTTAAATTTTGTTAGCATATTTTGTACAATCGATATTTCCTCTATATATATATATATATATTTTCGGAAATGCCGAAGGAGATAACTCAAATATTGTGGGGGGGAATACCCACAATTATTACGGAACTTAAGGATAGAACTCTTTATCTATATTCGATCATAATATTTTAGAGATTCGGTATAAAAAACCAAAATGGGTCATTTTATATATATATATATATATATATATATATATAACTTATTTTATCATATTTTATGTGTAAATAATAATTTTATTAAGAAAAAAAATCATAAAATAAATATATTTATGTGAGGCAAATATATTTATATAATGATAAAAAAAATTCATCACAACTCATAGATAAAATTTATTTTATACAAAATTTAAAATTTAAAAATTTTAACCAATAAGAAAATAGTGAAATATCTGAATTTTGAGACCCTTATGTTAAAAATATTTTTTGAATTATATTTAGTGCGTAAAACCAACTAGCGTCGTTGGTTAGCGATTTGCATGAATGTGCCTCAAGGTTTAGGTTCGAATACTACTGGTGCTTATATCAAACAAGGACAAAAGCAAAACAGTGAGGCCTTAAACCACAAAGGCACATCTAACATGTGAATTATCATATATATACATATATATATATATATATATTAAATTTACAAATTAAGTATAGGGAAAACAAATAAACATTTTATAAAATTTGAGGTTTTAAAATTTAGATACTCGGAATGGCCTCAGGGCGGCCTTGCCTTTGCCTTTGGAGGTAAAAGGTGGCAAAGTGGTATTCTACCCGGCCACTTGCTCATGCCATTTTTTCTTATGTATTATTAGTTTAGAAGTTTAAAACCAATGAAAACATGATGATTCCTTATGTTTTAAATGGTTTTAAAACATGCAAAGCAATATTTAAGCGCAAAATACAATGGCTCCAATCCGCAAAATATCTTATCCTTTCGCGAAGACCAGAGGATACATTATTTAATGATTTTTTCTGATATGTTGTCAGGTTTATCCTTGGATCTTTAACATTGCAAATTGCATTATTGATAATAAAATTTAAACTAATACTACGTTACTTAAAATTTTATTTAAATTTATTATATAAACGATATAATAAACTTATTTATTACTACTATATATCAATATATTATCCTATAGCAAATGTAATTATTACAAACTATATTACTATATTATTTAAGTAAAATATTTGGATAAACTTTTGGAGATTCTAGCTTTATTTTATAATTAAAATAAAAATGGAGTGCATTCATTAGACAGCAATTAATTTTCTTATCCGTGTGATAATTTTATCTCATTAATGCATGGCAAATAGTCAATTGATAACAATTCATTCTAATCCAAGTTGCCTGTTTCTAGTCTTATAGGTAAAGAATTCATTGCGTTTTATTAGGTAGCATTATTCTAGAGTTCATCAAAGTCAACACAAATTACTTGTATCGGCGTTAAAAAATAGTCATTAACAAATTGATGCATTAATTTATGCACTTAATTTTTTTTTTTCATTTAAAAAAACATTTTTTTTTAAGAGCACTAAACAAAATTGGCATTTACTTTTTATAAGGAATTTTATATTTATATAAAAAAAAAAAATTAACGAAGACTTTTTATAATATACACTTAAAGCACTTGTAGTGAAATTTAATAAAATTTATTGAATTTCGATGTAAATTTTTATATGAATAGTTATTGACGTGGTAAACCAGCCAACCAGATTCTTGAGCCCAATGCCGCGCTGATAAGGAGACCTGCAACGAACAGACCGAATAATGGCGAAGAAGAGAAGAAGAAAGAAGAAAGAAGACAGGAGGTTTGAAGTGGTTCGGCCCGATTTGGAAGGGCCTACGTCCACTTGTTCTGTTATTACTGTTGATCTCTCACAAAATGTTTGCTCTCCCTACGTTTTTACAGAGTAACAGCCTCTCAAAACTCTCAATTTCTGGATCCGTTCAACAATAAATGCCCCTCTCTATTTATAGAGGAGAAGAGGTTACAAAGAGAACAAACGGACAAAAAGGGCTGATCTTGTCGTAATAAATGCTGCTGGAGAGCTTTAAATGCTTCTGACTTCTGACATGTCAACTCTGGCAAAACGTGGCCCGACTGCTAGCCCATGCTGATTTGGTGAGACTTCCGGAAATTAAGCTGCCATTAGGTGAGGTAACCTTACTTACCGTGCAAGACACGCCATCTTACTGTCTTACACTGATACTGGGCGAACTGATGTAGAGAACGGGCTTATCCTTCGACGTGACGATCTGGACTCAGCAACGATCTGGCGATCTTGATATCGCTGCAACGGTCTAGCGACCTTGACGTCGCTATCATCATGGCAGGTGAACCTGTCATTGTCTTGCCCGAGCTCGATCTCGCGATCTGATACACAGTACCTCTCACGGGCCTTTGGTAACTTGGGCCACCATTTTCATGGGCATTTGCCAGCCCATTTGAGGAATCCAAAAATACCCATAACAATAGTAAACATAATGAAATAGATTCAAAAAAAAAATGAAAATTTTCAGGGTAAATGAGCTATATTTTTGCGACTTATCTGAAGATAAAATATTAAAAATTGAGGAAAAATATTGGGAAAATTAGGCATGAATCTGAAAAAAAAAAATTTTCAAGATATTTTATTTAACTATCTTATGATACATAATGAAAATGTCATCAAATTATATAAAATTTCATGAAATTTTGTCAAAGGTGAGAAGAGTTATATACATATTATATATATATATATATACATATTATATATATATATATATATATATATATATATATATATATCTGTGTGTTGGGGGGTGGGGGGTGGGGGGTGGGGGGTGGGTTGTGGGTGTGGTAGGGTGTAAAAACAAAGCATTCTTTGTTCACTTAATAGAATCTACAGTATTGTTTTAGGCTTTCACCAAATTTGAGTCTCAAAATTATTTATTAAGTCAGATTAGAGTAAGGAGACTTATATCATATAATGAGAGTTTCCTTTCCGATTGTTCTTTGTTGATTTAAACTAATTCGATGAATATGATGCTAGATCTAAATAAATGATTAAATAAAACATAAAGTGGTTGTCAAAAGGTAGCTGCCAAAACCAATTATGAGGATTCGGCCAAAAGTTATGGCTTAATTTACTGATATTTAAGCCCAAGCATCATTCTAATTAAATTCAACTTATTAAACGACTAGAATAATTACAATGCATCATTCAATGTGAAATTAATAGTCAAATGCAATGAATAATCCCCGATGTATAGCTTAATTTTCATGCGTTATTTTTGGGTGTCCCTCTTGTCTACGCTAAACAATTGAAATTAACGTGGTTATGTGATCCGGTCCATCATGATTTATTACAGCCGTACGATTTTTTATCTTTCCCGGTACGCAAAATCATGGGGTTGTCAAAAAGTTTATTTATTTTGTCATTTATTATTTACTTTTTCCTTTTTCATTTCTTTTTTTAAAATACCATTACTGTAATACTAGACAGTAAATCTCAAATAAAAAGAGGGTAACCCATATCAACAAGGGAGCGAGGGTGCTACCCATGATGTGTTGGGAAAGAAACCATATATTAATTGGGTACGCACTTAAACTTATAACCTTGAGCTGTATGGATGGGGACAGTATTTTATCATTGTGTCAATCCCGTTTTGCATCATTTACTATTTATTTATTTTATCTCAAATATTTTCAAGATTATTAAAATACGTTCAATATTATTATGTATTTTTAAGTTTTTATTAATGATATATTTGAGATTTTTCTAAAAAAAAATATGCATCCACTTAGATGAAGAAATATAAAAATATATATTCTCGTAGGCAATGTAATTATCTAATACAAAATATGTATTCGCTTTATGATCAATCATCATTATACATGTCTCACTTTCTCTTGTCTTAAATTTTATAGTTAATAAAAGAGGGAGATACATCTCAACATTTTCAATTAGTGTGAAAGAGTTAAAAATACTAACTGGGATTTTTAGAATATTGAGATACGCAGCGGTCTTAGTATTCCCTTAAAAAAAATTTTGCACATTAATTTTATATCCGGGTTAGAATATTGTATAGGAGAGTTTTTTTTTTTCTTTTATTTCATTATCTATTTATAATATGTAGCAAAATTCTAATGAAATAGTTTTTGGTTGCTAGCACCATTGGTAAGTGCTAGCAGTCTCCTTGCCTCCTATTATGTAAGGCATGAGTTCGACAACCATCAGTAAAATTTAAAAATATATAATAATAGTAATAATAATAATAATAACAGTTTCTACTATTATGTATAGGTTGATCTTCCACCATCGTGTGGACCTTTCCTTACTTTCGTATGGGTAGATCCCTCTCAATTGGAAGCAGTCTCCCGGATTATCCCACCAATATCCTATCTCGGTTAATCACGGGACAATCCTTTAGGTTCGTCCCAGTCACAGTTTATGTTCTCTTGGAGACACTCTTAACCGTTTGTCATTAGCTTTCTTTCTTTCTTTCTTTCTTTCTTTCTTTTGACTAAGATTTTTTCTTTCATTTTGTTTTTGATAAAATATTTCTAATAATTTTGCTTTCTATTTAACCAGAATTGAACATAATCTCAATTTATATGTTGTTTCGCTAAGAATTAATTAGGATTTTCACTGTGCCTTTTGTTCTTTCTGAAATGTTCCCATGGATTTCAAAACTTTTAGTTTCGAATATTGTATTAATTGATGAGTTATTTATTTAGTTTTTTCCTTCATTCTTTCTTTCTTTTAACACTTATGAAAATAAAATAAGTTTGGTTAGCACTGAAGTAGGTAAACTACACATTATATTAAAGACTGAAACGCAAATTAAACACGCTACGCTTTTTTAATGATTTATATATATATTTTTTCATGAACTCTTTTTAAGTAAATTATTGTCTTTATTCTTGAACTAATCTTTTCGTTTACATTGTTTGTTCATGAACTGATTATTTTTTCGTAAATTAGATATTAACTTTATTAGTAAACTAACTTTTTTTTTTTAAAAAAAAAGGGGAAAAACAAAGCACGTTTTTCAATATTTCATAAAATAACATCATGGAAGACAATTTACTTGGTTTGATGTTAAAATAAATTATTTTCATAATTCAAGGTTAGTTTCAAAAGTCCCTTAATTTTTAGTACTACTTAACATAATTTACTCCTATTATCTCATCCACTTACTATAATTGATGAGAATAATACTGTAAGTTTGTCCAAGATTATAGAAAGGTGAGAGAGAATTCAAACTTGAAAGCTTAACTTTATTGAAAGGTGTGGTAAATGATAGTTCATTATTCAACTTTTTTTTTTTTTTCGGTAATTGTTCACACAGAGAGTTATTACTATTTTGCTTTCAATACCCTTAAAATTTAGGAAATATTTTAGTAGAATTTAAATTCCTTTTCGAGTAAATTTCAATCTAATTTTCAAGAATCTTGTCATATGTAAACTTAGCAATGTTTTGAGGTCTCCTCTTTCTTTCATAAACCTATAAGATTAAGATAAAATTTCAAATCATGAAAGACTATATATTTTTGGATAATCTACATGTTATTAATATAAATAGCTTATACCAGTGTCGAAATGCATTAGAAGCGTTATTTAAATTTATAAAATTAATCATAAACCTTTTTTTGAAAATTTATACGTTAGATAAATTTGATGGATCTCCAGATCAATGCAAAATCATATACATTTTAAACTCATTATAAGCAAAGGCTAAAAAGTTTGATCTTGGTACGCCGAAAGCACGAGTATGCAATAGGACACTTCAAGCCTTAAATGTGGATTGATGGGCAGAACCCACATTAAACAAATCAACTAATGGGCCTTTGAAATATAAAGCGAACGATAAAACACTAGGGATCCTCGTAATATATATCAAGTACAACATCTAAAAACAAAAAAACATAGCTGTCCACCCCACTCGGGTTAATTCAAAAAATGCTTGGATGCATTTTGTAGGGATCCGCGGACAATAATCAGGTAGCCCATTTAGTGTGTATGCGCCGAACATGAACGGTCCATTTGTGATAGAATAAATTCTTATACAATTTTCACCTTAACGGAAGACTTTCTTTTTCGGGAACTATTAATATTTGGAGAACTGGAAGACTTTATTGTTCTGGAACTATTAAAAGTTTGGGAGTTGGAGTAGAATATGACTAAAAAAGTGAATGTGATAAACTTACTAGGGGGTGAATAATAAAGCATGACCCGAATTGAATTGATCCAACCCAACTCAAGGGTGTTCGGTTTGAGTCATGTGATTGAAAGAGAGGGTCTTTGGTTTTACTCCTTTGCCATTGGTCTGCCTTAGTCGCCTCCTGTAAACAACTACCTCTTTCTCTTCTTGTTATCTTGATTTGTAATTTTAGTTAAGTATATGATTTGTTTAGTATGAGTAGGTGTGTTTGTGGCATTTTACATTGCTCATTTTCTGTAGCACTTAATTTGAAGTACCTAACAATAAGCCCAAACTTGAGCTCAGAACCAAACCGACCGTGTTCAATTCAAGTCAATTCAAACACTCATTTTTGCATGTTTAGTTCTCCACGTTGAGAACCGAACAAATATCGGTTGAGAACCGAACATCCTTTTGCCCACCCATAAAAGTTACAACAGAGTTATCTTACTGTATATTAGTTGATGTATTTGCAATAACAAGAATATGCATTAAAAAAGTATTAAAATATAGATTTAATGCATGATTATAATAATATAATGTACACAATACCGTATAAAGAGTGAGATTATAGTATCATACTACCAACTCATACTCATTCCGTTTGAATTATTAATTATAATTTTGAAAAACTCATTATCTCATCCAGCCGAGTCATGAAGTGTCCTGTCATACACCTAATACATCTCATTAATAGACTCAATCTTAAGCGGCCACAAAAAATATTTTAATTGGTTCGATAGACTACATAAATATTATATCAACCCATAATTAAATTATATAATAAACCCATTTATTCATTATTAATTATATCTATTTATTGGTTTGCAATCAAGTCAAAAATCTTGATCAGATGATCACAATTTTCAAATTTTCAAATATTCTTCTCTGCTTCTTCTACGTCCACAAGTTGAGAATGAAGACATTTGAGATGGAATCTATCTAAAAAATGACAATCTAGGTAGTGTTTTTTAAAAGGAAGATCAGGTCTTGTAGTGGTCAATAATGATGATATATAATTAATTATATATATAATTAAAGTAATATTTGTGTCTATTCACTCTATTATTGTTTAAGATTTTGGAATTATGCAATACTTGACCTAAAACCTGGATAAAGAATTATGCTTATCTTGGTTTTATTGGGGCTCTGTCTAATAGTCATGAAGAGGAATCACTTTTTAACAAGTTATCTCTCCACCCTCTTGGGTTCGCCTCACATCTTCATCTTCCAGGCCAATAGCCTTCAACTACTCAATAAGAGTTTATTAATATTTTAAACCATAGTATATCATTCATTGAATAGATGATTATTGCAAACTCAAATTTTATTTTGGAGGAAGTTTGAGCTAATTTAGTGATAAATCTCTCACATCCTTAGTAATGATGTATTACGGGGATCATATGTCTCCCTACTTGATCAACTCCAAAATTTATAAACATTTATATATGTGTATATAATCATTCATATGTATGTATACACATCAAGTTTTTGATTCTTGTAAGCTATGTATAATCATATGTATCATGATTACATTACTTAGTAATTAATTGTTTATGCTAACACTTGATGCACATCTAAGTATCGAAATTTGTTATCTCGTTTAGTTAAAATCTAATTCCACACAATCTTAAGGAATGCAATCTCAATCAATGGTTCAATTTAATTTAATTTACTAATTAAACATAATATCTAGTAATTTATCAACATACAAATTACATTTATATTAGAATGATTGAAATTGCATGATCAAGATTGGTTCATTTGTTTTTTTTTTTTTTCATATTTAATTATCGATGATAACCTGATGTCTATATTAAAATAAAAACTCAGATTTAATTTGTTGATAATGTTTTGCATATATAATTTGTTTTACACGAATGGAAGATTTTTGTTGCACTTGACAACTTATTTTCCACGTAAAGTCGCTGAGAGACCGAGAGAGAGGTGGCATGTTTAGATGCCAATTGGACAACTTACAAATGTAACATGTTTTTAGGATACAGATATAAAATATTAAAGAGTGATAATCAATTATAAGTTACTACACTAACAAATATTCGAAAGAACCAAATCCTTCACTTTATATAAATTTTTTATACTCCAACTTTGAACAAGTTGATTATCGAGTGCCAATTCTTCCACGCAAATCCATTTTTGGCCATTCAAACTTGTTATTTATATGTAATTATAATTTGGCTGCTATAGTGGACTTAATTCATGCCTTAAATCATGTAGCTTGTCAGTTCTCATCTTGGATCCAATTTGCAATTGAATTTAATGTAATTTCATCATAATAAACATATATGTAAAACAAGCATGTAATATATTGCCATTGAATCAGCCAAAGTCATGTGTCCTTTTTTCTTTAGCTGATTGTGTGAAAGATTTTAATGAAGAAAGGAGCTAGTTGGGGGCTATTAATTAATTTAGTTGTTAAAAGTTAGAAATGGCAGACATGTCGTTGGCCGTATACGATATGATCCCAGTAGAGAATATGAAGTGGCCAAGTGGGTATATAGTCAAATTATTAATGGACGCATGTCTTGATCAATTAAGTGTTATTTTACAGAGAAAAAAAAAATTGTGTTTGCAATCAAGGAAAATTCAATGAAGTTGGACCTCCGGAAACATTGTATCACTAACTCAATGAATATAAGAGTGATGCACACCTCTCCATCTGTATTGAAAATAGAATTTGGGTGATCTATATATATTGTTCATAAAAATCAAATGTGGATAGACATCTCTCCTATATTGCGGCAGTAATTATATTCGAATTCCCCTAATAACATTTAATTTGATAGATCATGACAAACGGTTAATCTATCATAATATCTATTTCATTAGAAAAAATGAAAATAAAAGAATATAAAAATGATTATTTTGGGTATTTAAGAGGTAGGTATCGTAAATGTTTAGTCATTATCAGCCATACATATCATGCATGCTAGAGTAACTATTCTAGCTAATCATTCTAATTACATCAACAAGTACTAAACCACAATTCTAATAAAATGATGAATTTCGTCATACAAGTGTCATTACAAAAACACAACTCTTAACTTAAACATGCATCCTCATATATTGCCATAAGGAACCCGATAGATCTAAATTATGTGGATGAATGTTTATATATACTAAAATTTGAAGAAGGATTTGAAATATTTTTCGTTATTTTTCAAGAACCAAAAATACTTTTCTGATCAAAGATTATGATCTTAGTTTAAATTATATAGGATCACAATCAATGATTAATAACAGATTGTATGCAATTATATATAATCTGTCCTGTCACAGTTGTTAAAAAAGAGACCCGAAAGAGATTGAGAAAAAATAATCAAAACAATAATTGCAGAGTCAAAGTAAATTGAACAAATCAATTTCCAAGCCAAAAACAGAAAAGAGAAACAAACAAACTTAATTACTTAGAAAGTTTCTTGTGGGAGAGAGAGTACTAATTGTTTTGATTAAATTAATCTAAAAAAACTGATTTATTTGACTTGTTATCTTGACGTGATATTGAAGAAAAAACCTAAAGATTCTTCACACATTCACTAACACCCACCAAGAAAATAAATTTTTTTCCTTAAAGTGATCAAATCAAAATTATGAGTTAATTATTTTCTTAATTATTCAGTCACAAAGTAACACGTTTTTTTTTTTTTAAATAACTGTAGGGTTCCATCAAGCCAAGAGTTAATGGTTACTAGAACCTAATTAGAATCGAGCAAGCCAGCATTAGTTGAACAGATGGAAGATTCAAGAAAAGACAATAATCAATATAATGATAATTAATTAAGTCTAATTATCATGATTTTTTTTTTTTTAATTTCTATTGAAGGCAGACACGTTTTATTGTTCTTCTCTATCCCCACAACTCACAAATGCTTGTCTTGTCTGATATAAATGTTTATTTTAACAATGGCTACTCTTACAAAAAGTTTAGCTGTAACAAGTAGTCTTTCTATTACGTCATGTCATTCTAAGCTTGAGCTAACCAGCTAGAAGGTGAATAGTAGGAATATATACATGTAATTCTAGGGTCCACAATGTTTGTAATTTGACGGACTCAGTATTTCAAGTAAAACTTAAACAATTGAGAAAGTTTTAAATTAGTTAGAAACATGTATGCATTCATTAAAATTAATATCTTTTATATTTTTAAAATTTGTCAAAAAGTATATTCAAAAGGAATTTTGATGAATTTCAAATAATTTAACTGATGGTCAAATTAATTGTACAAATATAGCTAGATGTATTGATATTTATATTGTCCTTTAATGTATATAATGCATATTAATCGAGGGTTCATGATCATTGTAGTTTCTCAATATGTTGATTGAAAATCAAATGGCTTAGGAAATTCATTATAATCATATCTGCATTCATTAGATATATCTTTAACATTTTTAAAATTCATATAAAAATTTATGAATTAGAAATCATTCAACATAAGGTTAAATCAATCACACAAAATATGACTAGAAGTTGTATACATACTCATAATGTACTTGACTGAATGAATATATATATATATATACACACATATATATATTATTGGACAACTAATATTGATTATCATCAATGACCATTAGTTCTTTCATTTCACACATGTGGATGATATCTATGACCATGAAGAGTTTGCTATAATGGGACCTCTCTAGAAGTTGCCAAAAACGAAAAGAAACCCTTTAACATTGACTAGCTATCCGTCCATCCGTCCATCCATCCAACCACTAACAAAAAAAACATCTCAACCCCATCTACAAGCTAAAAACACTGAAAAAGCCAAAGCAAGTGCAAATAGCTCTAATTACGCTGAAAAGCTAGTCACAGGACTTTTTCATCTAAGCACTTTCTCTCGTTCATAGATTCTCTTGTTGCTTTCAGGTTATTAATTCAATATCAATATCATCATCACCATCATTATAGATTACTACTACCCTTTTGCACTGCTTTTAAATTAGTCCTCCTATATATACATATATATAACAACCCTCTTCTTCTTCTTCAGTTAAAGCCCCATTAGTTATATCTTTAATTATAAACTTTGTATTATCAACAATTAATGGAGACGGCTGCTCATCAGTATTGGATGTGGATGAAGAGAAGAGAGATTCTGATGAAGAGCTCGTTTGGCGATCCGGCGAACACTACTTGGGAAGAGAAAGCTTTTGCAGAAGATGCTAATGGGTCACTAAATGGTCGGTGTGTGTGGCCTCCAAGATCTTACTCTTGTAGTTTCTGTAAAAGAGAATTTAGGTCAGCTCAAGCCCTAGGTGGTCACATGAATGTCCATAGAAGAGATAGAGCTAGACTTAAACACTCTCTTAGTCTCCAAAATCTCAGCCAAGATAATTCCTTGATCAACTCATTGTCATCATTAGACCCTAAAATCCCTTCTCATGATCAACCTTGCACAACTCTCTCTTCTTCTAGGGTTTCTGGTTTGTCCACCCAAGAAAATTTAAGTGAAAATACCTTTGTCTCTCCTAATAATTACACCAAAAAGTTTCTCAATATCTCATCATCATCATCAGTTTCAAAACCTAAATATTCACAAACATTAGACAAAAATCCAAGAGAAGAAGAGTCTATTATATCCATAAGTCTTCAAGATGATCATCATGATTTTGTTGAGACCAATTTGTCGGTGGGATTGAAGCCAAGTGGGATGTCATGTGGAGAAGAGAGTGCAATTAGTTGTAAAAGAACAAAGACAGCTGTGTCTACACTACCTAATTTCTTCATATCAAATATTGATCACAAGTATCATCTTCAAATGGAGGTTCTTGGGTTTAGGTCTGGCTCCAAGGAGAAATTAGATCTTGAACTCAGGCTTGGTGATCCACCAAAGGTCAAGTAGATATAGTTTTGAGTTATATTATTAGCTCTAATTAGAAGACAAATCTTCTTAATTTGTTTTCTATTTTTCTTTTCTTGTTGTCTTTTGGTCTAGCAGAGAGAAAAAAGCAAAGGCCTTTTTGTAAACGTTATGATGAATTCAATCTAAATAGAATGAAAAACTTTAGAATTCTTGCTCTAAATTTTTATGTTTTCACTTGTTATTATGGGTTAGTTGATGAAAATTAGTGGGTAATTAATTGTTTAAGCTCATTAATTACTGTGCTGTTTAAACCTAACTCAAAGTTTTTAATGTATGGAAAAGTTAATAATATTAATTGTATCATATATAGCTAGTTTATCAAGAAGTAGTTTATGTCATCACATGATCACATGTTATCCTATATCCGTTTGTTTATTTTGCATATGAATTTATATCTATATTGAGTTTGATGCGTCATGATATGGTGACTAATTCCTTCTCCTAACACCAAAAAAGATTCAAACTACATATGTTCTTCTATTTCAAAAGAAAAGAAAAAAAATACATATGTTCTTCACTGATGATCTTTCCGTGCCTGCCATTTTCACATGTCTTTGGTAACCACTCTGTTGGAAGGTGTTAATGTTTATACGGTAATGCAATCAAGATTCAACGTTATGGTGAGTTTGAATAATTTTCCTTTATTAAATTTTGACCCACCATAAAATTTACACTCAATAAAAATGGACATATATAACGAGTTCAACTCTTAAAACATATTTCTAAATAAATACATTGAACTAAAATATCATCTAAATTTTTTATTTCAACAAATTCAATATGAAAGGATAATCTTAAAATTTATAAAAATTAAAAAAAAAAAAAGAATGTTTCGAGACTTGACTGAAAAGTAGATTGAAGCTCACCCTAACCCTTGGGACGTACGTCCCCGTATTCATATATAATTCTAATTAAAATTTATGATAAACCACCTTCTTTACTATGTAAATAATAATAATAATATTATTATTTACAAAAAAAAATATTATTATTATTATTATTAAAAAGGTATGGCAGTCCTGCTAGGCACTGGCTAGGAACATAAAAATCCTCCATTTATTGTGCCTGAAATTGTGTAAGAAAACAAACAGTGTATTCTTTAATTTGTACAGAGAATACAATTTTTTTTTGTTTTTGAAACAGTACAGAGAATACAATTAGTTAACTGCAAGTTCAGAGACATAAATCAACTGTGAGAGAGAGAGAGAGAGAGAGAGAGAGAGTCTTTCAAATGGGATTTGACTCAAACAGGTTTTAAAGTTACTTTAAAGCTAAAGAGGAGAGTGAAAGAACTGATAGTAAGTCACTTCAATTCATGGTCATATAGATAATTGAAGGGACCACCACCACATGTCACAACGTGTATTACCTTTTTACCTATAATTATGACCTTTTCAGTTTTTCCACCAAAGGATGGACGAGAGAAAATCAGCACCTCCAGCTATACAGCTGCCTATTACAAGTTTTCTTTCTCCCTCCTTCTCATCGTAATTCCAAACTTTTTTTATTGTTTTACTTCTACTTTTTCTGTTCCAACTAATATTTATATAGTCATTCTTACCGTTGGCGTTTGTCAATGTATTGTTTCTCTGTATAATGCATGATTTCAAATTCTAAATTTATGGAATGAAATCATTTTTAGTTTATAAAACTAATTGCAATTAGAGCGACCAGATCACAAGTCGTGGGTTGTGACTGGGTGGATGACAATTTGTATTATTATCTCTTATTTGTGTCAAGGCGCCAAACACAATATTTAGTTAACTTTATATCCAAATACGGCAGGATTAATTCTTGTATATGTTAGAATTATTATACTAATGTTAATAATTGTTATTGTATTTGAGTCATATGCATAAAAAAAATTTATCATCCTCATGCTCATGTTGCAGTTGATCATACTAGCATATACGTTATTCGTGTCAACTGAAATATGATCAATTAACTCTGATTTCATACTCAATTATATCAAACCAAATAAAATTCACTCAATTTTGGACATCCAAATACGGCATGCATGTTCATTAGTCATGTTAGAATGCATGACATCAGTACATTAAAATTTTATTGTATTATAACTTATAGTTATCGGGCGTTGAGTTGCACTTGATCGTGCTACCTGGTATGGGTCACTTGAACACAAATCCTGAGTAATTGAACATGTTCAGTTTGATTAATATATCATGTCATCATAACCAATAGAACACTAATTAATCAGCTAAAACTGCCGAGTAGTTTTTGTTAGAATCGAGACACGAGAGGAATTGATCTGAATTCCCCTTGTTTCAAATGATCCAAAAAACTTCACCAACTCTCGAAATCAAATTGAATAAAGTACGCAAAAACGATATGTTAAATAAAAATGCTTTACTTGCTTCCTGACAAAAATCACATCATTGGTACTATTTTACGCGTCCTTGGTTGCTCTACTTTTGTTGGCTAGTGTTGTTTACAAAACTAGCTAATATAATAATATATTTACACCCTCAACGACCAACCCTAAAAAGCTAAAGAGGTAAAAAAAAAAAAAACGAAACAAAAACAAAAGGTAAACAAAACCCTAGGTGCTGTCTGCAGGTTTATAGTTAATGTACTCTCTCTATTTACTCCTCCTAGTACAGTAGAAGTATCCCAAATAGCAACCTCTTGATGCCGACGGTTCCTCCACAATACACGGCGAGGTCTCAGTTCTTTGTTTGTTGCTTTTCAATGATTCTTTATAAAGAAAACATCGTTTTTCACTTCACCACAAAGAATTTATGTATGTTTGCCCAACAATTTTTTCCGAGGAGAGATGAAGAATTTAATCTTTCTATATAGAGGTGGGTTCTTCAATTCTATATGGGTTCTAAGAGATAGTTAGAGAGATATGAGGTCTCCATTGGTGAAGATATGTTCCTATTTTTTTTTTTAATCATTTGGACCAAGCTTGATGGTGCAAGTGCAACCATTTGTCAGAGTCAGGTAAGACATTTTCGAAAGGACCTAGGCGGTGCCTCTAGCTAATCGAAATCATGTAAGACATTCACGTGGTGCTTTCAGTCATTCATATAATAGAATCAGTTATCCAGGTTACCGAATCAATTATTTAAATCGCGAGATTAGTTGTTATATTAAGTGTCTTGTGGATCAATCCATACGTAGGTGATTATTTATAGTTAGAAACCATATATTCAAGAAAGAAAGTGAGATTGGTTAATTTCTTAGGTTTCTATGACGTTCCTAGCGTGTGTAAGAAGGTTAAAGAGGATTAGTTGGGGGGTTGTTTTGTCTGGTACATTGGTTAAATTGTGTAACAGTTAGCGAGGTCTGAGTGCAGTAGTGGCAGAGAGACCAGAGGTGCACATGGGGGCTCGGACGAAGAATGATGTATTATTCTCTAATTATAAGCCATGTTTGGGGTTTCTTTATTTGGGTCGCTTTAGAAAATTGGGCACTGTTTATATATAGTATATCTGTGTATGTGGCTTGGTTGGTCAATAGAAATCTACTCTAGTGCCTTGTTTAGAGCAATTTTTGTCTTTTTTTTATTTTAAATAAGAGCAACTTTTGTCTTTTAAATGAAATTTTACTACCTTATTGTTTGCTTAAATGAAAATTTTGTAAGTGTTTTAAAATGATGTATATGTAAAATAAAATTGGAAGAGAAAAAGAGTTGATTTAGAGATGAAACTAAAACCACCAGGAAAAAAAGTATTTGGAGTCATGGAGTCGTGAAATAGAATTTGGTATTTGTCTTTAGTGTGGTATAGATCATCGAAGAGTACTGCAAGTTAAGATATGAGTGCCATGTCCATCAGCAAAATCTTGAACGAAAGCATATAAAGCTTAATTTAATTAAGGTGTTTTGCTACAGTCTCAGTAGAGACCAACTTCCCATATGATAGGTTCGTGTAGAATTCTTTTTTTAATATTATAATTGGTGATGAGGACAAGAGACACAACTTAGAACCACCAACATTAATAAAGGAGTTACACTAATATTAATAGAGGAGTTAGGAGCGACGTGCCATTAGACTAATCTTGTTTTGAAATTGAATATCAATGGTTAGAGGTTTATTAACATCTAAATCATAAAATATTATATATATGATCCAAAAATCTAATCACATAACTTTGAGGGATATTTACTTTCATAATACGAAAAAAGATCTCTCAAAATATGTTAATACAAAAATATTAGAGAGTTATTTATTTATGTTTATTTACTCTAATGATATATACAGAGAGAAACTATCCAAATATGTCAGTAAATGGTATTATGAAATCCGAACCCCTATCACTATTGTTAAAGAAAAGTACACAATTACTTAAATTATGAATACGTGTGCTTATGTGCTTATGAATACATGTGCCGATTTACACTAGAATTTGAATAACGATTACTTTTATTATCTAAATATTTACTCTTATAATCGGGATATAATAACTTTTATAATAAAAAAAGACAACTACTTAAGCAAACTTGTAAAATGCACTTGAATGGAATTGAAACCAATGATTTTGATGAGGTGAAATGTACAACCTTCTGTATGGAGAAGTGATGTACACTAACTTACGTAGTTAAAAGCCAAAATTGTTGATATAGTATATAAAACCTGTATATGTATTACTTTTTGGGGATAATCCCAATTTTCCCTCTATAGTTTGATGAAATAACCAAAATTTTCCTTTACTTTAAGAAATTGTTAATATCTCCATTCTTGATTTACAAAATAGATAAAAAATAAAATAAAAACCCCATAGTTTATTAAAATTCCCAAAAAATCCTCTACAGTCAATTTAGACATTAAAAATCAATTGTTGACCAATATGTGGAAGGGTAAAACTGTCAAAATAAAATAAAATATAAAAATTATTAATATTTAATAAAATGATAATTTAATATTTTAAAAAATTGAAAGAAAATCTTCACCGTTTATCTCTAAAATAAACGATGGTGACCAAAACTACTAAAAAAAATTTAAAATTTTAAAATTTTAAAATATTAATAATTTTTTTAAAATTATGTTCACCATCTATCAATATAACGGACAGTTGATATAATCCAAAAAATAAAAGAATAATAAAAAAAACTTAATACTTAAATATATTCTCTCTCTCTAATTATCACTGTCTCTTTCCTCTCTCTCTCTTTTTCTTCTTCTTTATCCCTTATTCTGCTTTTTCTCTCCACAATGGACAGACTCTCTTCTTTTTTTCTTCTTTTTCTTTCTCTTCTTCTTTTTCTTCTCTCAGTGGTGGTCTCCATCGATGGAAACCTTCCATCAACGAAAATCTAAACTGGGTTTCCATCAAACACCCATAGATCTCTCGATTTTCGCGTCGAAAACCCAGAGATTTATAAGTTTTCGACGTGGAAACCTAAAGATCTATGGGTTTTTGTGTCGGAAACCTATAGATTTCTAGGTTTTCAACTTCGAAAACCCAAAGATTTCTAGGTTTTTAGCATCGAAAACCTAAATATTTTTAGGTTTTTAAAAACCTAGAAATCTTTAGGTTTTCAGTATCGAAAACCGAAGGAATTCTGGTTTTCAATTGCGAAAACCCGAAAATCCTTGGGTTTTCGGCCTGAAAACTTTCAGGTTATGCTTTTTGTTTTTTGTCTTTTTTTAATATTATTATTATGTTTGATATTGTTGTTATAGTATTGGGCGGTTTGTTGATGATAATGTTTGCTGTTAATGATGGTTTGGTTGAATGGATGGTTGGATGAAGTTGTCTGGGTTGGTTGATGGATGATGATTGTGTTATTTATGCTAAGAAAAACGTAAGGATATAGTAATTAGAGATCTAATCTCCAGATTGGATCTCCATCATCCATCAACTTTAATGGACGGTGGAGATCCAATCTGGATATTGGATCTCCACTTTTTTATAAAATATATATTTAATTTTATTGTATGAAAATTTTAATTTTTTTATTTTCAATTGAGGGCAGTTTAATCTTTTCGAATACTGTAATGATCAGAATCCATCTCTTATTAATAGAGTTAATAGAAGGGGTAAAATAGAATTTCGAGAGATTATAAGAGAGTAATTAGTGATTACTTTAAACTACAGAGAGGAAATTGGGATTATCTCTACTTTTTATATAAGCTTTAAAGGTGAAGTTAGCACTATTACATTCATAAATTCTGACAAAAGTTGGATATTAAACTGGCCCAAATGATTATAATTGGGCTCAACTTGGGCCTTTCGGGTTGCAACTTATGTTAGTGAAACTCTAAACTGCCTAGTAACAACAATATATTGTTGTATTATTGTATTGGTTTTGGAATTCTATGTTGTTATTTCAAAAGAAAACAACATAGAAATCGAAAACCAATACAATAATACATCAATATATTGTCGAATTATTATTATTTTTCGGGTAAATGGCACAAACCTCCTTTGAGGTTTGATGAAATTGCATAAAAATGATGATATTTGGGGAACTTGCACTCACACTACCTTAGATTCCAAAACTCGACAGAAACCTTTCCTACCGTTAGTTAATCACTATTAAATCCTCACAGTCAATGGTCAAAGGTACTAAAAAACTGAAAAACCTTTCAAGTCAAATATTAAGTCAATATGTCATTTTTTATAAATTTAAAATTAATAATATAATAATATAATTTTTTTGGTAAAAAAATAATAACTATCTTCATCTTCTACCTCCATCTTCTTTATCATCTTCACCTCCATTTCATCATCTTTATCATCCATCTATTGTCTTCATCAAAATCATCATCTCCATCATTTTCAGTAAACCAACATCATCCAAATCAATCATTATTATCAACCCAAACATCACACCTAAATCAAGCAAAAACAAAATGTTCAATGTTCATGAAAATAAATAAACAAATAAAAGTAATGTTCATAACCTTGGTGCATCAAATAATCCAAAATAACACAAATATTACCCAAATCATATAAAAAAAAATGAAAATTAAAAAATGAGCGTAACTGGAAGCTAGAAAAAATTAATAAAATATGTTTTTAATTTAATTAATAAAATTAAAAATAAAAAATAAAAAGGAACTGGTCTCCATGGGAGACTTGATTTTAGTTTCCCATGAAGACCAAAAAACTGGTCTTCAGCGTGAGAAACCAAAAAAAAAAAAAAAAAAAATGGTGTTCTCTAGCACTATACACCATTTTTTCTAGTCTCCAATCATAGACCAGTCCTCAATGATAAAGACCAGTTTGGATGCCAGAATTTGATCTCCATGGGAGATCAAGATTGGGTCTTTCATGAAGACCGGTTCCTTTTTATTTTTATTTTTATTTTTTAATTAAAGTAAAAATATATTTTGTTAATTTTAAATTTATAAAAAGTAAAATATTGACTTTAAATTTGACTTGAAGAGTATTTTTATTTTTTCATGTCTTTAACCGTTGATTGTGAGGATTTAATAATGGTTTACCGATAGTATAAGAGGTTTGTGTCGAGTTTTTGAAACCTTATATAGTGAGAATGTGTTTACTAAACATCATCATTTTTATAAAATTTCATCAAGCCTCACGAGAATTTGTGCAATTTGCCCTTATTATTATTATTTTTTAATAAGTTGTCGCATTATTTTAAAAGTTTGCATTATTTTAAAAGTTTAGATAAGACAAAATTTCAAAGGTGGCTTGGCTTCACAGCATCTGTTATTTGCCTAACATAAAATGTGGAAGTTATTAAAAATTCTAAAGCAAATTAAATTTTCCTTTTGACCCAAAAAATTGATCAAGTTTAATTTAAACAAAACTTCATTTGTTTTTAATTTGTTTTTAGCATGCGAAACTTTTAAAGTACTTTTGTATTTCATGTACATTAAATATTATATAAATTTACCTAAAAAATTTGTTCAAATTTATAAATAAATGGTATAACAATTGTGCGTTTACTTAACTTAGAAGAATTAAAATGAGAATCGAAATGACATAGAATCAGAATGAAGTATCGAAATCAGAATAAATTGTTTACTTCAACTGTAGGAATCGGAATCGGAATCGGAATCAGCAGTATTTTCATTGAGTTGTTTACTTTACTTTGAAATCGGAATGAATTAATTATAAATTATAAAAATAGCCTTAATTAAATGGATTAATCATAATAGTGTGCAGTTTTTTATTATAATATATAGTTTTTCTTAATATCAAATAAAAAACATACATTACAATTAAAAAAAATTACATATTATTTTAATAATCCATTATGATAATTAAGAAATTTGTGATTAAAAAAAAAATAGTGTATAGTTTTTTATTATAATATATAATTTTTTTATATCAAATAAAAAACTATACATTACAATTAAAAAAAAAAAAAACTGTATATTATTTTAATAGTCTACTATGATAATTAAGAAATTGGTGATGAAAAACAAATGGTGTACAGTTTTTTATTATAATATGTAGTTTTTTTTTTCTAATATCAAATAAAATTGGTTTTTCTTTATTTTTTAAAGAAGGGTATAAAAAACTTTTCGTCTAGGCAAAGAGAATGAGAATGAGAATGAGATTCTTAAATAGGTTGGAGGGAATGAGATTCCCATTCCACAACTCCAAATTGATGCAAGACCCATACTTTCATTCCCATTACGGAATGAATTTTAAGTAAGTAAACACTATCAATAAATCACATTCCCCATTCTCATTTTCCAATCCATGAAGTAAACATACCCTAAGCTGTCAACATCTTATGACCTTGTTGGTTTGGGGTGACTGTAGTGGATTATTTTTATCCAAATCCATATTTGGCCTAACCGAATGAGGTAATAAGGCTTCACTAATTTAACTCTTCACTATTTTATTTCGTTCGATTGCAAGAACTCCAACCCATTGAAAACATGGCTTAAATCCAACCTAGACCTCTTATTGTCGCGGAAGATATAGAGGAAGTCTCTCTACCACTACCTTCTATGTCGCTCATGTTGGAAATGATGTCGCTCAACATTGACATGAGAAACGAAGCGAATATAATGGTGAAGAGTGAGAGGTATGACTTTGCAACAAAGGTAAGGAATGATGAAGGGATGAGAAAGGGGATTCGATGTAGAGATTGCGTACAATGACTTCTTTTAGGGCGACGAAGGAAAGGAAGCGGAAGTTAGAGGGCGATGAGAGAGGAAGGAGGACGGTGGTGGTGGTGGTGGAGGAGGTGAGGTTCTGCTCAATGAAATAAAAATCATATGAAAAATTTGTATTATGATAAACCCCGATCCTAGTTTCCTTAGAGAATTCATTTTCGACGATTGGATAAAGAATAAAGAGTCCAGAAATAGTGCAAGAGGTCCGGTTAGAATTCGATTATATTTATAAGGCCCTGAGTATAGTGTTAAGAAAAAATGAGATTTTTCAGTTAATAGTATTCGGATCCAGATAAATAGTGATTTTTTTTAAAAAGATCCGAAAGTTTGTGTTTAAGATCGAATTTAGATTCAGTTATATTGTCCAGGGTCATGAATTTAGATTCGATGGGAAATAGAAGTTTTTGGTGAATAGTATTTTTCGGACGAAAATTTTTAAATGAATAGTAAAATTTTCAGAAATTGACCTTAATGGTCGAAAATGTTCAAAAATAGCAGGAGAGTATAGAGAAACAGAAACAGATCAAAAAGAAGACCATTTGAATCAGTTTTAAGCGATCCGAATAAAATTACGATATTGCCCTTTTGAGAGATTAATAGGTTTTAATGAGTTTAAATCCAATTGAATTTTTTTTGAAGCATGAGACTGATAGATAAGACACCCAATTAGAGTATTTCATGGTCAATTTGAAGATTAGATGACCATGAAATATTTTCAGAATATTTTTCGGTCAAAGTGAAATTATATCATAAAAAGGGCTAAATGCACCTTTTAAGTTAAGTATAAATGGATAACGCATGAGAATAATATGCGAAAGATTCAAGGAGTGTAACTTAAGTGAATGAGAATGAGTTAACGAGAATGAGTGTAAAAATCGAGTTTTTAAGCTATAGATACGTATAAAAAGATATCGGTTGATTCGATCAGATTTCGGTTATGAACATTTCCTTTATCAAGTATATATGAGAGGTATTAGACCTAAATTGAAGTTTATAAAGTCGAATTGGCCATAAGATGTGTGTAGAATATTTGTGAAATATTTTTCAGAAAGATTAGGTATTGACAGTTCTATTGAAATGAGAATTTACCAAGTGTAAGCCCTCATCCTGATTTATTATTTTATGGTATTAGAAATCTTCGAATTGAGTTACGGTCGAATCATATGCCTCCAGTAGTGTTATTTGAGGCTTATTATATTTTCATATCGCAAATTGGATGTCGTTTGGTTGACCCCGATACGATTACAAAGCGATTAGACGAGATTTATGTGTTAATCAAGTGAGGTGAGCTTACGAAATAAAGTAAAATATATTTTAATTCAACCAATGAGAAATGAGATAAGTGATTTGAAAAGTAGTGGTTATGGTTGTGCCACGTGTCATCCATGGATTGGTTGAAGAAATAAATTGACCAAAATGTGCCAAGTGGACCAATAGAATATAAAATCATTTAATTTTATTGAATGAAATTTGAGGTTATTGAAAGTTTGAGGTTATTAAATGAAATTTTCTTGAGGGACTTTTTAGTAAATGAGCATTAAAATATATATAAGTTAATTTTGTCTCATTTGAGACATTTGTGATCGGCAAAACAGAGAGAAAAGAGAGAGAATAGGGTGAGAAGGGGTGAGAGCCGAGAGAGAGAGCCGCGAGAGAGAGGGAGGAAGAGAAGGAGATCCGATCCGATTTTCGACGCGGTTTCTTCACGAAAGTTGTTTCTCGTCATTTTCTCTAGCTAACCCAACAAATTTGAAGCAAAACGGTTGCCTATTTGGTGAGTTATTTCAGTTTAAAGATTGATGTTTATATGAAACCCATTTTTTTTCTTTCGTTTATTTTCGAATCAGAGATTAGAGATAATAAGAGGGATATGTGAGGATGATTTTGGTTTGATTTTGGAGTGATTTGGTGGAAGAAAAACAGATAAAACGAGAGAGGAAAGTCGTGAAGAAAAATGGGTTTTTTGTGGAATTTGATTCCGTTTTCTATTCTAAGACATTAAATGGATGTTTTAGAAGTTAGAAAATAATCTTTTGAAGTTAGATTTCGAAAACGAAAAGTTTAGGATCTATCCCGGAGCTAAACGGATGAACTGAAGGGTGGTTTCTGAAAACCTTCGAAATGCGTTCGTTTAACGTTCGAAACGGTTTATTTAATCATAGTTGGGTGTTAGAACACTAGATGATTGATTTTTGAAGTTGTCAGAATTTCGGAGCGAAAAATAATTTTCGTTAGTAAGCGAATTCGGTTGAATTTCGTTCCGAGTTTTCGACAATGAGATTGAGTATTCTGAAGTATTCTTAGGAAAGAATAAGTAGGATTCATGTAGAGAAAACGGATTTCGAAAACCTGGGTTGAATAGAAATTGAGATTCGAAAGTTTAAGCGTTAAAGGATATATATAAAGATAATGAGATTTTTATTGATTTTGAATATTATTTGAATGAGTTAAGTGATTTTAAATAGATATTTGATGTTTTAGGGTAAAAACGGAGACTTTCGGAGGCATACAGAGGAGAATCGAATTTTATCCGAGGATGTGTAGTGAGTGGAACTACAAGTTTTTATTTATATCGTCTTAAAGTTTATTTTAAAGTTAAAAGAATTTATTATAAATAGTTATTTATTTATTTATTGAATTCATATTTGTTATATGTATTTTTAGGCTACCGCAAATGGGCTGGAAAAAGCCCAGAGGCCCAGTAAGATAACCTGTTAAAACCGTCCCAACAGACAGGGGGCCCAAGTGACTGGTCCAAAGAAACGGGCATAACTTTGTGCTCGAATGTCGGATTGGCTATTATAATATGTTTACGGAAAGGGATTTTCGTGCTCTATAGCGTGGCAACCAGAGGGCACCCCGGTTGATGCCGTTTACGTCCTCAAAGGTGTTGTTTTAATGGATGTGTTCTTGAGGTTTACATTTGCTGCAAAAAAGTTCAGACAGCAACCAGCGGCGACGAGACGCCCAGATCTGCCCGCCTGGAGCTGAGCGCTGATTTCTCCGCCTGACCGCCAGACTGAGCGCTGATTTCTCCGCCTGACCGCCAGACTATCCGTTGATTCTGTCCGCTGAGTCTGTTCGCTCAGATCTGCTTGCCTAGAACCGCCTCAACTTGTGGACAGCGTGACGTGCACGCGCCAAGCCCTTCTCAGAATGTTAGCAGTGCGATTCTCGGGGATCTCACCTACCATGTCACACGACTCAGACTGTGTGACAGAAGACATTGAAAATTGTAATATGCATTTAATGCCTTCCTATTTAAGTTCTACTATTACTGTAGCTCCTATATCTCCCGAAAAATACGGGTGATTCTCACTGTAAAAAGGGAGGGCTTGGCTGGTTCTTTCGGGCTCTCTCTCACTCTCTCTACTGTTTTCTCTCTCTGCAGCTGTAACAAAATGAACAGTAATAACAGTGACTGTCGCGCCCCTCACCGGAGCCGGTGCCGTAGACGTAGGCCTTCCCTTTGGCCAAACCACGTAGATCTTGCGTGCTTTTCTCCCTTCCTCTCTCGTTTTCTTCTTCCTCTGCCTCTGTTTTCTCCTTTCTTTCTCTGATTTTCTGTGGACTGCAGCTTGGGCCCGAAAACAACCTCGTTGGCTAAGGAAAATCTTTTTCCTGACGTTAACAATATTATAATTCTAGCACAAAGATTTTAGTTTATTATTTATTTATATGAGAATGTGCTAGAATTAAAGATTTTTGGCTTATTGCATTAAGATTTAGAATATTTTAATGTATTAAGAAAAAGAAATTTTAATAGCCTATGGTTTACCCTAGCCCCAGTTTAGTACCCGACCGAATGCCCTATACGTGATACGGTAGTTGAGAGGAAGTCAATCAGTGAGATTTGAGTCTAGTCGACTCATGTGTGAGCGAGGTATGAGTGATCCGTATACACGTATAGGGTAGTGTAGTCGGTCCGTAGCGTGGGCCCGCTTTCGACGACTACACATGGTAGATCTCCCACTCCTAGTGGTTAGCTAGAATTTATATGCTACCATGTCAGGAGTAGATATTTCCTGGGTTATCATTCAGGCGAGCACCAGAAAAGATTTTAAGAAAAGAGTTTAAGAAAAGATTTCAGAAAGTTTTAGAAAGAAATTTATAACAAGATTTAGAAGCAGTTTTAAATGAGTTTTAGAAAGTATTTTAGAAAAATACTTTAGTTTTATTAAACTGTGTTTGGGAGAAATTTAAGTGTAGAAATGAGTTTTAGTTTAAAAGTTACTACCATTCACTGAGTTATACTCACATTTTTCTTTAAATATTTTTTGTAAAAATTCCCCCACAGATGCAGGAGCTAGTCATCCAGCCGATGAAGTTCAGTCAGATGTGCAGGTGGACGTATAGGACGATACCTAATACATGTATATATGATGTTATTTTGATCATGTATATGTTTATATATATAGTTGTAAGTATTTTAAAGAAATCGTGGATGTATTAGTTAAAAATGTCTTATTAAAGTTTTATATGAATCAGTTTTCTGATTTTAATTATTTGGTTGTGGTTGTGTTGTGAAAAATGAGCCGGAGGCTCTGGAAGTTGAGAAATGAATTTCATAGAAGTGTTTTTATAAACTGTATTTGAAATTTATAGGGTGACATAGTTTAGAAAACAGACGGCATGCTGCCGGAGTTTCAATAGAAAAGCGAAAAATTTGTACCCCTGCCACCTAGTAAACGAGTTTAAAATAAAGTTTAAAGTAAGTTTCAGTGCTCTGACAGGATTTCTTCGGGCCAAAGTTAGGGTTCATTGGAGTTCTGACGGGGTGCTACGGGGTTTTTCTCGAGTCCAGAAGGGGGATTCGGGAAGGGTCCCCTCATATTATGTCCCTGAAAAAATTCTTTAAAAACCAAGTTTGTACATACTATTTTTAATCATATTCTATATTTCACCAAATATTAGATAACATTTAAGTTAATTCAATCTAATCTAGTCTCATCAAGTCCAATCCAATCTAGCTAACCTCATATAAATAATCCAATCATATCCCAAATGCTAAACGAGGCTTATAAATCAAAAGATAATTTCATAATTATTATAGTATTAACAACTTAAATGTCACATAATTTCAATATGAATTTGAACAATTTTTTTTTTAATCTAGCTTTATTCATGAAATATATACACGTAAAATAATTCATGAGCTGGAAATAGTTTTAAAATAAATATGATGATGTCTAGATCTATTTTCAAAAATGATTTTTTTTTTTAAAAAAAAAGATAGGTTTAAAAGTGTTTAGTTAGCTACTTTATAAAATATGTTTTTCAAATTTTGAAAACAGAGCAAGTTTAAAGGCAGTAGGGGCCTTAAACGAAATTTATAATGTTTACTATGAAAAAATTAATATCTATTTTTACCTTTTGAGATGCAAAAATATCAATTAATATAGTGTGTCATTGAAAAAGAATAGCTATCTACTATTACTTTTTTTTTTTTTTTTTTACGTTTTTCTCATTAAAAAGTTTACAAATATAGTCTATCATTGAAAAATGCTTACAATTGTCATCTTTCAAGAAAATGATGTCATTCTTTCTAATTGGGTATTTTTTAATTATTAAATCTTTTATTGTATTATCTAATTAAATATCGATGTATTTGTTGTGTCAAAAAATGGGACATCGGCCAGAAGTCCAAATAGCGCTAAAAGCCCAATAAGTTTAGAAGCTCGAGAAGTTCAACACGAAGCCTAAACAATATAAAGTCTATAATCTAATGACACGTCAATATATGCAATATCAGCAAAGGTATTTACTAGACTTGACTAAAGGAAGCAACTTGGATTTAAACAGGCAGCACGTATAGGAGATAGCTTGAGGTCGCATCAGCTCAACAAGCCTAAAAAGCATCACTAGCTCGAAATTGCCTTAACGATGCAAAATTCTAGGAATAGGAAATTTTCTATAATTAGCAATAAGCTAGCATGTTCCCTAATTACAACAAATCTTTGGAAAGAGGAAAACAGCTTCATCAAATAGGAAAATTCCCTTGATCTACAGAAGACCACTTCGAGCAAAAAGTCGCAAGTTGCATTACAAATCAAATATGGACGTGGTCAATTATAGTTTGATTCGGTATCTAAGTACTTAATGCACTTTCATGTAAAATATGAAAGAAGATCTTTAATATTTCCTATATTATAATGCTAGATTTATATGTAAATAAGTAATCTTAGTATTACATAAAGGGGTCCTTGGAATGCATAAGATACAACAATCAATAGCCCTTCTATCCTTAACAGAAATTCTACTAGACACAGTCTCCCTCTCCACAAATAATATAATTATGAATGTAAACATTACATATAGAGCCGAACCACGTTAAAAACTCTTTATGTTTGTTCCATTGTTTCCATCTCTTATCATTTACTTTGCATCATACTCTTTTGCCATCAATCATAATATTTCATCATAATCCCTTACAAATCTCCATATTCTCATAATTCACATAAATTTGATTGTTGAGCTTTTTTTACTTCAACTGTATCAATAATGAAAAATCATTTAAAGAATTTAATTGCATTTCAAATGTAGTTTTACTTTTTTTTTTTTTTTAATATCCTATCACCAAGCCAAAACACTGTCGAAACCAGCTGAAATGATACTTTAGAACACGGTCTAAATTTCTATTTCTAAAGGGGAGAGAAAACTATCTATATAAAACAAGAAAACTATCCACAAATAGTGGGATGTTGAGGATCAAACCCATGACCTAGTGCATGGGTAAGGGAGGCTAAACCACAAAGTCAACCCCACTTGTCGTGTAGTTTTGTATTATTAGTAAATTAGTCAAAAAGGAAAAAGTCATATCAAACAATTAAAAAAAAAATTGAAAAAAATAACGGTTAAGAATGTAATTATGGATCTTTATATAAAATTACATTTGTATCCTATTTTGATAGAAATCTAAAACTTTGGGGCCTTAATTATTGTTATTATTTTTTAAATTGCGCTTAATTATTTGGGCAACTAAAAATAAAAATGAAAATTTGGGAGCCTTAGGCAAGTGTTCCTGGAAGGGGGATAAGGCTACATAGAGTGCGAAAACTACTCATAAATAATAGGATGTCGCACATCAAACCTATGATATGGTGTATGGATGGGGGAGGCTAAACCACAAGGTCAACCCTTCTTGCTGTGTAGTTTTACATTATTAGTAAATTAGTCAAAAAGGAAAAAGTCATATCAAACAATAAAAAAAAAAAAAGATTGGAAAAAAAAGATAATGAATGTGATTATGGGCCTTTATATAAAATTAAATTTGTATCCTATTTTAGTAGAGATATGAAACTTTGGGATCTTAATTATTATTATTATTATTATTATTTAAATTGCAATTAATTATTAATTTAGGTGACTAAAAATAAAAATGAAAATTTGGGTGCCTTAGGCAACTGCCTAAATTGCTTACTCCTTGAGTCACCGCTATTTGAAATTGAAAACATTGTTTTGACAATGGTGTTTGAAACACTTTCAAAAATAGTTTTTCATTTTTGGAAACAAAAAAAGAAGGAAATATCTTTGGATACATGTTTTGTAAAATATGTTTTTAAAAATGAAGACTAATTTTATTTTTTAAAAAATTTTAAAAATAGAATCAAACTGTTCATTCTCCCAAATTTTCAACAATTTAATCAAGTCTTATGGATTTATCACACCTACTTATCCTCAATATCAATCATTTAAGGATTTCGGATTTCTAGAATGTTAGTAATTCTCTTAAGATAAAAAGTAGAGAAATAAAAAATGACTGCATGTATGCTGCAAATGGAATTTCCATTTTTTATAATTAGCTTATGGAAGTCAGTTTCTTATGACTCACATTCAACCTAAGGTAGAGACCAAATGTGGAATTTTGATTCCACCAACATCATTTTACTTCTTAATGCTTCATGCTGATGAAGGTACGAGGAGAACTCCACGGAATAAAAACCACGTTTCATTTAAAACTAGAAGGTATAAAGAGAATTCTACAATATTATTGTATTATAATCTCAAGTCTTATATACTATAATTAGGTCTTTTCCTATCAGTTTAAGTTTTTAGGTTTAGTGGTAACTAACTTAGTATCAGGGCTTGAAGTTTTCTGGTTTAAATTCTCTTTCTTCCCTTTATCTGAAAATCTTTTCGTTACATAGATTATACAGTAAAAGGCATTTAACATGTATCCGTCATCTGTTACTTGTCCAAGCTGCATGTGAAGGGGTATGTTAACGTACACATATTATACGGTAAGGGGCATTTAACATATGTCCGTCATCTGTTACCTGTCTAAGTTGCATGTGAGGGAGTGTGTTAACGTATCATAACTTCAAGTCTCAAAGACTATAGTTGGGTTTTTTCCTATTAATTTAAATTTTTGAGTTTGGTGATATCTAACACACAGAATGAAAACCACGTTTCAACTAAAACCAGGGGTTAAAAAGGATATAGTACCCTGCATGAATCGTAGAGAAGTTGAACTTAATAAAGTTTGAAACGACCTCGTAGAAACACATCGAGTGATTGTTTTGTGCGAGTGAGTGAATTTTTCATCCGCCATGTCAACTACTGGAAGTAGCTTCACGAATCCGAGATAGTCTCTTCAGGGGAGGAGAGCTCTTGTCACTGGTGGCACTCGTGGAATTAGGTTTGTTTTCTTCCTCATTTTCTTTCTTCACAAACACAAACACAAATACATACATATATATATACATACATGCATATATATATGTGTATCCAAACTTTTCATTTTATCAAGTGATTTAATTTAGACGAACCACATTTGTTGAAATCACTTTCTGGGTATGGTTTCTTTGATGTGCATATTGGTTTTTTTAGGCATGCCATAGTGGAGGAGCTAGGTGGGTTGGAAGCTGTGATACACACGTGTTCCAAAAACAAAACAGAGTTTATGAAATGCTCAAAAGAGTGGAACAGAAAGGGAATTCTTGTTATTGGGTAGGTTTGTGATGCTTCTTCTAATGATCAGAGAGTAAATTTGTATCAGTTGACATACTTATAAGTTTTTGCCTTTGAAGTATTGAAAATTGTGTATTAGTTTTTGATGCAACAATAAAGAGTTTTGTTTTGGAACATGGGCTGCATTTTAATATTTTTTAGCCTTTAAAATTCTCTGCTTAGCTGTCATTATTATTATTATTATTTTTTGAGTACATAAATTGTAATTGAGACGGGTCTAGAGGATGGTCGGGATTAACTGAGATAAGACACTAGGGCACGATCTGGATGACAATTCTCAATTGAGAAAGATCCACTCACCCAAAAGCGGGAGGAAAATCCACACAAAGGTGGGAGATCAACCCACACATAATGGCAGGAAACCGAATATTTAATATAAGTATTATTATATTATATATATTTTTTGGATATTTAGGAATGGGTGTTGAACCCATGCCTCTTACAAAGAGAGGCATGGTCATTATTTTTGTTTTGTTATAGCTTAAAACGTTGCATTTTGTGTAAGAGGAATTCTAAGAGTTTTTTGCTGGTTTGACAGAGAATAATATAGCTGGTATCTCAACCAATTTTAGGCGGTTGATTTTGGATTGTAATTTTGACAGGTCTATAATATTTTAAAGAGAATTCTTCCCCTTTCATTGGACTTCTATGTCACTTGGTGATATAGGGAGACACAAACTTTCCTACCAAAAGCTGCAACTGATGGTAGAGATGAATTCTAACCCTATATCATCCAGAATCAGACCCATGAATCCATCCCGAAACTCATTTGGACCTTATTTTGAAAATCTCTTACGAGAGAGGCCCACTCTCATATTTCATATGCCCCTGCGTGCCTGTTTGGCTTAGCTTTTGGACCCTCCAAAAGCTCTTTCTAAGCCCAGAAGCAGTTTTTAGCCCGTTTGGATTTTTCATGAAAAAGAGCTTATGATGTTTAAAAGCTCTTCAAGTAAAAGCTACACCTACCCTACTTTGCAAAGAAAAGCTTCTAGCAAATCAGGCTGGACCCAAAAAGAGCTAGAAATGAAAACACGGGAAGCCAAATTGTTTTAATGAAATTTTTATAATTCTCATTTTACCCTTATTTTAGTGAACAACAAATAAAATTTTTCTTTTATATCCCCACCTCCATATATATATAGATCTTTGTTTTTCTTTCTAAAAAGAATTTTTTAGACTCTCAATGGCAAGGGTTCAATGAAAAGGTAGAGAAATCGCTGTCCTTCATCACCTCTATTGTTCTTCATCAAGGTAAATTATTTGTAGAAGTAAATTCATTGTTTCAAGTTCTTTATCAAGAGAATAATAAAGAAATTATCTCAAAGTTTAGGATTTACATATAAACCTATCAATCTTTTGAATTTTTTTTGCATTATTGTTTTTTTTTTTTAGTTGATGTGTTTTCTGTGTGTTGTAGTAGTGATGTATGTTTTTAATTTGTATGAGATTATAGTGTAAACAAGTTGTAACTTACTAAGGCATAAAATGGACCACTGAATCTCTAGCATTTCATTGAATTTTTAGATTATATATAAGAATAAATTAAGCTGTATTAGAAGTGTGCATTTTGATTATCAGTATTCTAGTCTATAAATAGAGGAATATATCTCAATAATAACCTCCTTGATAAAAAACACAATCATCTTTCTCCATCTCCTTCATCTAGTCGAGGTCAGATTTCACCATAATCGGGATCCTCCCAATTATAATATCCTTTAAATTGTGGGTGTCCTAAAATCTTGTAGAGCATGATATTAGAACTGATTTGTGCAAAACACTTACATATATGGTTTAGTGAATATTTGAAAATTGGATGATGATGGGTAACTTGACTACTTTTTCGATTCCTACCCAAAGATTCTTTTATCATATTAATGAGTGTATAGTTGCTGTAATATTTTAGTGAAATGATAATGAATGTGCTAGTATAGACGTAGAAATATATAGATTATAAGTCTCTAACTAGAATAAATGTTATTTAGGGAAATGACATGTGCTTCGAAAACATAGTTGCTAAACTAAATATAAGTGACAAACTAAATGATGATTAAGTACTGGATACCTAATGGATGGTTTCATCGTATTAAATACTAAATTTGATGGTACTATTAATGCGATGGTTGTTTTTCATTTATTACTTCCATTGAAGTTACCAATATTGATATTAATATTTGGCACGCTAGACTTGGACATAATAGGCTGAATCAAATGAAAAGATTGGCTAAAGAGGGATTTTTTTTTTATTATTCCCTTAATAAGATAGATTTGTCTATATGTGAATATTGTCTAGTGGGAAAAACAATTAGAAAACCATTTGAAAAAGGAATTAAGGCTGAAAATCCATTGCAATTAATTCATTCTAATATTTGTGGACCAATGATTATGAGAGCTAGAAATGGTGCCTTATATGGTATAATATTCATAGATCATTACACTTGTTTTGGTCATGTCTATCTAATCTCTCATAAATCTGAGGTATTATATTGATAGACAGTAGACCATTTCTAGAACTCCGCAACAAAACAATGTAGTGGAAAGGAGGAATAGAATGTTACTGAAGATGGTAAGATCTATGATGACACAAAGCAAATCTCCTAGTATCTTACTGGGGAGATACGCTCTTAACAGTTGCTTATATTCTGAATATGGTCCTTATAAAATCAGTATCTTTCATATCCTATGAATTATGGATAGGTAGGAAACCTGATCTTACTTATATGCGACATTGAAGGTGTGCGGGATATGTACATGATCTTTCCAGTATAATATGGAGAGCTGGGTGCTAGAGTAAAGAAGTGTATCTTAATTAGATACTCTGAGCACTTATATGTACTTATAGGAGAAAACTGAAATTGAAGTATTACTGAATTAGAGTCACAAGATGTGAATTTCTTAAATAATGAATTTCCTTGTAGAGGTGAGATTGAAAAGAAATTTCAATTTTACGAGTTGAACAATTCGGATGTTGTTCTATGTCCGAATATTTAACTAGAGGAAAATATAGAGTTGTTTGAATACTCTATTTCTAGTGGGAGTAACAGAGCTATTGGAATAGCTGGTGCATTTGTTCCTCATGAGAGCAAAGGGGCTGAAGAGTTAGTGCCCTCAAAATTATCAACTTGTAGAAGCAACCGTAAAGCTATTCATTATCGTCAATTTAAGAATAAAAGGGAAGCTTTTATGCTTGCTCCACATGATAGCGATGAGTTAAAGGTTGTGAATAAGGCTTTCAACTCACCTACTAGAGATATTTTGGATTAAAGTTATGCAAGAAGAGATGGAGTCAATGAAAGGTAACCATATCTATGTTTGGTTGACTTATCACTTGATGGGAAAACCATTAGAAACAAATGGGTTCTCCGTATCAAGTGTAAGGTAGACAACTTAATAGAAAGATATAAAGTGAGATTAGTAGCAAAAGAATATACTCAACATAAGGGGTATAGACTATGAAGAAACCTTCTTCATTATGGTAAGGTTTGCTTCTATTCACCTTATATTAGTTATCGTCGCACACATGAATCTAAAATTACATCAGATGAATGTAAAGAAAACATTTCTCGATAGAGAACTGGAGGAAGAAATTTACATGAAGCAATCAGTGAATTTTGTTTCAAAAGGCCAAGAGCTGAAAGTATACAAGCTCACGAGATCGATCACAGGTTGAAACGATCCTCCAGTAGTGGTACCTCAGTTTTCATGAGGTTATCATGTCCTATGGATTTAAGTTGATGGAAGAGGACCATTGAATATATGTTAAGTAGGTAAAAGATAAGTTCATAATACTATCTTAACACGTGGGCGATATTCTGTTAGCCAAAATGATAAGGAGTTTAGGATAATCATAAGAGAATGGTTATCATCAACTTTCGAGATAAAAGACATAGAAGAAACTGCCTATATAATTTAGAAGTTAAAATTAATAGAGATCGTTCAAGGAGAATTTTAGCTTTATCGCAAGAGCCATACATTTAAAAGATTCTCGAACGATTCTATATGGCTGATTGTAAGCTTATGGATACTCTCATCTTGAAAGGCTAAACTCTTAGTATTGCAACATGCCCTAAGATTCTATAAAAGCATAAAAAAATACAAAAGATTCTTTACTCCAGTACTATCAGAAGTCTCATATGGACTATGATATATATGAGACTTGATATCTACTATGCAGTTGGACTGATAGGTAGATATCAATCCAATTCTAGATAGAAACATTAGATTGCTGTGAAAAGTATATTGACATATCTGGAAGATACTGTTGATTACTCCCTGTATCACTCAGGTAGCAACTGCCTATACTAAAGATACAAAATATCACAGTAAATCGAGGTATATAGAGACTAAGTAGAATTTCATCAGGGATATAGTGATGAAAAGAATGTAACAATTAAGTGTGTATCTACGTGTGAAATGGTTGTGTATCCATTCACAAAAGTTATGACAAGAGATTATTTATGTCACATGCAGAATCTTTGAGTTTGCGTAGATTGTAATGTTATAATTGTTACGTTAAACTATATTTACTTTATGATTAGATATGTTATTATGGTTATATAAAACTAGCACATATTCATTTCACATAGATTATATATGAAAGTATGTCGTCAGGTTTTGAGACCGGTATTCTTACACGTACAGTCGCCTTGGTTGTTAGGA
This sequence comes from Dimocarpus longan, assembly GCA_022984855.1. Taxonomy (NCBI): domain Eukaryota; kingdom Viridiplantae; phylum Streptophyta; class Magnoliopsida; order Sapindales; family Sapindaceae; genus Dimocarpus; species Dimocarpus longan. The sequence continues at coordinate 3,956,966 of CM041015.1, read as the reverse complement.
GAGCAAGCCAAGATGAGACACATATATTTTTAGAGGATAAAAAAGATGAAGTTATTCTCTTAAGGGCTTGAAATATATGAAATGTCGCCTTGATTGTAATCAAGATGAGGTTCTACCTAAATCAATTATTGAACCGCTTGTGATATATCCCCACCATCATGAGAACCTGATTAAGCCGGATGTGAGTTTCTTGATAAAAACGCTTGAAGGGCAAGTTTTTAGAAACTTAGGTTAGGTGCTAGGAAAACATCTGAATTAAGATCTGTACAGTGAATAATCTAATTATAAAAGACATAAGACATACGCGTCCTTATTGAAGGACAAGATTCACTGTAATATGCGTTTCATACCGCGTGTGCTTATTATGACCGACATAAAAAATGAGTGAATTTATCTCTGATTCTTCATTGTGTAAGTTTTATTGAAGTTTGTAAAACTTTTACCTATGTCCTTAGTGACTATTCACTTTATCTCAAAGTAATAAAGTGATGTTTATATCATTAGTGTGTCTTCTATGGCTATGATAATGCGGCCTATGAGACATTACTATGGTGTCAGTCATTTTTGTTGACCGAGGGACGAAAGTGAGACAGGAAGATTTAATGAATTTTTATTTTGTTCCTATAGATACTAGTCACGACTAATTGCAATTTGGAATTACAATTGTGATTATATGGAATATTGAAGGATCGAGCATATTACGTTAAGGGATTAAATGTGCTCGAGCAAATAAAATTATATTAAATCTAGGACATAATAATGAACATATTTACAAACTCTTGTATAATAGTACAATTGAGATTTGAAAGACAAGCCACGTTGCATATATTATTGTTCATAGATTACACGATGTATTTGCTTGTATGAATGTCTGTACTTCTTATCATAAAGGGGTCACCAATATTTTCTCTATAAGTTTTATTTGACTCATCTTATGTGAGTGGGAGATGTTGGGTTATTGGATTGTTGGGTCGGGTCCAACCAAGATGACCCAAACCTATAACCCGATCCATATAAAATGGATTTGGATAAGAACGAGTAACCGCTGACGATTACTGACGGGTATCAAAAAATAACCATCACCCCTATAAATACTTTATGTATTTCATTCTGTTTTTTATTGATACAAAATCAACTTTCCACGACATACGTACAAAATACATAGAGTGAGTGAATATAGAGAAGAAAACACATGGCAAGGTAAATTACATTGTGATTTGAGGTTCCTTTCCGTCTATGTGATTAGAATCCGACCAGTTGAACAATTTAAAGAATCCAGAAAATTTCAACTGCATAGAAACGGGTACGCTTTCGGTTCCGTTTTATTGTTTTATATCGAATTTTATATTGCTTTGAAATCTTTCAGAGGGAGTTTTACGTTATCTTATTGTTTTTGTAGGTAAATAATATCGGGACAAATATCAGGAAGCCAACTACTAATTACTCCTCCAAAGAATACTGAAATTAATGGTTACCAACTTTGACTCTGCATTCCATCTTAGTTAACTTGTACATCCTCTTCTAAAACAATCAGGAAGAGCAAGCATTGTGTTTATTTCCTGCGTTTCAGCTATTGTTGGGCATTTGGGTAGTGGATCCGTTTAGGGAGCAACTAAAGGTAAGTGACCGCTCTAGTATGATATCGTTTTGGAAAATTTTCAGCTATGAAGAAGTCAAGCGGACTTATGTTTCTTACTTGCAATTTTCAGGAGCAATTAATCAACTTACGAAAAATCTGGCTTGTGAGTGGGCGAAAGACAATATCAGGACAAATAGTGTTGCACCCTGGTACATCAAAACCTCGCTTGTGGAACGTGTAATGCTGATCTCTGTCCTGCTTCTTATAATTTAGATATTTTCAATATTGCCCCCCAGTCATGCACTTCTTTTCATAAGCTTATTATCAATAGCATTGTGATTGATCTTTTCACTCTTTACACACAAATATTATCTCCAATTCATTGCCTTTGGGATTCTTTCTCTAAATTGAATGAAAAACTCAAGGTGCCTCGGTCAAATGTATTAAGATTGGCTGCTATCTTTTACAGGTCTTCACTACAGTTCTATTATATCAACAGTTTATCATCAAGAAATCTCACCCCCGGTTGTTTCTGTTTGACACAGTTGCTTGCAGATGAGGAATTCATGGAAAAGGTTGTCTCACGAACTCCTCTTCAGCGTGTTGGAGAGCCTGAAGAAGTTGCATCCCTGGTGGCATTCCTTTGCCTGTCTGCTGCCTCTTACATACCGGACAGATTATTTGCGTTGATGGTGGATTTACTGTGAATGGTTTCCACCCTGGTCATCCTCAACTCATCATCCAAAATAAAACATGTTCCGCCATTGTCATACGGTATAATTGCTCCGTTACATGCTTGCCTGCTTTCAATGTGGTTGTAGTTACAAAATATTAACCCAATAAGACCAATGAGCCATATGTGGGACTCTTTTTATCTCTTCAATCTGAATTGTCTTGGTTTTGGAGTTCGTTTTATTTCACAAATCCAGAATTTTTTCATTATCATGAACAACATTTCTTCTCTTGTCACTATTATGCACATGCATTTTTTTCATTATCCTGACGGTGGGTTCAATTGAAGTCAATGATGATGATGTTGGGGTTGAGGTCGATGATGATGCTGTGATTGATTTGTGGATTGAATTGAGGTCAATGATGGTGATGGTGGGTAGTGGCGGACCCAGAAAATTTGTTTAGGGGGACACATAAATAAAATAATAAAAATATCAAAAATTAAGAATATACTAAGGGGGGTGTATTCAATTATTATGACTATAAAAAACTTTTATAGACTTCTTTTAGTGAATAACTTTTATACAATTTCATAAACTTTTAATGACTTCATAAATTCATGAAAAACTTTTAAAGATTTTTATAATTCTTTTTAAAAAACTTTCATTAACTTGTATAGATTGTTATAGACTTCTAAAAAAAATAATATCAAAAACTTTCATAGACTTCCAATAGACTTTCATAGATATTAATAAACTTTCACTAATTAATATAATATTTACTTTATAACTTAGTAAAATTATATTCATCATGTTAAAATTATATTCATTTTGTCGATAATTGATTAAAAAATATGTCACATAAAATCTAGTATAATCTATTTCAAAATAATAATAATAATAATAATAATATAGTCACCTCAACTACATAAACAAATAACCAAAATATCAAGTATTTCATTATTCAATTTATATCTTTTATGAAAAATAAAATCTTTAATGTCCGTTATTGATAATAATCTCAACATTGTTTCACATATCAGCAGCTATAATAGTCTTCCTTCATTAGCATGTTCTTTTTTTTGTTCTTAAGTCTAAAAAAATACATCGAAATCGTCGTCTACATTAACTAGTAATGATAATTACGATGAAAAAGATTCATAGATATTAATAAACTTTTATAGATTTTCATTTACTTCTAAAATAAAACTATATTCTTTTAATAAACTTGTGCAAATTACATACTTTATAAGTTATATTTTTCATCTCAATGAAAATATTTTTCTTTTGATATAATGTAAATAAACAAGTGGAAAACAATGATCAAAACTAATGTTTTACAAAATTCAAGCCGATTAATTTTATGATATTTTACAAATATTAAAATTTATTATCCTATCCCAAATATTAGATAATCAAAAGTAATATGCATAAAAATTGAAAAAAAAAATATCACAAGTATAAATATAATTAAATAATTAAATTTAAAATTTTAATTTTCTTAATTAACGACTAGCTAAAAAATCATCAAATAGTAATTTTTTTTTCTTCTTTTAATTGAAATAGAGGTTTTTCCTTTTATTTTGTAATATAAAAAATAAAGATTCCATTGATTAATTTCATCAATAAAGTAATGATTTTTTTTTTTTAATTTATACATTGCGAATTCTATTTTCATCATTTATACATAAGAAATACTAAACTGTTAGTTGACAATATAATTGTTAATAATAGTTATATTGTTTATTATAAGAATAATGAGATGATTTAGATCGATATTCATCTAAACATTTTTTTTTTGTATTGTATTTATATAAATATAAATTATAATAATTTTTTAATTTATTTTGCCAAGATCTAACTCCTCAATTTTGATTCAAACTTGAAATATTTTACAAAATAATAAATTGATGTCCTTTGGAAAAGAAGGGGTTTAATAAGATTTAAAAAACTAAAAAACTAACAATCTGAACGTAGGAAGAAAAATATTGACCATTATAATTTACAATAAAATATTAGTGAAATATATATATGTGCGTGTGTGTGTGTGTGTATTTTTAAAATAAGTGAAATATTTTTATTTATGGGAGATTCAAATGTAAAAGTGATGGTGAGGTTTGTTTCTATAATAAAAAACAAAAATCTACAAAAGTTTTTAAGGGGAGTGGAGGAGAATTTGTGAAACTTGATTATTATAAATTTAACATAAAAGTCTACAAAAGTCATTAAAATTTTAAACTTTATAAAAGTCATTGACATTTTGAATACCTCATAACTTTTATAAACTCTTAAAAAGTTTTGATTGAATACACTTTAACTTTTATAGACTTTGTACAAATCTTTAAAAGTCTATATTGAATACCAGATGACTTTTACAGAGTCTTTAAAAGTCTGTATTGAATATACCTAAACTTTTAAACTTTCTAAAAGTCATTAATAGTTTAGATTGAATACAACATTCAATAACGCTTGTTTTTCAATATCTAGTTTGAAAAGATAACAACTTAGACAATATGCTACATCTTTTGTTATACTGTACTTTAACCAAGTCGAATATTCAGTAAACCAAACAGTGTTGAATCGTCTAGACTTCTGTCCAAAAGGTCTCATAGGAAAATTGTGTTTTCAAGGTTGACGAGGACCTTTTAGCAGACATGCTCTTCGAACTTGCTCACGAATATTAAAATCATAATCTCATATTTTAGTTTGAAACCCTGGATCAGCAAGGAGATCTAAAAAATTGACTTCAACACAATTTTTCTTTGAAGAAGATGATTCCAACTCAAATGATGATTTTCTTTTCATATATTTCTCCATAACTATTTCATAACAAATAAAAACATAATAAAAAATTTTTAAAAAAAATTAATAATAATTTATTGATTCTAAATAAAATAAAGCTATAAAGAAACAATATTACATATATATATATATAATTGAATTATGACAATACATTATACATGAATAATTTTAATGTAATAATTTAAATTTTAAGATTTTAGGGTTTATCTATAAGATATATATTACATTTAAATTATTAAAAAATAAATAAATTAAAAAGGTAATTAATTTAGAACACTAACTTGGTAAGTCACAAGATGTCAAAGTGAAAATAAAAAGATGTCAAATAAAGATGATAAGAAAAAGAAAAAAAAAAAGTAGTTCGCTAAAATTATAAATTATCAATGTAAATAGTATTTATATAGAAGAGAATTAAAAGAATAAAATTAAAAAAAGAAAATATTAATTAATTAGGAGTAGAAAAAGTATTAGAAGTAGGAAAACTAAGTCTAATAGGAGTAAGAAATAGGAAAGCAAGTTAATCTATTAGAAATAGAAAAAATAAATAATTAAATAAGAAAGTAATAAATAATTTTTTTTAAAAAAAAAAAAAAAAAAAAAAAAAAGGAAAATAGGATCCGAAATTTGAGCAAAAAGGTCTATAGTTATGCACTGTGCACAACAGTGCAGCATAGATAAATTAGTTTTTTTTTTTTTTAACTTTTTTGGAATTGTACACTAAATTTATCATTTTTTTAAAAAAAAATTGAGGGGGGGCACGTGGACCCACAGTGGGTCCGCCACTGATGGTGGGGTTGAGTTCGATGATGGTGGGTTAAGGGTTGATGACGATGATGGGTTGCTCAGTTGATAAGGGTGGAGATCCTCTTAACAATTTTTTTCTTTTCTTTTTAATTTTTATTCTTTTTTTCAGATTTTTTTGTCTCTACTTTTCATTTTGGAGATAAGGAGTGGAAATCCATTTTTAAAAAAAATTTAAAAAGTTAAATTTTTTTTTTTTAATTTTTTTTTTTAAAATTTTAAATTAATGTTTGTTTTACATCATGTACGATGAACTGTTGAGATCTTTTCTTTTATAAAAAAAAAAAAAAAATTGTTTATTATTTTTAATTCTTATTTATTTTTTTATAATTTTAGATTTAAATGAAAACAATGAAATTTTAAGTCAAATTAGTTTGACTAACCTCAACAAAATTTGACTAAGCTAGGGTGATGTGTAATAAAATAGTAAATGTGTTTTCGTATGATTTTAGGCATATTTCGGGAGAGGTTTTATGCAATTTTTTTTTTTTTATTATTTATCTTATTCATAGGTAAAATGATCATTTGACTAAAAATTTGAGAAATCAACTAATGTAGTAGAGCTTTGATGTAATAAAAGAGTAAATGTATTTTCATTTGATTTAAGCATACTTGAGAGGTGTTGTGTAATTTATTCTTATATTAATGTTAGATTGGATTTTAGATAAAAGGGAAAATTGCAAAATTTAGATTGGATTTTAGATAAAAGGGCAAATTGCATACACTACCTTGAGGTTTGGCGAAATTGCATAAATATGACAATGTTTTAGTAACTTGCACACGTACTATCTGAGGTTCCAAAAACTCAACACAACCCTCTTTTACTGTCCATCAAACACTATTAAATCCTCACAATCAATGGTCAAAAGTATAAAAGACAAAAATAACATTTGGGTCAAATTTAAAGTCAACATGTCATTTTTTATAAATTAAAAATTAACAAAATAATAATATAATATTTTTTGTCAAACAATAAAAAACTTCATCTTCTATCTCCATCATTTTCATCATCCTCACATTCATTACTCCATTTCATCATCTATCTATTATTTTCATCAAAATCATCATCCATCTATTAGTCAGATCAATCACCGTCACCAAACCAAACATCACACTTAAATCAAACCAAAAACAAAATATTCGATGTTCATGAAAATAATTAAAAAAAAAAAAAAACAATGTTCATAACCTTGGTGCATCAAAGGATCCAAAATAACTCAAATATTACCTAAAACATTAAAAAAAGAGCACAAAAATCAAAAAATGAAAATCAATAAAGCTAGAAAAATTAATAAAATAAATTTTTAATTTAGATAAAAATAAAAAATAAAAAAACAAAAAGAATTTGGTCTCTATGGGAGACCCGATCATGATCTCCCATAGAGACTAGTTGTCTAATCTCTGGCTAGAGACCAGAAAGTCTCCTGACTGGAGACCATTTTATCAAGTCTCCAATGTGCTGGTGACCAGATAAAATGGTCTCCGTTGTTGGAGATGCCGGTCTCTATTGCCGGAGACCACCATTTTTTTCGGTCTCCAGCGGATACCATGATTTTGTCTCTATGAGAGACCAGTATCGAGTCTCTCATGGAGATCAATTCATTTTCATTATTTTTTTTAATTTAATTAAAATATATTATATTAATTTTAAATTTATGAAAAAATAAAATGTTGACTTTAAATTTGATCCAAAGGATATTTATATCTTTTTATACCTTTGATTGTTGATGGTACGGATTTAACCGTGGTTGACCAATGAAAAGAGAGGTTTGTGTTGAATTTTTGGAAAATCAAGTAGTAAAAGTATGAGTTCCTCAAATATTGTAATTTTTATATAATTTCATCAAATCTTAAGGAGTTTGTGTAATTTGTCCTGGATAAAATACAAACTAAGACCTCGTCTGGCATACAGGATTGGATTGGATTGAATAGGTTTGGATTTATTAATACTATGATGTATTTGGTGGAGTTAAGATCGGATTATAACATATTACTATCTCTTGTTTGATGTATATGGGATTGGATAAAAAAAATTATATTTTATATTTGATTTTGAATCCTCTTTTCATTTTTTTGTTTCATTTTTTTATTTTTTTTTAAATAGTCTCACAGTTAGTGGGATTAATTAAACCCATGCTTCAGCGTGGGTTTAATTACTCCCACTGCTGTGAGATTAAGCTGAACATGAGATTGGATTTTATCCAATTCCATGTTTGTTCAAATGTCGGATTAGACTGGGATTAGCTAAATTTCATCCAATTCGGCGCTCCAAATGGGGCCTAAAGGTGGAGAAAACGAGATCAGGCAACGGTTTTTTGAAAATATCCTTAATACTTTGGGGCAATTGAAAATAAAACTGAAAATTTTTGGGCTTGGGCAACTGTCTACGTTGCCGCCCCCATTTGAAAGTGAAAAACATCTTTTGACAGTGGGGTTTGGAACCATGTTTTAAAAAATAGTTTTTCTTTTTGAAAAATAAAAAGAGAGAGAAATGTGTTTGGATACATATTTTATAAAATATTTTTTCGAAAATGATATTATTTTTTTCAATTCTAAAGTTAGAATCAAACAGGTTTAACCCTCTAACTGAATTTTAATTTTATAGGGGTGTCTTGTCCTCTGACAAGGTTGAATAGTCTTGCCTTTGACAAGTTTTGTTTCTTTCATTGCTTCTGGTGTCTTCTTGTGTATTTTTTTTGTTGCGTCTGTGTATTGTGCTAATGGCAAGTAATAGTGTCAGTTCAGTGCAGGAAGTGTACGCTCGCCCAACATTGCAGAAGCAAAAGGAAGAGGGTCTGGTGATTGAAGGAGAAGATGTGGAGACAGGGAAGGAAGACTAACGTTTTTGCCTGGTCGGACGGTTTTTAACGGACAGAATGATCAATTTTTCAACTATGAAAAACACTCTTGCATCATTCTGGTGTTGTGTTAAAGGAGTTTTCATCAAGGATTTGAGTGCCTCTTTGTTTCTTTTTCAGTTTTTCTATGAGATTGACATGCACAGGGTCTTTGACAATGGTTGTTGGACGTTTGATCAACACATTCTGCTTCTTTAAAAACTAGAAGAAGAAGACAATCCTATGTCTGTTGAGCACTTGAGCTTTTTCATATTACCTTTTGGATCCAGATTTATGATCTCCCGGTGTGTTCTATGTCGGAGAAAATAATGAAAAGTATAGGAGATTATATTGAATATGATCCAAATAATTTTGTTGGTATTTGGAGAAGATATGTGGGAATGCAGGTGATGACTGATGTTTGAAACCCATTGAAACGAAGAATGTGAATCAAAAAAGCCGGACGAGAGTGGGTTTGGATTAATTTTCAATATGAAAGGTTGATAACATTTTGTTTCATATGTGGGTTGTTGGGGCACTCTAAATGTTTTTGTGTAAAGCTCTTTGATAGCCGTGACAGTCAAGTGGAACGGACGTATGGTGTACGGATGAAGGCAGCGAATGGAAGATCCCAAACACAGATTGACAAAAGGTGGCCTCCGGCAGGGCTGCCGGAGAGAGATATTGGCGAGAGTGAAGAAGGAAAAAGGGATTTTGGTTGATTTGGAAATAACAAATTAGAATCCAAAATTTGTGCAGTCTGCTTCTAATACAGGACTAAATCATGGGATCAAGGTTTCCAAAAATAATGCTGACAATGGTAAAGAATCGGTAAGTGAAAGTCAATGAAAGAATTAGAGATATGGTAATAAATTAGTTGATGCTGCCAAAGATAATGAGACTAGAGAAAGTCAAATGGACGGAGTTATTATCAATTTATCATTGATTCTAAAAGGCTTAAGAAGGCAGGTAGTCAAGATCAGTTGGGTGTGCGATATGGGCTGGACTAAACTGAAGTCAAGGTGTTGAGATGGTGTCAAAAAATGGATCAACGGTGGCCCGCCGAGAATCATAAGTGTTTTAAGTTGGAACTGCCATGGGCTCGACAACCCACGAGCAGCGTAGGTACTTTCGGACCTTGTTACACAAAAAATGAATTATTGCTTTGGGGTGCTTATTTTGCAGGTGATTTCAAGAATTGGATTAAATATTTCAAGGACCATATGAATGTTGTTCGAGGAAGCAGAGACTCGCAGGTTATCCAGTCAGAAAAAATATATATTTTTTGAAATTTTGAATTAGCAAGAAATCTTCTAAATGCATTGATTGAAAAAATTATGGCTCAAGGAAAGGGACTCGAATTCAAGATATTTCCATGTGACAGCCTCAGCTAGGAGGAAAAAGAATAAGATTGATGAGCTGAGGGACTCGCAAGGCAATTGGCAGTCGTGGGAGGATGGTCTAGGCAAGGTGATGATTGATTATTTTAGAGATTTTTTTGCCTTTAAAGGTTGTGATGAGAAAACTATTCTTGAATGTGTTCGGTCGAAAGTGTTACATAGTCGTAATGAGTCTTTGGTTGCTCCTTTTATAGCAGTAGCAGTTAAGGAAGCTTTGTTTGCATTGCATCCAAACAAATCACCAGGGCCAGATGGTATGAGTCCCTTTTTTTTTCTAAAACGTTTTGGGACTTTGTGGGACGGGATGTAACGAGAGCCTGTTTGAATCTTTTGAATAATTGTTGGCTACTAAAGAAGTTAAACGATACAACTATTATCTTAATCCCTTAAGAGCAGTGTCTTGAAAATATTGGTCACTTAAGACCTATCTCCCTATGTAATATGCTGTATAAAATAGTGTCCAAAGTTTTAGCAAATCAGTTGAAGGTGTTATACTGTCGGATGTGGTTTTAGAATCTCAGTATGTGTTTGCCCCAGGACGCATGATCATAAATAATATCATGATTGCTTTTGAAACTTTGCGTTATTTGAAGAGGAAAAGACAAGGGAAGGATAAAATCATGTCTTTGAAAATATATACAAGGCATGTGATAGAATTGAGTGGTCTTTTCTAGAGAAAGTGATGCTTCAGCTGGGTTTTAGCCATAGATGGGTAAATTTGATTATAATGTGTGTTTCAATGGTTCGGTATCACATTATGCAAGAAGAGAAAGAGTTTAGCCCAATAATTCTCGAAAGAGGGCTTCACCAGAGGGACTCACTATCCCTTTATCCATTTATTCTTTGTGTGGAAGGATTATTAACTACTTTTCAAAAAGAGGAGAATTTGGGTTTGATTCATGGTTGCAAAATTGTCAGGGGTCGCCAACTGTGTCACATTTATTTTTTGCTCAAAGCTAATTTGAAAAACAATGCAATATTGTGAAGGATTTTCTGCAAGATTATGAAAAAGCCTCTGAACAAGTTATAAATCTCCAAAACTCTTCTCAATAATTCAATGCCAATGTTTTGGAAAATGATAAAAGTTTTGTTTGCTCATTCTTCAATGTGAGTAGAGAGGGTGTTTTGAGTCGCTATTTAGACATTCCTTCTCTAGTGGGGAGGAAGAAGAAGGAGATTTTTAGTTTTATAAAGGACAAAATTTGGCAACGTGTTGAAGGGTGGGAGCGCAAATTTCTCTCATATGCTAGGAAGGAAATTTTACTGAAAACGGTGGCTTAGACAATGCCAAATTATTCTATGAGTGGTTTTCTGTTGCCTTTGGAGTTGTGTGCGGACTTGGAGCGAATGATGAATTCCTTTTGGTAGGGAAATGACAGGAAGGACGGACGAGGGATTAATTGGAGGAGGTGGGATCATCTATATGTGCCTAATAGTAGAGGTGGTCTAGGTTTTAAGAAGCTTGATGACGTTAAATTATCATTGTTAGGGAAGCAGAACTAGAAATTTATAACTGAGCCTACTGCATCTGTTTTCAGATTCTATAAAGCACATTACTTTCCCAGGACTTCATTTTTTAGGACAAACCTAGAACGTAATCCTAGTTTTAGTCAGAGCTTTGCGATGACGGTACATTGTTTGGTTAAAGCAAGCAGTAGAATGGGGGTGGGTTCAGCGTCAAATATTTTTGTATGGAATGATCCATGGCTTCTGAATGAGCAGCAGGTTTGCGTTTCAACTAATATGGTGCAAGGTATGGACTTAGCCTTGGTGTCTGACATCTTCAACCAAACAGATAGATATCTAATTCTTCAACTCCTTTGGAGCTTGAGGAATGTGGTTTATATGTGGAGTTGGAGGCCTAATACAAAAGGTGTGTATACTATCAGAAGTAATTATTGATTAAGGTAGAGGTTGGTTAATGATCATGCTCTCCCACCTGGAAACAAAGCTTGGAAGAAGTTATGGACTCTCAAAATCCCACCAAAGGTGAAAACTTAGTTTGGAAGACCTGCTCTAATTGCCTGCCTACAGTTGATCAGTTGAGAACTAAACAATTTAAGTTTTCAATCTGCAATGACGTAGACGAAATTATTTTCCATCTCCTAGTTTGCTACATTTTTGCTCGTAATTGTTGGTCTCTTTCCTTGGCGGGTTACATTAGAGGGGTGGCTAGTAATTTTATTGGTCGGTGGTCTTTAGACAGGTATGATTCTGAATCTTGTTCTTTGGTTGCTATGGTATGTTAGGCTCTTTGGAGGTGCAGAAATGACTAGGTGTGGAATGCTCGGTTATATAATGCACTGTCAATTTTGTAGGTGCACGGTATTATTAATGGAAAGACGCCCATAGCAATCCAGAAATTATAGGTTCGAAATATGGTGATAGTGACAATGGGGCTTAGGGGTGGACATCTCTAATCCAACCCGACCAACCCAACCCATCTCAATTCTTTTTAAAGATATAACCCAATCCAACCTAATAAAAAGTGGTCGGATTGGATTGGGTTGAGTTCAAAATTAAATTGGGTTGGATTGGGTTGAAAAATTTTTAACTCAACCTGACAAACACGCATCCCTAATTATAAATCCAAGTTTTTCTTTTTTTCTAAAAGTACATTTGCTAAAGATTAAGATAAAAAATAGTTTATATGATTGATTAAATTTTTTATTTTTAATCATTGAATATTTATTTATATCCATTTTATTTATAATCAAATTGTTAAGACTATAAGAGTTATTAACTAAATATTTTATGTCTTCGTAGTAGATTAAATCCAACCCGATCAACTTAACATAAATCAATTCGATTATTATTGGGTTAGATTGGGTTGAAAAATTTTTAACCCAACTCATGTTGAGTTGAGAGATTTTCAACTCAATTCAATCCGAACCCGAAAACGCTCACCCCTAGTGGGGTTGTTTGTTGGATTAAACCGCACCAAGGCTTTTCAAAGTTATATGTTAATGTTGCTGTTTTCAGCAATGCGAACATGATATGTTTTGGTATGGTCATGAGAAATGTAGATGAGTGTTTCGCGGCTACTAAGAATGTCTCTTGGGTAGGTCGGGTTGAGCCTATGGTGGCGGAGGCAATGAGAGTCAGGGAAGCTTTCAGTTGGATCAATAGCAAACAATGAATGCTCTCAATGTGTTCCAAGCTCTTCAACATCCTTTGCAGGATAATTTTAATTCTGGTTTAATTATTGACGATTGTTTACATTTAGCTTCTGATATTGTCAATTTGAATTTAATATGGGTGAGGATATTTGCGAATAGAGCAGCCCATAATCCAGCTAGAGCTACAGTTTCTATGTCAGGTTCCAAGGAGTGGATTGATTGTCCTCCTCTTAATGATGGGTATCTCCAATCTAACTCGATAAATTTAATCTAATCCGATCATTTTTTATTGGTTTGAATTGGGTTAAATCTTAAAAAAAAAAAAATTGGATCTATTGGATTAGGTTGGGTTAGATTGAAGATTAAATTGAGTTGAATTGGATTGAAGATTTTTTAATCTAACCTGATAAACGTTCATCATTTGCTATCAATCCAAAATTTTCTCATTTTTTATAATAACACTTGATAAGGAAAATGATCAAGGATGGTCTTTACTGTCAATTAAATTTTTATTTTGAATTATTGAATATTTATTTATACACATTTTATTTATAATTAACTTCTTAGGAACTCAATTTTTTATATATTCATGATGTATTAAAGTCAATCCAATCCAACCTAATTTATTGGGTTAAAAAATTTATTAGATTGAAATTGATTACAAAATTTTCAATTCAACTCATATTCAGTTGATAAATTTTCAACTTAACCCAATTTAAACTCGAAAATCCCCGCCCTTCTTCCTGTTATTGTCAATGGAATCGATTATGACGTTGCTCTCTAATGGATATTAATGCTTTTTTTAATATATATATATATGGTTAAAATGATATTATCCCTTACAGAGTCGTAGGGAAATTGAACTTGACAAAGCTTGAAGCAACCTCGCAGAAACACAGAGAGTGATTGTTTGTGCGAGTGAGTGAATTTTTCATCCGCCATGTCAACTACTGGAAGCAGCTTCGCGAATCCGAGATGGTCTCTTCAGGGAAAGAGAGCTCTTGTCACCGGTGGCACTCGCGGAATTGGGTTTTGTTTTCTCTCTCGTTTTCTTTCGGAATTGGCTTTGTTTTCTCTCTCATTTTTTTTCTTCACAAACACAAATATATATATATAATCCCAACTTTTCGTTGAATCAAGCCATTTAGACGAACCACATTTGTTGATACGACTTTCTGGGTGTGGTTTCTTTGATGTGGATGTTTGTTTTTTCAGGCGTGCCGTAGTGGAGGAGCTGGGTGGGTTGGGAGCTGTGATACACACGTGTTCCAGAAACGAAGCAGAGTTGATGGAGTGCTTGAAAGAGTGGAACAGCAAGGGAATTCTTGTTACTGGGTCGGTTTGTGATGCTTTTTTTAGTGAGCAGAGAGTGAATTTGATAAAGGATGTCGAGTCCCGCTACCAAGGCAAACTTGACATACTTGTAAGTTTTTGTGCTTTAAAGGATTGATATTTGTATCAGTTTGTTGATTGTTTTGCTTAGTCTTCCTTTCAATGTGATTACGCTTGAATTATAGTACCAATACACCAATGCTGGACTGGTAAATTCCATGCTGTGGATGGGGTTTTGTATGATATAGTTGCAATAATGAATATATTATATATGTGTTTCTTTAACTCTACAGTTATAGCTTTCAAGGTTGTAGGTGAGGTTTTAAATGCTAGAATTGCAAATTCGTACTGGTACAACAACTAGATCATATTGGTTTCCCATATGCTTGATTACAATGGATTTTGCCTTGTGTTATTTTGATAAATGAAGGCCACTTAGGGGAATAATCCTATTGTTATATTGTTCAAACCATTCTTGATGTTAAATATATGATGAGATGCTAAATTTTTAAGGCTTTTATCGGATTTTTTTTTTCGTGTGTATAATACTTTATTACTGGATGTTGTTTCTTTCATCTCTGGACGTATTTTTTTAATTGTTGTTCATGCTCACACAATTTAATCGAGTTTTCAGAGAGCGTGGTGTGGCTCTGGGCTTCTGAGGGAGTTTTATATTATCTTATTGGTTTTGTAGGTAAATAATATCGGGACAAACATCAGGAAGCCAACTACTGATTACTCCTCTGAAGAATACTCGAAACTAATTGTTACCAACTTTGACTCTGCATTCCATCTTAGTCAACTTGCACATCCTCTTCTAAAACAATCAGGAAGAGCAAGCATTGTGTTTATTTCCTCCGTTGCAGGTGTTGAGCATGTGGGTAGTGGATCCATTTATGGAGCAACTAAAGGTGAGTGACCACTCTAATAAGATATCGTTTTAAAAAATTTTTGAGCTACGAAGAAGTCAAGCGTACTTATGTTTCCTACTTGCATTTTTCAGGAGCAATTAATCAACTTACGAAAAATCTGGCTTGTGAGTGGGCAAAAGACAATATCAGGACAAATAGTGTTGCACCCTGGTACATCAAAACCTCACTTGTGGAACGTGTAATGCTCTCTGTCCTGCTTCTGATCATTTAGATATATTAAATATTGTTTTCTGGTCATGCATTTCTTTTCATTAGCTTATCTTCTTCCAAAATATTCTAAAGAAAAACTTGTTTAGAAATTTGTTGAAATTCATACATGACTTGCATGGCCTGAAAATTGATTTGTGGTTATGAATAGCATTCCTCTTTCTGTTTGTAAACATATGGTGAGTGACATGCTTTTGATTGGAGATCATTGTTTTAATGATGTTAGTTGTCATCATAAACAATATGAAAGAGTTATTTTTCAGAAGCTTTGATTTAGTCATTCTTTCCTGTTTCTATTTCATGCTTAAACAGACAAAAATCTGTATTGGCACCTGAATTGATTAAGCAATTCAGATGCTGTTCAGGCAAAATAGAAACAAGAAGATTGACGATGTCAATTGAAAACTTAGTACTAAAAGCACAGGCATATCTATGAATCTAAATGAAGTGAATTATCGTAATTGAATAACTACCAAGTTCAAATATGTGGCAGGTTTTTATTGGAATCATTTAAAGTTTGCAATTAACTTCTATCTACTGAAGCTAACAGACTAGCAGCATGTAGCAAGTAGTATTCAGAAAGAAATGTTAACCTTCCCCCAACTCGAACATTTAGATGACAACAATATTCTCCATATGCCAAACTAATTGGCTAGGAATATCCTCTTCTCAAGACTTCCTTTTAGAAATCTGGGGTTGGAATCAGTAGTCTCTTGATTGATAACACTCTTTACACGCAAATATTATCTCCTATTCATTGTCTTAGGTATTCTTTCTCTAAATTGAATGAAAAACACAAGGTGCCTCGCCAAACGTATTAAGACTGGCCGCCAGACCTTGGCAGTGATGCTCTGTGTGAACATTATCTTTTACAGGTCTTCAGTACAATTCTATTATATCAACAGTTTATTATCAAGAATCTCACCGCTGGTTGTTTCTGTTTAACACAGTTGCTTGCAGATGAGGAATTCATGGAAAAGGTTGTCTCACGAACTCCTCTTCAGCGTGTTGGAGAGCCTGAAGAAGTTGCATCTCTGGTGGCATTCCTTTGCCTGCCTGCTGCCTCTTACATCACCGGACAGATTATTTGCGTTGATGGTGGATTTACTGTGAATGGTTTCCACCCTGGCTTTAGACCTTTATGAGAAAACTGGTCATCCTCAACTCATCATCACAAATAAAACATGTTCCACCATTGTCATACAGTGTAATTTCTCCGTTAGATGCTTGCTTGCTTTCAACGTGGTTGTAGTGACAAAATATTAACCCGAGAAGACCAATGAGCCATATGTGGGACTCTTTTCATCTCTTCAATCTAAATTGTCTTGGTTTTGGAGTTCGTTTTATTTCACAAATTCAGAATTTATTCATTATCATGAACAACATTTCTTCTGTTGTCACTATTATGCACATGCTATTCTGCCTTGTGCTTGATTTCAAATCTAATGCTAAATCTTAATGTTACAGTCATTAGTTTGATGCTTATGGTAAACATATTTGCAAAAGATTAATCATGTCTAATACTGAACATATGAATACCATTTTAATACATGCAAAGAAGTGTATAAATGAAATATATGTGTTGACCACTAAAATAAGCCAACGCCTAGTTTAAGGCAATTTGGATAGAATTAATGAAAGATGAGTGTAAATATGGCGTAGTAATGATGATGTAAATATGCAAGAGCTATAAATAAAGGAGACTAAAGGGCTTTTTAACGTGGTTTGGCAGGAGAACAGAGTTTCTGGGTATGTTACCGAAGTTGAATCCCTGTTTTCTTAGCATGACCCTATTTATAGTGCTAGGGTTCTTTATGCATGTACAATTAGTTAGTACAAAATAAGAAAGGCTAAGATTTCCTACCTAATTTAAGTTGCAATTCTAGAGATTTCTAGGTTGGAGTGGTTTCCTATTCTGTGAAGATCTTCCCATTTCCAGGATTCTATTGAAATAAGGAAACTACCCGATTTCTGCCTTTTGAGTTACTATGGCTGTGAGTTGCTTCATGCACGGGCTACTACATTCAAGTTGCTACATGGCCAGCCACTCTAACATTGATTACTTGGAATTTTCAGCTTCATGTGTTTACGTTGATAGGGCCAATCTTACGAGTTTCTGGTCTTTTCAGGTTTTTTAAGGCTTAAAGTTAAAGTGCTATTTTTAGACACAACAATACGTATAAAGAAACAGAGAGTTTTTCTTCCTTAAGAAAGAACTAATCTTAGTTATATATATCTGTTCTTAGTTTTATAATTTACAATTTGTGACTTATTGTTTATATATATATAAATATATAATAGCAAAACTAATTATGAAAAAAAAAAAAAAAAGAAGAAGATAGTTAATTTGTAACTTTGGAACCTTTGGGCTATGAATGAAGAAAACTTGCGTAAAGCTGAAAGCAATTCGTGAGCGCGAAAATTACTTAACAAGAATGTGTGTGAAGCTCAAAATGAATAACATCAACTATGACATATGCTGAGAGCAGTTTCAAGGACTTCAAATGGTGACTTAAAAACAATGACAGCTTTTGTCAGTGGAGGCAATCGTCCCTCGTGGAATTGGTTGTTTTTTTTTTTTTTTGGTTCGCACACTCTCTTTTGTTTTCTTTTTCTTTCTCCAGAAAATAAATTTTCTACCTGGAACTTGGATCATACTTCACTAGTTACGTTAAACACATGTCTGCTGCAAAAATATTCAAATCATTCAACTGAAAATTGATTTTGTAGTTGGATATAACTATCTCTTCTATTCATGGACGTATGAATATATGATGAATGACATGCTGTGAAGGCACACTTGACATATTTGTAGGTGTTTGTGCTTGATGTTGCTTTGGAGGATGGATACGTGTATGTATATATATATATATTTATGATTGAAATAAGCTCAAAGATCAGTCAAAACCAAACAAGGTTTTAGATTTTGTGGCACGGCTTGAAAAGTGACTTCATATGGGAGAGAACATCTCACGTATAAGTAAAGAGGAAGGCTCACACAAAGTGAGAAAACAACTCGTATAATTTTGTATAACGAGAGATTTGCTTTTAATAAGAATAGAATTTGTGCCTTTAAAGCATAAGGTGAATGAACTTATCAATTCGATTACTGACCTTTTCATTAAAGGATTGATATTTGTTTGCCCAATTTTTTTTTTTTTTTTGGCATCCTCTGAATTATTATATCTGTTTGTTGCTTGTTTTGCCTAGTCTTGCTTTCGATGTGATTGTTGTGGATTGTTTTAAATAATGCTTGAATGTGAAAATGTCTTGCAGTCAAATGAATATACAGAATTCAACAAAAAACGGTGCCGTTTTAGCTGAGGTTAAGATGAGACAAAAATTTGGATGACGTGGCTTTGAAATTCTGAACTGAAGACTGCTGTCATCTTCCGATCTTCGTGTGCCACCTTTTGAAAAAAAAAAATGTCAAACAACTTTGATAGAGAACACATAGAGAGAGAGTGTGTGTGTGTGTGTGATTGAAGAATCAATGTCATCAACCATGGCAGATCCTGCAGCCGTTACAAGGACTCCAGATGGATGGTTAAAACAGTGACAGCTGTGGCCACTCACTGGAGGTACTCATGGAATTATGTCGAATCCTGTTGCGGCTCCTGCTTGCTTCTTTATTTTACCTTTTTTCTTAAAAAAAAAAATTGAAATTAATTAAAATTTAGAGAAAATACCTAAAATAACCTCTTTTTGAGAGTCTATTTGAAAACTAACCCTTTTTTTTTAGGTTGAAAAAATCTCAACCTTGAAGTTGAGATTGAATTGAATTAACACTATGACTCACAACCTGGAAGTTGGGATTCCGAACCTAGAGGTTGAGATTCTCTACCTTGAGGTTGAGATTTAAAAAAAATAGTTATTTTTCAAATGGATTATAAAAAAAAGGTTAGATTTCAATAAAACCCTAAAATTTATGTTAAAATCAATCGATATTTTCGACCTATTAGCTTATGCAACATCACCTACAAACTGGTAGCAAAAGTTCTTGCTAATAGATTGAAATTGATTTTAAATGATCTCATTTCTCCCTCACAAAGTGTTTTTGTCCCTAGTCAGTTAATTATCGACAATAGGTTGGTGGGTTTTGAGTATCTTCGCTACTTGAGGAAGAGAAGATTGGTAATAAAGGTCTCGTAGCTTTAAAACTAGATATGAAGAAAGCTTATGACAGGATGGAATGGAACTTTCTTGGCAACATTATGGAAAGGCTAGGTTTTGCGGTTGGCTGAACTCTAAGGGTGCTAAACTACGTGTCTTCTGCCGGTTATTCTTTCTTAATCAATGGGGTTCAGAGGGGAGAGTGGTTCCCTTTAAAGGTCTGCGGCAAGGCTGCCCACTTTCACGTTATTTGTTTCTTTTATGTGTAGAGAGGTTCTCAAATTTACTCAATAGGGCTCAAGCGAAGAAAAATCTCCATGGGCTTAAGGTTGCCAGATCAGCTTCCTCGATTTCGCATTTGTTCTTTGCAGACGACAACCTGATTTTTGCTCATGCCACTTTTGAAGAGACCCCTTTTTCTTCAAGGTATCTTCCAACTATATAAAAGGGCCTCAAGTCAGTTCATAAACCTCTCGAAATCAGCAATTCTTTCAGTCCTTGTGTCCTTCAAGATAGGCAATGCCTTATTAATTACAAATATCCTGAACATGGTTCTCGTTTCTTACTATAATCATTATTTGGGTTTGCCTATGTCAACGGCCCGAAATAAAATGAGCATCTCTAGAGGGATCAGAGACGAGGTTTGGCAGAAGGTGCAGGGATGGAAGAATAATTTTCTTATAGAAGATGCAGGGATGGAAGAATAGTTTTCTTTCAGAAGGTGGAAGAAAGGTTTTAATCAAAGTGGTAGCTCAGGTTGTTCCCACGTACACCATGAGTTGCTTTTGTTTGCCTATTTCTTTGTGCTCAGAAATTCAACACCTTTGCTTGATTTTTGGTGGGGAGGATCGGCTTCCCGTAGGAAGGCTCACCGGATATCTTAGAAAAAAATGTGCTGGCCAAAGGCGAAAACGGTATGGGGTTTAGTGATATTAGCTTTTTCAACCAAACCATGCTTGCAAAGCAAGGTTGGAGGATTATCACTTCCTCTTCCTCTTTGGTGGCTAAGGTCTTTAAAGCTCATTATTTCCCGAACTCCTCTTTTCTATCATGTTCCTCAGATAAGAATCCTTCGCTAGTCTGAAAAGTGTCTTTTAATGAAAAAAAGTCCTCTCCGGTTTCTAGTGAGAGAAACAGAGTAGAGGGAGAGTGTCCTTAGGGCAGTGGGTCTTTCTTCTGGAAAGGGTGGGGTGGGGTCTTCTCCTTCTTCGACCTTGGTAGGTGGTCTGGGGTGGGGTGGAGACGCTGGGCAAAACAATGGACACAGAGGAGATCGCACAGTTGTGTAAAACCTTATCCTTATCGGAGGAGGAAGGAAGGATTTGTAGGATAGAGGGGGAGGATAGGAGGGTGGGGTTTGAAGAAGTGG
Organism: Dimocarpus longan; assembly: GCA_022984855.1. Classification (NCBI taxonomy): domain Eukaryota; kingdom Viridiplantae; phylum Streptophyta; class Magnoliopsida; order Sapindales; family Sapindaceae; genus Dimocarpus; species Dimocarpus longan. The sequence continues at coordinate 3,935,804 of CM041015.1, read as the reverse complement.
ATCATTGCTTGGTTGGGAAAGTATTAATGGGGAAGAAAGTTAATAGGGAAGCCTTTAAGGCTGTGATAGAACAAATCTGGGGTGCTTATGGAAAGGTGGAAGTGGAGCTTGTGGGTTTCAACACATTTATGTTCTTCTTCGAACAAAAGGAGGTTAGGGCTAGAGTGTGGAATAGGGGTCCATGGCATTTCGAACATAGTCTGATAGTGCTGGAGATTCCTAGCGGAATGGGGAATATCTCAAAACTAGATTTTAACAAGATGGATATATGGGTACAAATACATGACATTCCTTTAATGTGTATGAATAGGAGGGTGGCGTCTGTGCTAGCAGGGCAGATTGGGGAGATAGTGGCAATCCCGGATGACCCAAAGGAGTACAGAGGGAAGTATCTGAGAGTAAGAGTGACGATTGATATAAAGAAACCGTTGAGAATAGGGTTGATAGTGGATGGGGGAGGGGAAGAAGGGGCATCCTGGGTAACTCTTCATTACGAACGGTTACCAGAATTCTGTTTTTCATGTGGGCGAATAGGGCATGTAAGTAAGGATTGTGAAGATGCAAAAGCGAGAGAGGAAGCGAGGAAGGGGGGGGCTCTCAAATTTGGTGCATGGTTAAGGGCAGCACTGTTTGAAGAAAATAGATTTAAAGGGGGTGGTATTTATACTAACCACTACTCGAGGGTAAAGAAAGTAGATGGAATAGGACTTTTGGGGGAAGGGAAAGGGAACCAGGTAGGGACAGAAGGGGACAGTAAAGGTAGTGATACAGATTATAGAAAACAATTGGGGAATGGTGATAGAAGGGAGCTGGCAAAGGGTAGTGGATATGAGGACAATGGTCTGAAGGGGACCACTAGGAAAGGGGTGGAGGATGAAGGGGTCCCACTTGGGGAACAAGGAAGGGGGGATAGGAGTGACCAAAATGCCTCTCATGGGGAGGGTCCATCTCGGACTAATAACGAAGGTATAGAAGGGGAAAAGGCTCCAGACAGTGGCATTTTAGTAAAGGAATGGGACTCAGAAATAGAAGAGTTAGTGAGGGAGGCACACGGGTGTCAAACAAAGGAAGGAACTAAGGTGGAGGGGGCAGAAGCAATGATTGTGAGTCCGTCTAGAAGCTCTACAAGAAAATGGAAAAGGGCAGCGAGGGAACTGAAGTTAGTAGGGAAAGCAAGGAGTCCAATAGGGAAAATTTTGTCGGTTAAGGATGGGATTAGGAAAGGAGGGAGGTGTAGTAGTCAGTCGCCGAGTCTTTCGAGTAAGTCTCCTAAAGGGAGTAAGCTAAAGGGAGGTTTAAAGGAAAAGGGAGGAAGAGAGGCGGTCGTTGGAACGGTAGGAGGGATAGGAGAGTTAAAAAAGAGGAAAAGGAAACTGGAGTTCAACGAAGTTCAGGGGGGTGAGAAGAAGAAGTTGAGAGCTGGGAATGAGAAGAATGGAGAAGGGGGGAATTCAACGGCGGAGCCTGAGGTCCAGGCCCGCCGAGACCAATGATAGCGTTAGCTTGGAATGTGCGGGGCTTGGGGAATACCCGCGCATTCACCGCCCTCAGAAGGGTAATCCGAAAATATTCCCCGGAGGTGGTTTTTGTGTCTGAAACTAAATTATCGGATAGTGCTGTAGATAGAATAAAAGTTAGCTGTGGTTTTACGGGGGGTTTTATGGTCAGTTGCTCTGGGAAGAGTGGAGGGTTAGGCTTATTCTGGAAAGAAGATGTGGACATGTCAATTCTTTCTTTTTCTGCTGGGCATATAGATGCTAGGATTCGTATGGAGGATGGTGCAATGTGGAGGTTTACTGGCTTTTATGGTAACCCGGATCCAGTTAAGAGGAGTAACTCGTGGGAACTAGTTAGGAGATTGAAAGATGTAGATGATCTACCTTGGTTGGTAGGGGGCGACTTTAACGAGTTGTTGAGTAAAAATGAGAAATGCGGAGGCTCTGAGAAAGGGGTAGGAGGAATGATAAACTTCAGGAAGTTGTTGTTTGACCGTGATTTAACTGATCTGGGTTTTAATGGGCCGAGGTTTACATGGACGAATAGAAGGGATGGCAAGTTTAATGTTCAGGAGAGACTTGACCGATTTGTGGCCAATACAAAATGGAGGGATGAGTTTGAGAATGCTTCGGTGGAGAACTTGAACTTTAGTTCCTCCGATCATAGACCAGTGATATTAAGAACTCAGAAAAGGATAAGCCGGAGAGGATTGGGTCGAAGTAAATTCAGGTTTGAGCCGTTTTGGTTTAAAGAGGAAGATTTTCAACCTGTGATCAAGGAATCGTGGGAGAGAGGGGGAAGTGTACAAAACGCTCACGACCTGCAGTTAAAGTTGACTGAATGTGCTGGAGTTTGCTTGGAGTGGAGTCGCGAGCGATTTGGATCTTTAAGGAGACGGATAGAATCCAAGCAAAAGCTGATTGAAAACTTGTTCTGTAAGATGTCGACGGAAGGAGTTATAGAGGAAATTAAAAGGCAGGAGAAGGAGCTGGAGGAATGGCTGGCCAAGGAGGAGCTATACTGGCGTCAAAGATCGAGAGCGGATTGGTTGATTGCTGGAGACCGAAACACAAGGTTCTTCCATGCCAGGGCTACAGCGAGGAGGAAGAAGAACACAATTTCAAGGCTGATAAGGGAGGATGGTGGAGTGGCGGTTTCTGAGAAGGACATTGGAAGGGTAATGCGGGATTATTTTGGTAAGTTATTTCTGTCTTCTTCTCCTTATTCTGTTGAGGTCGAAGTGGCTTGTAAGGGTATTAAGAATGGCCTGAGTGAAGACCAGAAGAGAGTCTTGCTGGAACCGTTTAGAGCAGAAGAGATTAAAGAGGTCGTTTTTGCTTTGGGCTCGACAAAGGCTCCGGGGCCGGATGGGTTCCAAGCGCTATTCTTCCAGAAAATGTGGGATGTAGTAGGGAAGGATGTCACGGCTGTTTGCCTTAAGATCTTAGAGGGTGAAGCTTCCGTTAGAACTTTTAACAGCACAAATGTGGTTTTGATCCCCAAGACTAAGAACCCTGAAAGAGTTAAAGACTTCAGACCGATCAGCCTAAGCTCGGTGCTGTATAAGGTGGTTACTAAAGTGTTGGCTCTCAGAATGAAAGCAGTCCTCCCAGATGTGATTGCGGAGAACCAGTCAGCCTTTGTTCCAGGGAGACAGATCTTTGATAATGTCCTTGCCTCTTTTGAAATGATTCACACCATAAACAGGCGGAAAAAAGGGAAGAAAGGTCTGATGGCAATCAAATTGGACTTGAGCAAGGCGTATGACAGGGTGGAGTGGGTCTTTTTAGAGGCGGTTATACCAAAAATGGGGTTCCCTACAAAGTGGGTTAAGTTGGTAATGGATTGCGTCTCCACTTCGGAAATAAATCTTCTTATTAATGGTCAGCCGGCGGGGAGTATCTCACCTTCTAGGGGTATTAGGCAGGGGTGTCCATTGTCCCCGTACCTGTTCCTGCTGTGTGCCGAAGCATTCTCAGGAGGGGTGAAGCTCGCTGAAAGGGGGGGGAGAGGTTTGGGTATTAGGTGTGGTAGATCGGGGCCGATCGTGAGCCATCTTCTCTTCGCTGACGATAGCATTCTCTTTTGTAAAGCCTCGGTGGCGAGCTGTCTTCTAATCAAGAAGGTATTGGATTCATATAGCAGAGGCTCAGGTCAGCATATAAATATGGAGAAGTCGGCGATCTGCTTCAGCGGGAATGTGGATGGCAACCTGAGAAAGGAGATTTTCAAGCTTCTGGGCATGGAAAATGCTGGTAGTCATAAGCAGTACTTGGGGCTTCCCTCCTTGGTGGGCAGAAACAGATCCAAAGCCTTCGCTGAGATTGTTGACAGGGTTGGCAGCAAGCTGAAAGGCTGGAAGAGTCACCTCTTCTCGCAAGGGGGGAAAGAGATCCTGATTAAAGCCGTCTTGCAAGCCATTCCAACTTACACGATGAGTATCTTTCGACTGCCCTCTTCTCTGTGTCAGGAGCTAGGTTCGCTTGCGTCCAAGTTTTGGTGGGGTATGAAGGATGGGAAAAGGAAAGTGAGCTGGGTCAGCTGGGAAAGGCTGTGTAAGCCGAAGTCGTTAGGAGGGTTGGGGTTTAAAGATCTATCACTTTTTAATCAGTCTTTGCTAGCCAAGCAGGCGTGGAGGGTCGTCGTTAATCAGCATTCCCTGGCAGCACGAGTGTTAAAAGCCAAATATTTTCCGAATGGTGATTTCTTGCAAGCTCCAATGAGGCGAGGCGCGTCTTATGCGTGGAATAGTCTTTTGTGGGGTAGAGAGCTTCTAAAAAAGGGGTGGATTTGGAAGGTGGGGAATGGGGATGACATAGATGTCTTTGAGGACACGTGGATTCCTAGACCGAGCTCTTTTTCTGTGGTGTCGCCAAGACGAGGAGCTCCCATGAAGGTGGCAGAATTGATAGACCAGGAGAGACACAAATGGGACATCCAGAAGATCAATGAGACGCTGCTTCCGGTTGACAGGGACCAAATCCTAGCCATCCCTCTGAGCTGTAGAGATGTTAAGGACAGCAAGTGGTGGTTCTTTGATAAACGAGGCCTGTTTTCTGTTAAGTCTGGGTATCGGGTAGCTTTTGAGGAGCGGGCTAGAGAGGAGGCTTCGTCCAGCGCGATGGATGTCTTTCAGAAGTGGTGGGGGACTCTCTGGAGTTTAAATATTCCTCCAAAGGTTAAGATTTTCGTCTGGAGAGCTTGTCAGGAGGCCCTCCCGACGAAGGCGAATTTGCTCGTCAGGAATATTTCGCGAGACGGGATCTGTGAGGGATGCTTGAGGGGGGCTGAGACAGGTTTCCATGCACTGTTCATCTGTAAAGAAGCAGAGCAGGTTTGGGGCTCTTGTGAGGTGCCTATAAGAGGTCTGATTACTGGGAGTAAAAATACTCTGGACCTGCTGTCGGCTGTGTTGAGACTGCATGGAAGGATTCGGTTGGAGCGTGTGTACATAGTGATGTGGGGTTTGTGGGGGAGGCACAACTTTAAACTACATAATCCTGGGAAGATAGTGCCTGAGGACGTTTATGGCAAGGTTTCGGGTCTGTTGGATGAGTATCAGCAGACCAATAAGGCCCTGTCTCCAATGTCTGTCCAAAATGCGTGTGCCAAGTCTGTTTGCTGGAGCCCTCCTCCAGATGAGTGGCTGAAGCTTAATTCGAACGTAGCAATCAGGGTGGGTAAAGGTTTGGTGGGGTTGGGTGCTGCTGTCAGGGACAATTCGGGAGCTGTCCGCGTGGCTGTGGCAAAAGGCTGGCAGGGGTTTTTCTCTCCAGAGGTGGGGGAGCTGCTGGCTGTTAGAGAAGGCTTGAGGGAAGCGGTTGCTGTAGGTTTGACTGTGGATATTGTGGAAGTAGATTCCATTAATGTAGCCTCTGTTCTTAATTCTTGTGATATGTTTAGAGGGGCTTCTAGTAGTTTAGTTGATGATATTAAGGCTCTATGTGGGGAGGTGGGAGTTAGAATCTGTCAAGCCGTCCCTAGGAATGGGAACCGCTTGGCTCATAGGCTCTCCTCTTTGGCCTTGTCCTCTTTGGAGGTAGTGCGTTGGTTCAACGTTCATCCTTGTAATATTTTCCCATTGGGGAGTGGTTTATAATATGTTTCTTTTGAACCTCAAAAAAAAAAAAGTGTCTTTTAGGGTTGAGAGGTCCTTAAAAAGGTGTGAAATGGAGGGTTTGTGATGGAACAGGCATTTCCATCTACGGTCAATGGCTTCTGAGACCTAATGCTTTTAAAGTGCTCTCTCCCCAACTTTTTCCTTTAGGAACTACTATTTCTTTCCTTTTTACGGCACTGGGGTGTTGGTGCATAGAGAAGATAAAAAGGTATTTCCTATTGAAAGAGGCTGATTTAATTCTTAACATACCTCTCAACTCAATCCCAAAAGATGATGAGTTACTTTGGCATTAAGATAAGCTAGAGACTTTTTCTGTGAAAAGCGCTCACAAGATGGCAATGGACTCCCAGTTTTTAGAGTTGGCTATATGTTTCTTGGGCCCTTTTTTGGCTTGGAAAGAGATTTAGAACCTCTAAATTTCAACTAAGATAAAAACTTTCTACTAGAGAGCCTACCAGCAAATTCTCCCTACAATACTTTTTCTCCAGAAAAGGCAAATCGTGTGTTACGTGTCAATCTCAAATCTTAAATATTATGGTTGGACCATTTCCTATCAGTTTAAACTTTTGGGTCTGATAGTAACTAACATGGTATCAGAGTTTGGAGGTCTTTAGTTCAAATTCTCTTTCATTCCTTTATGTGAAAATCATCTCATTACACATGTTATACAGTAGGGGGCATATAACATATATCCACCATCTATCATCTGTCCACTTTAGACGTAAGGGGGTGTGTCACGTGTCAACCTCAAGTCTTAAATACTATAGTTGAGTCCTTTCTTATCAACTTAAGTTTTTGAATCTGATGGTAACTAATATCATGGTAGCAGGCTTCTGTCCTCTTTGCACGGAGGCTCTCGAATTAGTTGATCATGCTTTTTGGTCTTACAGGGTGGCATCTTCGTTCTCGGGTTCTTGTCATTTTTGTAATGACAAATTTTTTGGCTGTTAACTTGTGTTCATTTCCTTGATAGGTTAGCTTATGTGTCGTCTGTGATTGAGAAAAATCTTACAACTCAGTTTGTAATTACTGCTTCGTATATTTGGTCTTACTGCAATGCTATAGTCCACGGTCTTAAGCCTCTCTTATTTGAAAATTGCTTGTTAAAAGCTAGGAACTTTCTATTGGAATTAAAGTTAGCAGCAACCTCAGGCCCCTAACTGAACAACGGGTCAAGTCTAGCTTTGTCTTTGTCTCCTCCTCTTTTTAGAGTTTTCAAACTCAATACCAATATAGCTGTGATTAAATCTAAGAAGAATGTGAGGGTAGAGATTGTCATCAGCGATTATTTAGGGTCTATTAAGCTTATTGCTGCCTAGGATTTTTTCTATTGTTTTGAGGTTGAACAAGTTGAAGCACAGGTTGTCGTCAAAGGTCACATTCTTACCTCCCTGTGTGTGTTGAATTCAACGCTTTAAGGGTGGTTCACTTAAGCAATGTGATTGAGACTTCTTGCCTTGATATTGACAATGTTATTCATGACATTAGACAACTACTGGTTGTACATAATGTTGTTCCAATTCATTTTGCTTACCGAGAATGCAATCAGGTGGCACTTGGGGTTACAAATTGGACTTTGCTTCAATAGCTCTACTACTTGGTTGTACAATTTTTTTGATTGGCTGCTTAGATTAGCATGTTATTGATGGTTGGAACCGGTCAACACCCGAAAGAATTTGTGTGGGACCAACTGCACATCGAGCTGCTACACAAGCTCACAGCCGTTAAACCCCCTTTGGCTTGCAGGGCAAGTGTGGGGTTGGCCGAGCATAAGCTACGATGAACTCGCAGCCGATATTAAGCCCCCTGTCCCTATAAAGTCGCGTCTGGAGTCAAACTCTCAACCTTATAGACTTTTTGAGTGTAAGACTCTTACCAAAAAGCCTATAAGATTGAATCTTCAACCTTGGATTAGTGGTAGGAGTCTTGCACTCAAAAAAGCCTTTAAGGTTGAGAGTTCGATTCTGGACGCGACTTCGCAGGGATAAGAGACTTAATATAGGCCGTGAACTCGTCGCAGCTTGTGCTCGACTGACCTCACACCTGTCCTGTAAGCCAATGAGGGTTAAACGGTCGCGAGCTAATGTAGCAGCTAGGTGTGCGGTCAACCCCACACAAATCGTTTTGGGTGTTGATCGGTTGTAACCATCAACACATGTCAAGATGCTTCTGTTGTTTCCATACATGATAATGGCTGTTAATATTTATATATATATACATCTTTCTAAAAAAAAAAAAAAAATCTATCAAATGTTAATATATATATATTCGAATACTTTTCAGATATGAAAGATATATTATTTTGTATATGATTATGTTATGGATATTTTTAGGTCACCTTGACTGGGTTGATAAAAGTCCAATACTGTTTATAGAAGTCCAAAACAGTTTGAAGCCCAAGACCCTCCAAGAAAAAGAAACTACACATTTGGCTAAGGCACAGCCCGTTGGAACGTCCAGCCCGCTCAGCAGACATTCAGTTTATCATACGCACAGAACGTCCAAGAATCCAGCTCGCCAATGAAATACAGCTTATCCTAACACTGCAGAATGTCGCGTATCAGTCATTCGCAATACAGCTCATCCATCATACAGATTCTTCAAACATGAAGATTGTCAGATAGCCATATTGCAGAATTAGAATACATGACCAGTTTACAGAGACAAACTCAGTCAAACTTCGGATATTTCAGTTCGCTCAGATGAGTTCTCAACTGATCCAGCTCGCATGAAGCAGGTCAGACATTATCTGAATTATCATAACAAAAGTCAGTAAGGCGTGCCGTCCACGCCGATCCCATCAAAAATTACAGCATGAATTACGGAAGTCTTACCTAATCCACGTTGATTAGCTGCCTAATGCATACTTTCACCCAATTGACCCGACACATGTCAGCCGCATTAAATGTAATCAATCATTACACTTTGAATTATTACGCATTACTGTAACATCTCCCCACTTTATAAATAAGAGAGAATTTTCATTGTACAAGGACACTAAACAACTTCTGAAAGTACCATTACTCTGCAAAAATAGTGAGATAATAGTGGACGTAGACAGTAATCTGGCCGAACCACTTTAAAAATTCCTTTGTCCTGTGTTCTTCCTCTACCCTCTCATTTACTTTTAATATGTTTATCGCACCATTTGCAATATCAACTGCAGTTTGGGCCGAAACGAATTTCATCGGCTAATTCTCAACGTCAACAGATTATTAACAAATGAATATTGTAAAAATTGAATCTCGATTGTAAACGTGAAATGAGATTTATACTAACATTTTTTAATTTGGGAAACTGCATGATGAATAGGAATTTAACCCAGTGATGCACCAGGCGTGCTGTCTGAGTAGAGGCAACACACCTTTGCTTTCTAGCTAAGGCAAGAATGCACATTTCGAACTGCCACTACCACCAAACAAACATGGCTGTTTTACTTTCTTATGTAGGGTCCACTTCCCTCTTTTGGGAGTTATTATCCCACTCCAAAGAACCTCTGTTTCAGGTAAAGCCTCAATATACTTTATCTAGACTATAGGGAGTCCGACAATATTACCTGTTCTTGTTAGTGTGTAATGTGTCAAAGAAAGAATTTGATCTAATCCCTAAAAAAGTGAAACTATCTATGGCTTGCAAAGTTTGCATCTACAGTTACATTTACCATTTGTCTATGTAAGGAGACACCACCTCATTATAATCACGTGCCACTGTCTTTAATCATCCCCACTTGCTTATCTTCCATCAACATGTAACAGCAACCATTAGCATAAATTCTTATTTTGTTTTACAAAAAAAAACCATAAATTCTTATTTTGTTAAAAAAGAAAGAAAAGAATAAACATGAAGTCATATTGCATCTCAATGTTGATTTGAAAAAAGAAAATCTTGGTTGTTATGTGTCTTTTAATATTAAAACAGTTTTACTTAATAATTATTTTGTAAAATATCTGTAACAGTTTATAATATGAACGAATTAATCACTGAAAATAAAAATTAAACAATCATATCATTTGTAAATTTAGAAACTGTATATAATAATGTGATTTTGGATTTGTGTTATGTTCATTGACATAGAAGGTTAGCCTTGAGCATGTGCTGGATGTGCTACAGTCTCGGCCTTCAAATTTTGCAAAATATTCTATTTTTTTTTATATATAATTAGTTTGTAAAGTAAATATATAAATAATATTTTAAATAATATACAAAGTCTCACAACAATGTATGTAGTTAAGGGGCCTCTATCTGTTCTCCCTTCAAAATGATCAGTCAGGTTTGAACCCGAATTATAGAGATTTTGGAATTATGATTTGGTTGCTAGATTATCATAGTATTGTATAGTTTTGGCTTTCTAAAATGAGTTTTTTTTTTTCCTTCTTCAATGCGATTTGTTGGATATAAATTATATGAATAAAAGAATCCATTTTAATTTTTTACACCAGATCTCTAAAATGTCAGGACCGGCTCTATTGACATATTATCTTAGTTGACATATATTATTGAAATAAAATGAAGAGTGAATTGCACAAACTCCTCAGATTTAATCCTTTTTTTCCTGGCGATTCTTTAGCGTTGGATTAGACGAAATTACTTTTGGCAAACATTCAAGAGTGTTTTTTGCTAAATACTGAGGACTATAAAATAGTTTTTTGATATACAACAATGGATTTTCATATTATATACTTGACATTAGGTGAAAATGAATAATTAAACACAATAGTTTAACTGCAACTTTTGTTATTGATTTTTTTTTTTTTTTCAAAAACCATTTGTTATTCTCATTTTTTTTAAAAGATAATACCAAATGGATTAAAGGTATATTGGGATATACTAAAATCCAATACTATTTGTGTAATATAGATATTTAGTTCTGTTATTAGAACCTATCAAGATCAAATACTACTTGTAATTTACAAATAGTTATTTACATGAACAGGAGATAATTATTGTCTCATATTTGCTTTCATTATCAAATTTTATCGAGATTAAATGTTATTTATACAATTCGAATGTCTATTTTTATGAATAAGAAATAATTTTTTTCATATAATTTTTTCCATAATAAAAAAATATTATTATTCATATGAATTGTAATGTGTGCTTTGTGGAAATTAAACAATCAAACGTTTAGAGAATTAAAAGGTAGACAACACTGATATCAAGAGAAGGTGTGTGTAACATTTTGGTATTTAATCATATGAAAAAGTAAAAGTATTTCCCAATACATCAAACAAAGAAAAATTTGTATAATAATATTGAGCATGTATCATAAACATCAGTATTCAGTACATAAATATGTTGTAATAGATGAGATTAATCTATTAACATTTTCACTGTATTCGCATTAATAAAATCGCATCATTCACAACACCCGAACAATAAGATCATCATTTTTTTTAAATTCCAATTATTGTAAAAACGATTTAAACATAAAATATCCATAAACTAAAAGAATATTATTTACCGTCCAGCTATATTAAGCGATATTGAATCGTCATTTTAATACCTCAAAACAATATTAGTTCATTAAAGAACATTTTATGTATCGTCAGGTATCATTTGAGACTGTATTTAATTTTTATAATCATAATTAAGGGAAGGGAACTAAAAAAGTAACTGTGGTTTGAGAGTAGGGTTAGATGACGATAAGATGGGGTTGGGGTCAGTGACTGGACTAGCTTTCACTGGCTACTGCTTTCTCAGTCACGTGGCACTGCCCTTCGTTGCGTCACGTCATGCCACAAAGAAACTATACTCATTGCTTGACAGCTTGCACCCTCGACGTGGCGCATTTTAACTGGACAACTACTCTCCTTTGCTCTTTTTCATTTGCTTTTGAGGTCCACATCTTTTTCAGCCTATACTCGTTGATAGAAATGTCCATCAATCTTACGTGGCATTTCGTTGATAGAGTAGTGGAGACGTTCTTTAACATATGGATTGAAATTAGAGAAAATTGCTCCTGCACGTGTCGTTTATTTCCTTTGAAAAAAAAAAATAGTGTTTTCCCGCTTACATGATATTATTACTCAAAATTTCCTTCATTTAAATAGATGATTTTGAATATTAATTCAAATTATATATAAAAAGTAGGATTATTTTTTTTAATTATTATTTTGAGAACCGAAAAGCCTATTTCGTCTCTGGATGATTTTTTTTTAATTATTTTATACTTTAAAGGGCACTTTCATACAAAAACAAAAATTCCAAAATTTGGTATTGATAAAAAACTTTCTTAAATTGCAACAGATGGTTGATACAGTTGTCACCATCCTTATCTCTCCTTTGAGTGTCAAGTGTTGAGCTACATTCCTACCTCTCCGTGGGTTCAATTTGATATAATCTTCACTTATATGTGTGGATCTCTCCTCACAATCTTTATAAACTTATTTCGAATCACATCTTAGAATTTATATCAAGAGATATTAACTATAACATATGTAATTATAAAATGTATTAATAAAAAAATATTAAATGACATACTGATTAAAAAACACTACAAAACAATTAATCCCTTCTTTTTCGAGACTAACTTAAACAAAAATAATAATTATTATTATTATGAAAAGATTAGTAAACTTATATATTTCTTTTTAATTTTAAAAATTGACTGCCTTCCAAATCAACAATTGATTATCTTATCCATGTAGGAGTTTTTTTTTTTTTTTTTTTTTTTTGAAATACTAAAAATTTATAACAACTATTTCAATTTCAAAAACCACAATATTACAACTCTAAAACTAGCCAAGTTTAGGGCTACTGTAAGGCGCAAGAACACCATAACTTGTCCCATTCAAAGGAACAAGTAGGAAGGCCAGTTAGAATTAATACCAGGCGATTCTCATACATAGGAATGGCTAGGCGACACTAGATCCAGTCAACCATAAAAAACTAACCACAATTTAAATAAAAAATAATACAATGATGAAAAGCCGTAACTCCCATAATAAACCTTATATAGGATAGCCTTTGGAATCCAAAGAGCAACAACAAAGAATAACTATATGGAGAAAAGGTATGGAATACCAGACGGGGATCCTCGATAGCAATCCGATTGTTTTCTTGAACTTAAAATAAATTTTCCTTTAAGCACCATGAGATCATTGATTATAACACCAAGCTCTAGTTGAAAATCTCCAGAAACCATTGCTATCTTGAATCATCAAAGAGACATACAAACACTAATTTTCATCTACCACTTAAAATATACACAGATAATACAGAGCAATCAGGTTTTTAGAGTTGGATTCAGATATAAATTGGATCCAACCCTAAAAACCTCAAAACCAAAGAGACACAAACGATAAATCAGGAGAAGAAAAAGGCAACAAAGATTAGAGAGGAGGGAAACAAGAAAATGCTACAAATCTACTCGAATCTAGCCTAGAAAAGCTTCCACAAAACTCTCTTTCTCTAAGGGCTAAAGAGCTTTTTTTCTCCTTCTAGAGATAGAGCATTCTTTTTATATCTATATGATCTATGTAGGAGTTAAACAACTATTAAAATATAAGTATAATTTTACTACAGTTACGTTTTTTCTTGTGAAAAAGAGATATTTTAAATTGATTAGAAATAAATTCAGAAGAAATAATGAGACTAACACAAACTTAATAACTTGTCATACTATAAATTAATTTTCGGTTGTAATATAAGAATTGAAAAATGTATCGAGTGTGACATTTAAATTTATACAACCAAAATTGGAAGACGAATTTAGCTATAAGACGACTATGAGAATATGTCTTAACATTTGTTTTTTCATTTCTTTTTTTTAAAAAAAAAAAAATTTGAAACTTTTAATACCTTTTTAATTGTAGACTTAAAATGTAATCATTAAAACAAATCCTGTAGCTGTAGTAATCATAGGCATAGTCTAGCGCTAATTACCCCTCTACATTAAGTGGAGGTTTAGAATTCAACTTCTACTCTTTAAGGGAAACAATCCAAGAACTTCATAGAATATGACCATTAATTTTATAATGTGATAAATACCATTAATTTTGCAAGTTTTTTTATTTTGTTTAAAAGTATAATTTGAAATTCAGAGGGGGAGAATGACTTAAACCTGTAATTTTGTATATTTTTTGAATGAAACTCAACTGAACATCTTGATAATTTTCGTATGGGTATATGTGTGTGTTTTTTTTTTTTTTTAATGGGTAGGCAATGAAAATGATAGGGGAGATAATGTAAATATGGAAAACTAGTATGGGAAATCAGAAATGTAATCGCGGGAGGGAAGAGGCGGCCAATTTGTAGAGTAAAAATGAAGCGGTTGAAATGTGTAAGAGGAAGCGCATCTTCAGTGCCACGTCAGAAATTGACACGTGGCGAGACATCAGGTAGCGAAGCTCAGATATTCTGCAATAGTATCGTCTTTGACATGTGGTCCCACACATGTCCAAATCTTCCTCCTTACATAGACTCTTTCATTGTACAACTGGAGCGACCCGAATAATTCGTGACCTCACAACCTTCTCCTTCTGTCCCCCACACTCCTCTGTGCGTCCAATACACGCTCCAATGACAACCTACCACGTTCAACTTCTATTTTACTGTGTAAATATCTAACAATTAAAAAAAAATTCAAAATTGTTCACCTATGAAATTGCTTTCTTTTTCTATGTAGTTATTATGCCGGCAGATAATCAAGCAAGCAGGAATAGCGTACATTTAATTCATAATTCAAAGCGTAATATTAGATTTTTAAAATTTTTTATCAAAATTTATATCTAAATGATGATATATAATTGTTAATATATTATAAATCATAAGATGATTTAATAATTAATATAATATTAACAATTTATATCTTCTAAATTTAAAAAGTTTAGTATCACTCTAATTCAAATACTTAATACTACTTTTCACATTTGTAATTAAAGCTTGGATTCACTATACCAAGTTATTATAAGATTGATTTCTTTGAATGATATGAAGTAGATTTTCAGATTATAAATAATATTTAATCCCGATCCATAACTATACAGTTTTAAATATTAGTGTTTGTAGATTTTTTATTATATTGTTAAAATAAGTAGATTTCTCTTAATATTATGACGAAATTTTTTTTATAGGCATATGATATTTAATTTTAGTGAAATCCAATACATCCTAGATTTTTTTTTTTTTTTTTAATGTAAGTAGATTTCTATTTATATTGGCAAAAATCAAAAGTGAAGGTACATTTATCCCAAGGCTGCTAAAATGATTTATCAAATTAATTTTAAATTATATGATCACAAAATAAATTTAATAAATTAAATTTGTAAATTATGATTTGTTCACATTTATTTAGATCATACTTAAATTTTGCTTTAATACAAATAAAAATAATAAGTACTGATGATACTAATTGATGAAACACGATGTAGCAAAAAAAAAATCACGATGTAAGTAGAGTACCCTTGATGTTCTTATTATTTATTTATTTATTTATTTTTTAAAAATGATGTTATAAGTCTTGCATTTTGGAGCTTGAAAATTACATATATCATGTTTGAAGGGACAAAAACACAATAAAACGATGGAAAAATTTTAATTTAATACCTAATACTTAGTAAAATATTACTTTTTTACTAATATTTGTATTTTGAATTCCCCGTTATCCTTAACGTTTCGAAAATGTATCGATTTAGTCACTTTAATCAAAACATGACAGTTAAACATGACAGAAGTGGCAAAAAGATAGATTTACCCTTGATATAATTTTAAATAGTTAAAATGATGTAATTATCTTTTTTAAAAATTGATAATTGCAAAATAATCATCTCTATTATTACAAAATTATCATTGATCATCTCCAATCAAATTGTGATACATCATTGAATCAATTTTTTTTAATTCAGCTTATAATTAATAAATATTTAATAAAAAATAATATTTTAATATTGTTATGAGTATTTTCTGAACTGTCTAAATGAGCTGGTAAAAGTCCAACAAAAATTATCTAATAAACCGGTCTAGCAGACAGAGGTCCAACTGGTCAACTCACCAGCTCCTCGCATAAGCTCGTCCTTCAGCTCACCAGCTCCTCACGTGAGCTCGTCCTTCAACTCACCAGCTCTTCACGTGAGCTCGTCCTTCAGCTCACCAACTACTCAAGTGAGCTTGTCTTTCAGCATCACCGGTTCGCCTAAAATGAGCTTATCAGCTCATGAGCTCGTTTTGGACAAACTCCAGCTCGTTCAAAGCAGAATCAATTTGTTACTTGGCATACACGTTCAGCATTTCTTAGAATGGCAGCAGCATAAATTAAAGAATACACAACTATAAAATAAAAACCCAAATTTTACGAGATTTGACTCAGCATTTAATGGGTGTCAGTCTTGCAAAATGGTAAATTAATGTTATATTATTTCTCATTTCAAATGTAGCACCTCCCTCTCTCTATAAATATGAGTGAAAATCTTGTAGAAGATACTTTTTCTCTCACTCTCTCTCTCTTCTCTTCCACTATAATAAAAAAATATAGTAATAATAGTGACTGCCTCTCTACCATCGAAGCAGGTACTTTGGATATAGGTCTTTTCCTTGGCTGAACTACGTAAAATCTACGTCTAATCTCTTCATCTTTGTCTCTATTCTCTTGCTTTTGTTCTATTTTTCATTGATTTGCAATCTTGTGCTTTGAAAAACCTTGTTGACCAGATCCGAACGTCAACAAATATTTAAAAAAAAAAAAAAAATCTTCTTTATTTTCAACCTCTTATCATTTTCTTCATATTTAATTTCATCTTCTATATTCATCAAAATCATCATTTCTATCATTTTTATCAAACCAACATCACCTAAATTAAATATGAACATTTAACCAAACATCTCCCAAATCTTTAAAAAGAAAAAAATGTTTATGCAATTTTTTTAAAAAAAAAAGTTTATGCAAAATTAAAAAAAAAAAAATGAAAATGGCTCTAATCAATCTCCACCATTAGAGACTGGTCTCCAACAGTGGAGACCCTCTAGTTTCTATGGAGACTAGTATTGGTCTCCTCAGCTGGAGACCAACTGATCTCCATCGTCGGAGACACAATGAAAGCCTCCATGGCGTCTTCGATGATAGAGATCAATTTTCTAGTTTCCCTCATTGAAACAAGAGGTCTCCGTGGTCTTCCATAGAGATTTTTTTTTAAATTAATTTAAAAATATTTTTATATTATTAATTAAAAATATAGAAATATATATTATATTAAATATATATTAAAATATATAACTAGATTTAACTTAAAATGAGTAAACTAACTCTTTTTCTGTTAAAGTTAACTTAAATTTGACTAATAGAAAGTTAAATTGATATATTTTTGAAACATTAGGGATGATGAAAATTTAAAATATAAATATTAGTAAAAAATAATATTATACTTAATATTAGGAATTAAATTAAAATTTCTTTTGAAACGAGAGGACGGAGATAAATTAGAATTTGACAGGCAAAGAATAATAAGAAAAAGATAGTGAATAAATATAATGTTGGGCATGTGTTGAGTGGGGATGTGGGTGGAAGCAACTCGCAACAAAAGCGTGTGGAGAGGCGAATCGAGGCCGAATCTCGTAGTCCACGATCTCACCACGTGGTGATATCGTCTGCAACAATCTCACCATATTTTATTACCACCCGACCCCACTCCCCAAAAAATGTGTACAACGTATACGGTTTTTGGACTGCGCGCAAGACCAAACAGAACAGAAATAGAGAGGACCACATGCGTGGCAGAAAAGGAGGGTCGTCTCTACAACTCGTGTTGCTCTCCCATTGGGCCACGTAAACCCCGTCCCCAATTGGTCAGCACACGTGTTGGCACATTGATAGGAGAGAGAAACCAAGGTATTAGATAGACGGTGGAGATGGCATTCTTGTATTCAGTAAATCGACGTCACACCAACTGTTTACGTGTCTGATAGCTGCCCGTGACGGTGACGGGTAGGCTGCCCGCATTTAGTTGTGGCCCCCAGGTGAAAAATTTTTAGGGCCTTCCATGTTTAGAAAAGCTCAATGGTTGAAACCATTTTAATGGGTCCCCTACATTTCTAGACGGAGAAGATCTCTCTCATATCTCTTTTGTCTCTTCTTTGTCTATAAACGCTAATTATTGATCCATTTTTCTCCTCTATTCTATATTTCTCAATCTCTAGGGTTTCTTTTCAGCGGAATTTGTTTTCATTTTATTCAATGGCTGGGATTTGCTGTGGAGTCATTGGTGAGAGTGAGCCAGCGGCGACAGTTGAGCCGAGCTCTCGTGCCTCTAGACGCCGGAGATTGGAGCTCCGGCCGTTCAAGTTGGCTGCTGACGTGGCGGTTCCTCAACAACTGGAAAACGGACGTAAACGGCCTAAGCTGCATCTTCGTAGTAGTCAGCTAACACTCCAAAATGAAAGCAACAATAACGGAGTAGCAGCAGCAGTAGAGAGCTGCTGCGATGCGAGTGAAACGAAGCGAAACGGCCTCGCTTGCGAGGAAGAGAGGAGAAACGAAGGTCTTGCTGTCCGAGAAGTGGAAGATGACTCCGTACAGGAGCGACCGAAATTCGGATTCACTTCTGTTTGTGGAAGAAGACGAGACATGGAAGATGCGGTGTCGATACATCCGTCGTTTTGTAAGAAAAATAGCAAGATTCCGGCCGGAACGCACTTTTTTGGCGTCTTCGATGGACACGGTTGCTCTCATGTATGCTTCGAATCTCTTCAAATTTCAATGTTTGTTTTTATCAAACACACTGTTAATCGACTTGTGGTCATTTTGTTTTAGGTGGCGATGAAGTGTAAAGATCGGCTACACGAGATAGTTAGAGCGGAGGTTGAAAATTGCAGCGAAGAAGAATCCGGCGACATCAAGTGGAAGCAAACGATGGAGCGGAGCTTCGACAGGATGGACAAGGAGGTCCAGGAGTGGACGGAGAATTCAAAAGTCTCCAACTGCCGCTGCGAGCTCCAGACTCCGCAGTGCGACGCCGTTGGATCCACAGCCGTCGTCGCCGTCGTCACGCCTGACAAGATCATCGTCTCCAATTGCGGCGACTCTCGCGCCGTGCTCGGCCGTAACGGTGTAGCCGTTCCTCTCTCATCCGATCACAAGGTGAGTGGCTGGCTGGCTGGCTCTGTTACGTTTTCTCTTGGCGCGTATATTCCGTGTGTAATTTGAATTTTTAATTAACTTTTTTTCTTGTGTTTCGGTTTTTGTTTCAATCTCAGCCTGATCGGCCCGATGAATTGGATAGAATCGAAGCCGCTGGCGGACGTGTAATATACTGGGACGGTCCACGTGTCCTTGGCGTCCTGGCCATGTCGAGAGCCATCGGCGACAATTACTTGAAGCCGTTTGTGATATCGGAGCCGGAAGTGACGGTGTTGGAGAGGACGGGGCAAGAGGAGTGTTTGATATTGGCTAGTGACGGGTTGTGGGACGTGGTTTCGAACAACATCGCGTGCGACGTGGTGCGCACGTGCTTCAGAGCACAGAAATCGTCGTGTTCGCCGTCGCTGCCGGGAAGCGAGGTGGCGGCTGGCGGAGAAAGCTCTGACAAGGCCTGCTCGGACGCGTCGATTCTGTTGACGAAGTTGGCGCTCGCAAGGCATAGTACGGACAACGTGAGCGTCGTGGTCGTTGATCTGAGGAGAACGAATCAGAAGCCACAGAATTTTACATTGATATAACAAAATAATAATAATAATAATAATAATTAAAAAATTAAATATAATTGTAATTTGCAGGTTTTGGGTTGTTGCAGGCCAGCGGTGAAAAAAAATGGAATTTGTGATTGTGAAGAAAAAAATATTTACAGGGATGGAAAAAATGCAAAAAAATGGCAAGTTAAGAGAGATCTGAATAGTGAATTTTATTGTAAAACTGAGGAACTTTTAATTCCTCTTTGAATCCGAAGTGGATATATATATTTTTTAATTCTGTTCAACGCAACTGTGACTGACTTTTTAAAAAAATTTTGTTGGGTAGGTTGGTTTATTCTTTTTTTATATGAATAACAAAAATTTTTCAAGGGAGAGAGAACAATGCATATTAGGCGGACAGTATAACGACATTACAGGTTAATGGCTCTGTTTATGAAGAACCAGCCTGTCAATGCCAATTAAACTGAAAATGAATTTTAATGATTGGTTGGTTTTTGATGTTTGGTATTTTTTGGAATTTCATGTCAATGAACGTCACAAATTGAAATTACCTAAATTGGTTAGGTTGTCTTCAACATGATTATCCTTCCTGTAGATAGGAGTCAACTCAAATATAGTGACTAAATTTTTCTTGTATTAAATACTAGAGCATGGCTCGTGCAAGAGATTTTGAACACCGTAAGTGTTTTTGGCATGCAATTAAATTTATAATATTGCAGTTTCCTTTTTTTTTTTTTTTTTTTAAGAGTACAAGAACTATAATTAGGATTGATTCAGATAATTTTTGAGATTTAATTAAAATAAAATATTAATGATGCGATTAAGAAGATTGCATCTAATTGAGAGCATCTAATTGAGAGGGATATATTTAAATTGTTGTTTATTGTAATATATTTATAACTAAAGTGATCAGAATTTAAAATATTACTAGATTGGATGAATATATATATTTTTTATCATTAATCGATATTAATGCTTTGTCGTCAAATAGCGTTGGGTTCTTTTGAATTGAAAGTTCTCATCAACGAATCATATGAAAGGGTGATCACATTATATTAGTCATATATTAGAGTTATGCATAATAGTAGTCATATAAGCTCACTGTACTTTTTTTTTTTTTTTTTTTTTTTCACGAAAAAGTATTCAAATTTGATATTTTAATTTTGTTAAAAAATATAATTGTTATGAGTATTTTTGAACCACCTTTAATGGTTGGTAAAAACTCAAGATTATCATTGAAGGTCCAAAATCATCCAAGGAAAAAGAATCGCTT
The DNA here is from genome assembly GCA_022984855.1 of Dimocarpus longan. Lineage (NCBI taxonomy): Eukaryota > Viridiplantae > Streptophyta > Magnoliopsida > Sapindales > Sapindaceae > Dimocarpus > Dimocarpus longan. The sequence goes on along the minus strand of CM041015.1, from coordinate 3,915,294 downwards.
ATTTCGACTAAGACATAGCCTGCTAAAGAATCAACGTATCAGCCATCTATCTCATCAGGGATATAGAATTCAGTTTATCCAATATCCAGTTCGCTGAGATACCCAGTCTATTAGACATCATATCAGAGAGCCAGTCAACCAAGACGATTCAGTTCATTGACCCTACAGCTTGCTCAAAGGCCAAATGTATAGTCCGTTGAAAAGATTAATTCAGCATACACGCAGACCATCTAAAAATATAGTTCGTCAGCGCTACAGTCTACTCGAATACAGTACGATCCAACTCATCCTTTATTCGGATCATCCGTAATACAACATACCCATTGTCTCGCTCATCCATCACGCTGTACATCAGACATACAGATCGCTAGATCGTAGCATCAAAATACTTGATCAACTCACAGAGACCAAATACAACCAAAGTTCAAACATTTCAGTTCGCTCAAACGAACTCCCAACTAATACAACTCGCCTGAAGCATATCAGATATTGTCAGAACTGTCAGAATGAAAGTCAGCAAAACGTGACGTCTACGCCGTTCCCGTCAACAATTACAGCATGCATTACAGTAGTCTTATCTAATCCATATTGATTAGCCGCCTAATGCAGACTTTAACCCACTTAACCTGACACATGTCAGACATATTAAATGCACGCATTAAATGTAATTCATCATTATAAATTAAATAATTACGCATTATTGTAGTACATCTCCACTCTATAAAGAAGATTTTCATTGTATAGGAGAATACAATAACTTATGAAGAGTACACTTACTCTGCAGATATAGTAAAAAAAAAATTACAGTGGACATAGGCAAAACATTGGGCCGAACCATTCTAAAAATCTTGTCCAATGTTTTTCTTCAACCCTCTCTTTTATTTCTCTCATGCTTATTACACAATTCTCTATGTAAATTACAGTTTAGGCCAAACGAATCTCGTCAGCTAATTTTCAACGTCGACAATAGTTAACATGGAGACTATATTTGATCGGGGGCAACTGAGTGAGTGTGGAGGGGGCCATGACACCCCTAAATTTTATTTTTTTTAAAAAAAAATATATATATCTAAATAATTATACATATAATTCTTAATTTTAAATAAAAAATATTTTGTCTTCTCATTAAATATTAATGTTTGCTCATTAGCTATTCTTAAATAGATATTTTTGTTTCTACACTTGAATAAATATTATGTCATTTTAGAACTTGGATGTCACATATTATAGCATACTCATGTAGACTCATTCCATAACACTATAGGCTCGTAAAAAACTGTGAAAGTTTGGTTTGATGCTTATCGACATAATTTACATGATAAGTGGGTTGATTCTTTGATAGATTCTTTGGAATGTGAATGTATATCATGGTCAAAAAGAAATTTACAAGCGATGAAAATGTATAAATTTGTTGGGTTGGAAACAATTCAAGAGAATCTGAATAAGAATCCTTCTATTGTATATGGAAAATTAGGGATGGAAATGATTCACAAAAGAATAAAATCGGATCATGCCTTTATAGAGAGTGGATGTGTGGGGATAAGAAGAGATATCATGGGATCATATTCTATCTAATATCCAAAATTCAACTATATTTATCCATATTTAAATATATAATTAATAGTATTTAATGAAGTAAAAAACAAATGTTTGTTTTATATGTATCAATTTTGACTAGTCTTGGCCCCTTATTTATGCTGTCAATTGGCATAGATAACGTGTCATATGACTAGAGAAACTTTGCACCGAGTCAATTACAAAATTCGTTAACATAAATGTAAACAGTCCATTAAATGAGAACCTTTTGGCCTTTGGAACCTTAAAACGTGGCTTGTCTCCTCCATCTCTGATTTTGTTAAGTTTAGATGCGTCAGATAATAGTTGTTTAAATATATTAAAAATGTTAGAAACCAAAAGATGACCAATAAAGGCAAGGTCAACTTCGACGACAATTAACATAAACCTAAAAGTCATCCGTCGTTGATGGATAACTGCTGCGCTTCCTGCTTCCAAAAAATCAAACCAAAAAAGAAACAGCTGGGCTTCCTTTCACAACTTGTTGAATGTTGGGTGACCATCTGCGGCCGCCAAAACTTTTTCTCGAAACGAAGATACTTTAATTTTTTTTTTATTTAAATCTATTATCAAATGATGGAGTGTAATAGTTATCAAAATCTTATAAATTATAAAAAAATATGATATTTGTTGACGTCAAAATCTGGTCAGATAAGTCGGATCTCTAGTCAACGAGATTCTTGAGCCCAATGCCGCAGATCAACGAAAAATAGAAACAAAAGCAGGAGACCATAGGCAAAAAGGAAGAAGAAAAGAAGCAAAGAAAGGAGAAAAAGACATAAATCTACGTGGTTCGGCCTTAAAAATGACCTACGTCCACGGCGTCTCCACCGTTGGTGGTGGCAGTCACTGTTATTACTGTATTTTTTGGGTACAAAGAGAGAGAGAGCAGAGAAAACACCTTCTTCTTTTGCTAAGATTTTACTCCTATTTATAGAGAGGGAGGAGGTGCTACAGTAACAGAAAAACATTAAATGTATAATACAATTTCCAAGGCCTTTTGTCAAAAAGTCTGAGTCTACTGACTCTACCCATACTGTAGTGGTTGAGTAAATCATGCTGCTACTGATCTGAAATGGTTGACCGTGCACGTCACGTTATTGTACGAGTTAGAGCTGCGACCTGGAGCTCATTTAAAACGAGCTGGAGGAGCTTAGCGACCTGAAGTATCTCAGCGACCTGAAATATCTTAGCGACCTGAAGTATCTCAGCGACCTGAAGAGCTTAGCGACCTGAAGTATCTCAGTGACCTGAAGTATCTCAGCGACCTGAAGATAGCTTAGCGACCTGAAGTATCTCAGCGACCTGAAGTATCTCAGCGACCTGAAGTATCTCAACCACCTGAAGATAGCTTAGCGACCTGAAGTATCTCAGCGACCTGAAGAGCTTAGCGACCTGAGGAGCTCAGCGACCTGAAGAGCTGGAGCCTGGTAAATTAGGCCTCTGTCTGCTGGGCTTTTGGGTTTTTATCAGCCCATTTGGGGTATCCCAAAAACACATATAACAATATTAAATATAATGTTAATAATTCTCAAATCATATTATTTGAACAAATAATTTAAACGATGGTACCCATTCAGACCGTGAAAAAAGACCACCACTTATTATATGAGTTAAATACATAAAATCTTCCTGAAGTTAAGCTTAATACACGCTCGTAAACATTTACATTTTTGTAACACCATTTCTCCCAATTAACAGTAAACTATAGTTAAATGTGATGTTTGATTGAATTTTTTGGTGAAATGATCAAAACGTCCCTACCTTTATAATTCTATTTTTTTTAAAAAATTTAGAATAAATTAAGTAATTTCTTTATAATTGTTGACGTATGAAATTGGTTAACTAAGTTCTTCCAGGCTCAACACTGCATGAACGACACGTGCAACATGTAAAGAATAATAGGAGTAAGGATGGCAAAGCTAGAATGCAAGACAGTGAGGTGTTTAAGTGATTCGGCTAAGCTTGCCTACGTTCATTGTTTGTTCTCTCAATATCTGGACAGAGTAACAGCCAGTTTTTCACTAAGTATTTCACCCTTACGTTACATGGAAGAGCTTCCCCTATTTATAGAAAGAGAAGTGCTACAGCGATGTATAAGGCGTTAAACTAGAATGATTACAGCAGTTAATGAACCTGACCTCCATTTAATGCAGCCGGATTACATTAAATGCAAGGGACAGGTGGAAGATAGGCATGAGTAACCCACGCGGATTAGGTGTGGTGATCTGTAATTTGAATAATAATCTCTGACAAGCTTGACGTGCAAAACAAGTTAAGTGATGATCTGGCATGGTGGTAAGCGAAGTGGAGGCTCCAGGCAGACTGGAATATAAAACGTAGAGAATGGCGATCTTAGCTTCTCGTAGGCAAATCTGTCTTGATAAGGAACGGACTCAGCTCCGCGAGGTTGGCAGTACAGACTTCGCACTACGCTCAGGGGGAACACACTGCATGCTCGTGTCTCACTTCGCTAGGATTTCACCTCGTTGTAGGAGTTTATGTAAATTGTATCAAACCTACGACGATTTCTTTTGATGATCAGGCTGAACTTGGGCTCAGCCTAGATGGGCCAATCGGTTAGGCTTTTTATCAGGCCGTATAGGCATTACAGAAAATACCCACAACAATAATTAAATTAAAAATGAAGAACATTGATACCAACAATGAATAACGGTGTTCTTCGTTATTCAACAAACTAGAAAAAATTAAATAAAAAAAAAGGGATTGAATATCTAGTTTTAAACCCTAGATCTTTATCTTCAAGTTAAAGACTTCATATTACAGAACAACTCAGTTCATCAACATAACAACTGGTTATTTATCAACAAACACACTCTTCATCAACCCCTTCAAAACCTTCAAATCAAAAAGACCCTGACTCCATTTATCGACATCAACCTTTCATTAAGAACATCGCCAACCATCATCAGCATCATCAACTGAACATCATCCACATCGATTAACCATCATTAAGACGAAAAATTGAAAAAAAAAATGATTTGAAGAGGTTGTGTTTTGTTTGAGAACATCGATCAAAACCAAAATAGTTAGAAAATTCTCAAAATTTCACCCAAAAAATCTCTAGAATTTCTCCCAAAAAAATTTAGAAAAAAAAAAAAATTATGAAACCTAGGTTTTCAATGGGTTTCGAACCTAAATCTTCCAAAAAACACATAGAAAGCCTAAGACCAATGAACCCATTGGCACGAATCTTTTTCATTGGTAGGATTTGATACCCATTTCTGGGTTTCCAGTCTTTATCGTTAGATTTCGAAATCCATTTTTGTGTTTCCAAACTGGTGATGAAAGTTGAACGGTGATGGAGGTTGAGTCGAAAGAGAAAAATGGGTTTGGGAAGATGAATTGAGAAAGAGGTTGATCTGTGATGAAGGTTAAGTCGAGAAAAGGAGGTTGATCGGCAATGGATATTGAGTCGAGAGAGAGAGGTTGTCAAGAGAGGGAGATGAGTTTAGGAAGATGAACTGAGAAAGAAGATGATTTGGGTTTTTTTTTTTTTTTTTTTTTAAATTTATTTCTCTTTTAATATTGTTTTTAAAAAAAACTCCTTTTAAAATTTTTTTAATGATGTCCACTATCCATTAACATGATATGATAGATGGTGGAAATCATTTTAATTTTTTTTTTTTTTAAAAAAAAATTACTACTACATATTTTTTATTAATTTTTTAATTTTTTTTATAAATTAATATTTACCGTTCATCTTTAATATGTGATGAAAAAATATTTTCATTTAACTTTTTTAAAAATTTTTCAAATTGATTTCCAACGTCCATTTTAATATAGGTAATGAAGATCTAATTTAAAAAAAATTAATTAATTTATTTTAAAGTATTAAAATTTATTTAAAAAAATAATAATCATAAAGGTAAATGTAATTTGGTCATTTCATCGAAAAAATTGTCAAACATCACATTTAATAGCAATTGAACATTAACTTAGGGATACTGCGTTATAAAAACATAAATATTTTCGCACGTGCATTAAGTTTAATCCCACAAGGGTTTTGTATATTTAACTCTGATTATATGTCAGGTATCATAAACAATTTATCACGTGTAAGAAAATTAGCTTATGTACTTATCCTACTAAAATTCATCCACTTTATTGTGAGACCTATGATCCGTTTTAAGACGTGATTCGCTTGTTCTATTAAAAATATTCTTGACGAGCCAAACAGACATAAGCGGGGATGATATCGGCATTGCGACTGCCAATTACAATTAGAAACGCAATGGGTTAGGTTTGGATTGGGCGTGTTCATTGGGGCGGTTGCAATAAGGAGAAGACACGTACCGCTGTGGTAATCAACATCGCTCTGCTGGACTTGGATTTTGCAAAGATATGATGTTGATGTTACTTGGGGTTTGCTGTCAGACACCATGATCGTCATAAAGTTGCGTATTCAAAAGGTTGATTATAGCATGGCTTAGCTATTATTGGCAGCATGTTCGCTAATTATTGTGAGCTTGAAGGCCGATTTTTCACCTTGTCGGCCATGTTCTGGCTCCACTGTCGTGGATGATGGTCTAATAAGTAATAATGGCTGGTCTAAAATGCGTGGCCGAGGAAAGAAGGGAAACTTGCTGAACCAATATGCATGGTGCATCCTACTTCTGTTTCACGTCACGTATATTTATTTCTTTTTAAGAATGATACATAGAAAAAAGAGCAATTAAAATTTATTAAAATAAATAATTGATAATACTATCCCAATAATAATTCTTATAATAAAAAAATATATATTTTATTAAAAAAAATCTAAAAATAAAATTTTAATCTTTGATCTCTTAAAATTAAAGATTAAAGTAAGTATTCAATCACTTTTTTAAACCGTTAATATGTTATATGTATAATATTATAATATTACGCTGCTTTACTTAAAATATAAAAAAAAAAAAAAAGAAGAGGGGGTTCCTTTATCAAATCCTTCTCTTCCTGTTTATTTATATTTTCTGTACATTACGTAAGTTACATGGTTTAATATTGAGCAAATGTTTATGTTTTCGTTGTCTGTAATCTTTATCTTAATATCGTGCGTGAAGTGATGTGCTAATTTGTTTATCATCTTATGTGATATAATTGACTACATGTGTTATATAGAGTGAGTTAAATGGAAAATGTCGAGTATATTATATACACTTAAAAATTTCTTTGGCTTTGATATGTAAAAGCTCTAAGATCATATTACCATGTTTTCTTATATCTTGATTGAAATTTTATAATCGTGGCTTCTGAGTTATGATTTCTATGTAAATTGACATAACATATGCAGAGCATATAGTAAGGGATTTTTTAACACTCGAAGTTGTTGAGTGTAAAAACTGTATTTTTCAACCAAAATATCATAAATCAATATAACATTATCATATTATCTTATTTGGTCTTGCAAAAAAAAATATCACATACCGAACCTGGCCCATGTTTCGTCTGTGGGTTTGCATCAAGCATTAATTTATAGATTGAACAAAATAAACCGAAACAAAACAAAACTTTTTATAGAGATTCTTCATTTTAGTAATTCAGGATACAAAACTTAACAATCAATTAAATAAAATAGATGGAAAAATACACAGCAGAGGAACAATTGGATCGTGTCGATACTTTTTTGTTCCTTTAATTGGATATTATGCTGTTTTAAGATGGAATTAAAACACCTTCCGTTGCCTTAAATTCAATGATAACTGAAATACTGAAATGGAATAATATTTTCAGGTTTGGTTATCATAATCTATAATTCGTACAGTTCCAGTTAATTATATTTTCATTCATAATCCACTTTATAATGACAGAACTTGATAAATCTAGAGATTTGGAGAGAGAATTATTTAATGAAGTTTTTTTTTTTTTATTAATTACTTTATGTGTATATATTAGAATAATAAAAACGATTTTAAATTTTTAATAGTTTTCAAAACTACCTAATTTTATACTTAACAGATCAAATTAAATCGGTTCTTTCATATCTAAACGTTTTATAATTAGTGCTTCGCAATATATATTCCAAGGAAACATATAGCATAGTGTTAGCTAAGAAAATCATAAAAGACAGTAAAATTTTGTTGTCACCCAAAAAAGTGATCTCGATAACTATTTTTAATGTGAATTTTTATAATTGAAATTCATATAATAAATAGTTTAAAAGTATATAATTATTTAATAAAGTAACACTTCAAAGTATCTACTCTATCATAAACTTTAATATTTTACACAAAATTAAAATGATTTTCATAATTTATTTCTTTGAATTAATCGAAACGGTCAAAAACATAAAACTTGTTTTTGACACAGATAATTTTTTTAGTCCTTGGGACCATAGCTTAAACTAAAATTAAATTCGAAGAGTACTTAGCCCAATTATTTTGTTTTAATGGAATAATGTGAAATGAGCTTGCCAGTTGCCACCATAATTAAAAAAATAATAATAATAAGGGGATAATAATCATATCAGAGAGACTAACTCTAAGGTCAAAGATGGGTGTACCTTTTACATTATTATATTCACATTACATCTAACAACGAAGATTTGACATCTAGCCACTTCGAGAATAATTCATCTCTCAAAATATAATTAAGATTTGACATTCACAAATTTAAAAAATTGCTGGTATTGCCTATTTAAGAAGGAAGAGCGTTTGAATCCATCTTAATTATACATCACGTCAAATGACTTAACTAATCACATTCCAAATGCATATAACATGTTTATAATGTGATTGAACTAGACACACGACACATATCACTGTTATATACCTATACCATGAGGGCACGTTTGACATATAAAATTGGATTAGGATCGGATAATTTCTAGTCTAATTCCATGTGTGGCCTTAGACACACGACACATTTCACTGTTATATAACCTATACCATAAGGGCACGTTTGACATATAAAATTGGATTAGGATCGGATAATTTCTAGTCCAATTCCATGTGTGGCCTTAAGCATGGGAGTGGAAACCATGCACTTTAATTTAAGATGCAGTGGTGGGTTAAATGAAACTCATCATTGCAGGTGGGATAAAATAAGGGCAGTTGTCTTATTGTTTAATTTGAACTTTCCTTCTTTCTTTTATTTAATATAATATTAAATGTAATTATTTATTTTAAAATTAAAGTTAATATATTTATTAAATATATTTAAAAAGTAACGTTTTTAAAATCAATTATAAAATAAATATTATTTTATCTAAAAGTGATATTAAATATTTAATATAATTAATTTTATTTTTAAAATAAAATTAATTAAATAATTTAAAAAGGTGATATATTTATTTTATTTAAAAATAATTTAATATTCTTTTAAATAATATTTTTGAAGAGTAATGTTAGATTTTCTAAAATCTTTTGCTTAAATCCATACCCAAATGATATAATTTGTGAGTTATCAATTTCTTATAAATCATAAAATGATGTCACAATTAATATGATGTTAACATTTTATATTTCATGTCATTTAGATATGAATTTAGGTAAAAAATTTGAGAACCTAACATTACTCATTTTTTAATATTAATTAAAATTTATTTTAGATTGAATTTAATTGAAGGTAGATTTGCTGATTTATAAAAGTAATTTAATTACCTAAAATTGATGTAAATAAAAATTTAATTTAATTTAAAGTATTTAAAATAATTTTATTTTATTAAATTTAATTTATAAGCATTCTATCTTATTCAAAAATTAATGATCTAATAATATAATAACAAATCTCTTACTTTATGCAACATAACACACATACACAGAGATACATATAAACTTCTATGATTAGTGCATACTAACTTTTAAATTATTAGGATTACTAATTAAATTCATCTGTTGTATTCTCTCTCTTAAAATTTTTTTTCACACACACACATGCACACACATAAAACTTCTAACTTTTATATTATTAGGACTACCAACCAAATTTATTTATGACATTCTTTCTTTTAAAAAAAATTTCTCTCTCTTATTCAAGTTAAATACAATTGATGAATTTGATTGGTGATCCTAACAATTTAAAAATTAGAATGTACTAACCATAAAAGCTACACTCATACACACATAAAAAACATATACCAAACAAGAGACAACACTAATGGTGAGGGGTGTTTATTTGAAAGATTAAATAATGAAAAATAAAAATGATTATTGGTGTTTACTTACTCTAAAATCAATCCGTAATGGAAATAAAATTATGAGTCTCACATGAATTTAAGGTTGTAGAATGAAAAACCCAATCCCGTGCTCCCCTACCCTCTCGCAATCTCATTCCCATTCTCTTTTACAAGTTAGAAAGTCTTTTGTACCCCTTATTAAAAAATTGCTCATGGAGTACATAATTTTAATTAAGGATATTTTTGTAATTTGTATTTAATCCATTTTAATTTCAAAGTAAAGTAAACATCTCAATAGAAATATTATTGATGTCGATTCTGATTCTGATTTTTGTAATTGAAGTAAACAACTTATTTGGATTCTGATACACCATTCCGATTCTAGATCATTCAAATTTCAAGTCATTCTAATTACGTACAAATAAACATATTATCCAATCTCATACTGTACTAAATATATCAAAGTATTAATTTATCAAATCTAGTTCAATCATATCAAATCATATTCAAACATATAAAAATAATCTAATCCAATTCAACGTACCAAATAGAGCTTAAATGAATAATCTATCACAATGTAAGTCCTTCAAACCATTTGGAATCGATGGCTCTACAATGTTCCACCATCACACGAGTTTTTTTGTTAAGGAGGTTGCCATAAATGCAAATAAAATAGCAAAACGTGTGTTGCCTCGGTGGAGGCAACACCTCCTTTGCTTGACCAAGCAAAGTATGTGAACGGTTGGAGTCACGTGCCACTCAAAAAGTAATAAGTGACTGCATTTTCTTCGTGAGCCTCTCCTCTCCCTCTCTTGGGAGCTCTCCTCCCACTCGCGGGAGCTTTTATTGTAGGCCATTTCTCAATAGGCCCTATTTAGAAGGCCCGATAGTAATATCTGGGTTTGTAAAATGTTTATTAAAAAGAATAATAATAAATGCACATAAAACATATCGCATATTCGATAAAACAGATGAGGAAAATTCTCGCTTTAATGGAATGCTAAATAATTGCCGTAGACATTCTTCTCCATTTGTGGATCAATCATGCTGAATCGTTGAAAACTATTTTTTTCTAAGAAAACAAATACTGGAAACAGCTCTAGCAAATTGGCAAATAACTAGGGAACACATGGTAAAGGTTTCTTCAACAATCCAATGATCTTAAAACCAAAAATGGAGAGAGAAAAAAAGAAACCCAAATTATTGAAAAAGACAAGGACATGTCAAATTGAACTTTTTAAAGCAATAATCAGACATGAATGGTGCAATATGGCCAGTTTTATAACTAGTTGAAAGTCTAATGGTTCTCACATCTAGACATCATGCTTTTAGTGATCAGAAAATACAAAACAGAAAAAAAAAAATTATACAACCCAAAACTAACTCAAATTGATTTTATTTGTGTATCTTTAAAATTAATCCTTAATCTAAAGAATCTAAATCAACTTAATAATTATTTAACATTTACATATAAGATTTTCTCTTTACAATTGTTTTTTTTTTTTTTTAACACTCCATCCTAAAAAATCAAAGTTTAAAAAATTCTAAAAACAATCTATTTTGTTTCAAAATTATCTTTTTATTTTGTTTTATTTTAATCTTTTGCAACTTCTATTTTAAAGACGCTTCATTTAAAAAAAAATGTCATTTGACTTTTAAAGATACTCATTTTCATTTTAATATCCATTATTAATTTTGATTCTTAGTAATTTTCAAGGCAACTACATGCATAAATTGATGAATTCAATTCAACCAATGAAATTTTAATAATACTAAATCATATCTTATTATTTTTTTGATAAATATATCTTATTAAAATTTCAACACAATGTATAATTTCAACTTTTAATATTTAACACACACACACACACAAAAGCGTAAGTTTAAAAACTAACTAACTCATTTACTTCTTTCTATAGTCTATTTCTTGTTGCAAATAATTCTTCATCATTCCAAAATTTACTTTTGACCGCAAACCATTTGTCATCACTTTCAAATAACTAATTAAAAAATTTACTTCTTTCTATTGTCTGTTTCTTGTTGCAAATAAGTTTCATTATTTCAAAATTTACTTTTTGACTGCATATCAGTTGTCGTCACTTTAAATCAAACAAATTTTAAAGTAATGGAAAAAAGATAGATGTTTTGGGGTTCATGAACGCAAAAGCTGATGAGAAGTAGAACTAATATTGGATTATAAAAAATTGGTATGTGTAGTGTTTTTAGCAATTTTTTCGACCTCTTTAGTAACATTAGTTAAGATTATAACTTTTATTCATCGAAAAATTTAAAGTGAAGGGTAAAAATATATTTGGTGAATTGTCAATATCATAATTTTTATTTTTTATTTTAGTTTTTTATTTAAGGGAGGGGAGTTTGAACTTCGGAACCTCCACTTGGTGAAGAAGTATGATTACTACTAGACTATACCTATGACCATAATATCATAACTTATTAGATATATGTAAATAATATATATTTAGAACATTTAGAAGACTAATCTCAAATCATGTATGCAATTCCAACGAACAAATGTGAGATGTGTAGCATTACTTTTTACATGACACAAAAATTGTGTTGGAAATTGAGTTTCTCAAAAAAACTTATCAAGTATAATTGACAAAAGAAAAATCATATCCTATTACATTTACGAAAAATAATTAATTATTTTTTTATTTAATTATAATTTTATTAAGGGCTTTCTAGGATAAGAGATATCCATTTACATTATTTGTGTGTAATAAAGTGAGAGTTTTTTAAGGATAAGAGATATCCATTTACATTATTTGTGTGTAGTAAAGTGAGAATCTTGAGAAATAACTTTAAAATTTAACGAGAGTAGAAAGCTATAGGAAGATAAAGGATGAGATGAGAGTTTTCTTATATTCATGGATGTGGAACCAAATTGATGTACCATGCTACAATTTTTTACACTAAATTAATAATGTGATGTATTTGGTGGAATTTAGATTAGACTAAAAGTAATATTGTCTTATTTGGTGTGATTTGGAATTGGATGAACAATAATTATATTTTGTATTTGATACTATAAAATTAATTAATATAGCATAGAATTAAATTAATTTATTTATAACAATATTTTAATTATTTTTTAAAATTAGTTGAAATTATTTACAATTAATTTTAAGTAAAATGATATTTATTTTTTGATTAATATTAAAAAATAAAATTTTATAAAATGTTACTGTAAAAATTTTTTATATAAAATAAATGCATTAATAATAAACTAATATAAGAACAAATTTTAAAATTATTATAATTATTTTATTTAAATTTAAATATAAAAAATAAAAAAATAAATATATAATATATATTAAATAGTCTCACATAAGCAGGGCTATTTCCAATCATGTCAAGGACCAAACCTTGAGCCAATCAGGCACCACAAGTGTTGTGGTAGATTTAAAATCTAACTATAGAAAACACGGTAGAATACTTTAAGAGTTAGAATTATTTATGGGTGGCTCTACTACCACAAAAAAAATTTCTTGCCACATTCAATTCTTTATAAATCCATATTAAAAAATTAAAATTAAATTTTTACTTTCTACACCTTTTAAAAATATTGAAACTATCATTCAATATTGATAATAATTTTAATCATTTATTTTTTTTCTCATTACACCCATTTTACACTTATTTAAAACATAATTATATATATTTTAATTTTAATTTAGATTTATTAGGATTTTTATATGTATTTTTTTTCTTACTAATTTTTTTCTTTATTTGCTTGATTATATATCTTCCATTGCCCAGAAGAAACCATCCACATTGGCACCATAGGAGTTATCATAACTCAAGCTTCCATCCGTAACAATAGGCCCAGCTGCATGTAGTGAATTGTGCTAATCCAAGTGCACGTTAGCGTAGGCAAATTAAGGACAAACATTGATCAAAAGAGGTGACCCTTGGTGTGACAAAAATGTTAAAAACACCTCTCAGTGTACTGCTGGTCTCTGGTGTTACTTGAAGGCCGGTAAGAGGTTCTCAAAGTGGTCGAAGACACCACTCTTCGAAACTTCTATACCAGCTAGACCCTTTGCCAGGAAGATGTTTTGCAAAGATCACTTCATTGGCAATATGTTATTACTTTACGTCATATATTATGACTAGAGGTTATACTAAATTGGGTGGAGAAAGTATATTGGATATTTTAATTATATAATTATGTGCTATTAAGTAATTGTATGTATGGATATAATTAATAGTAATAAAATATCTTATTAAAAATGGATGTAGTAAGAAATTTTTTGGGCGGTAATAGGGACACCGGTGATTTATATCAAAATCATAATAACTAACCCAATCTTTTTGCAAACCACAATTTAATAGAAGTGGTTGAATATTTTTATTATTTTAAAAGGTCAAGAATTCAAGTCCTGTCTTAATCTTAAAATATAGAGTGTTGATATTTTTCTCCGAACTCAATTTCTCTCGTACATTATAAAAAAAAAAAAAAATGATAATAAAGAACCTATGATAAAGACAACTCCATGATGAAAAGTATGCATTTTTCTGATAATTATCGAAGATTCAAGTCTTACCCTAGTTCTAAAACATAGGGTGTTGATAGTTTTTTTCCAAATTTAATCTCATTCTTTCATCATTAAAAAAAAAAAATAAAAAACCTATGGTAAAGACAACTCCATGATAAAAACTATGCATTCTTCTGATAATTACCAAGCTTGATTACCTTTTTTGTCCTCTAATTAACAAAAACCTCACGAATGGCAATGTAGTCTTAATTAAAATGAACTATCATTAATAAATAAATAAATAAATAAATAATGTAAATCATTTGCTGAGTGTGAAAAAAATTATCAACAATTCAACTGTACGTGTACTGTTTAGGAATCTTTATACGGTAACTTTCAACAGTTTTTTTTTTTTTTTTTTCAAACACTACTAGTATAACTTATAATTATTGGAACCACTATGATATGACACTGATGATATGACTTCGAATACAATACTTTTATTTTAATTTACCCTTGAGAAATCGAGAAACATGATCTCATTCTAAGAAGTGTTCTTATCATTTTAAAGAGACTTAAACCTAATTTGTCTCCACACATAAAAGGAGCTAACATGTATGCTCTTTGTTGGACAAAAACAATGCAGATGTGTTGTACCACCGAGGCACGACAATATGGAGGTTTTTTTAGTACATTAAGGGTTTCATCATTTATAAAATTCACGTTAAAATCATCACATTTTGTGCTTACTATCACGTCATACCACTTGTATTTTAAATACGTACTTTCATATTCAATTATGTAAGATTAATTATTATGCTTTTTCCATAAATAAATTGCAGTTTTTGCATTAAAGCTCTCTCAAGTATTTTTTTTTGAGATATCAGCTGTTGTAATGGAGTGATTTTGAACTTGAATTATTAT
Organism: Dimocarpus longan; assembly: GCA_022984855.1. Taxonomy (NCBI): domain Eukaryota; kingdom Viridiplantae; phylum Streptophyta; class Magnoliopsida; order Sapindales; family Sapindaceae; genus Dimocarpus; species Dimocarpus longan. The sequence goes on along the minus strand of CM041015.1, from coordinate 3,900,177 downwards.
CAAGATGTAAAACTATCAAGTTATATTGGACGATTATAATATCATAAATTTTAACTATTTTAATATATGTACTTATAAAAATAAAAAATAAAAATTATACTTATAAAAAAAAATAAAAATGATCTTACTTACTATGTGTTTCAAAAAACTATATTAAGGGGAAACTTCAAACATATGTGGTTTAACAAAAATGAATTTTTTTTAGATACATTTTTCAAACAGCATAAGTAACATCCGCATAAATTTAATGTTCAAATTCTCAAATTTAAGATGAATATAAATACTTAATATCTTGATAAGATAGTAGAATGATAAAACATTTAAGTAGTAAAAACCATGCTAACAATAGAAATTCATACTTCTTTTAGATTAATATCAACAGTACTATGATAAGAATATACAATATAACAATTAACACTTTACATACTGAATATAAAATACAGATAATAAAAGTCCAACCGTAAAAAAGTTCTATAGCTTTCAATTTTTATGCCTTTTATGGTGAAATAGACTTTATAACGTTCAAATTCAAACTTGTGTGGTTATAAGAAAAAACTATCTTAACATGTGTCCTAAAAAATCATATTAAGAAAAAACTTCAAACATATGTGATTTAATAAAAATAATTTTGTATAGATCTTTATTTCTTTCAATAAGTATAAACTGGAACATTCGTATAAATTTAATATTTAGATTCTCAAATTTAAGATATATAAAATCCTAATACCTTGATAAGATAGTATAACAAAACCTTCAGTAACAAAAATCATGCTAACGGTAGAAATTCATGCTTCTTTTAGATTGATATCAACGGTACCATAATAAGACTACAATATAACAACAGTTTGAGTACCGAATATAAAATTTACATAATATAAGTTCATACATTACAAAGTTCTTTAACATTTAATTTTTTACGTTCTTTTATCGTGAAATAGACATTGTAACTTTCAAATTCACAAATTTCACATGGATAACAATACCATACAAGGATACAACATATGGTATAACAACATTTTCAGTAATGAAACATCCAGTGATTACTAGTCTCTTCCTGCTTGTTACACCAAACAAATTCATAGATACAATGCGAGATCTTGTATATTTTTTGGTAAGTGACTCCAAAATCTTATAAAATTTTAAAAGATTTATTAGTTATTACTAATGAGTAGTCTTACCCAACCAATGAATAAGTTAGCCAAACCGTCCACATCGGGCATCATACAAGTTGTCATAACTCAAGCTTCCATCCGTGACAACAGAAGACACCACTGTCGAAACTTCTATACCAGCCAGACCCTATGCATTGAGGATGTTTTGCAAAGATCACATCATTGGCAATATGTTATTACTTTATGTCATATATTACTTTTGATTTTGTATATTTATGATTAGAGGTTATACCAAATTAGGTGTAGAAAGTAAATTGGATATTTTAATTATATAATTATGTACATTTAAGTGATTGTATGTAAGGACATAATAGTAATAAATATTTTAGTAAAAATTGGATGTAACAAGAATTTTTTTGGGTGGTAATAGAGACACCAGTGATTTATATTAAAATTATAATAATTATTAAATCAATTTTTTGTACACTACCTCTTAATAAAAATGATTGAATACTTTTTTGGTCTTAAGAGGTTAAGAATTCAAGTCTCATTTTAATCTTAAAATATAGAGTGTTGGATGGTTTTTTTTTAATCTAATTTTCTTCGTCCGTCATTAAAAAAAATAATAAAAAACCTATGGTAAAGACAACTCTATGATAAAAACTATGCATTCTTCTGATAATTACCAAGTTTTATTACCTCTTTTGTCCTCCAATTAACAAAAACCTCACGAATGGCAATGTCTTCTTAATTAAAATGAACCATCATTAAAAATAAATAAATAAATAAATAAAATGTAAACCATTTGCTGAGTCTGAAAAAAATTATCAACTATTCAACTGTACGTGTACAGCTTAGGGATTTTTCTACAGTAACCTTAGACAGTTTTTTTTTTTTCTTTTAAATATTATTTGTACAAATTATAATTATCAAAATCACTATGATGAGACATTGATGATGCAACTTCGAATACAATACTTTTATTTCAATCTACTCTCAAAGAATCCAGAAACATAATCTCATTCTAAGAAGAGTTCTTATCACTTTGAAGAGACTTAAACGTAATTTATCTTTGTATATAAAAGGAGCTAAGTGATAATTTGACTGCATTTGTGTGGTCTGATATTCTGAACATGTACGCTCTTTGTTGGATAAAGAATGCAGGAGTGTTGTACCACCAAGGCACGACAATGCAGGTTCTTGAGTACATTAGTGGTTTCATCGTTTATCAAATTCACGTCAAAATCATCACATTCTGTGCTTACTATCACGATATACCACTTGTATTTTAACTACATGCTTTCACATTCAATTATGTAAGATTATTGTGCTTTTTCTATAAATAAATTGCAGTATTTGCATTAAAACTCTCTCAAGTATTTTTTCAAGATATCAGTTGTACTGGAGTGATTTTGAACTTGAATTATTATCAAGATGTGAAACTATCAAGCTATATTGGACGATTATAATATCATAAATTTTAACTATTTTAATATATGTACTTATAAAAAAAAAATAAAAATTATCTTACTATGTGTTTCAAGAAACTATATTAAGGGGAAACTTCAAACATATGTGGGTTAATAAAAATGATTTTTTTTTAGATACATCTTTCAAACAGCATAAGTTAGAACATCTGCATAAATTCAATAATTAAAAACTTTGTAACGTATGAACTTATATTATGTGAAATAGACCTTAATTACGTCTTTCAAACTTTGTAACGTATGAACTTATATTATGTGAAATAAATCATGCATTAAGTCTTTTGTCGTGAAATAGACCTTGTAACTTTCAAATTCACGAATTTCACATGGATAACAATACTATACAAGGATACAACATATAGTATAACAACATTTTCAATAATAAACATGATTACTCTCTTCCTGCTTGTTACACCATACAATGCGAGATCTTGTATATTTTTTGGTAAGCGATTCAACTCCATAATCTTATAAAGTTTTAACAAAGTTTACTAATTATTATTAACGAGCAATCTTATCCAACCAATAAATAAGTTAACCAAACCATATATATATATATATATATATATTTTTTTTTTTGAAATTGCTATATTTGATAAAAAGAAAAAAAAAAAACAGAGTGATCATATTATAAAATTATTGATTGTAGTTTCAATCACTAAATGCGATTAGTATTATATTTATTAATATCATAATAAGTTTTCATGATTTTTTTTTTGGTAATAATTAAATGATAATGATTTATTTATATTTATATATATATTTTTTTTCCATCAGATGTAACACATGATTGAGATTTTTAGGCTCTAATTTTTTAAGTTAGGAGTCACTAACTAAAGAACCTATATATATAGGAGCAGGATCGAGAGATACAAATTTTGACGCAATTTATTGACCATTAAATTATGAAAACTTGAATGACTTAGATCTACTTATATATTTATACATAACTTAATTTTATATTCTATATAAATATGTTTTCTCGTATCTCTCTTCAACATTAATTACATCATATCTTCTCTCTTCCATTAATATTCAATTAATAAGTCATCAATTAATCTTTCTCCTCACTCAATCAATGATTTTGCATCTTTTCTTTTATTCATTTTTAAATTATTTATGTTTTTTTGAAGTGCATTTTTTTTAATTATATTATTTTTATCTTTTTTGTTAGACATCATGCTTGTATCCAAAATAAGTTTTTTTTTTTTTTTTTTTTTTTTAAATTGATTTTTTATTTTAGACTATTATAATACGTATGTTTGTTTAAATATATATAATATGGATCTTGTTTAAAAATTTATATTAAGAGCTTAAAATCCATATATTATTTGTATGGTTTGATTAATTCAATGGAGAGAAGATTAAATGAAAATTTAATTTATATATATATTTTTTTATTTTGTGTGATGGATGATAAAAATAGAAAAGAGATATATATATATATATAATTACTTTTCGTGTTTTTTATCTCTATATATTTATGAACAATGGAGAGGAGAAAAAATAATAATTTTTTTGAATATTTTATGGACTATGCAGAAAAGAAATTTTATATATATGTATGTGTGTGTGAGTCTTTTTTGAGATATAATTAAGTGTATATATATTTGAAAATAACATAATTTAAAAATAAATAAATAAATAAAGATGTAAAAGAATTTCAATAAGTGAGAATAATATTAATTGATTGGTTTTTAATATTAGTTGAAGAATTTTTAAAATATATATATAAATAATATTAATTAGAAAAATAAGAAAGATAATATAATAATGAAGAGAGAGTAAGGAAATATATTAATATAGAGTTATAAAATTAAATTATAATTAATAAGAGAGAATAAAGGAGATATGATATAATTAAATATGAAGAAAGAGATAAGCAAATGCATTTATGTAGAGTGTAAAATTAAGTTGTATATAAATTGGCAAGTAGATTTAAACTATTGAAATCTTTATAATTCAATGGTCAATAAATTATGTCAAAACTTATATTTTTTGATCTTATCCTATATATATATATAAATAAAAGAAAAAAGAAAAGAAAGTGTAAATATGAAAAAGAAAAAAGAAAAAAAAAGTGTAAATATGAAATTGTGAAAGGAAAAACCCTTCCCGCTAAGCAAAAAGCCCAGTCTACACACCAAAAAGTCATACAACTTCTTTTCTTGTTTTATATATTTAGTTGGGTACTGACAATGTAGAAAATTTGATTGGGTTGGTTCTTTTTGGAAACTTTCGACTTCACTAAAGCTCTGGGAGGAAAATCAAGCAGGAGCGGATTTCAATTCTGCTATCTGGGTAATTTTTTCTTTTCTTTCTCTGATTGCTGTTGCATGATATGGGTTTTTGTAAAAACTGAATTTTGATCAGTGTATAATGTTTTAGGGTTTAAAATTTGTGTTTTTGAGTTATGATCATTGGTTAAACCAACCGAGTATTTTTGTTTTTTGTTTTTTTTTTTTTTGTTATCAAGTTGAGATTTTTTTTTTTTGAAATATATGTGTTGATTTTATTAGAAAATTTTGTTGGGTGTTGAGTGAAAACAGGGTTTTAGTTTACAATTTTGGATAATTAGGGTGTTTTTATATGTTGTTGACTTCAAATGAAGAAGGAGAATAAGAAGAAGAAGAAAGAGATAAAAACTTGGACATGATAAACTTGTTTTTCTTGATAGCATGTGATTTATATGAATTGTAATAATGTAAGAGGCTCTGAATTAGTTGATGGTTGCATGTATGATAAATGTGAGTCAACGCAAGGTCTGTATGATTAATGTGAGTCAACGGAAGGTCTAAGTATTTGTGGCGATAGGATGGTATAAGAGCAAGAATAAAAGATATGGATATTTGGTAAAATAGGTGAAAAGACGATTTAAGTTCTAGTTAATGTTGAAATCAATATGTGTAAGTGATAAGTTTTTCCAATGCATTGAAACAAAACTTTTGTTTTTAAGTGTGGACATTATGTCTCATTAGAATTGAAGCATGATAATTTGCATTTTCAGGTTGGGGTTGTTGCTTTAAGGGCTTTGGAGTTTGTGATGTTTTGACTGTCACTTTATTTTATTGGAATTGGGTATTTGCAATCTGTGGTAGGACTTGAAAGTTGCTACGTTGTGTTAAATTTGTCTTGATGAGTGGTTGGGGCTGTTGTTGCGCTTAGTTTTTGACTTGTTTAATAGCATCCTCAGCAGCGTATTGTAGTAAAAAATGAATGACTATATATTGGAGTCTACTCTGAAGGAAATACTTGGTGTGATCAATCCCTTGAGGGAGGACTGGGATACTCGAATTGCGATTATTAATGAGCTACGGAGGGTTGTTGACTCTGTGGAAAGCATGAGAGGTAAATTCTTATGAAGTTAGGTTGTTCTGCTGTTTTCTATAATGTATCAATTTGTTCATATTTATTGGCTTATACTTAATTTTATGATGATTACGAGAAACTCCCAGCATTGTGTTGAGATGTGAAAATAAAACCATAGAAATGAAAATAGTTTGCTATCATACATTTGAAGGCACAGATCTGTCCACTTATATCACAAGTAATAGTGTGAAAGTGAAATAATTTCCTTCCATGTAAATGAAACAAGAAATTGTAGTAAAGAGGAATGATCTGTTGTGTGGAAACTAGAAAGGATGTAGATGATGTTATTTTTTTCTTAGTCTAAAATCCGAGCAAATTTTTATTCTGCTGTGGTGATTGCTTTTGTACTCAATTCCTCAATGAAGTACATACAGACCCATAAATAACTATGGAAAAACAGTTTCTTTGATTTGTTATGAAACATAGAATCGTTGGAAATTGACATATGTTCTGTAGGTTAGGGCACCAAATGAATTTTTTGACTCTTTTCTTTGCCACTAATGCCATCCATCTTTCCCTTCAAGTGTCAAGGGGTATGGGTAATATAAAGAAGTGTGTCCTATAAAATAGTCTCTTTTTCTGCCTCTGGCCTTCTTAAAATAGATTGATGAGTTGAATGAATTAAAGTTTTAATTGCATACAGGAGCTATTGTGGAGCCATTTGGATCATTTGTGTCAAATCTCTTCACACGGTGGGGAGACTTGGATATTTCTATTGAGTTACCCAATGGTTCCCATATTTCTTCTGCTGGAAAGAAGCGCAAACAGATTTTACTGGGAGAATTACTAAACGCTTTGAGGCAAAGAGGTTATATAGTGTTTTTTCTTTTTGAAATATTCGTATAGTGTTATTTTGTGTTTCAAAGTTTTCTTCCTGATTGTGTTTCTTTGTGTTATTTAATAGAACTTTTTATTTTTTTTTCAATCCTTTAACTCAATTAGGTATTCTTTTTCTTTTCTTCCCATTTTTAACCCAACATATCTGTTGAATTGTATCGTACTATTGTGTTTATCATTTGGTGCTTTTCATGAATGCCTGTATCTTTCTGTTGTCTCCAGTTTAATTTACCCATAATCCCCTTCCAAAAAGATAAAAAGGAGAAGTGTAATCTCTTTCAATACTAGAGCCAAATTGAAGTCACAATATGTAAATGGTGTTAAAATTCACCCTTGATAATCTTTACTGCTTCAAGAACTTTGGTTTCGAGAATAATGTTTATGCAACCCTCAGTTGACTGATTTTTCTAATTTGAGTTTTACATGCAATATCATCTTGTTAGAGGAGAAAAAAGATTTATTGAATAAGAAAGGAAAGATTGCATCAGCTCCACTGGGGCATGACACCAGCTTGTTTTCAATTTCTCATGTAGTCTACCATGTAACTTGGAGAGGGGGATTAGTTTTTGGGTAACGCATTGCCGCTACTAAATTTGACTGTGTGTAAGAATATTTACTATATTGATTTCAGAACGATTATTTTTCTGCAGGCGGGTTGCGCAGGTTTCAATTTATCCCACATGCCAGAGTTCCCATATTAAAATTTGAGGCCCACCACCAGAACATCTCATGTGATATTTCAATTGATAACATGGCAGGTCTAATGAAGTCTAGATTCTTGTTTTGGATCAACACAATAGATGGGCGCTTCCGCGATATGGTTTTATTGGTATGTTCTCAGGAAAACAACTTTGCAGTTGAGGAAGAAGTCCATCCTCTCTCATGCATGATTCTCATACTTGTGCAGGTGAAGGAATGGGCCAAAGCTCATAATATCAATAACCCCAAGTGTGGAACATTTAATTCATACTCTCTCAGCTTGCTCGTAATCTTCCATTTTCAGGTGATGATTTCTCACTTTGTTTCTGGCATCAGCTGCTTAGAAATCTCTCTAAAATGTTTTATGGGGACTTTATTTGCTAAGAGGAGTCATAATATTGCCATAAATTTCTTTTAATAATTAATATTCATGTATCTTCTCTTGCAGACATGTGAACCCGCGATTTTACCTCCCCTTAAATACATATACCCAGGAAATCTTGTTGATGATCTTCAAGGTACTCTGTCTTTTATGTGGTTATTTAGAGTAAAAGTTGAAGTGTGCAGAATATCACATATACATTCTTTTTCATAGTTATGATATTGATGCCTAAGATTTTTTTTTTGGTTTTAGAGAATTGGAGGTTAGTTTAGGAAAAGGATTTCACCTAATCGTTTCTAAGCTGAGCTTTTTCACCTTTCAAGGGAGAAGTATGTAAGATTCATAATACAATGTTTCATTGAGCAGGTGATGGATTGTAGTCAAAGATGACTTCTACACCTAAGCAAATCAAATAAGAAGAAACAACCACATTATAAAATAGTTCTGGTGCTGTCAAATGCTTTTTTGATTATTTTGGATTTGCAAAAGTAGCATGATCTGGCAATGATTTTTATGTATTAGTCCTTACTGTTGCTTGTTCCATTTGGTTGGTAAGGAGTAGGATCCACATATGAGATCATTGGTAAGAATTTGGTTCAATGTATAAGGTTGAAGCATGGCTGTGATTCATTATCCTGTGTTGAGTGGGTAATAGGTTAGAGAACTCATCGGGGAGACTCTCTTGAGTGCTCTCTCCTATTCTGTTTACTAGTTTACCTAACATTTCTCTACTTATTAGGGGTCTAAGACTGTTTCGGAGATTTGATTTTAAATATTTTGGAGATTAACATTCTGAACCAAGTCTTTGGCTAAAGGCATCTCTTCGTGAAATTCCAGATGGGTTTTTCATTTGAGGATTACATTCAGAAGATAACTGTTGATCTAAATTCCAGACACGTTTCTTATGGCAGCCTTCTTTCACTTCCTGCAGGGGTGAGGGCTAACGTAGAAAAAGATATTGCAGAAAAATGTGCCCAAAACATAGCCAGGTTCAGATCTGAAAACAAAAGGATAAATCGGAGTTCTTTGTCCCAGCTTTTTGTTTCTTTCATTGCAAAGGTAATCATCAAAGCTGTCATTTTTTTTTTTTTTTAATTTAATTTAATTAATTTTTTTTTTATTTTGTATAGGGATAATGTCAAATATTTTTGTGGGTAACGTATGTTTATATTTTAATATAGGTTAGGTTATGTCAACTTGAAAATTTGACTTAAAACAAGTGATTTTAACATCCATTCATCCCTTTTCATTCAATTTGAAGGTTAAAAATAATATAGATAACAATCCTTAGATTGAGTGAAAATAAATGGTTGGATTTTGAAGTTACACTTTTAAGTCAAAATTTTAAGTTGGTATGGTCTAACCCATAATTGTGAAGATAAACATTTTCTTTTAGCTATTATAATGTAACGGAGCTCCATATTTCTAGTTCACGTACATGTTTCTTTTAATGCTTTCTACATCTAGGTAGCTTTCTTGTAAGTAGGTACTTAAAGTCCGTTTTGGAAATGACTTTTCTCAACACTTGGGAGCAATTGCCTGGGAGAAATATATTTAATTTATCGTTGTAATGATGAGAGTGACATCGTCGTCTGCTCTATGTGATTTTGTAGTTCTCCGACTTGCACTTGAAGGCCTCAGTGCTCGGAATTTGTCCTGCCACAGGAAGATGGGAACACATAGCAAATATTACAAGTTGGCTGCCCAATAATCATGCCCTATTCGTAATTTGCTTTCTCTTTGCTTCCTCCTGTTTTTTCAAAAAAAAATTGTGTTTGGTCATGCTGTCTTCCTTTGCTTAAAAGCAATGACAATAGCTAAAACTCCCACTTAAACTGATTTTAGTTATTTGCCATATCTGATGGCTGTGTTAGATTGAGGATCCTTTTGAGCAGCCCGAGAACAGTGCCCGAGCTGTTAGCGCTAAACAATTGGAAAGGATATCGGAAGTATTTTTGACGACCCACCAGAGGCTTATTGCAACCAGTCAGAACAAGTATTCCATTGTAACCACACTAACCAGGCAACAGACATCGCAATTCATTGTAAGACCACCGTTTAGGTACCCGAACTACAATGGTCAGCAGGCCCGGCAGGTTAGAGCTCGACCACAGGTGCACCAGGCCATGCACTCTTCCTCGCCAGTGCAACTTCATCAATCTCAGAACAGGAGTCGTCCCAACAAATTGGTCGTGCAACAACAACCTGTCCAACGAACTGTGCAACCATATCTCGGTCAAAATGGGCGCCAGCATAACAGTCAAGTCCACCAAAAGTGGCAGCCGAAAAAATGATAAATAGGAGGCTAAAACGTGAGTGTTTGTTTTTGATTGAAAGGGAAAGGAATATAGTTGGTGTCTATGGGCAAAAGCTTTTGTTGGAAACAGCACAGCAGAGGAGAGGAAATTGTATTGCAATTTGCAAGTTATATCATGGGAACTTTGAAGAACCGAAAACCTGGCATTTTCTCTTTCTAGAACCCATCTCAAATAAATGGTAATCATCATAAATAAATTCAAACCCTCTTATTATTTTGCAGGTGGATTTGAAATTTTCAGCCTAAAATTTCACACACAACAATAAAAGAATAAAAGAAACGTCACAATAGCTTCTATTATTATGGCAACTATGAATCGACGTGAATCGATCATAGAAAATACTTGATATTGACAATCGCCAACTAAAATTGACAACCACTTGTTGCAATTTTAGTTAATTTTTCAACTTTCAACAACTGCAAGTAGAGATGCCGCTTTTCTCAAAAGTATTTTTATTGGAAAAAGATTGTGACTATAAATGTGGAAAACAGGAGAGTTTTAAATCTTTCTTTTATTTTCTTGTTCGACCCTCACTTCGTCGGTTGCAAGTGTAGACACCATAGATGCGCCATTTATCAAACTGAACATTCATAGATTTTGAGCACTCAGCAAATGTTTCAACCACTAAACATTCAAGAATGCAAAAATAAATGGAAGCCATCAAAGAGTCCAAATACTGCTCAACTGGGTATAAATATATTCAAGTCGGTGAAAATCAAGATACAACTTACAAGGACTTGGATAAAAGCAATTACTAGTTAAGCATTATATTAAATGAAATTAATACAAAACGTATCTTAAAAGACTTTGTGTCTTAACATGTTGGTGTTTTACGGGTAAATTACATGAAAAACTGCCATAAATTTGGCAAAGCTAGAACAGATTAGCAGAGATTATGCGGCAACTTGCCAGATCTAGAGACCATATTGATTCTTGAGTTACAAGGCATTACTTTAAATATTGCCAGATCTTGAGACCATATTGATTCTTGAGTTACAAGGCATTACCTTAAATATTATTGACATTTACCAGTGTCAATAACTACACAAATGAAATAATTCTCTATGCAATGAAATCTTGAATGAGTACCTTCCTTCCCTTGTCTTTACGACTGTGTTGGGGAATGAAATTCTCTATACACCTGTTGTTTATACTTTTGTTGCAGTGGTCCCCAGAGAAGAAAAAAAAAAAAAAGCAGCTAGATTTCAAATCTTACTGGTGTTTAAGCACGCAGCAGACGTTTATCACACGTCAAGAGCCTATAGCTTGCATGAGGGCCCTCAGATGTGTCACGCAGTGTTGCATGCCATCCCATAGCCTTTGCAATCGCTTGAAGTTCATCCATGGTATCGATAGAGTCACGAATGTATACACGTCCACCAGGCCTTAGTATCCGATCCATTTCAAGCATGATAGAAGAAATACTACATCTATTAAAAGGAAAAGAAAACAGAGATATACAATTACCTTAAAAACTCAGAGAAACTGACTCTCAATTTCCCAAATTAAATGTACCGAATATATGTAACAGACAATTCATAACTCATCATTCCAAACTTCTAAGCTATTCTTTGGCTATATGGAACACAAAGCAACACAAAGGGAAAAGCTGCATTTAACATAAATAAAAGAAATTTTCTATGGGATGAAAAGTGGGTAGAGCGACAGCAACATAGAGAGAGTCATACCTTTTTCTCTCAACAGAGAAGAGCCCTGCTGCGTGCAATAAATCATAGGTTCTTGGGTATGTATCAAATGGTTCACACCTGAAAAACATCGTGCAAATCATATATAGAATGAAATTTTGTTTCACCCATACAAGCTTGCTCATTAAATATCAAAAAAGTTTATTAAAGAAGTATTAATTATGAGGATATGAAAAAATGAAGGGATGAGAGGGGAAATGTTTAAATCTAAATGGTAATTACAACATATAAAATAATAATCAAGCATATTACCAATCATGCATAACTCCTATGAGTCCACGATCATATATGACAGGCAAGGTGTTGAATCCGCTAACTGGAACCACATTCATAACCCAGCAATCAAGGTTTTGCTTTATTAATGCGGCTGCAAATCTGCCCAAAAAGATGAACAAACCATAAAATTGAGAATACTTGGAAAACATTTTGTTCTAAAGCAGTAAAGGAAGGATGATAGATAAAATACCCTCCAAAACCAGCCCTCATGTCCATCACATTTCTTAATTTAATCTTCTTCCAATGTAAAACACGTACATAACCTTCTATTATTTCATTCCAATACTTTGATTCTGCCTTGAAGAGGTCTTTCCTAGCAATGTAGGCATCAAGCTGTATACTCTGCAGCCTATCAGGTGGAGCTTGCAAACGATCAGGCCACAATGGAAGATTTGCTCCATATCCATTTTCAGGAAGTCGGCTGATGCATGCCTTCAGATCTACATACCTAATCATCACAAAGATTATTGAATAAAATGATAACAGAGACCTCTCAACATAAGAAGCAACTTGAAAGCACAAAAAAGTTTTTTCAATAGAATGTTTGAAAGTTACATACATAAAATGAGCATGATTATCATTTAAGTGTCCTAAATCAAGTTTCCGTGACAGTAAACTAGAACAATGCTAAATTCAAAAAGTGGCAATTTCGAATGTGCTCTTAGAAGTTCTATTTTACACTATATATACATAATAAGATTGTCCGTTCATTTGTTTTTTTCTCCAAGCGAACCTAAAGTGGAAACACCTATAGTTGTTTGATAAATCAATTTTCACAAATCACAAACAAATAAAAGCTAAATAGCATATATACCAAACACTATCTGGATTGTCATCTGCATCACACAATGGGGGATTTGTTCCTTCCGCACGGCTTAGATAACAGCTGTTATTAGAAGGCTTCTGCCATATTGCAATGTATCCCTCCTTCTTTACCAACTCCCAGCAAAGACGACTAGTAAGGTTAAGCATCTCTGAAAATAAGAAGAAACAGAATCAAGTTCATTAAAGCAGTGTATAACTTCTACTCCAGGTACACACAGCACAATTAAGAAATTCTTGACTGATCAGAGCACCACATGCCCAAACCAGCTAATATAAAAGTTCAATTGCTTGTCTCAAAATTGACTAGGGTCACAAATGAAAAGTAGAACAATTGCTATACAACATATGCTTAGCATCCTTTCCTCAGACTCATCTACCTAGTCTCCATTATGTTCCAATTATGCCACAGCCACATGATTACAGAAAGTGAAACAAAGATGATTTTTAGGTCAAATTGGTAGTTGGCAGAGGATCAAGGTTTTAATAACTATGATGTTGTGTATAACCTGTGCTTATCTAAAGAAATACGAAAATAACCCATTCAGTACAATAAAAGAATTCTGTTTAGATGTACAAATACAATATAAGAAAAATCACTTCCATATTTTCTCATGAAAATAGTTTTAGAAAGATTTAACCTAAAAATTTCTAAGACCTGCCTTCCAAATTTCAATTGTCTAGTAACTTATTCACCAAGACTGCTAATCAACTTCTAAGACTTGCCTTGCAATCGTCTAATAACTGATTCACCAAGACTGCAAATCAAGCAAACATAAATTGAGATATTAAGGGGGTGACAATACCTTTCCAGTGTTCCTCTTGTGCTTCCTCATGTTTATAAACTGGCTGTGCAGCCCAAGCAAAGTATCCTCCTGCTCGCAGCATCCTATTGACCTCAAGGAGCAAAATTCCATCTTCATAACAATTACACAGACAGAAAAAGCAGAATCAGATATATCCCCCAAAGACAAATCAACCGTTGTGAATTAAACACAAGTTACTCGGACAAATTCAAGCAAGTCCATCTAAAGTCAGCTAGCTAGTTACTTTCCTTCTATCATCTAAATCAAAACAATCACCACGAAGGCACGAAACGTAAGAAGCATACCATCGCGAGTCCAGTTGATTCTACATCTCGAACAATGTATCAAGTCGAATGCTTGACTTGGATACAGTAATCTCCGAGTGGCAAATGCTGCCGCCATAGCAGGTACACCGCGTTCAAGAGCAAACTGAATCTGGTTCTCATGAACATCTTTTGGAGCTACAGACATCGTCAAAACTTTCCGCGACAACAAATAGGCTCCAAAACTCGCCACACCACACCCAACATCCAAAACAACTCGAGTGTGACGACCCCATGTAATATCAGGAACCATCTACATAAACCAACCATGACACATCAGCAAGATACACATTGATTCAATAACTTGTGTTTTCCTGTCAAGAAAACCTTACAACCTGAGAAATCTGATCCAAGTACTGATCCGCCCCGTGTATAAACTGTGTACCACCTCCTGGAAACTTGAACTTATCCTGGGACTTGGAAATCCAATTTTGACCTCCCTTATCTTCAACTAATTTTGTATGAGGTACATTGTTGAACCACACCTACAACAACCAAATTACATTTCCAATTAAATATCTAACTTCCACATCAACAAACAAACACACTATCTAACAAGCGATATAAAGTTGACTTCCTTAACAAGTTTAAGTATGTCTTTATGGCCTTAGACCAATACCTCATCGCGACTTCGGGGCCAAGGGATGGGAGTCTTGTATCCTTTGGGAGCAGGCACCAGGCAGTTCAATCCGGTGCCGTTTTGAGGACAATGCCGCTCGAATCTTTCGCCTTTGTCAGTGGAGTTCAAGCGCTTGATGGCCTCCACATTGTCCAAACACGGTATATAGTCCCTCACGCTCTCCGCACATATCCGGTACTTCTTCACGCTAATCTTCCGGCCGCCACTGCCATTCGAATTCTCCTCCGCCGTGGAAGACTCGCTCTCGTTCCTCCAGCTTGTCTCCACCAAATCCGGATCGTACTCCCCGACCTCGAACTCGTCCGACATCGTTCCATTCTCGTTCACTATCCCGAACTTCTTGATCGCCGGCGGCGGCGGCGGCGGAGGAGGAGGAGGAGGCGAGGAAGCAGTCTCTTTGTTGTTCGGTAACGCTTCGGAATCGGTCTGGTTTTGAGAGATGAGAGAGGAGACGTCGAAGGATTTGTTGAAATTCGGGGAGAGTGAAACGGCGTCGTTTTGGTTGTCGGTGGAGGACGAGGAGGAGAAGAAGACGAGCTGGTTGTAGCCGTCGGACCAGTGCTTGCCTAGGTAGAAGAACACCAACGAAATAAAGACGAGAGCCAAGACCTTGAACAGATCCGGATTCGATACAATCTTCATTCTTTGTTTGTTTGTCAAGTGAGTGACTTAGCCACTGAAATTCAATGAATCAATGAGACTGTTCGTTTTTCTCATTGCCATCACGAAAAAACCTGTAAATACGGATTTTTATACGTATTGTACAAGGTATTTATCATTTTTTTTTTAAATCATGTTTGTTAGCCCGATCTTATGATGTATCTAGATCTCAATACTAAATGCTCCTGATTTATTGACATTTCATTGCAATTTATTATGGTAACTTGCAAACAAAGACTACAAATGAGTTTGACTTAAAATTATTTTCCCATATCAAAATATATATATTCTCTCGCTTATTGGCCCCTTCCCTCCACCCTCCTAACATCTTACACTCTCCCTAGCGAGCTCCTGTCCTCCGTTGTAGTCTTCATCTCTATCTTTATCGCTAACTTCATCTTCGTCTTCACCTCTGACCCAAGTTTGTTGCCTATTCTCTGACTTATTCCTCCCCACCCCCTTGCAATGGATGTTGATAGGTCGGAATGTGATCTTTTGGTTGCTATTTAAGGTGGTTTGTGGTGGTGATGGTAGGAGAAAGCAACGATGACTTGTGGTGGGAGAGAGAGAGAGAAAGACTGATTGGTGGTGGTGTGGTGTCAGAAAGAGTGAGAGCTCATTCCTCCCAAACGAAATCCTACCATTTTGGTCAGGATTTCTATTCTTATGTTGGTAGAAATGGGTGGTAGACTCAGGAATGAGTGATTCCCCTTCCTTTCCCACACCAAACGCGAGATTGAGTGGGATTTGGGAATTTTCATTTCAATCCCATGCTAAATCTTATGCATCAAACATGTCCTTAGAGGAACGTAATTCATTCTACTTCAAACTGATTGTACATAAGTGTTGGTATTAAGTCTCATAGATGACAACCTATTTGGCCTTGGTTTGTTTAAGAAAAAAATATTATAATGTACAATAATACAAATATTATTGTATAATTATGTTTTAATCTACTTAAATTTTTAACTTTAATTTTACTACGTTTTCCTTTTATATATAGGATATCTTAAATTTATATTTGTGTTATAAAACATGACTTAAAAGCAATAAATATAGAACAATAATCAAATAAGAGAAACAAGCAAAAGTAGGAGAGAAAGAGAGAAAATAATATTGATGTATCTCTCAATGGTTACAATATATGCCTATTTATAGACAAATTGGAGAATCATTTCCATAATTGAATATCAACAAATAAGGTAATGAATATTATCAAAAAGGAAGTTGTGTTAAGACCATATATTCATAACACTCCCCTTTGAGCATACACCACTTGATAATACTCTTCGAGATTTTGGATGTATCAAATACTACCTCATTAAAAATCTTACCAGTAAAACCTAATATGATAAAAATTGGTCAAAAAGGAAAAAGAGTACATGATAAAAAACTCCAAAAAGAGATGATATATTCCCTTGATGAAAGCAAAAGATACGTCATGATCTGCTGGATCAAAAATTTAATAATCTTATGAATTCAATAGTATTTGGACGTGCTTAAAAAGATTGCTTCGTTAAAAACCTTGTCAGGAAAACCCAGTAGGACAAAACCTAATTGAAGGAAAAAAGAGTGCAGTGCACATATATTCAAAGAAGATTCTCCCCCTGAAAATTATACAACTATCACTCTTGCAGTTTGTGAAATCAACGCATACTAATATCATATACCATCTTCTTAAAAGTTGATGTTAGTAAAGACTTAATAAATAAATCTGTAAGATTATTTGTAAAACGTATCTGTTTGACATCAATTTATCGACTTTCTTAGAGTTCATGAGTGTAAAAGAATTTTGGTGATTTATGCTTCATTCTATCTCTTTTGATGTATCCTCCTTTAATTTGTGCAATGTAAGTAGCATTATTTTCATATGTTACTGTTGGTGAATTTGTAATTGGAAGCAATTTACAAGTACTTTGGATGTGAGAATAACAGACCTCAACTATACACATTTTCTACTTGCTTCATGAAGTGCAAAGATCTCAGAATGATTGGATGATATGACAATAAGAGTTTGCTTGGTAAAGTGCCATGAAATTGCTGTGTCATTATATGTGAAAACATATCCAGTTTGCGAATGTGATTTATGAGGATCAGATAGATAACTAGCATCAGCATAACCAATAAAACCAGAACCATTTGTTGTCTTTGAATAAAATAAACCCATGTCTGTAGTTCCTCGAAATTATTGAAAAATATGTTTGATTCCATTTCAGTGTCTTTGAGTTGGTGCAAAACTAAACCTTGCCAAAAGATTTATTGAAAATGCAATATCTGGTCTCGTGCATTGTGCCGAATATAATAAGGCACCAATGACATTAAGATACGGTACTTTTGGACCAAGTATCTTTTCACCATCATCTTTCGGTCGAAATAGATCTTTCTTTGGGTCCAAAGACCGGACAACCATAAGAGCACTTAAGGGATGAGTTTTATCTATGTTGAATCTTTTTAGGATTTTTTCAACATAAACTGATTGATGAACTAGCACTCCCTTTGATTTGTGCTCGATCTCCAAGTTGAGACAATATTTTGTTTTTTCCAAATCTTTCATCTCAAAAATATCCAGCAGTTTTAAGAGCTCTTCAAGAGTTCCAATTAAATTTATGTCATCGACATATACTATTATAATTGCAAATCCAGATTCTGATTTCTTTATGAATACACATGGACATATAAGATCATTTATATATCATTTTTTTATGAGATATTCACTAAGACAATTATACCACATTCGTCCGAATTGCTTTAAGCTATATAAAGATCGTTGTAATTGAATACAAGTTACGAGAATTTGAGTCATATACTTCAGGTATTTTAAATCTTTCAAGGATTTTCATGTATATATTGGTATCTAATGACCCATATAAATATGTCATTACTACATTCATAAGATATATTTAAAGTCTTTTGGAAATTGCCAAACTAATTAAAAATCGAAGCGTAATTGTATCCATCACAAGTGAATACGTTTCATCATAATCAATGCCAGGTCTTTGTGAGAAACCCTATGCTACGAGTTGTGCCTTATGTCTTACGACTTTATTTTTCTCATTACGTATTCAAACAAATACCCATTTATACCTAACGGGTTTGACATTTTCAGGTGTCTACATTACTGGTCCAAATACATCACATTTGGCTAATGAAGTCAATTCTGTTTGAATTGCTTCATTCCACTTAGGTCAATCATACATTTTCACTACTTATTGATACTATATGGTTTATGATCATTATTTACAATAATGACTCCACAATTTTCCAAGGAATTTTTTTTTTCATATTTCCAAGATTCTGTATCTCTTCAGGAGATTGTACCACTTCTAGGGTACTAGCCTCTACAAGGGCTGTTAATTTTTATCATATGAAACTAACTATGAGACAATTTATTTTTACATTATCAATATTAGGTTTCTGCAGTAAACCTTTGAGATATAATTATATCTCACTGTCTCAATTTTCATATGAGTAATTATTTTGATCAAAACATATGACGTCTTCAAACGTTCATATGACAAGTTTAATACAACTATATAAGTATAGCTTTACTTTTGTTTTGATCAATAATTTGATGTCAACATTTATCTACAATACGTTATTTAATATCCTCACAATTTTTCTGTAATATGCAGAGCAATAAAATACAAAATCTTAATTTTCTTTAAGTTCTCAGTACATATGCTTCTTTAGAGGCAACTGTAAACTTTCACATATTCTTAGGACAAACTATAATATTTATAGTTTACCCACATGAACTTTTCTATATGTAATTAAGATCCCCTGTGAGTTTTATAGAGGGAGATTTAAAGAGTTCTATCTCTTCAAAAACATTTAACTTTTCAGAAGTTGTATTTATGTGATGAAGATTATATACAGCTGGAGCATGATCTTTAAAATGATCATGATTTTTTATTATTCACTTCAAGGGAATAACTTTACAATCAAATTTACTTTTCACACTTTTATGTATAACGAATGATTTATTTGTTGTCATTTACGTAAATTGTTCTTCAGGAACAATCACCTAGGTTAATATATTGACAATGAGTATAAAATCATTCGGATATATAATTTTCAAGTAAATGATCATTTGAACTTCAGGTTTATATGACTTATACAATAATCGTCATAATGAATGATGCATGTCAATTGTAATTTCATGTCGTTAAATTTTCTAATTGTTTTTCTCCCCTTAACGACAAGAAAATTTATTTATTGGTATCATGAATTTATTTGCATAATCATAATATCCTTCTAGGATTTAACTATACTGTCTTACTATCTTTCAAGGATATATTAGACTATCATATTATTCTTCAATGACTAAAATATCACATAGTGTCCCTCAGAGACCAAATTGTGATATTAATTATTGTCATTTAGGGACATTTACTATGTAAGAATCTTCAGATTCTATAATGGATATCCATATTACTTCCAATAATTTGATGCATCATTTTCTTTGTATTATTGGATGAAAAACAAACTTTTGATTCATCACAATTTTCGATCATATTATACTTATGATTATATGATAGTTATCGTAAAATATGCTTCTAGCATATGACAGTATGAATAATACAAATACGATATACTTTTATTAAAATATATTTAAATAGATTTCTTCAGGATCTATTAAAGTAACAAGGTTTCACGTATATAACATTGTTGTTTTTCACTATGTAATATGTAAATTTGCTCTTCTGGAGCCTTTATATATCGCGAAAAGATTAATATAATATTTATGTATACTTCAGATACACAATTATTATAATTTCATATTCCACCAATAGTAAACATTTTGTTTACTTTGCTTTGGTGTGAATTCTACTTCAGGTGGTTAAAATTTATCTGATTACCAAGGTTTTACTGATCATAATCATCGTCATGATTATCGGATGATTTAACATTCACTTCAGGGAATGATATTAATCAATTTAGTCATGCGAGATAAATGATTTTTTATCTCATAATCATTAACATTGTTACTTTAGGAGCAAATTTGAAGTACAAATTATTTCAATAATCTGACTTCATTTATTTGGTGATAATATATATATATTTCTTTAAAAATATAAATTTATCCTTTTACTAAGATATATAAATTGTAATCATAGTGAATTAATAAATAATTTCTCAAAATACTATTATAACGAATTGTAATAAATATTTAATAATTAAATAAGGTATAAAAAATACATATCATGTACCTTATTTCGTATCTTACTTTGAGGAGCGAAAATAACACAACCTTCGCTAACCAAAAATTTTATGAAAAATAACAATAATTATATAATTAAATATAAGAAGACTAAAAATATTGTACCTTTTCTTCTCAAAAACCCAAAGCTTCAAGTTATGATGTAATTGTATATCATAATTACACATTCAATATGATAGTAATTCAAAACTTTAGGTTTTGATAGAATTGAGAATTAAATTCTTTTCCAAATCACGTCAGTCACTATAATTAGTATTAGAACTTCAGGTTCTAAGTAAATTATAATCATACCTTAATCATCGTCTCTATCTGATTTTCATATCTAATAGCTCATACTACTATCATACCTATGCTGTCACTAGAGAGGTAACTGCTTAACCATAATACAAATAGATTTAACTATATAACACGAGGCATGAGATCGTTATATATATATCCGATCAAATAATCTATATTAAATACATAAATATGAAAATACATACATTCGATGCGTTGAAATTTATGAACAGAAAATATAATACTTTAACGTATTTATAAATCTAAATTTCACGATTTATATCCTGAAATCATAAACAAAAGTTAGTGTAAAATATCTTTAAATCTCTACTCACTCTTGATGAGGAGACATGTTTTCAAATTTACTACTTGAGTTCTAGACAGGTTTTTGTATCAAATTCGAATTGATTTAATTTTTTTCAATTTTTTTATTCGTAATTTTGAAACTTCTGGTTCCAAAATCTAAATTATAATCTAGAATTAAAGTAAGGATCTGAAACTTCAGGTTTTAAGATCCAAATAAAACTGAGAATAAATTTCTTTAAAATCTGAAACTTCTGATTCAGATTTAGAAAACAAAAATTCGGATTCAAATAGTTCATCAAGAATCCAATCAATTAAAGCGAATTTGATGGAACCATTATATCATATGTAGAAAACATAACATCACAAGATCAAATTTGTTTGATTTTTATTTAATTTTTCATAACTCGAAAGAGTCACATTGCTTTCTGTCTATATGTCTATGCATAACATTGGCTTCATACATAAAATACAAACTTGTATTTAGTTGCCTTTTGTGTTTAGATCCATAGTCTAAGACACATTCTTTTTATACAATAGGCAACAGATGATTATGTTGCTTCAGGCAAGCATAATTTATTTGACATATACAATTGTCTACATTGAGTGTGAAAGCCAACAAAATTTATAATTCTAATTAAATTCAAGTTTAGAAACTTCTGTTCAAAACAAATTTATAATATAGAACTTCATGTTCTAATAAAATTAAAAATTTAGAACTTTTGATTCTATTTGAAAACTAAAACTTTTAGTTTTAATTATCACTTGCAAACTTCAGGTTGCAGATTAGAAAGCTAGAAGAAATATCATATTAAACAAAATATTAAATATAAGTTCAATAATATTAAACTTACTTTCAAATATAGAAAATAAAAAATTAACAATTCTCATATAACAATGTTAATAAAATTATTTAAACAAATACCAAGAACATTGATATTTCACAGAGAGCTAAAATATATATATTTTATATATTTTCTGTATAGTACATAAATAAGGAAAAAAATAATTTTTTTTATACAAAACAAAAACAAACTTCATATAATTTTTGCTTTTCTTTCCTTTTGCATAAAAACCAATAAAACAAAATTTTCGATTCAATCATGCAAACAGTATATGGATCTGAAACTCTTAACATATGCTCTCAAAACAAGATCCATAATGTATATGTTTAAATAAACATATAAACCAGAATAGCAAAAAGACAAACTTGAAGAAAAATTTATTTTTGGATCTAACATAATATCTATTAGCATAACATGACATCTATACGAAACACATATACTAACAAGATTATTTAAATGAAATAGTAGAGAGTAGATCACATGAATGAAATCTCTCATACTAGATTCGTGCTGATAACGTGTCATAAAATATGACCTAAAAACAATGAATATAGAACAATAATCAAATAAGAAAAACAAGCAAAAGTAGGAAAGAAAGAGAGAAAATAATTTAATTGATGTATCTTCCAATAGTTACAATATAGGCCTATTTATAGACAAATTGGAGAATCATTCTCATAACTGAATATCAATAAATAAGGTAATGAATATTATAAAAAACGAAGTGATGTTAAGATCATATATTCATAACAATGTGTAATTTTTTTCACATATTATGGGAGTTGTTAACTCTCCTTTATAAGAGGAGATATGTGAGCCAAATAAATAGTGTCTTGATTGAATATCATCTAAAATCAATAAATTTTAAATTTAAACATAAAGTATGAATACTGGAAATAACTTAAACAACATAAATGCATTTAGTTTATGCAATAGTCCCAATCTATTAAACAAATGATTCTAAATTTTATTTAAGTATTTGACCTATATCTATGATCATAAAACACATGTAACAACATTAATAAACAAAATAGCCATACATAACACTTAATAATATATTTCAAATAAAAAACACTTAATAATAATACTAGTAATAATAATAAGCGAATAACCAATGGGGGCGGTAAAAAATAATATTTGACCTGATACTCAATTTCAATGTTCCAAACTCATCCTAAAAGAAGGCCCATTGGCTGTGGAATTTTGTTTTGCCATGTCTAGTCTCACGTGTGTATTTTATAAGCTCGAGGGAGTGGATATTTTTTTTTATAATTAGGGGTTCAACAAAGATTGTTGATTGGATAGGAGTAACAGAATGGGCTTTGTGAATAGATGAATCAGTGTCATCGTCAAAGGATACTGAGGAAGATGATGAATATAATAATGATTGATTTTAATGGGTTTCAATAAATTTCTAAAACTAAATTTGAGCCATGTAAATAGTGATTAATTTCGATAGCTCTAGATAAACCTCACATATGTTTAGTGTCAGTTTGAAAAAAAAAAAAAAAAACTAGAAAAATAAAGCTTAATAGGCTATTGAATAAAATGCTATTACATGGAATTAAGTAGTTTTACTTGTGTAAATAGTTAATATTTTTTTTGTATATTTTATAATATTTACCTGAAAATGAATGTCTTAACAAGTATTATTTAGTTGGAAATGATTAAATAAATAAATTGATGGGAAATTATACATATATATAAATATATAAAAGAGAACACGTTTGAAAATCATAAAACACATTGAAAAGTATATTACTATGGAAAATACAGGACTGAATTTATTAATTAATTCAGAAACATGTACAGAATAATACACAATAACATTTCGTTACACATAAATAACAAGAAATAAAACCAACAAATAAATAACTAACAAAAATGAAATTATAAAAAAATTAGAAAAATAAAAAATAGAACTTAGGCTGTTTGGACACAAGGACGAATTAGTAACCGCCCGGGTTTGATTTGTCTTCAGAAGCGAAGAAGAATAGCCCGACCCAGTACAGTTTGATCTTTTCCTCTTCAAGGATATGATAAGAACTAAGAAGAACGCCCCTAATTCCTTTGTGAACATCAATTAGGATTTTACAGGATTCCAGAGGAGAGTTATCCAGGTATGCCTCCACTCAGTTATCTTCTTCAAGCCATTTGTGAGAACATACTTAAACAATTCAACCACGAAATAACCATTAGAATTTGTTGCTGTACTGTATAAGGAGCATGGAGTTGTCTTCTGTCCATGCTCATCAACCACACAACATGTTATTTTGGCCACAGCTCCTGTGCAACAAATTCGTGTATAAAATATTAGCAGAGCCAGAGTTGGATACACATACAATTTTTAGTACAAAATATAAGCTTTGAAGGAACAGTAGAAATATGAATATACCTGTAATTGGATAGTATTTAGAATTGGATTTACATAAAACAAGCCTTTCAAGGCGAATAGCAAGTGGCCTTTCCTTTTCAGGTTTTGGCATGTAAGTGATAAACAAAATGAGAGGACTAAAGGAATAATGGCTACATATATTCTTATTAGTTGAGAGCAAAATATATATACAGAGAATTGGAGAGTATGGTAAGTTACACAATGGCACAAAGTTAGGAAACTATCATAAAATTAGGAGATTACCATTGATTCTTTCCTAGAATTAGGAGATTACAATTAATTACAAAATCAAGAAATACAAAGAAAATCTATTATAATTAATTCACTAATATGCCCCCTCAAGATGGATCTCCGGAGGAGACGCCAATCTTGACTCGTAGTTGTTGGAAGCGATTCCTTGAAAAAGTTTTGGTAAGAGCATCCGCTAATTGATCTGTAGAGGATACATGAGTAACACGAAGAGTACCTGATTGAACTTGATCACGAATAAAGTGATAGTCGATGGCCATATGTTTCATTCGCAAATGAAAAACTGGATTGGAACAGAGATAGGTAGCACCAACATTGTCACAATAGATAACGGGCGCAGTAGGAGGAGTGACGCCAAGTTCTGTGAGAAGTGAACAGACCCACCGAATATCTGCTGCGGTAGTGGTCACTGATCGATATTCAGCTTCTGTAGAGGATTGTGCAACAATGCGTTGTTTCTTGGAGGACCAAGAAATCGGATGGTGACCAAGATATACAATATAGACACTAGTGGACGTGTAATCATCCTTATTGCCAGCCCGATCCGCGTTAGAGAATGCATGTAAAGACAACAGGTCGTCTTTAGAAAGGAAAATATCATATGAGGATGTACACTGAGGTAGCGAAGTATGCATTTGACGGTGGTCTAGTCATCTGATGTAGGGCGATACATGTATTGAGAAAGTTTGTTGACAGCATAGGCAATGTTCGGTCTAGTGAGGGAAAGATACTGTAAGCTATCAACAATTGTTCTATATTTTACTGGATCTATCAAGGCTGTCCCTGAATGTAAAGATAGACTAGAATCAGTTGCTAGAGGTGTGACAACAGGTTTTGCTCTAATCATGTTTGTTCGAGAAAGAAGATCCGTTATGTATTGTTGTTGAGTGAGAAGCATGCCTGAGTTGGAGTGGATGACTTCCATGCCAAGAAAATAAGACAGCAAACCAAGATCTTTGATGAAGAAATTATTAGCAAGAAGATTAATAAACCATTATACTGCTGCAGACTGACTGCCTATGATGATAATATCATCCACATATACAAGGAGATAAATAGTGATATCACCAGAATGAAGAACAAATAAGAAAGTGTCAACATGAGAGTTGTTGAAGCCCAACTGAAGAAGAAATTGGCATAGCTCATAGTACTAGGCCCTAGGAGTTTGTTTGAGACCATAAAGACTTTTCTTTAGTTTACAAACATGTGTGGGATGGTCTTTGTCAACAAAGCCTTAGGGTTGAGCCATGTACACATATTATGAGAGATGACCATGCAAGAAGGCATTATTAACATCCAGTTGTCGTAAGGGCCACCCTCTGCTCAAGGCCAAACTTAAAACTAGACGAATAGTTGTTGGCTTGACAACTGGACTAAAGGTATCATGGTAGTCCACTCCAAGCCGTTGATGAAATCCTTTTGCTACAAGACGAGCTTTGTACCTGTCAACAGAACCATCAGGAAGTCGTTTAATACGAAAAACCCACTTATAACTTACTATGTTCTGCATTGAGTCAGACAGAACAAGTTCCTAAGTTCCATTCTGAACAAGAGCATCAAACTCATTTGACATAGCCTATCGCCATTTTGGATCTTTAAGTGCTTGGGAAACTGTATGTGGTTCAAGGTTTGGGCTATGGGAGAGAGTAGCAGTGAGATTCATTTTGGTTAAAGGTTTTGCAATGTTATTTTTTGCTCTTATGGTCATGGGATGAGTGTTGGAGGGTTGGGTGGGCAAAGAGGAAAGATTAGGTTGTGTAGAAGCATTGTGGGACTGAGTTTCTGGTGGTAAGTGGTGAACCGTGTAATTTGGATTGACTGTTGTGGGGATATCTTGTGGATCTTGGCACAGAGGCTCCGAGGATGATGACGAATTAAGTGGGTGAGGCGGCTAGGGCAAAATGGACACTGGTGGAAGCCATTTAGACAAAAGATCTGGTGTTGGACAAGGGAGATAAGATTGTTGAGTGGCAAAAGGAAAGGAATTTTCAATGAATTTGACATGACGAGAAACATAGAGTTTAGAGGTTGATGTATCGAGACAGATGGATGCACTTTGGGTGGATGAGTAACCAAGGAAGATACACGGAATGGAGAGAGAGTCAAGCTTATGTTTAGAGTAGGGATGAAGCCAAGGATAACATAAGCAGCCAAACACTCGAAGTTTTGCGTAGTTAGGTGGGGATTGGAAGAGTGATTCAAACGGAGAGAAGAAGGAAAGTGTTGAAGTAGGCATTCGGTTTATAAGATAAATAGTTGTGGCAAAGGCATAGGTCCAGTACGTGAGAGGCATGGATGCATGGGTTAGAAGGGAAAGACCAGTTTCAACAATATGTCTGTGACGTTGTTCAGAAAGATTGTTGTGTTCTGGTTTGTGAGGAGGGGTAGTGAGATGAGAGATACCATTTGTGAAGAGGTAATTTTTAAGAGCTTGATACTCACCACCATTATCGGAATAGAGAGTAGCAATTCGATGATTGAGCTGGTTTTCTACTAATGCTTTGAATCGCACAAGGACATCATACACATGAGATTTGCGTTTGAGGGGATAATACTAGATATATCGTGTAAAGTGATCAACAAAGATAACATAGTATTGAAAACCATCAACAGAATGAACCGGGGATGTCCATACATCAGAAAAAAGAATGTGAAGTGGATGAGAAGACATTAGCATAGAATTTGAAAAAGGAAATTTGTGACTTTTATTACAAGCACAAGCATTACAATTTTGAGAAGACAACGCACTGGACAATAGCAAGGAAAATCTAGAAACAATAGACTTCATAATAGCAAAT
This sequence comes from Dimocarpus longan, assembly GCA_022984855.1. Lineage (NCBI taxonomy): Eukaryota > Viridiplantae > Streptophyta > Magnoliopsida > Sapindales > Sapindaceae > Dimocarpus > Dimocarpus longan. The sequence continues at coordinate 3,872,653 of CM041015.1, read as the reverse complement.
GACGAATGATCTAATCTAGAATGCCATTCGGACGAAGTGGTCTTGACATTAGAAAATGCAAGTAATTGAGGGGTTGAAGTACACAGAGCCGGCCACTCATATATGCCATCTTTAGAATGTCCTGTCAAGAGAATTGCCCCCGTGCTTAGATCCTTCACATGAAAAGTAGAGGGTGAGAATTCAACAGAGACATTATTAGTATTACAAAATTGGTTAATGGAAATTAAATTCTTTTGCATAGAAAGGACACAATGAACATTTGTTAAATTAAATGGTTTAGAAGCGGTGGGTAAGATTGTGGAACCAGTATGGGTTATTTGTAGACCCGAGCCATCACCGATCATGACATCATCAGAACCTTGGTATGAGTTATGCAGTGAGAGATTACTTAAGTCAGATGTAACATGGTGCGATGCCCCACTGTCAAGCAGCCAAGAATGAGAAGTGGTGGAGGCAAAAGTAGCATGATTGGCGCGTGATTGCCATGGTGTGGGTGACCGATATCCTTGATTGCCTTGTGGATGAGCTGCTGGTGTGTGTTGGTGCATGATAAGTCGAAACATGGGACAACGTTTGGCAGTATGTCCTTGAACACCACATGCTTGACAACGACCCAAATAAGGTTTGGGTTGCCGTTGATCATTAGGAGAAGGTGTGGTGGGATAACTATGTGGTGGTTGGTTGGTGCTTTATGGGTGCCAATTCGGGCGAGGACGAGGTGCAGTTGGATTCGCCGTTGCCGGTAGCGACAAGGAGGATGGAGGAGATGACTGAAGAGAGGCTTCTTTATTGAGAAGTTTTTCATGTAATTCAATAAAAGAAATTGGCATGTCACGTGCATTGACAGCATCAATGATGGATTTGTACGCATCATCAAGTCCTTCAAGAACCCGATCTATAAGATCTTCATCACTAACTGGTTTACCAAGAAGAGCGAGTTCATCCGCACGAGTTTTTATGGTCTGCATATATTCACTGATGGATTTGGTACCCTTGGTGCAGTGTTTTAGTCGTTCTTTCAATTGCTTAATGTGGCCACGGGATGGTTTGGCATACGTGTTAGTCAAGGTTTGCCAAGCTTCATGAGAGGTAGTAGTACGAGCAACAAGCGGTTGTAGAGGGAGAGAGATTGCACCTAAAAAAGCACTAAAGATTAAACGATCTTGTCATTTTCGGGTTGGCCAGATTTGGAGTGGTGACGCCATTGGTAGTGATTGTTGGTGAAGGTGGGAGGGAAATGCCGTGAAGGTAGTGATGGAGAGCATTACCTTCAAGAAGTGACTGTATTTGGAGAATCCAGGTAAGGTTATTTGTGTAAGATAATTTGGTGATGTTGGATAGATTGATGGTAAAGAGGGGATTATGTGGATCTTGGGTGTTATGAATGATGACAAAGTTGCTAGTTGTGGAAGAAGACGAGTCAGAAGCCATTAAGATCAAGAAAAGACTTTCTGGGTTTCAGAAAGTGTTGGTGTTGCTGAAAAAAAAAAAAAAAAAACTATGGCCCAAGATGATTATGCTCTGATACCATGATAAACAAAATTAGAGGACTGAATGAATAATGGCTACATACATTCTTATTGATTGAGAGCAAAATATATATACAGAGAATTGGAGAGTATGGTAAGTTACACAATGGCACAAAGTTAGGAAACTATCCTAAAATTAGGAGATTACCACCATTACTTTCCTAGTATTAGGAGATTACGATTAATTATAAAATAAAGAAATACAAAGAAAATCTATTATAATTAATTCACTAATAGTAAGCATCTGGTTTGGAGCCGTAACCATTATCTTCGTGCTTTGGTTTATCTTCAGACTTGGGTTTGTCAGAGCCTGGCTTGGTGTCATAGTGATCTTGATCTCCATTCTTTGGCTTGTCAGCATTTGGTTGGCCACCATAGGTATCATCTTCTGGCTTTGGTTTATCATCCGATTTTGGCTTGTTAGAGCCTGGCTTCCTGTTGTAGCCATTATCTTCCGATTTTGGCTTGGAAGCATAACCATCATCTCCTTGCTTGGATTTATCGTCTGACTTTGGCTTGCTGGCGTAATCATCACGATCTTCAGGTTTTGAACCATTATAACTATTGTCCTCTTGATTGGATTTATAATCCTAAGACTTTGATGACTTCTCAACGTATGGTTTGGGGCTATAGCCATCATCTCCTACCTCAGGCTTATCTTCAGACTTTGAATTATCGACATAGGAGGATTTAGTGTAATAGCTATAATCAATAGCAGAGGCAAGGATTAGAAATGAGAAGAGAAGCAAAGAGGTTGTGAAGAACGGAGGGTTGAGAGCCATTGCTTTGAAATATTGCAAGACAAGAAGAGAGAGAGGGATTGGTGATATCAATTGAAGTTGCCATTTTGGTCTTTTATGGGCATGGATCCATTGAACTTATCAAATCATGAATTAATTAAATTATTAGAAAAATCTACAATAAGTTGGTAGCACGAATTCAGTAGAATTGCTTGTACGTATACTAAGAGAGCACATATATGTTGTCTCCAACGTGACAAGCAAAACTACATGTTTTTGTTGCATGAAAATGTCAATATGCAATTATTTGTTTCCAATGAACTTGGGTTGTGAATTCTATTAAAAAAAAAGAGAGACAAATCAGGATCAATTATTATATTATATAATGGAATTGCATGATTTTAAATATTTGTTTATGTTTCAACTGAGTTGTGCAGAATTCTGCTAGTCGAAATACGTATATGGGGGCAAAAATTCAAAACTAACATTTTTGAAAGAGGTGTTGTTCAAACTCATCCATTATCAACAGTTTTTAAGTTTTTATACACTTTACAATACATGTTACCCTTTAACTAATTTTCATATTAGACTCATATTATTTTTACATTTTAATGAAGAACTAAATATTAACTAAAAAAATAATCATCACCACATCTTCATCAAATCAATTCAGTGTTGATATATGTGCATTAAAAAACCAATTGAAAAGAAAAAACTAAAATTAAAAATTAAAAAAAAAAATCAAAGCACATAAAATGTTAAAAAACTTACAAGTTAAGAAGAATCTTAAGAGTTTTTTGCTGAAACAAATATGTAGAATGAAGTTAAGTGTTTTTATAAAGAAAAGTGTATTAGGGTTTTAAGTTTATGGGAATAGTAATATTAATGAAATATAATAAAGTTATATCAAATATTTTTTTTTTTTTTTTTAAATACTAAAAAGTTCTACTTAGAAAAACTGAAAATTTAAACTTATTCTATTAAATGTATTTCATATTTTTTAATTGTCTAAAAGCTCTACTATAATAATAATCAAATAACACAAAATAAATAAAAAGAATTTTGAGTTTTAAAAAATCATTTTTAGCTAATAAATAAGTTATATCAAATATCCACTAAATTAGTTTCTTGTTGGATAATTTTCTTTGCAATTTGTGTTTAGTATATCATCAATTATATTGAAAATTATGTAATAATTGTGCATGGGAAGAATTCAAAAGCGACCCATAAACAAAATGTAAAATTGTTATTAGCTCCAAATGAAATGTTATTTGCTTTTTGCCTTTTTGTAAAATTTATTTTAGTCTATGTCCCTAAATTATAAAAATTAATGCCCTTAAAGGGAGTTTGACAAATTTACTTGAAAATTTTTTGCTTGAATGGTTTATGTGACATGTTTGGTGCAAAATATCTTACCAAAATGTTTACATTTCAATTATTCACGCAAAACATCTTACATGAAATGTTTTACGTAAGATGTTGCACTTAGATTTCAATGGTTCCATGGAAAAAATAAAAAACTCAAGCTGGCGATGTACCGAAGAGAACTAGGCCAATGAGAGAGGAAACCAACAACTGACGATGTATCACAATCTAGTTTTGAAAAGCAATTTTGCATGAATAATTATAACAAAATCGGGCTATAAATGACCAATTTGTTTGAGGCGAAAATGAAATTTCAATTTGATAGTGGTTGTTTGTAGTAATTGCTGCATTGTGCATTATTTGAAACTTACTTTTGTTGTTTTGGATTGTGGCACTTTTTGAAAAATTGAATTTGTAACCACAATCTCACTTGTGGTTTCTTTTTTTTTTTTTTAAGAAAGAATGTCAAGTTCATGTCTCTCTCTCTGTCTCTCTCTCTCTTTATATATATATATATATATGATCAATGTGTCTTAATTTTTAAATTGTTGGAATACCAATGAAAACCATACATTACATTTAAATTAAATAAGAATTTTTTTTTTTAAAAAAGAGAATGCGATCAATAATTTATATTGATGATCCGAATAATTTAAAAGTTAGAACGCAATGACTGTAGAAGTTATACACACACACATATATGCATATATAGTAATTTTACCATCAGTATCTTATAACTTTAAATAGTTAGGACGAACCAATTAAATTCATCTATTGTATTTTATTTCCTAAAACAAATTCTCTCTTTTATTCGATCTATTTAGATGTAATATATATATATGAATTTGATTGATTTATTCTAACTTTTTAAAGTTAAAAGTTATATATATATATATATAAAATACTTTGTAATGTAATTTCTTAATACATTTTTCAATTCTATAAAACACTTTGAAAGTTTAGACTAAATACATCCTCTTAGATTTTACAATCAAACTTTACTTGGGGTTGTTGAATGAGTTTGTTGATTTGAAGAAAGTTAGCAATAACTTAGCATAAGAAGTGAAGAGAGATTTTCCCTCTCTCTCTCTCTCTTTTTTTTTTTGTTTCAATATATGTTAAACAATACTGCAAAATTCTTATAAAGCTATTTGTCATGAAATTTTGTAAGAAACCTATGAATTTTATAACGGTATATAAAAAGATATAATAAAAAAATAATTATTGACACAAAATTGTACAATACCTTAAACACTTTCTCCATTATGACAAGAAATGCAAGTTCTCCTAACTTTACATAATTGCACGTAAAATGCTATATATAGTTTATAAAAATTTAATATACTCAATTCGTAAAATAAAACATTATAATACATATTTTCATACAAGGTTGATACTTGCTAATTCTATATAGAAAATGTGAGTTTGAGGAGAGAAAAAAATCAGAGAGTTTTGCTTGTCACGTCGAAGATGGTGCATTCTTGATGCAAGCAATTCTGCTGAAATCGTGCTGCCGAGAAATTGTAATTTTATTTATTTATCTATTATAGTTTGGTTCATGATCTGATAAGTTCAATGGACCATTCGTGCCTATAAAAGACCAAAATGGTAACTTGAAACATGTCACCACCAATCCATTTTTTCTCTTCTTGTATTGCATTTCAAAGCAATGGCTCTCAATTCTTTCTTCTTCACGATCTCTTTGGTTCTCTTATCATTTGTACTACTTGCTTCTGCTAGTGATTATGGCAACACCAAGTCATATGACGATGAGTCAAAGTCCAAGAATTATAGTTTTAATTTCAAGGTAGATATCGAACAATCGAAATCCGACGATAAATCCAAGCAAGAAGGAAGTGGAAATGATGATTATTCCAAGCAGCATGTTTCCAAGCCAAAGTCAGAAGATAAGCCGGAGCCGCAAACTCAAGATTATGGTTACAAACCGGATGGGTCAAAGTCAAAGCCTGAGGGTCGTGATTACAACACCAAGCCAAAATCGGAATACAAGCCAGAAAATCATGATTATGGCTACAAACCAGATGATTCCAAGCAAAAGCTAGAGGATCAAGGTTATAGCCCCAAAGAAGACCATGGCTATGAGAAGCCACTCCCAATTTGCATTGAAGGGCTTGTTTTGTGTAAATCTGGCCCTAAACATTATCCTATTCCAGGTATGTTCACGTCTATTCTTCTTGCTCATGACCATACATGTACTACTTAAAATGAAGATTTTATCTAACTGTGATCTTCTCCGTAGGAGCTGTGGCTAAAATAACATGCCTTGCTGATGATAAGTATGGATCCAAGACAACTTCATTCTCCATTTCTAGTAAAAAAACTGACTCCAAGGGTTTTTTCTTAGCTGACTTGTCTTCTTTGAAACTTGCGGACAACTTGAAACTCAAGGAGTGCAAGGCATTCCTGGATAACTCTCCTCTGAAGGATTGTAAAATCCCGACCGATGTGAACAAAGGAATAACTGGTGCTCTCATTCATTCTTACCGTGTCCTTGAAGACAAGAACATCAAATTGTACTGGGTTGGTCCATTCTTCTTCACTTCTGAATCCAAATCAATTCCCATCGGCTACTAATTTATCTATGTGACCAAACAGTAAAACACAATGTTTCATTGTTATTATTATTGTTGTTGTATTGTTTTGATGTTTGAAACCTTTTACTATTTGAGTTGGAAGAAGTTAATTCATTTGTCATGAGAAGATTTGGAGCTAATTATCTGTTTCTTCTGGGTTGTTAATAAACTTTTTCAAGCCTCTTCTTTCACATATTTATGCATTCAAGACAGTATTCAGTTTTTGACTTATAAATTATTTAATTGATTTTTCTTTTTTTGATCCTTCAATGAGTTCCCCTAAACTTTAAACATGCAAAGTCCATATTCTAATAGAATTACAAGTTTATTCTGATGGAAAAAAAAAGAAGAAGAGTGCTTTCGATATCATATTTGGAAAGGTAAGTGGATTATATTTGAAAAATGTAGAAAAAAATCTGAAAATTCTCTTAAAATGAAAAATAATATCACTTAATCTCATTTTTTTAACATAAAAGATGTGATTTCATACTAATCTAATATTTAGAGGTATTTTTATAATATCCCAAAAATATATGGCCCTGTTCCAATACTCACTAATATTTATTATTATCTTTTGAATCATCATTCCTCAACATAATTCTATATAAAATAAGTATTAAAAAAAAAAACCAAATTGATTGATTTATGATAATTTAAAATGCAAATATTGCTTAAGTGAATTAATGCAATTCAAAAAAATACCATCAAGCATAGAAAGAACAAATTTTCAGTTTCGCTGAAGAAATTAATAAAAACGAAGTCCACCTATTAGAAAACAACATTCAAATTCTGCAAAACATAAACAAATTATTATTTGGATTCAAATATTCAGTACGTAGCTTATTATTAAAATCTAAAATATATATTAGAGTCTCATGATTTAGGTGATCAACTTTTTTCACTGCATATGCAGGCCAAGATTATTAGAAAAATATTAAAAGTAATTGAAAATTGGACATTTTCGTTGGTTCTTATTTCTAATGTAATATTTAAAGGAAATAAGTCCATGTTCAAAGCGCAGTTATTGGGGTGGAAAAAATGGATAGAGTCAAGGGTTACATAGACATGTTAATTAGTTTGCTTGCGACGTTGGTGATAATAGTAACCCTCTTAATGTAAATCATTCGAATTATTGTTTGGTTCATAATTTAATAGCTCCAATGGACCATTCGTGCCTATAAAAGACCAAAATATCTGGTAGCTTCAATCATATAATCAATCCACATTTTCTCTTATGGGGTTGCATTTCAAAACAATGGCTACAACACCAAATCATATGATGATGAATCAAAGTTTGAGAATTATAGTTTCAACTTAAAGGTGGATCTTGAAAAATCGAAGTTGGAAGACAAATTTTAGCATGAATAAATTCAAGTGTTGGGTTGGGTTTCCGTCTTATATAGAAACAACCCATTAAAGTTGGTCCATTTTGATTAGAATGGAAGAGAGACCCTTTTGGTCTTTTTGGCATATAGTTTAAAAATCCTTTTAGAGTTTAGTGAGTGGAAAATTGAGAGGAAGCAGCTGCTGAAAAGAGGTTTTGCTACTGGATACCAAGTGTGATTGGTCGATAAAGAGAAAGAGAAAGAGAAAGATAGAAAGATTAGAAGTAAAGGAGGAAACTTCCCATCACCAAGTTGTATACTTCCAACTTGGTGATGCTTCCAAGCCCAAGTCAGAAAACAAATCTGAAGTTTGGAAATCCCGATAATTATAATTACAAATCAAATGCTTCTAAACCAAATCCTAACGATATATACAACACCAAGCCAAAGAAGCCAAACCTTAGTCTGAAAAGAGAAAATCACGATTATGGTTACAAACCAAATACTTCCAACACAAAACCAATACCAAGACAGGAGAAATCCAAAAACGAAAATCGCAATTATGGTCACAGACCAACTGCTTCCATGCCAAATCCTGAAGACCATGATTACAACACCAAGTCAAAGCTTGAAAAACCAAAGCCAGAAGATCATGGTTATGGTCCAATTTGTATTGAAGGACATGTTTTATATAAATCTGGCCTTAAATACTATCAAATACTTATATTTATTTGTCTCACTTTATGTCGGTTTACTTAATTGAAGATTTAATTAATTTAATTAGATTCCATCGATCTTATTAGAGGAGCTGCGGCAAAAATAACATGTCCTGCAGATTTAATAGCTTTAACCAAAAGGAGCTATAAGTTTGCCATTCATTGAACTCTCACTTAATTCCCTCCCCATGCACGATGCTTCTTATCTCTTTCTATTCAACTAAATTGATCACTTCAGTCTGAGATTATTATTATCACTTCTCACTCCATCTCTGAAGATCGCTCTCTTACCCGAGCTCTCTCACTCTTTAACTTTCAATCAAACAACATGACCAGATAAAAAAGACAAAGTCCCAATTGTCTTTGAAGATAAAGGTTAGATTGCACACTATTTTAGATAAGGTCAGCCTAGGTTAGTGCCAATGCTTGACAACTTTCTAATACCCACCCACAACTTTCACTACGTTAGCCATCTGGTGAGATAGAAACCAAGTAGAATGAAAAATGGATGGTTAAACAGCCAATTTGCATGAAGTAGTTATAGTTCGTGATGTCGTGCATAGTTTGCAATAACATGATATAGATCACAATAAGAAAATAGTTCATGATAAGTATAAATAATTCATAATAACTAAAGATAATTCACGAAGTAAATATTATGTTAAAAAAAAAAAGGCTTAGTTGATTGTGGAAGATGATGGCATCTATACTATTAGAGTTCAAATCCAGGTAAGTGCGAACACTAAAGTCGATTCTAAATGAGTTAGGATTTATTTAAACCTATCAAAATCAATTTAGATATTAATTCTCGTAACAATACATAACTATTTCTACAGTAACATAAGAAAACTATCAAAACTCATAAAATATGTTTTCTAAGACCTAAAACCCTCACCACGAAGGTGGATGAGAGGTACACAACCACATATATAAGGATGTAATCCATATAAATTATGATGTTAGTTCTTAAATGTTATACATGAAATTTACAGGTAACATGACACTAATAAATAAAAAAAGCATCAAACCACCATTTTATTAGGAGAATATTTTATTTGAGCTCAGGCTGATATTGCTATGAATTTTTAAATAAATATTATTAATCGTGCTGAAGAAATAATTTACTATAAAATTAATCAGGTTAGTATTTGGTTAATTTTGTTGTTAGAAGTGTTATAAACCTCAAAAGTAGTATGTATACATTTGGTAAATTTTATGAATTTATAAAATGTCTAAAATGAATATACAAATAAAATATTTTAATTTATATTTGATATAGATATAATTATATATAATTAGGTCGGGATATGCCAACTTTTTATTAAAACTAATGAGGATGATTTGAAAATTTAAAAGATTTGTTAAATCGTATTATAGATGATTTAATAATCACTTTACAAAAATAATATCACCTGTTTTTAGAAATTGTTGTAAAATCTACTCACATTATTAAATAGTTACTTTTAAAAGTTTTATTAAACATCTGTTTTACACTAAATTAAATTATTAAATAATAAGCTTTAAATTCTCTAAAGCAAATATAAATAGGATCTTTAGAGAAAAAAAAAATCAACCATGTTTAATTTAATTAAACCTCCCATAAATAAATGTTCAAATTCAATTCTAAATCTAAATAAATTAATCAAGTCAAAAAAAGAAAAATTATAAATCAATCCAGTCTTTAAAAAAAAAAAAAAATCTTCACCTTTTTAGGTTACCAACAACGCTTCAAAACAATTCTCAATTTTGATAATCAAATATAATCTCAAACATAAAACATTTTGAAAATATAATATTGTAACACCCTCCATCCGATTCCCATTAAAATAGAAACTAAGTCGAAGGATACTATCTTAATCGATTTATCTATTATTGTTATACATAAATGTGCTATTTAAAAAAAAAAAAAGTAATAAATTTATTTATAAAATTATTTTACAATACCAAAACCTTTTATACCACTGATATATATTATCAATTACAAACTATCGGGAATATATATTCGTGTACAAATATACATACATGTCAATGCACGTTAACAAAAATACATAGTATACAAAAGTATAATTACTCAAATGTGGAGAGATGTGACTCGCGATAATTACTGCAATCTTCTCTTTAGTATTTATCTACAATGCCCAAATTTTTCAACCTACGCATGAAAAACCCAATGCGCTAAGTATTTTTATTTAGTGAGTGTATATTTGATTTAAAAGTTATAAAACTTTATTACACAACAATATAATCTCACACTCTCAACTTTTTTTTTTTTTTCAGATTTCAAAATATAATAAAATAAAAAGTGAATAATTAATGAAATTTAAAAATCAATTTTAACAACTATTCTTAAGCTTTAGATCAAAAGTTCATTAATTAGTCAATTTCCTAACAATTACACATATAAAATACATAAAATTATTTATTTCCAATTATAATTACACGATTTTCACCAAATAATTTTCACTTTCTCAAAATACAAACCGTAAATTAATATTTTACAAATTTTCAAATTTTTACAAATAAATTATAAAGAACTAAAATTACAAATTAATGCACATATAAAATACAACAATTGTCATTTCCAATCATCTCAACACAGTTTTCTTTTATATTTTTAAGCGTCATTTATAAACACTGACACGATACTATGGATTGGTAAACAAGTTTTCTGACATTGGCCACTCGGTGGTTGCCCGTCAGAATGAATGACGTCTTTGGTATCGACCACTCGATGACTACTCGTCGGGTCGCATATCACAATCGAGTCTCCTGACATTGGCTATTTAGTGACTATCCACCGGATCGCATACCACAATTGGGTCTCCAGACATCTGTCACTTAGTAGCTACCCATCAGAAGAAACAACATCCTCGGCATTGACCATTCGGTGACTACCAGCCAGGTCACATATCATAATCGGTTTCGACTTCAGAACCGGACACCTAGTGTCTTTCATAATCCATTCGTTGAAAACTATATATCGGTGTAACGATGCAGTATTGCTAATCTGCCTTATTGACATATCAATTACTAATTTCCACCTATCAATGTTCAGGTTTACTATGATCCTTATAAATATTTATTTATTACCAATAATTTCATATTAACGAATTTTCGTTTCTAACAAAAAATTTCATTCGGAAAGTAATAAACAAAATTTTATTCACCATATTTCCCAGTTGTCCGAAGTAACAATTTCAGTATCACAAAACACCATTTTGCACTCATTTAACTTATCAAATTTTATCAAAACCTTCATGCCCTTCACCCAATATACATTCAAGCATGACATTAAACGCGTTAATTTCTTTCCAATTCCTTTCTGTTTCCATTCAAAAGTCATTAACATCACATGTAAACAATATTAAATCACAAATTATAAAAAAATAATTTCCCCAAACCATCTATATCCATATTCAGCCAACATATATAAGTAATTCAAAATTTGTCAAACTTTCACTATTTCACACATCAAAATAATTCACAAATCATTCCAAAATGGAAATCAATTTCATGATTTCTAATACATAATAAAAACTGAAATATACGTAAACGTACTAAAAATCTTATTTTATTCATTCTTAATTCTTAAATCACTTTATATAATTGTATATCTCGATTTTTAAATAGAAGTATAATTATCAAAATATATATATTCTATAATCAAATCATAAATTATAACACAAAATCAATAAATCAATAAACTGATTAAAAAATTTTCTTCTAATAATACTTAAATAAATAAAATTTGAGACATATATAAAATTTTCATTCAATCATGAAATACAATCTATAAAATCAATTAACTCAACTAATTATTTACTGGCAATTAATTATAAAATCTGAAATATAAATAATATAACTCAAACAATTTAATTTAAACATAAAACTATCCACTCACATAACTCCTTTACTTATTTTTGGATGTGAAACGAGTTCTCACTTTATCATTCTGGATTCACCCTATCTGGATACATCGGACCCAAATATATATATATATATATATATATATATATGTTTCCTTTCTTTTTTCTTTTCTCCATTTTCTTCTTATCTCTTCACGCCATTTTTTTTTTCTTTTTCCATTGCTCGATTCTGCTCCTTAATTGTTTCTTATTCTTATCTAAATCCACCATCTATATATATATATATATATATATATATATATACATACACACACACGTGCGCATAAAAACCATAGACTTACTTCATACTTATCTTCTAATTTTATTTATTTTTATTACTTTATTATTATCCTTCCCAAAACCACTAACTTATATATATATTTCTCAATGGGACCCACCACTTTATATTATTAATAACACCGTAACATTTATTCCAACCTATGTAAATTTTCATTTTAACCCCTATAGTCTTTTTCCTTTTAATCCAACTTTCTTAATTTCTTTTAAAAATATCCTTCAATTGGATACTTATCCACAAACTTCTACAATTCTAAAACCAAAATTGGACCAATTTAATAATAGCAAATTGAATTTCAATTAACCTCTTGAGTTCAGTTAGATTGAGGTCTTACAATTCATCCCTATCTTATGAAATTTCATTATCAAAATATAGGAATAATCTCAACTCAAAATATTTTACTCTAAGATCATTGATTTCATGTAATTATCAATGACTATAATAATTCTATTCTAAATAAATCTCTAATTTTTTTTTAATCACTTCCAATAATATACAAAACTTAATAAATCATTCTCTATAACTCTTATACTTCATGTAGTTTTCGAATAATAAATCAATATACACCAATGAATAATTAAGTACACATTTTTTTCTTTTAGGTAACACTCTCTCATTAGCAAATTTTACATGACATGGATCACCAATTTGGACCTCCTTGTGTCACTCTTTTATTGGTTCATTTTGCATGACATGGATTTATGTTTCTTAGTGAAACGTCAATTTTACTTTTAATGTATTTAATTCATATTTCTGTCTAAATAAATTTCAAAAATACTTCATAATATTTCAATTATTAAATTGACCATATAACACCCGAATTCGACTTTTACGAAATTTTTTTTTCCTAAATCTTTTCAAAAAATTTTTAGGCCTATATTTAAACTTCCTACATACTCTTAGTAACCTTTATAACTCTTAAAAGTCGTTCCATGCCCCTTTTTGGCTCTCAGAATTTTACGAAATTGTCTTTGATGATTTCCGAATTGATTCTATTTCCATCCAAATCTCCTTTGAGAGTGTCATTTGAATTTCTAAAATACTTCTTAAGCTTTTTCATACTCATTTTGATATTTTTTTAAATTTTTGAATTTTTTGAAAATCCTTTCGAATTTACGATCGAATTTGAAAACTATTCCATTTTACCTCAAACTGACTCGTTCTCACTTCGTTTCAGTTTTTTACTAACTCTGATTCCTATTCCAAGATTTTTGATATTCAGAGTCCATTTTTGAAAAATCACTATTCATGATGACCTCTTTCGGCCGAAAATACTATCATCAAAAATTTCACTTTTAATGATTTTCGGGATCCAATTCTCAAAAATTACTATTCACTTATCATTATTTATCCGAAAATTACTATTCATCCAAAAAATATAATTCATTTCAAAATACTATTCATTCGGATATATATTTTTGTTTTTTTCCTTAAATAGAAAAAATTATGGACGTTACAAATATATATTTTTTTTTCTATTTTTGCGTAAAATCTTAACTCTATACTGTAGTAAAGGACCCAAAAATTCATATTAAAGGGACATTTTAATAAATTAACAATAACGTTAAAAATAATTAGAATAATAATGGTGAATGCTAAAATTTGGTTGTTTATTAATTTCTAGTTGTATTCAATAGCTTGAAAATAACTAAAAGTGAATTTAAATTATTTCAGACTTTAATTTAATAGCACAACATTGTCTCTTTAATCAAGAATTTTTTTTTATCACATTACTGATTACAAAACAAGGAAATCCCAAAAACAAATAAAAGATAAAAGATAAAAATTAAATCATAATTATACATTTAGAAATTTGATGTAACAAATTAAAATTTTAGAATTCATTAATTAAATTTTCAAATCCAGTTAAAAATATTATATTTTGAAAGTCTATGAAGATACTAATATTTCAATAAAATCATAAATATACTTACATTTATTTTTATGCTATATTATTATTATTATTATAAGTGTTCTACCAAATTAGAAGATAAATATATGAATAAAGATAAAATAAAAAATAAAAATTAAATATTGATAAGTATAAGGATAAAAAATAGAAATGAATTAAATTATCGATGTACAATTTATTTTTTTAACTAGAGTTAAATACATAATATCCTTATAAGGTTTACTTAAATATAGACGTGTAAACAGTTTGATTTTTATAAGACCATACCCCCTATTAACGATCAGCAGTTGTTAAATGTGAGGGTTGACTGTTATTTGTGGTTAAATGACTAAAATACCCTTAGCTTTGAAATTATGAGCCGATTAGACATATTGGCCCATGAAAGAGGATAAAAAAAAATATATTATAAAAAATATGTAATGATTAGGTTCAACCGCTAACTTTGTGAGCGGGTAGTCAGAGGGTGGTGAAAATATTATGATCATTTTACCCTTATACATTTAATTAATTACTATGATTAATACATACATACATATATATTTATATATATTGACTGTTGAATCAAACCATTTGAAGGGCAACGACTAGATTTTGTTGGCCTATGAAAGGGAGCTCATGCATAAGGATGGCAACAGCTCCATATTTCTCTCTTTTTTTTTTTTTCTTTTTTTCTCTCAGGTTTTTCTTCTTTGGTTAGTCCATTTGCTTAGTAATTTTTTGTTCCCTTTCAATCGTCATTTAGTTCTTAACATTAGTAATTTTGGTTATCTTTTGTTCCCTTTTAATATCATTTAGTTCATAACATTGCTTCATTTTTTGCTGTTTCATATATCAATTTCAGATTTTTTTTTTTTTTGGTTAAAATCATGAAAGCTTCATGTGATAGTAGCAGTAGGGTGAATAGAAGTAAAATCAAATTCAAGAATAAAAGATGCTTATGTGAAAGGAAGGTGACCGTAAAAATTTCAGAATCGCAAAAAAATCTAAACAAGTTATACATCAGCTGTGAAAATCGAAAATGCTACTACTTCTTGTTTTGGTCACCCGATGATGAAGAATTTTAGGTGAGTGAATAAGTAAATGAGATGCAAAATGTCAACGCTAGACATGATTATATTTTGTTTGAAGAACAATTACAACAGTCCACTAATGATATTGAAAAAAAAAAGTAAAGAAATTAGAAGTACAACTAAATACCTACAAGATCATCAATATCATTAGTCTTATTTTTACTTTTGCATCTATGCTTGTAGTCATTGGTCAAGGTTAGTATAGCAAAATAGCAAAATAGCAAAGTATACTTGTAATGCTGTAATGAAATTGAAATCCATCATTAATAGCATTGACATTGGTTGATAATATCAGTTCACAACATAACGGTGATTTATGCATAAAATACGACAATGAAAAGCATGCAGTATATCAATGCATGAACCAAACCAAACAAAAATACAAAACAAGGTCCATGATGAATAAAAGTATGGACCAACTATCAAAAGCAATATATATCATCTTTTAATCCAATTTAACAACGCATGAAATAAACAACCAAAAAACAATTAGGTAACAATAAGGTCCATGTATAAACAAAAGCATGGACCATACATAACCACATACACTATCAATTTGTAGGAACAAAATAAACAACCATACCATTCAGCCTTCAAAGGTGTTGGTTTAAAGACTGCTGAACTTGAAATGACTAAGAAGATGGTGGTGGAGTTGGATTTAAACTAATTTGAGATGCATTTTGGGTTGTCTGTTGTGGTCCAAACCAAAGGACTTACATTAATAACTATACATTATTAACAACACAATTTAGAACCTTGCATCTACATATAATAGTCCAATTATTTTTTATACAAAACACTTAACCTTATGGGTTGTTGTTGTGATGCTGGTGTTGATGACAATGAAAATGATAAGTTATAAAAAAAAAAAAAAAAGGTCCTTATTTACGCTTATAAAAAAAAAATGAATAAGTTATAAGAAGTTCCAGTAACTGTAATGAAATTTGTACCTGATTATGCTTCATTTTTGCAGTTACAAGTCTAGAAGTAAAAGGTATAACAAGTTTAGAAGTAGCCCTAGATGAAGTTCCGTCCTGTTTAACAAACATTGTTAATGAATATGTTTTTTTAAAAAAATGAATTGACATAAGCTTTATACATAGTTAAGGTTGTACCTGAGTATGCTTTTTGTTGCAGTTGTAACACCCTTCTGTTTGCATGTCTTTTGGTTATGGTCAACCTCTTAACACACATTACACCTGACCCCTACTGATCGTTACACTCGTGATGGCTCAGTAGGTCCTCTTTTTCTATGTCTTCTGGGTCTTCCTTTCCTTTTGACGTTCACAAATGGCAGCAATTTTACACCTTCAACCACTGGCCATGATGCCTCATCTGGAATGGCATGAAGGATATAGAATAGGTCTTCAAGTATGCTACCTTCTTCAAGGACTCATCAACATATTGGGCAACATCAAGTCTAAGTTTGGTAGTACATGCCATGACATGTTTGCAAGGAATATCACTAACTGCCACAGGCCATATTCACATAGTTTCTTATCTAAATGCATAACAAATTGTCTTCTGTCATCCATCACCTTAAACTCTCATTCCCCACACCTCAAAGGATCTAGGTACCTAGCTTGAGTTTGATGTTTTCGACATAGTTTATGAATTTTTGGAGTTTTAGTCAACTCCTAAGTAAGTGCACCCTCATAACACTTTTAAATGCGAGTCATGCACTTTTTCGTAATGACTTCCAATATGGACAGTATAGGTAACTCCCTAGATTCATTCAACCAAACATTGAAACACTCCACAATATTGTTGGTTATGTGATCAATTTTGGTGTCACGGTTAAAAGCATGGATGCTCAACAAGTGTAAAGGTATATCCATAAGATACTACACGTAGTAGGGGACATTTCATTGATTTTAGCCATTGCTTCAATGAAAGCAATGACATTAGAACTTCTAGCAACAGGCCAAAACAGGTCCTTAAGGTAGTCAATCTTAAATTTGGTCAACATAGAATATGTCTTGCACAGAACTTGTTTTTACTATTTGGCCAATACTCACCAAATGCTATCTCAGTCCCCTTTTGTTGATCAAACATGAAACAAAACTTTCTATTATCATATTGACCAATGTGATCATATAACAACTTAATGAACGAACACTAGGTCTCAGTGTTTTCCAGCTCATACATGCTCGCTACCAGAGGATACATACTACAGTTTGCATCTATAGTCACTATACACAACGAAACCCCTCTATAAAAACCTTTCAAATGGCATCCATACAAGCCTATAAAGTGTTTTCAACCTTCTATAAACCCCTTTTTTGACACTAAAAAGACAAAACAACTTTGAAATGTGCTGGGACATTTGGATCTAGGTCTAACCTAAGTGCACTCACATAAGTAGTAGTTCTAAAGTTCTTTTCCCTAAGTATATGCCTATATGTATGCATTTTTTTGTAACTCAACTTGTAATCCTCATTCCCAATATTCAAGACAAAATTACTTGTCCTGTCAAGGGTGTACCCTGGAACATGTAACCTATACTACCTAAGTAACATCTACCCTAAAGCTTTAGCACTAATGAAGGGGTTTTCCTCGATAAACTTCTCAAATGTTTTTCTAATCTAACTACTTGTCACTTGATTGTTCTTACTAAGAGATAGACAGTTGTGGACATCATTAAGGGTTTTAATTTGATAAGTGATCCTATCTATAAACTCACGCACTTTCCTATGGCAGCCCTCTGTTTTACAATGACATAGAATGACTTTCCTTTCATTTTTAATTCTATTCAACCTAAAACCTTCTTGGATAACATAATTCACTTTCACCTCCTTAAAATGTTTAAAGTTTATGAATAACTGACCCTTCTACAACCTAATTTTTCCATATACTCTTACAGAAAATGCTACCCTATTGATTGGTCTATAAACTGTCTCTTCATCATTATTACTACTATAGAATGAAACTTCACTAACCCCATCTTCATTAATATCAGATAGCTTATCTGTGTCACTTCCACTAACCCTAACATGATCATCTTCAGACTGTTCTAGACCATCAACCAACCTGATCTCACTCTTACTCTCTTCACTCTTAAAATTAACACAGTCCACGCCAAAGTCTTTCTCCTAACTATCATCATTGTCATCGTCAAATGGAGCATCTGAATCAAAAATCAGAATCTATTCTTCTTCAATTAGAGTGATGGGCTGCCTGTTTGGTGTATTTTGGATAGGTTAACTGTTTAGTGGGGTTAGGTTAGGTTGGCTGTTTGGTGATGTTAGGTTGGGTCTGTTTGGTGTACTTCGATTAGACCTAGTTGGTGATGTTCGATTAGGCCTAGTTGGTGTACTTTGATTGGGCCAGATTGGTGATATTGAGTTGGGCTTAATTGGTGGACTTTGATTAGGCCAAGTTGGTGATGTTGGGTTAGGCCCTTCTATTACTGCTGGTTGGGTGGATTAGGTTGGGCTCATAGGGTGGATTAGGGTGTATGATGTGTATTGGAAGGTAATCAACATTAAAATGGATGTTGTTGACTCCCTTTGACTCAAACACAATAATAACATCCATTAACTAGCTCTCATTTTTAATTTCCCTAACATCATTACACCAAGGAAGAACTATTTTCCGGTAAAACTTCTCCCTTAACACTGAATCAACACCTAACGTTGTAAACATAATACTATGCCATAAACATTTTAAATTCATGTAATCCCAATAACTCGACTCTACGTCAAAACTCTTACCCAGGAAAGTGGTAAAAATAGAAAATTTGAAATCCCTACAACAACCAAATAACAACATAATAACATTATAACACAACACATAGGACATTTTAGTCATATAATAGTAATCAACAGTGAACAACAATATAGTGATGCAAAGCTAAGGGTATTTTGGTCATTTCAACACATGCAACTCACATAATCATGCAAACTATGCAAATTGTCATAAGATGACCATGCAAAACAACTAACAATTTATCTTTCAAACAATAACAGTAATCAAAACAATAACATATAAATATCATGACAGTAATAGTAATCAACATATAAACAATAATAGTAATCAATATATACATTTCAAACTTTTAACACCATCAACCAGCATCAAGTTTCAACATATATACGATGAACCAACATGAAACTTCAACAGATTAACCTAAACATCAAGAACTGCATACAAATATGAAGAACACATTTTTTTTTAAAAAAATAAAAAATAAAAACACCATCAACCACCATGAAGCTTCAACAGATACACCTAAACATAAAGAACACCATGCAAATATGATGAACAGATTATTTTCAATCCTTAAATGACCAAATCAAACAACAAAATCAAACAAGGACAATTTTTTTTTTTTTTTTTTAAAAGTTATCAATAACAAAATTTTAAAACCAATAAAATTAAATAGCAATCAAAACATCACACACATAATATACTTAAATAAAAAATATATATATACTCTAACATTTCTATTTGGTGCCAAAATCACACGAACATCATATATCACACCAAACAAATGATCTGTATGTCATAGGTAAAACCTAATCGACAACAATTACATAAAAATAGCACTATTTGCACAACAAACACTTCATTCGTACAAGCACAAAATCATACAACATCATCAATATATATATATATATATATTACCTTCTAGTCATGGTGGAGTACCACTTCAACCACCAATTACCCAGAGCCCACAAAACGCTTTACAAAACAAACAAATTTATGAGTTACATGAAGTTTATCAGACAAAAAGATGAGTTACAGTTGAGTTACTCTTTTTACATGTTTTGTTTGATGTAAAAAACACAAAAGTAGAGAAAAATAAAAAGAGAATGATGGATTAGGGCTACAAAGAAAGAGAGAGTGTAAGAGAGTATAAGGGACCCATCCTGAATTCCCCTACGAAACCTGATGGGAGTCTCATAGCACCCCGACAAAACTCAGTTGAACCCTTACTTGGCTCGAAAGGGCCCCGTAAAGGTACCGCTTTCACTTTAAATTTCTTTTCCAATGGAAATGGATGGAAACTCTTATTTTTTTATTGTACATTTGTAAAACAGGGTTATTAAAAATTTTGACAGTACAATTGCTATTTTTCTAAAAATTTTACCTTACAAAAGTTTATAGAAAATTTGTACATTTCTATAGCAATAACATTCTCAACTTCTGAGTCTTAGACCCTATTTTCCATTTTCAATAATCAACCACAATCATATTTTTCAGTTTAAATACAATTTGAAATTAATTTAATTTACACAAAAGTAAGATGTACACAAGATTTTTATAACTATTACATCTTCCAAAAATAGTTTGTACAAAATATACATAAAATCTTAAGTAAATATGCATGCACATGACATTTCAAAAGTAAATAAGTGCAGTAGCATCGTATCCTCAGCCCACCTGCACGTCCGACAGAATCTCTTTCTCTTGACGACTCAAACCTGCAATTGGGGAGGATTTTTTTTTCAAAACCGTAAAAAAAATTGTGAGTATTTAAACTCAGTGAATGAATAAACTTTTAAATTATAATATTTGCTTTATAAATATATATATCCTCCCAAAATAAGTTGAAAAATTAATAATTTCGTACTAATCATTAGAAAACTATAAAACTGACATAAAACATATAAATACTACTGCTTGAAATCTAATAATAAATTTAATAAAGCATAAATTTTTCATATTTTCTAAACTTTACGTCTAATGACATGCTTTTCATTCTAAAACTTTCCTTACAAGATAATCCAGGGAAACTCATTCTTACATGATGGTACGTATACACGTCATTAGAACTGGGCAAAACTATCATATACAGTCGCAAATACGGGAATTCTAGGATCGCGATTTCCTCTAACATCAGGCAGATCTATAATATTATATGCATGTAGAGGGCAATACACTGACTCAAAACCCTCCAAGTTAGTAACTCTCCCTACCTCTTGCCACACATGCATACGGTACTTCGGCTAGATATACTAAAGATGAGGGTGAACTAAAGACATTTAAAATCTTTTCAATATACTTAAAAACTTACATGTATTATTAGAGAGTGCTAACATGTTAAAAGTTTAATCAATTCAACATAATAAATTGAATACTAAAATAAACCTTTACAATTATTAATTATCAACAGATAAAACTCATAAAAGTTTTAAAAATAATCACAACCACAACTTGCTATTCAAACTAGCAAACCACTCCCTTAAACTCTTCTTTAGCTCTTCATTTCTTCTATACTTTAATACAAGTATAATTTTCACTTAGAACTCATACATGCATCAAACTATTAAAACTCAAATTGTAACATAACTTATAACCATCCACCTTGGCCGAATGTAATGGATACATATACATATGACTTTCTTTTTCATTATTTTTTATCTCACTCAACTTAAACACATATAAATAAGCGTGTGAAACTCTATAAAAATCATCAAACATAATTTGAACCAAAGAGTATAGATATGGCTGAAATTTTTTGTTGGTGAAATATCATCTTTTTTCTTTCGATTTCTTGGCATTTATTTATCTCAAATCATGCAAGACTTTTATCTAACACTTAAATATAACTCAAATCCAAATTTAGGCATAGGATTAGTATGCTCACTTTGATATAAACTACTTGAATAATTCTTTTTATTGAACTTCTTAAATTTCAAGTCCAATTACAGTACAAATAACCTTTACAATAATGCTAAAAATTCAATTAACAATTTAAATTGGAAAACCAAACAAAACTCCTAAAAATCGATAAAACTCTAATTTAAAAACTTACTTATTTCTTCATTTCTTTTTTACTCAAATTCATCTCTTCACACCTTTGAACATACTTAATGAAGACAAGAGCAAGAGATGCTGAATAATCACACCTAGATCACTTGAAATGACTCTTGACAAGCTTAATTTCTTCTTCTTCTCCTTGGTCTGCCAAACTGTATAAGATAGGGGTTGGAATATGTTTCATTTCTACTAGGACAACATATTTATACCCCCACTAATTGTGCTAAAAGATCAAAATATCCCTTGACCATAATTTAATACAAAAAATAACTTTTACATGTGTTACACATTGATCTCTTTAATAACTCATCAATCTACTCACCATTAATAGAATCAAACTTAGCCCTTAAGAAAATATATGATTGGTCCTTAATAAGAGTCATACTTTCATTAATTAATATCTTCATGCTAAAAAGTTCATTTTGTCCTTTGATGAATTGAATTCATATTCTTGCCTAAATAAATTTCAAAAATATTTTGTGATCATAAAATCTTCAAATTGACCAATGTATACTCTAATTACATTATAAATCTCTCACTTGCATATTTGAAAAAATTTAAATGGATGTAAAATCATTAATATCCATTATTTTTCAAAAAATATATATATATTTTTATCAAATAAACTTCAAATTACTTAAAACCTATTCAAATGAACTCGTTTTCGATCCATTTCGATTTTTTTTTAACTCTAATAATTATTTCAAAACTTTTGATTTACAGGTTCCGTTTTTCAAAAATTACTATTCATACAGATACTATTCATCTGAAAACACTATATATTGAAAAAAAAAATTATTTTTCATAAAAATGAAATTTTGGGTTTTACGGAGAAAGTGTAAGAGAGAGTTGAAAGAAAATGCAAGAGAAGAAGAGACGAGCCAGAGAGCCTAGAAGCTTTACACGTCTTTTCAACTCTTTTTTTTTTTTTCTTAAAAAATTCAAAATATCAACCTTGCATTTAATGTGATTGGACATGTCAGACTACCCAATATAAGTTATCGTTTTACCCTTCTCGCTCTTAACGGTGACCAATGTCTACTGTTAATTAGGGGGTATGATGTTATAAAAATCAAACTGTTTACATGCTTGTATTTGAGTAAATCTTAGAAGAGTATTGTGTATTTAACTCTTTTAACTAATATATCTATATTTATATTAAAAAAAAAACAACAATTTTTTAAAAAAAAAAAATTCAAAAATTCAGGAGAAGTATGTGTCCCCTCCATGTTACATTGGGTCCACTGATGTAAAACCGTTATTGTGGGACCCCTCTCTGCGGGGCAGGGCGCTACCTACAGGTCGAGGCCGGTAGGTAGCGCCCTGCCCCGCAGATAGGGGTCCCACAGTTATAAATTGATTTTTGGGTGGTTTTGTAATGTTTGAACCGTTACTTACTTTACCACTGTATTATAACGTTATAAAATGAATTGCCGAAAACAAAATTCTGAATAATAATAGTTATATAATTTTGTTTCAAAATTACAATATCTGAATTAACTCTAGGGTAAAAATCATTGGGTCCCTAAGTTTTGAAAAAAGTATCAAATTTTTAATTATGTTTCAGAAAATGATCAAATCATCTTTAAGGTTTCGAAAAAAATGTCAAATTAGTCTCTCTCATCAATTAATTGATGTTCAAACCTAATGGAAAATATGAAAACACTAATTTACCTTTGGACTCTATTAAAACTAAAAAAAAAAATTGTTATACATCTGTCCATAATTAAATATTACAATGATATTTAATTATGAATATCTCCTAATGGTTTTTTATGTAATTATAATAATATTATTGGATTTTTTTGAAACATCACTTAAATACCTATAAAATTAAAAAAAAATAAAAAAATTACAAAATAAATTAAATTAAACACAAAAAATACTAATATCAATGGGATTTTTTGTAAAGAAAATTAAAATAAAAAAAAATTTTAAAAAGAAAAAAAAAGAAAAAAAATTGTCATCAAGAAGAAAAAATCACTAAGATCTAAAGAATGTTCTTCATCTTGTATTTTGTACTGGACGACTGTTATCAACCAGAACACTCTGTCTCCATAGCAACTATTGTCAACAAGAATAACCAAAATAACCTAGATTTTCAAAAAAAAATTGGCCATCCTTAATTTGTTTTTTCTTTTTGAATTGAAGTTTTGGATTGAGCGTATAAAATCAATAAGGATATTTTTGTACACGTGTTATCATCCTATAGCATGATTAGAAATGATAATTTTACCTTTGTTCACCATGTTATCTGTTAGGTTTAACCAAAAATTAATTGATAGAAAAGATTAATTTAATATATTTTCGAAATATTAGGGATGATATGATCATTTTTGAAATATAGTTAAAAATTTAATTATTTTTTAAAATTCAGATGTCGCAAAATGATTTTTACATTTAACTCTATTACTTATTTTTTTTTTTTTTTTGGTTATGAGGCAACTCTATTGCAAGTTTTACTCGCCGTAACAAAACAAAACATATTATCAATCTTTCCAAAAAAAGAAAAAAAAATCTTATCAATGATTAATTCCATCCGAGGAGATCGTGATCCCAACCCCCAAACACCCCCATTCCCAGTTAAATATAAATAAAAACAATTCTCTCTCCCCGCCTTTTGTTTCCGAGCAACGCACCTCTCTCTCTCTCTCTCTCTCTAAGAAAAAATACAACCAGTCTCCGTCGATCTCCGAAATTCCAATTTTTCCCCCCGAATTCCACCAAAATCACCCATCTCTACATCTCGCCAGGCCCAATTGCTCCCCAATTTATCGAAATCACCGATTTCTCGGTCCCGTGCCCGTAATCGACGAATTAGGGCAAAAAGCTGCGACTTTTAAACTGGCGGAGTTCGATGAGACGATGGGGAATTCAGAGAATGAATCCTCGTCGACGACGTCGTCGAAGTCGGTGAACGAGACGGTGAACGGGTCTCACCGGTTCACGATCAAGGGTTACTCTCTAGCGAAGGGAATGGGGCCAGGGAAGTGCATCTCCAGCGACGTGTTCACCGTCGGCGGCTACGACTGGGCCATCTACTTCTACCCCGACGGTAAGAACCCCGAGGACAACTCCCTGTACGTCTCCGTCTTCATTGCTCTCGCCAGCGAAGGCACCGATGTCAGGGCGCTTTTTGAGTTGACTTTGGTTGACCAGAGTGGCAAGGGCAAACACAAGGTTCATAGTCACTTCGATCGGGCCTTGGAGAGTGGGCCCTATACGTTGAAGTATCGGGGCAGCATGTGGTAGAGTTTTCATCTTTTTGTTGTTTTTTGTGATGGGTTTGTTCTGGTTTTTTTCAGTTGTGGATTGTGTGGAGAATTTGGTGAATTGTGTAGGGTTTAATTGGTGAAATGGCTTTTTTTTTTTTTTTTTAATTTTGATTTTTTTTTTATTCAAGTAGTTGTTGTTTAGTTATCTTTGTAGAGTTGAAGTTTAATTTGGCGGATTGATAGGTTGATTTATAGAGCAAAACTATTAGTTACCGTTGAATAATTGAAAATGAATTCGGCTGCAAGATATTTTAATGGTGATGTGGTTTTTGAATTGGGTAGATGGGATAGCTGTTATTGTTATTTGTGAAGTGGACTGCTTTGATTTTTATGATAACTTTGATTTGTACAGCTAAACTACTAGTTATCGTTGATGAATTGAAAATGAATTATGTGTGTGCTAGATAGCTTAAGGATGGTGTGGTTTCTGAACCAGTCATATGGGATGGGATACCATTTATTGTTATTTACGAAGTGGACAACTTTGATGTATAGGGTGAAACTATTTGTAATTGTTGAATAATTGGAAATGAATTCGGCTTCTAAATAGCTTAGTGACGATTTGTTTTTTTATTCGAACAAATGAGATAGCATTTGTTGTTTATTTATGAAGTAGGCAACAACGATTTTCTTGCTGTCATTTTTTCTTTTTTTGGTGATGTAACCTGAAGTGTGTTATTGATTATCAAACTCTAGTGGGTCCTGTGAGCTTGTGTTGTGTAGTTTCTTGCCTTTGTTAGTATGCTGGGAAAGGGTATTGACATATGCTTAGTTTGATTATTTGAAATGAAGTGAGAATTTCTGCATGTTTATAAGATATCTGTCTAGGCTATGTTGTCATTTGATTTGTTATTGGTCGACATATGGCTTGTTTGATGCTTTTCATCACTTCAATTTCTTTAATGCATTTCAGGGGCTACAAGCGTTTCTTTAGAAGAACAGCTTTAGAGACTTCAGATTATATAAAGGACGATTGCCTTGTCATGAATTGCACTGTTGGAGTTGTTAGAACCTGCCTTGAGAAACCAAAACGGTATTCCATACCTGTACCGCCATCAGACATGGGTCAAGGTCTGAAGGATTTGCTAGAATCTGAAATTGGTTGTGACATAGTTTTCCAGGTTGGAGATGAAACATATAAAGCTCATAAGTTGGTACTTGCTGCTCGTTCTCCTGTTTTTAGAGCCCAGTTTTTCGGACTTGTTGGGGATCGAAACCTGGATAAAGTAGTAGTGGAGGATGTTGAGCCCTCAATCTTCAAGGTAATGCTTCGTGTTCTTTTGCTTGCATTCATCACTGCATGAAGAAAGAAAATAAGAAAACAAGCACATGCTCATGTTTGTGCTAAAGAACACCTTTATTTTTTGTTTTAACTGCCTTTTGAGTCTAAGAGAGTTCTCCTTGCATTTTATTATGATCCAATGATGCATTTTATATCTGCATACTCCTTTTATTTCATGAACTACTGCACTGTCTTTGATTTATGATCAGTGGCGATTTTGTCAACGTTGAAAAATTGTATATGAAGAATTTTGGCAACCTGAGCATTTTTTTTGTCAGTGACTGGGCTGTTTTCTTCTATCCTGACCTTGTGTAGTTCTTTTTCTTAATTGAGGATAAAGCAAAGAAACACATTTCAAACTTGATGTAGCTTTCTACAGGAAGAATATTGTAGGGTCATCTGGATGAAAGGCAAAGGAGTTTGAAGATAGATTAAGAATTGATTTTACACTCTGAAAAGAGGTTTCACTGATATTTCATTTTAGCATGCATTAAAAATTTATGCATGTGATTAGTTTGATTGAGAACATTGTTTTAAAAGGCGAGGCGAGGCGGCGCGTCAAGGCGCCGCCTCGCCGCCTTGGGGTCATCAGTGCCTCAAGGCGGTTGCCAAAGGCGGAGGGAATGAAAAACCCCGCCTTGGGAGCATGAGGCGGTCGCCTCAACACCGCCTTAAAGCGAGGCGCCCAGAGGCGGTCCAGAGGCGGTCAAAGGGATGATGGGAGTATAATCTGATACCATGTCAAAGCTTTTAAACCAATCACAACCCACAAAGCCAAAACCTCTCTCTGTGTCTTTTTAATTATGCAAATTTGTGAAAAAAGCTAAATAAGAGTGGTAGAAGAAGAGAAGAGGAAAGAAGGCGGTGTTTTCACGGTAAAGACCGGCACACAGACGCAGAGAATGCGGAGAAGAAGCTAGAAGATGAAAAGCTAGGCTTGTTTTGTTTTAAAGGAGCTTACATAATTTTTAATTGAGTTGTCATTTCCCAGAATAAAAGCATGATGTGCTGTCACCAACTGTTGTTCTTCCACTGAGTACTGACCCCACGTTTCAAAAAAAATCAAAACAATTAAAATTCCAATTCTATCCACATATTTTTTACTTCCTATCTTTCAATAATATCTGGCATTAAATTCAAGGATTTAGTAGAAAAATATATTTTAATATAACATTATTTTTAATTTAAAATAACTGTAAGATGATATTTCATAAATAAATTAAATTTTTAATCCCCTCTCCCACCAAAAAATAATAATAATAATTTTATTAATATTTACTAAATATTATATTATCCCTTTTACTATAACCCTTTATATAATTACACCTTTTAATTGTTTTAAAAATTTTTGTTATGTTAGCTTAATTTAGGATTTTGTATGTTGGGTATTATTATTAGATTTATCCTATTTTATTTTATACTTATCTTTAAAATTGATTTTCACTATCTATTTTAAGATTATTGATGATTTTATAAGTTGAGTTTTTTTTTTTTTTTCATTTATAATTGAGGCGGTCGCCTCGATCGCCTCAAGGCGACCGCCTCGCCTCGCCGAGACTCTATCGCCTCGCCTCGCCTTTCGCCTTTTAAAACATTGATTGAGAATGCTGATTTTAGAAATGGGAAACAGTAGTATAGGATGTCATTTTTGAAAAATTTGCAATTATGTTATTATATGTTTAAGTTGCTTTCTGCTCCATCTACTAATGTTGCCTGAGGTGTTTTTGAAACTGGTTTGTCTATAAATTAATACTTTAGCTGTACTGTTTATTGTGAAATTATGTTCTCATCTGACTTGTAAGTTCTTATTTATGTGAATGATCTTATTTCAATAGCAAGCATATTAACTCTAACAAACCCCTGTTCTCTTCTTCCAGGCAATGCTTCTGTTTATCTATACGGACAGGCTTCCTGATGTATATGAAATTACAGGATCAACATCTTTATGCACTTCCACTAACATGGTGCAGCATCTGTTGGCTGTAGCTGACCTTTATAATTTGGATCGATTGAAACTGTTATGTGAATCAAAATTGTGTGAAGAACTCAATGCTGACACAGTGGCAACAACACTTGCACTAGCTGAGCAGCATCATTGTCCACAGCTTAAGGATGTCTGTTTGAAATTTGCTGCAAATCCATCAAACTTGGGAGGTGCGTGTTGTCCATAGATACTGTCGGATGAAAATTTCAGGTTATGTCTTCTTCAGTTTTATTGTTTGATTTGTGGAAGTATGCTTGATGATTGCTTCCTCATGCACACATAAATCAATTTCACTTTCTTTAAATTTCATATGGACAAGTCAATTCCAGTTTTTCACTTTCTTTAAATTTCATATGGACAAGTTTCATGACTTAAGCACTTGTATTCCAATTAGGGTCATAATACAAGCTTTCTTCTTGAAACTACGCAGTCATTCTCATTTTCATAGAATATTGCAGCAATTATTGAAGCCATATATATTTTTTTATCAAGTATTCTTTGTTGTTATCTGGCAAATCATTGATGTCCTGTACATTTAGCTAACTGGCCATTTGTTGTGGACTGTAGTCCGACATTTTGGGGAATTTGATTGTAGATTGTGTCTTGACAATGAAGATAGGTAGAAATTGGTTTAGAATTGCGTCTGGCTTTTGCTATTTCTATGGTTTAAGTCATTGGGTTTTGATATCTTGGGAGTTAGCGGCGCTGACGTTTAAAATGCTGTATCGTACTTCCTTTCATTTTTCAAAAGAAAAAAATTCTATTGTAGTTAGAATTGGCCTCAGCTTTTCAGTCTATACCTCTGCTTTTCAGTTTATGATTATAATTTAACTTACTTAGTATCAGTTTACTATGTTGCCCTCATGTATTATTCTTATCGACCATTGCTATGTCAAAGGTTGAAACTGAGATGATTTTTTGTTGTTTTAGCGGTAATGCAGTCCGAAGGGTACAAGCACTTGGAGGACAGCTGCCCGTCATTGTTGTCTGAGCTCTTGAAGACGTTGGCATCAGGTGACGAGAACTCAAGCATGCTGTCAGGTAGGAAACGGAGCAGTGGCAGTATATATGGTCAAGATCTAGCAACAGATGGTGTGGCTGCAGAATCAGTGAATCCCAATGGCAGACGCTTAAGGAGGCGGTTTTAACATTCACATTTGCCCTCAAACGCCTAAAAGCTGTTAGCAGTGAGTTGATTTCGTTCCAAAATTAAAAGTCCTAGTCGTTCAATGTCATGTTAATATATTAGTCAAAGTACTCACAGTGCCCCCTTTGTTACATAAAAGTAAACATGTTTTCCTGATGAGTAAAATCTCAACTCTCTGCCTTGGATTTTACTTCTTTGTGGGCTAATATTTCGTCTTTAGACTTTTTAAGCTGTCACCTGTCAATATATCGCTGATGATTCGTAGATGTGGAATGAACAACTCAGTAACTGACGTTCTGTAGATTTGAAAATGGTTACCATCACTTGTTCA
Organism: Dimocarpus longan; assembly: GCA_022984855.1. Lineage (NCBI taxonomy): Eukaryota > Viridiplantae > Streptophyta > Magnoliopsida > Sapindales > Sapindaceae > Dimocarpus > Dimocarpus longan. Next base: position 3,842,415 of record CM041015.1, on the reverse strand, counting down.
TCTAGTATTTCAATTCGTGGCTGGTCATTTTTGTTGAGCCTGTTCAAGGTTGGGAAAGGGAAAATCTGATTTAACATGCTGTCTCGTATTTGTATTTTGGAATTAACTGTTTAAACCGCCTAAACGAGGCATGTGAAATACAAAGAAATACAGAATTGTTGTTGTTCAACGGCTACATAAAAGAAACTGGGACTGCAGACTCGCACCCAAAAAATGTTATAGAAGAAAATAGAGGAATTTCTTAACGCGTACCCTGGGTTTTACGTTTTTACATGCGATTTAACTTGTTAATTACATATTACCCCCCAATTCATTAGCTGTGCCTGTGAAAATGGTATCAAGCCGCGCCATTTAAATTAAACTTTGTGATTTTGTCATTGTATAAATAGTTTGAGTTTCAATATCATTAAAACATGGATACCGATAAAAATGTTCTAATGAGACTTTTTTTTTCTCTCTCTTTCATTTTTTTTTTTTACTGGAATGATCTGGAAAAATATTTAATTCTGGAAGAATAATTTGAAAATCCAAAAACAAGAAGTTGAAAACAAAAAGAAATCTTGAATCTGAAAGGATAACTTGAAGATATAAAAAATAAAAAATAAAAAAATAAAGTAAATGGTGGAAGAAAATGATAAAATATATGTTGAACAAGTTCTCTCAAATGAAGGATTTATTTATCGAATAAAAAACTTCTCTCTTAAAGGAAAACTTTATCTATTGAAAGAAGAATTTATTTCTTAAAGAAATGATTGATCTATAAAATGAATAACTTTTTCTCAAAAGAATTCTTTATCTATCGAAAAAATGATTTATTTTTGAATGTTTTTATCTCGAATAAATGACATATCTCTCGAAGGAAATATCTATTGAATGACTTATCTCTCAAATGAATGACTTATATATCAAATGAATGACATTTTTTTTAAAAAAAAATAGCTTATCTCTCTCATGAAAATCAAGTTTCATTAAGGGTATTTTTAAGTTTGTATACATATTTTAGTGACATTGAAACTCGAAGTATTAACGAAGTAACACCATCACAAACAGAGGCCACAAAAGTATCTTTTATCCAAAGAACCCTTTATTAGTTAGACTTGGTCAAAAATACAGTCAGCCACTCATTTCAATTGAGTGATCAAAATGCCCCTCAACAATTAATGGAAAAAAATTAATTCAAAGGAAAAAATCATAACAAGAAATTAAAAAAAAAAAAAGAAATTGAAATTTCCATTGTACACCTTGAAAATGGATAGCAAATATCTTTATATTAGGAAAAAAAATAAAAAGAAAAATTAGAAAAAAAAAATAAAAAAAAAATATATATATTCTTAAGAAAACATTGGTCCTTCCCAGAACTTCATCCCCATCTTCAAGGGGATGGAGATTTAGTTCTTCATTAGCAATGGAGATCTCATTGTCGAGATCTCCATCATCAATGAAGACCAAAAGATCCCAATCATTGGAGATCAATGCTCATTTCTATGTCCCTATCATTGGAGACCTATTCTCATTTTTATGTCTTCATTGTGATAGATACCTAGATTTGGGATATAATCTTTATCATAATGGAGGTCTATGGGTCTTTATCATTGGACTCACACTTGATCTCCATCGATAATGGAAATCCCATTATTGATATCTCTATTGATGAAAAAGATGAGAACTCTTATCTCCAATCCAGATCAGGACAAAAATTGAGTGAAAATCCAACTTAGATTGGATATCTATTGTTTATGATGGACGGTGATTACTGAATTTTAGTTAAATCTAGACAATTATATTTATTTTTGTTTTTCAACTCTTTTATTATTTGGACATCAAAGATTGACAGTGAAGATCAATTCCTTTTTTTTTCTTACTTCTAAACATTAAGAATTTTTATTTTTTTTAAAGAAACATGAAAAAGAAAATGAAAAGTGTCAGGATATCCATTAAAATCGATCAACATTGACTAACGGACCGCAATTGCAGGTAAAATGTTATTTTTAGGTAAAGTTATATCCTATGTGTTAAAAAAAAGAACTTCAAAGGGGTGTGGAGCAGTTCCTCCATAGAAAGTATCAAAAACTGGAACATCACAAAAGAAAGCCTACATTAATTGAATCCAAATACAACCCCATTTAAAACAAGAACCATATCTAAGCCTTTTCAATGCATACGATTACATTGAGTGGTTCTAATTGTATGACATAGAAATAAATATACACAATGGACCTAGCTAATTCATGTTGTACATCTTGGAAGCAATATTTCATTCTAGCAAGCACTGGTTCCTAGTAATCATGGCAGACCTTGTCCTCAACCATGAAAGAATGCGAGGAGGTATGCATGTATATGCATACAATCGACTGCATGGAAGGACGTATACATACAACCGATATATATCAATGGAAAACGAACTGCTAATCTAACAAAACTGTTGCTATGGCCTGAAGAAAGTTGGCGATTCAAGTGGGTGACTCAGCCAGAAGTAGGGTATGCCACCAGCCACATGCAATGTTTTTGGGAACATAACCTTCAATAGTAACTTGACAAGGAACGTTGCGGTCAATCACATCACCCAAGCCAAGCTGTTTCAAGCACCCAGAGACTATCAATTTAGTTTTGTGTGATAATTCAAGGCATTTCGACACCATAAATAAGGCGTTGATATCTGATGAAGCAAGTGCTCTAGAAATTTAAAAAAAATAAATAAATAGTGACTCTTCATTTGTTGTGAAACAGAGATGCATTAATTTTGGTGAGATTGTAATACCTGGCCGTATTTGTTCCATCCCCAGCATAACACTTTCCCATCCTCTGCGAACAACAGCAGCAAAGAGTACGTCACTGGTAATAATCTATTTCTAGACAAAGAATTCATATGTGATCTTTCTAACATGATACAGACATCCTATCTGATTTATATACAAGCAAATTCTACCACATATGCCGGGCTTTGGTTGAGAAACAATTTCAGGAATATACTACCATCTGAAGCTAGAACATTATCATTCCACCATGTAGAATTAAAGACTTTTCAGTTGGTTATAGTTTCACAAAAGGTGTTCTAATCTGCCTTAACAAAAGCAACCTGTTTTCTTGATAAACCCAAGTTCCCAGTCAGCCTTTAACATTTTGCTATTATTAGATTATTTATAATTAACATTTTTGTTCAGGTTGTCACGTATATTCTTCCACTATTTAGAATCAAGGAGCATTTATTAATGAATTTCATTCTTAATATTTGTTAGCCAATTAAAGCTCAAACAACATTTGATGCATAATTAGCAGTAAAAGCCTGGTACAATAAGGATGACTAGAGGTTGCAAAAACCGGCATTAACACCAAGCTAGTTGCCAACTAGGAGGACAAATAGTTGAAAGTCCAAAAGCCATGCTTCAATAGTTAGTTGTCAAGACAATTGCGGAAAAGAATAATTAAGCATGACACTGATTCCAAAACAATATGATTAGCTACTTATTAAGGCTTTCAATGCACACACCTAGAAATTTAGTATGTCAAATTTACTCAAACATAATATGTTTGCGAGTGTTCATTTGGATTTAAGTCATCAGAAAAGTAAATGTGGAGATGCTCATACATGCTTTGTTGGCATACCTGAAATCACAGCACTGTGACGAGCCCCGCAAGAGACAAGTTTTGCATGGACATTTTCCAGACCTGGAGCATCCAACAGCCTGGGGATAGTCTGATTTGGAAATCCAGTAAATAATTAAGTTAATTACACAAATTCCTGTCAGTCAGCATTTTTTCTCAACTTAAAGCTTATCATGGAGCCTAGGGAGATTGATTAATATGATCTGAAGATAATGCAAAAGCTCTAAAGATGCTTATATCTTAAACCTAGTGTAATTTTATCCATCCCATTTCCATTATTCCATGTGGTATTAGAAATTAGTTGCATTATTCCCATGACTAACAAGAAGGAATCAAATTCTTGTATTTGCAGATCAGCCACTGCTGATAAAAACATAATTTATCATTGGTCAATGGTCTCACTGATGTCATCAACATTTAGGGGAGAAGGAATTAATGGAGTGCTAGTAAATTACAAAATACCTCGGCTTGATCACCCCCAGTTCCCAATTGCCCAAACTGATTCCCACCAAATGCGTAGACATCTCCATCGCTGGAAATGCAAATGGTGTGCCATAGTCCTGCAGCCACTCCCTCTATCTGGATACCCAATAGTGGTGACACGCATATTGGACTTAATTCATCATCTGTACTTCCTTGCCCACACTTGACAAAAAATACAGAAATGAAAAACACGTTCCCTCTTAACGGTAATAGCAAAAACATGCAATGACAAAGTTATTCATATGAGAACAAATAAGAGATAATAGTGGGAGAGGAATAGAGTAGATTATCCCTTGTTAGAGTGAACCTCATCTTTGTCATTGTGCTTTTTCTTCCACCATATTCTACTTTACCTACATGCGGATCCTGAAGAACAGTTAATATTTGGGAAACTATGGGCAGTCTCATGGATGGAAACAACAGCTAAACTGTTGAACATCCAGTTAAAAGTATTAAAACATGGTTCAATTAAAACATTCTTTATAAAAAAATAAATTACACCCTATGCTTTTTACAATCAAGAATTCATACATGCACAAGTATGAAATGATATGTAACTCCAAATTCAGATTTATCTGTTCACAAACTTTACATCAAACGGCTATATTGACTATTAATGGTTGGCTCCAAGACAAGTAAACCATTGGCGAATCAGGAGATGAGATCAAGACCTAACCTGACTGAATACTTTCAAAGGGTTTGGAGAATGTTGACAAGAATCTACTTAGACTGCCATGGTAAGCACTTGAATTACCGGATTTTGAGACATATCAACAAAACACTTATAGAAAGAATGGTTAACTTACATTGTGATTAAAAAAGTTCAAGGATCTAGTATCATTAGGAACTTAAAATTTGCAGTTTTTAAGTTTTCAAAGCTAGTTTGGTCACGTTCAATAACTCAGTAACACGATCAGTATGGAGGAGTTACCCAATTTAAGAGAAAGACAACACAATTGATTAGAGCCTAAATAAAGGCCCAATATCTCGATCTCGACAAAACAGTTATCAAGACAGAAATGCAGGTAATATATAGTACCAGTCCTCCTGAGCTCTAGCCCAGAGAAAACAAAATGGTGGCTCAATTGAAATAAATTAACACATCACTGGTGAGAGCAATTCTCAATTGAGGAAATATTAAAGCTTCTTTCAACTTTTGCACCTTTGCCATCTGAGTTAAAACTGAGAGTTGTTCTCCTATAAATTAACAGAATAGGGAGAAGCAAATCTAAGTCCCTTTCCAATCGAATTAGCTACAATAGCACCCTTTACTTAAAGGGAAAAAGAAAGGTGAGAAACAAGACCGAACTGCATCTCCAACATTCAATGTCCAGCAATTCTAGTCAAAATTTCAGACCTTAAGGAAAAGAAACCAAAATTATTAATTCAAAAAACATGAGGGAGCACCCAATGCTACTAGGCATTGTAAACTTACCTGTCCGTAGAGTCCCCACCCAAATGTAAGTACTGCCCCAGCATCTGTTAGTGACAAAAATAATTGAATCAGTAGATGTAGAACTTAACCACTTACAAAGTTTAACAGACTAGAATAAACACCACAACAACTTCTACTGTCAGTGCAAAGTGAGCAAAGGGACTGAAGAGATGAGTTGAAAACTCTAAAATTAAGAACTAAACACCTAAAGACTAACTTTGTAAATCACTTCATATGATTGAATGAAATATTCTCTATAGCAATTGAACCAGTTAAGAAGCGAGACATACCAGTAATTACTGCACTATGCCGCCCTCCACAAGCAATTCCCTTCACAAAATTTCCAGGTACTCTATAACCCGAGCCTTCAGAACTCATGCTTCCCCGAGAAAGTGCTGCAGATCTATCTTTCCCATAAGAAGCATCAATACAAGGTATGGGATGTGGAGAGGACACCATACGTATCCGGGAACCCAAACCAAGCTGCCCTTCACCTCCATAGCCCCAACCCCACACCTGGCCTATATCTGAAACTTTGGTAAAAATAAATTAGGATACATAAAGTATCTTGCTTTAACAAAAAGAGATCTTCCATATCTTCAAGTGTCTCAGTGCTTATGAACCTATATTCCATGAAAAAGAACAGAAAGGCCACAATGGTAGCTGGTCAGGGACAGCAATGATCTGGGATATGTAGGTGTTACCTGACAATGCTAGTGTATGTCGTCCACCAGCTGCTACAGTGGAAATTCTGACTCCTGGGTTCATTGTTACTAGCAATGGCAAAGCCGAAAGATTTTCATCCCCAGATGATGAGCTTTCAGCCGCTTGTTTTGATGCTGATATTCTCCTTCGTTTTGAACTTTCCTCTCCGCTACCTCTATTATCCATACCGGACAAGGTTCCACTGCTTGATCTTGAACCTTGAAAGCGTGGGCTCACTGCAAGAGAGTGGCCACATTAGTCTCAGGTAAAGGGTAAGTCATCTAATCATTTCTTCAAAATATTGTGTAACTTAATTTACCTTGCTCTGTCAAAAACGAATTTTGTCTTTCAAATACATCCTTTTCCGAACTTGTACCTGCAGATGGATCTCCAAAGACCTTCCCCGAGGGAACACACTCTTTCCATCCCCACGTATAAACTTCTCCAATTTCTGAAAATACCGAAAAGGAAATCAATTACTAAGAGCCTAGATAAGTATTTACACACAAACAAGAGACATAATTAAATCAAAGTCAGAAGCAAATCACTCAGATCTCATCTTTGTTCCACGTTAATCACCAAATAACATTCCACTACATAAATATAAAACAATTTTACGATACCTGTAACTGCAGCACAGTGTGCCCAACCTGCAGCTGCTCTTACTATAGATGCTTCCGTTGGAAGAGGGAAAGGTTCCGGTGTTTCCTAAACAAGAAAACAAAGATACAGTAGTTCAGCAAGGAAGTGATTGAAGCTCAGAATGAACGTATAGTAATCTACGACGCCGCACTACCCCATGTTTCCCGGATGTCACATAGCTTTGACCTAGATCATCAGTTGAACCCCATGTAATGAGCTTTCCAAAGTCTGAGTGAACGAGAAACATTAGTAAGAACCTGTACTACTAATTCTAGTAGCAATAACAGAAAACGAAAAATACAGACAACAAACATACAAGGTACAATTCCCCTTATAAGTATCATTAATTAAAAAAAAAAAAAAAAAAACTGCCTCTTTGTAAGTTCAAATTATAAGCGTTAACTGAGGTCAAACGATATTACAAAAGCAGTATCAAGTCGTCACTACAACAGACACTTCAAGTGCTTGATTAGTGTTCAAATTTTGGAATTCAGACAATAGGAATCCAACAGAACAGTTCCATACAACATAAGATTTAATTGTTTTGAAACCCAATTGACTTCAAAGCACTCCTGAGCTCACTTAATTTGACAATACCCAAGCACAACATCATAAAAACACACAAAAGTAAATCTTATTTTCTCTCATTTTCCCACATTTTCTCAGCAACCATACAACCACATAATGTAGCCAAAAAAGCCACCTCCACCACCATTCAAGTAACAGCATCACCAAATGAAACACTAACAAAATAAAAACACGTTTTCTTCAAAAATAAACAAGTAAATTCGTAACTTTAAATTCAAACATTCTAAAAACACACACACAAGAAAAAAAAAAGCACCAGAAATTGCCATGGCGAATCCGCAACCGCCACCGCAAACATCCTTCCACGTGGACGGCAATCCGACATCCACTGGCGACAGAATCGGCGACCGCTGCGGCAGAGCTCCCGGCAAGTACCCCCACATAAACACGGCAGTCTCCTTCTTCTTCACCTCCTCCACCTCCATTTTCTCCTCTCCATTCATTTTCGAGAGAGAGAGAGGAATCAGAACTCGAAAACTTTTCAAAACAACAACAAATAATTTGTGTGTTTGTTTTGAGTTTGGTAGACTTCTTCGAGTCAATTTTGAGGATACAAATCGTAAAAACGATAAAATGTGTGCCCTATTTTGCGTTTTCTGGTTTTATAATTTGTGTTTTTTGAAAACGTATCAGTTTCAGGAGAACGGGAGTGCCACGCCAGATGCTGACGTGGGACGTTTGATCACGTGGCGATACGACAGCCGGTGGATGCCTCGGCGAATGCTGGCCAAGAGTTTGGCGGAAGTTTCTGGAAGGTCCACTAGTTTGTTGAACTCGTGGCGGCTGGCATTCGTGCCACGTGTTGAGCTCTGGGCTTCCTTAATGATTATGGCGCCACGTGTCGGTTTCACGAGCGGCGGGACGCATGAAAGTGTCATGACACGTCACTCCTGCGGCCTCACCAGCCTGTTGCTTAAATCATGTAGTGGCCAATGCTTTTTCTTTCTCTCTCTCTCTGTTCAATGAAAGATGATGATCCTTGCTGGGCACATGCTTCATTCGCAAGTGATGACCCGGAAAAGTGTACTATTTTTCAATTTTCTTTTTTATGTGAGTTTTTGAACCTATCAATATTAAATATTATATACGTGACTTAAGTGTATTTTTTCATTATATAAATAAATATCTTTACAAAAATACTAATAAAATATTATAGCGAGGTTGAGAATAGGTGTTTCGCTAAATGGTAAACCAGGATTTCACTCACAATTTTAATTAAGGTTATAAGTTTTGCTCTCATTAATTCTATTTATAGGTAATTTTCTCTTCACTGAAGATTGATTGTTTTCTCCCATTCTGAAAACAAATCTTATGATTACGTTTCAGAGTCAAATCGTAGTTAGTCCCGATTATATTCTCACATAGTACCAATGCTCAATATATACATATATATATATAATGAGATTTTAATTACTTACCACAAATATGAAACAATCGTCCATACTCAATAAAAGAGGAAAATCTAATTCATTGATACTCATTTGATAGTATCTAATGTTTGAACTATCAACCTCTCAAAACATATAGAACTAACTTTGACAAGATCATCCAATAATATATAATCATTATAAAACGAACTTTAAATTTAAAGATTTATAAGATGCACAATATTTAGAAACACCTAACAAAATATTATTTATTTTATTATCTAATAAAAGAGGTGGCAAATAAAGGAGTCATGTTTACGTCAATATGATTATGAATTCATATTATACTCTTTCTTCAAGTTTTTAAATTAGGAGCTATTTGAGAGTTTTTATTAATTAAAAGAAGTTTCGTATTTTTTCTTTTTAACTAAATAATAGAGAGACAGGATGATGGTGAGAAAGGAAAGGACAGCAAAAAAATCTGAAGTATGATACAAAAGAAAGTGTCAAATGCAATTATGCAAGTAGGTTTCTATTACAAAGTTAAAACTGTAGTATGATGATGGAGGTCTTTGTCTTGACTCTCGAAAAAATGAGCCTCACATCTCTCCTTAAGTCCAAGCCTTTTGTTTTCTTGGCTAGCATTCCATAGCTACAGCTACGAGTTGCTATACAGGTAACCCTCAGTCATAAAAAATATATATATATTTATTTACATTTAAAATTTTTATTATCAATACCTCCCAATTTCAAAAAGTTAGTATGAACGAATCATATTCATCTATTATATTATCTCTCCTAAAATAAATGATCTCTCATCCTATTTAATTTAAATATAATGAATGAATTTGATTGATTCGTTCTAATTTTTTAAAGTTTGGAGGCATTAACCATAAAAATTATATATATATTAACTATCATAAACTTAAAAGTTAGGTGAAACCGACATAATTCAAATTTACATTTTAATTAAATATATTTTATTATAAATGTATATAATAAATTATTAAATCAAAGTACTATTAATTGTACTATAATCTTATTTACAAGAGGTGATATCAGTGGTTTCCTTTTTACATATTTATTATTATTGTTTTTTTCACATAACTTATAACCATTTGAATAAGAATGCCTAAATATCGGATGAGAATACTATTAATGATTGAGATCGCAATTTACACACATTATTAATATGTGTGTAAAGTAACATAGGTGAGATGCATATTTAGTTATTAAAAGGGCTTTAATAATCTATTATTTAGATTTTTTTTAAATAAATATATATACAAAGGAAACAGAAATATTGATCAAACCCATTTTGCAATAAATATAAAAAATAAATAAATAAATAAAAGATAATGAAGCTACTAGAATCAGACTGTCCTAGATGGAAATCTAAGAGTATGGAATAAAGAATAATCTAGTAATAATTGTATTAAAAGAATATAGAGCTTCAATTTTAAGTGCTTTAATTTTGAGACTGCATGCTACATATAAAAATTGAACCTAGGAATGGGATTGATAGGTTTGGAATCTTACTCTTGTTTCTATCCCGAAAAGCATTTGTACTCTTAAATTTCTTTGAATAAATATTTTTAATTTTCTTTCTTCATGAAATAAAATAAGTAAAATCTTTAATTAATGAGTGAAATAATATAATAAGTCTACAAAAGGCCTTAAGTTTTCAAAATTTTTCTCTTGACAAAAATATAGGTTAAATTCTTTTTAATTGGTATTATGTATAACTCTACAAAATTTTATAAAATTTTCATCTATCTCACTTAGGTTTCTGATTCCATTTTCGAATGAGATAAATTTATTTGTAAAATAATTAAAAGAATGAGTTCTTATGTATACTTTAAAAATTCAGATTTATGAGAAAGTCCAAACATTAAAAATCAAATAAGATGTGTATTTACAAACCCTAATGTCTTTAAGAGTAAATTTTTGTTTTTATCAAAATTTCACACTATAAATTTATAAATTGAGTAGTGTTTGATACACTTGTTGATCAAAACGATTATACCATCAGTCATTCACTGCTATTTAAGTTGCAAGCTTACATTTGAATGGCAGTGTAGTAAATAATCATAAAATAAAGGGCCATTTAAACTTCAGTATCATGATATTTTATTATTAAAAAGAGGCATATGTCAACTAAAGACATTTGTCAATGGTTCATTCGTCGATGTTTTTAATATTTTTTTCTTTAAAGCACCTGTCAAAATTCACCATAAATTAATAAATAATAAGTGGAAAATTCGAATTGGATTCTAAAAGTCGAAACAATCCTTCATGTGACATCGATGTAATAGAAAGAGTAAAATCAATACACCACTAGCCACTCATTTTGAAATATTTGATAAAAACATCTTTAAATGTTTTCCTTTTTAATCTAGTGGCGCATCGGGTACGGATCCGTAAAGCCACTCGTTGGTCCAAAAATCATAAGTCGTCTTGTGGAGAGAGTTCACATTTCGGCCTCATATCACATAAATTCGACAAATCTGGGCCCTCCAATAATATATTTCTCATCTTAATCATAACGTGAGGTCTCTGGGCCTAGTCTAGGGTAGCAATCGTATGGTCATAAATGGATAACAATAGTCCTTGGGTGTCAGTTTAGTGGTAACAGCTTGCATCCCCTTCACTACCTAGATATGGGTTCGATAAGGGAATTGTATCCTCATATTAAAAACCAAAAAAAAAAAAAAAAACTTTTCTCTTTCCCTTTTATGTGAGGACAGTCCTCCCATCTATGTATAAATCATTTCTTTTCATTTGGAAGTTTTTTTCAGGGTCGCACGTTTAGTGTGTAATAAATCTGTTTAGTCTCGATTATATCTAGGATCAATCTCAATTATATAATATAATTGAAAAAAAAAAAAGATAACAATTCTTTTTTAAAGAATTCTCTATTTTATTTTGTCATTTTAAATGTATTTTAAGCTATAATTTTTATAAAAGATAAAATAATTACCATAATTTTTATCTATTACTTTGGAAAAACTACTGGTAGCATGTAATTTACTTTTGAAAAATTGAAAAAGAAATTATTAATGCTGTAATATTTGGTTAAAAAATGTATATAATTTCCTGAGTTATAAGGGCTTTATCTCTTTTGTTGAAATGAATATTTTTTATATTTAGAAACCCTTATTTTTTTTAATAAGCATTTAAATTAAAAGTAAATTTAATTTTAAGTCTTAAGTGGGTATTAACTATTTTATTAGGTAATTCCATTTTTTTAATTTAAATGATTTATCAGGATCTCGAGCTATTTGATTTATATTAACTTAAAATAAGTAACTGAGAGGTCGTTTGGTTTTTTATCTAAAAACTTAACAGTACTACTGAAAACTGAAAACTGAATACTGACTGAAACCTAAAATTTGAATAACATATTTTTTTTTTCTCTTACTTTTCATATTATAACCTTATTTTTTTTTTAAATTGAAAATTATTTGAAAACTAATAAATTAACATTTATACATTTTTTACTATTTGTTATTATGTGATTTTAATTAATTTAATACAAACATCAGAAAATAAATAATTTAATAAATTTTAAAATATTTGTTATATACATATTAATAATATTTTATGCATAATTGAAATATAATTAAAAAATATAATAGTATTAACAATATTTATATATTTGAGAAAACAACTAAAAAAATGAATGTTTAAATTGTAAATTAAATTATGTTAGTTTAATTTTAAGATAATTTGAGATGAAATGTATTTAGGTTTTACTTTTCAAATATATTTTTTTGTAAGTATCAATGAAAAAAAAAAATAAAAGAAATTTGAGTAATATAAAATTATAATAAATTTGAAATTATGTTTTTTTCTTAAGGATAGATTTGGAATAAAAACTTTTAAATATCATTAAATGATTTGTAATTAAGTGAAAAGTTAAAAATTCTTATTTAATTTTTTCAATTATTTTGTAGTAATTTTAAGTAGTTTGATCATTGAAAAAAATAACGAAAAAAACTTAATAGATGTAATTCAAACTATTAAGTTTTAAGTGGAAAAAATATTTGTACTACAACCCTCTGGATCACTACATATATAATAAAAATTTTAATTTTTTTTGGGGGCAAAAACTACTGGAAGTATACATTTATTGTAAATTTAAAGTGACATGATGATCGATACATCTTATGATTAATCCGATGTCAATGGGTCCAAGATTCTACTGGTCAATCCTGTGGAGGCTACTGTTTCGGATAGGAGATCGTGTGGTGAGAAGGAGATGGCCAATGATTGAGTAGAGGTGGGTTGATGATCGAGTTGTTGACCCTTGTGAGTGTAGAGTGGACATGTTGGACCGTCAGGTAGTTGATTATGTGCACAACATGTAGTTGTACATAAAATGTTGGTACTAATGAATTTGGATTAGAAGATCGTGTGGTGAGTAAAGCATCGACAATGATTGTGTAGTGGGTCCATCCATGATCAAGAGGCATGGACTCTTTTGTATTAGATTAGTCCCAACAGTTTTATTGGTTGGCTATAAGTATCGTACAATAAATACCTGGTGGTTCCCAAAATGGTCATCTTAATAAAATTTTGAAAATACCATAAGAGGAGGAGTGTGATGAGAGGTTATCATGTTATGTTTGCCTCTTGTCATGTACAAATGTGATAAGATAGCTTCTCATACCTCCCATCATACTTGGACATGATGGGAGGCTTTCCCATCAGGTTTGTTTTGGGCATGACAAGAGACTCTCTCGTTACGCTCATTATAAGAGACTCTCTCATCATACTAAAAAATATTTTGATTAATATAAGGAATTAGATACAATTAATTTGTTTGAGAGACTAAAAACAAATTTTTTTCTTAGAATGAGCCCAAAACGAATTTTTTTTTTTTTTTAATGTGGGTAATTTTTATTTTTTTTCTCATGTATACATCTTATAAAAATACGATAAGGATAAAAAGTTACATGATTATTGACACATCTAATCTTACGATTGATTAGGTGCGAATGAGCCCAGATTCTAGTGATCAATCCTGCGGTGGCTACTGTTTCGGAGAGGAGATCATGTGGTGAGAAGGTGATGGCCAGTGATTGAGTAGAGGTGTTCCATGATGGAGTGGTTGATCTTTGTAAGTGTGGAGTGGAACAGTGGAACCTGTTGGACCTTCAGGTAGTTGATGAAGTGGGCATTTTCACAACACATGTAGCCTATTTGTATATAGGATGTTGGCGCCAATGAATTTGGATTAGAAGATCATTTGGTCAGTAGAGCATCGACAATGATTGTGTCAAGTGGGTCCATCCATTAACAAGAGACGTGGAATCTTTTGTATTAGATTAGTCCCAACAGTTTTACTGGTTGGCTTTAAGCATCGTACGATAAAACCACCTGATAGAAACCTACACTGTTTTTCTTTTATTTTCTTTTAGTTTCCTTGTATTTCACGCATAAAATTCCTTAGTGCAGACATTTATTAAACATCGGTAGAAATTTCATAGTTTGCATAACTGTATCCATAGCATACGAAGTCAAAAAAAAGTTTCTGGGCTGTACACAATTTCCCCTGACATTTCATTTCAATGCTATGTCGCTGCTCATGCATAGAGTTGCTGCCAAAAGAATTGAATTAGGGTTTTATAGTTTTTCCTTTGAAAAGTTGAGGGCAAATAGAATTATCAATTATATGTTAATTCAACTTATAATGATATAGATGTTAATCTTGTGATGATAAATTTTCATTAACTGTTATTTGGCAAGGTTAAGACTATTGATTTGGGCTTGTTAGCTATCTTAATCGCTAAAATTCCTCTTAAGTCTAGTTCACATTATATGAGATACAGTCCGGTTCTTTATATAAAATTTATCAAAAGCAGGGGACAAGAATCCAGATTTCCAATGATAAAAATCAAACTTATTTCAACTTACATTAATATTAATTGGAATATCCTACAAAATATATATATTCATAATTATTTTTAATTGAAATTTTTCACGAAATATATACATATATATATTCATAATTTTTTTTTTCAAGTTGACAACGATTAGGTTGAAGGTTTATTAAGACCTAATGAAATCAAATACTACTTATATAGTTTAGATATTCATTCTTATAAACGAAAGATAACTTCTTCCATAATTAGAAGAAAAATACTCTACTCAAGTTTTAAAACACACATGATGGCACTTCCAATACCTTTATGAATAGAGAAGTGTGTAATCACATGTTAAAGAATAGGTACTTTGTATATTCATAGTACTTTTTTATAATTAACAGTCATAAAACTCACATTGATATATATATATATATAAAATGTATATTATATATATTCATAATTTTTTTTTTTCAAGTTGACAACGACTAGGTTGAAGGTTTATTAAGACCTAATGAAATCAAATACTACTTATATAGTTTAGATAGTCATTCTTATAAACGGAAGATAACTTCTTCCATAATTAGAAGAAAAATACTCTACTCAAGTTTTAAAACACACATGATGGCACTTCCAATACCTTTATGAATAGAGAAGTGTGTAATCACATGTTTAAGAGATAAGGTACTATGTCTATTCATAGTACTTTTTTATAATTAACAGTCATAAAACTCACATTGATATATATATATATATATATATATATATATATATATATATAAAAGGTTCATCGTGATGGAGAAAAATATAGTGTTCGGGATAGGATAAATATAATTAAGGTAATTGTTGGAAATTGTATCAATGATGGAATGAATACAAGAATGATTGTTGAAGGTATTTAAATCTTGAATTTTCAGAAATATTAATTGCACCACTAGTAACCGGCAATATCTTGAATTTTCAGATATATTAATTACTCTACCAACAATTGGAATGACAAAATTAACAAAACTGTAGGTTTGGTGAAACATGTGTCCTTACAAAATAACACTTTCACAACAAAAAATGGAAAAACATTTTTAGTCTCACTGATCAGCAAATTCTCTCTTAACAATTTGTCCTTAATATGATGAGAAAACCAATACCGACTAAAACAATATCAAATATTTTTGTAGTGCATAAAGGAAATAAATAAGTTTAATAAATGACATAATTTAAAGTGGAATAAATAATGTATTGAAAACAGTTCTAGAGGAATGGAGTCGTTTATATAAAATAAAGAACTATTAATTATATGAATAAATAT
Source organism: Dimocarpus longan (assembly GCA_022984855.1). Lineage (NCBI taxonomy): Eukaryota > Viridiplantae > Streptophyta > Magnoliopsida > Sapindales > Sapindaceae > Dimocarpus > Dimocarpus longan. The sequence continues at coordinate 3,826,419 of CM041015.1, read as the reverse complement.
ATGTATATACTAACTTTAAATAACATGACAATTGATGGATGATATAGTTGGCACCATCTCTCTTTCTTCTTTGAGTGCAAGATTCAGTTTCTAGAAGTTTATTTCAGAGTGCATCTTTGTGTTTAAATTGTAAAGGTAAATAGCTAGTGGTGGAATGTTGCCATCTAAAACACAATATCATTATCGTTAATGCTACTACGGATATTAACGAGCTTTTACGAGGGTAGATTACATTTGATTTGTTTCACACCAAATATTACCATTAAAAGCAGCTATGAGATAGAAAAGTTGTCAAAATTCAATGGCAGTGAAGATATTAAAATTTTTGCCAGAATGGAATGCATTAGCAGCATAATTTCCTTTTAGGATCTCAAGTTTGAAGAATCGGCCATTGATTTTTATGATTAATACACTAAATATAACGTGAGAGAAACAATTGCAAGTTTATCAATAAATCGTACTTGGGTCCCTTAATTTGGTAAGAGTTTTATTAGTCACCGTCAGGTTAAGCCACAGCTGCCAGCCTTTTCTGGCATTCCATTTTTTGCAGGTTAATTAATAGGTTGGTAGGTCACAGTTTTCTGTTAACAGAATATCTGAAGGGGCATGAATCTTGCAGGGTGGTAAAATTTTAAAATAATAAAATAATGATAGTTAAAAAAAACATAGAAATTGAAGATTTTCACAAATCGTAGAAATAGCCCATACAGCTAAGAGGTAGGATCCTCTTCTAACGCTTTTTTTTTCTATAGTTTTTATAATTTTATAACACATTAGTAAATAATAATAATAAATTATCAAAATTATTATAGTTTTTCTCTATCATACACCACATTCCTCTTATAAAAAATCAAAATAAAAAACAATATTATGTAAGGATTTTTACTTTATAGCTACTGCATTTTTATTTGGAAAAATATAAACTTCAATTTATAGAATTTTCTTTTAAAAAAACTTATTGTATAGATTTGATTTTATATTTTCAATAATATTTTTCTTTTTGTACACATATAAAAATTTTGTTCTTCATTTTTGTCCATACAGTAATATATTTATATCTTTATTGATACAAATTAGTGAATGCTTCATTTTCTTATTACAATATTATATTTTTAATTACATTTTTTTTCAATTTTTTTTTTTTTTTTTTGTAAATTGTAATATTTTAATTACAGTTCTAATTTGTATCATTTCCTCCTCTAAATTTGCAGCATCAAAATTGCTAATTGATTAAGATGTTTTAATTATTTTTATAACTCATTTCTTTCTTTATATATGTTGTTGATTTTATTGTTTTATCGATTCATTTTTTTAAAAAATATTTTAATTACAATTTAAGTGTAACATCCAAGTTTATTGATTAAGAGTGTTGTTTCAAATTAATATAAATGAGAAATATATATAGATATATATATATATATATATCAGTTAATAACATCAATAGTCTACCAAAACCTATTAAAATTAAATATCATATATGTGATTTGAAAAACAACTTTTATAACATTGTGAGACTCTCACATTAAAGGAATGGAACTTCTTACACATGTTCGTAGATATACATGATGAGACTCAAACCTTTATTATAAATATGAAAGTGAAGTACACTAAAAATTTAAACTATGAGATTATGAGTGAATGTAAATATATAGTGAAATTGAATTAATTATATCACCACTAAGCTCCATAGTATTATGTTAAAAAACAAATATTGAAGTATAGTATAAATGATTTTATAAAAAAATTATTGAAATTAAAAGTATTTATGTCATAACTGGATCTTATTATTTTTGTATTATGTTTTATTATTGTACTCTCTCTTATGTCAATTTCTAGATCTGCCATTGCTATCAGTTCTCAAGATTTTTTGTTGGTACAAATAAAATTTAGTTTTGATTGTTTGTAGAAATTCAACTTTTTAAAGTGTTTTGTTAATATTAAAGTGAAAAGGTTAGGCAGCTAGACGTACTTATCATTATTATTATATTTATTTGGAGCGAAAGAATTTGAACTAAAACCTCTATTTAGTTGAAATGTGTATTAGTGCCAACCCTTACATAAAAGATATCTAAAAAGAAAATTTTTTTCATTTTAATTATTATGTTTGACAATTTCTATAATGTATAATGTACTATAAATAATGTAATCACATATATTTAATTATAATCATATATAATAAATTATAATCATATATTTTATAATACAATCACGTATTTTTTATTAAATATATGTATATATAAAACGAATATACCTTAGAATGCAGTATATATATATATAAAAGGGTCCACGTAATATTGAGGCTTAACTGTAACGGAACTGTCTCTCTCACCTTAATCACGTAATGGGGTCTCAGAGTAGGCAACAGTGAGGTGAGAAGCATAGAGTCGATGATTGATCATCTGCTAACGGGCCCCACGCCACGGGTGAGTGGTTGATCTTGCGGTGGAGACTGTTACATGATAGGAGATCCTGTGATAAAGAAAACATGATAATGATTGTTGTTCAAGTTGGTCCATGATCTGGTGGCTGATCTGTGCTTGTCCAACAGTGAAAGATGGTGAACCGTCAAGCAGTTGATTATGTGGGTTCATTCACAGCACACATTGCCCATCCATGTTAGTATTAATTTGGATTAGAAAAAGATTGTACGATGAGGTACTATATTATTGAAAGAGAAAGTTAGGCTAAAACGAATGTACCATACTTTTTTTTTTTTTGTGATCACATCATATACACTTTTGTTTTTCACTATATTTTGGTTTTTTCGTTTGGCTAGATGTCTCTGATTTTTATTCATAAACCACTTTTGTTTTTGTCCTGAATCCTTGACAAATAATTAGATCACACTGGAAGATATATAGTACATCCAGCTATTTAAGTTGTTTTCATTTGGCTAGATAGCTTTAATTTTACCCATAAACCTCACCTCAAGGCTTAAAATTCCAATAGTAATAAAAAATTAAAAAAGAAAATTAATTATGAAGTAAATTAAATATATAGTATATCTGACTATATTTTAGTTCTTTCCATTTGGCTAGATAGCTTTGACTTTGTTCATAAACATCCCTTCAGGCCATCAAATGGTTAAAAAAAAAAATAATTAAAAATTAAAGAAATCAAATAGTAACGAAAATTAATTACGAATTAAAATTAAAAAAGTTTGAGAAGCCTGTTAGCCAACCGTATGAGCATCCCAACCATAGGCTGGTTGGGACCGATCCTCTACAGCTCCAATGATATAACGGTCAGTGGAATAATTAATCACGCTCTAATCACGTGGTCATGATTCATGTCTCCTTATATTAAAAAAGTTGTAGAATTATACGTACTCCATAAATATTTTCTTTTTTCTTTAAAAAACACTATGTAACTATTTTATCTTTAATAAGTATTTTTATTATAATAGTATTATACTTATTAAAATATTTTTTTAAAAAAATTCTAAAATTTATTATTTATTAAATAATATCATGAATTATTTTAACATACGAATATGCTCAAATAGATTTTAATTATCAAGTATTAATGACGTCAACAAAATTCTTTGTTTTTTAATAAGTTACTGAATAAAGATGAAAAAAGTACTGATGACGTCTTGTATATATCATTTTTTTTAAATAATTTTTTTTTATTTCCAATTTTTTCTTTTTTCAACAAAGCTAAAACGGACTTTTTAAATTATAAAAAAATAATGAAATAGAGAATCTCAAGAAAAATTAAAGAATGACAATCTTATTTCGCAACCCAAATTTATATGAGACCTATAATTTTATTCTCATTATGAATTAATTTAGAGTAAGTAAACGTCAACAATCATGCTTATTCTTTATAATAATTACTTAATCATTCAAGTAAATACATCATAGATGTATTCAATCTAGATTTATATTAAATTTAGTAAAATTTAGCTGTATTCAATTCATATTTATATGTAATATAATGAATCTAAGTGTATAAAAAAAAAATTATTGGCTTAACATATTTCATTTAAATGATACATTTGAATGTGTTTTAAAGTGGTTTTCTTTTTAAAGAAAAAATTTATAATAAATCTTATTATTTTTTTAAAGATTTTATTAGATTTTTTAAAAAATTGATAATATTAATAAATGAATTTCGTCAAAATCTATTATTAAAAAAATCCATTACATTTCAATATTAATCAATGTTCCAAAACTCGTAACTCGCTACTCGACCGCTGACCCAGCAAGCAGCGAGTAATCATCGAGTACTCAGAGAGCACTGTTTAAAGGGAAAATTATTAGTTTTGAAATATGAAAAGAGTAAATTGATATTTCATAAAATATGAGGGGCTCTAACCAAACTTTCCCTACCATATATAAAACCACCCCACATTCCAATAACCCACACCCGATCTATTTCAAACCCTCAGCCTCACTTTCTCTTTCTGTCTCATTTCTGCTCTGTCTCCTTTCTCCTCTCTTATCTCTCATCTCTCTCTAAAATCATTATCGTCATCACCATTAAAGTGAGACATCGTCTCGCCGTCACCTCTTTGACGTCATCAACTGTCACCGTCGTTGAAATTGAAGCAAATCTCTCTAAAATGGCCAAGGTTGACATGGAGAGGTTCTAGTGGCGCTTGTGGCGGTCGAGTGACGGCGAGGATGAGTGGTGGCATTACGGCAACCGGTGATAGGTAAGCAAGCCGATTTGGGTTCGGTTAAGGGTTGGGATTTGGTCTTGGTGTGGTGAACTGGTGTTAGGGTTCGGGGTGGAGATTTGGTGTGGTGACTGGTAAGTGATTGGGGTTTATTGTTAAAGTTTGGTTGGGAGATTGATGTGGTGTAGGAGATTGTTAAACTGGTGACTGATTTTTTGAAGTTTTGTTGTGAGTTTGATGACCAAGTTTCAACATAAATTTGTTGAGTTTGGTCTCCGAGTTGAATCGAGTTGGCAAGTGCTCGGTCAAACTCGGTCTAGCACAGTGAATACTCGTTTTCAGCGAGTACAACCACCGATCTGGAGTTCTCGGATCGGATGCCGGTCGAGCGGCTATTTCTCGGTGAGAAATCAGCTAACTCGACCGAGTTTTTAAACAATGATATTAATTAAAAATACCTCATCTAAAATGTGTATAATTTAATGTAGGGCTGTTCGAAAAGGAATGCAGACCGCAGTTGAAAACTCACTTTGTGGAAAATTGATGTGCACAGGGTTGTTCAATTGGCTAATGGGACAATGAATACCAGGTTTGATGTTGCAAATATTATCCATGACATTAAACTTTTGAGGGCTGGACCCACCTCTTTTGTGTGAAGAGAATGTAACCAAATTGCTCATGGAATTGCAAAATGAGCATTGGGTTATAATAGTTCAACAATATGGTCACATTCTTTTCTGGAATGGTTGCTCGCATTGGCAGCCCTTGATGTATGTTCCTCTTCCACCCTCCGTGGTGCTTAATCAATGACATTGATATTTCATCTTTCAAAAAAAAAAATGTTTACCATATCAGATCATAAACCAAGAAAAACTCTTACGTAAAGAGAGCGTAACTAAGTTGCTCGTGGAATTGCAAAATGCGCATTGGATTATAATAGTTCAACAGTATGACCACATTCTTTTCCTAAGTGATTGCTCATATTGGCAACTCTTGATGTAAGTTCCTCTTTCACCCTTTGCGGTGCTTGATTAATGAAATTCATATTTCATCAAGATTGTAAATCAAGAAAAAGAGTATACTAAATCGTTGAGGACGAAAGCAATTCCCACCTTCGAAGGAAAACTACAAGAGTCCAATGATAAAAAAAGGGAAAAGAATACAGGAGTCAAAACCCCCGAGTGAAAGAGACGGTCTGAGAAGTAGCTTCCAAGCGAAAGGGAGACAACTCATATGTGTGGGGAAAAGAAACCCATATAATAGTAGGAAATATGCAACTTGAACCCATGACTTATGACTTGTATAGGTGAGAGTAGATGCTTTATCACTGCACCAACCTCACTTCATACCTCTTACATTTAATATTTATATATCGAAGAGCTCTGTCTCTCTCTCCTCTTCTCTCTTTCTCTCTCCCTCTCCCTCCCTCTTATCTATGTTTCATATCTATATATCAACATTTCATATCTATATATAGAGACTCATTTAAATTAATGCAATTGAAAAAGAGGAAAGAAAAATATAAATTGAAGATTCAAATGAGAAGAGAAAATATTAGAGAATAAATGATCAAATCTAAGTCATCTAAATCCAACTCAATTAAATTTCATTCAAATACCACAAAGGGTGGATGCAACATTTACGTCCAAGATTGCAGATTTTAGCACCCAATCAAGAAATTCTACTTCATCAACCTCAATCTCTCTCCACTTCCATCAACTCCTCTCTCACATAAATGCATCCAAGACTCAAGCTCCTCATTTTCATGGTGGTGTTATTAACATAGACTAGCTGCACCAGTGGCGGACCAAAAAATTTATATGAGGGGGGGCACTAATAATTATACCATAATTAAATTAAGCTATATAAAATTTTATTTGTAATGTTTCCTTTAATTGCTGGAAGAATGTTAAAATAAAAATAATAAAAATACATAACTAGTAAATATATAATGCACACAAATAATTATGAATAAATCAATACCTATTAAGATTAAATAACATTATATAATTTATTTTCTAGTTGATGTAAACATTATATAGTTTGTGATAAGAAAAATAATTTGAAATGAATATAATAATTTGCGAAGTCAAAATATTTTAAATTTGAAGATCAGTTTGTAATAATTGGAAAAATATGAGAAAAAACATGTTTTGATTGGGGAAGAAATTGAACTATAATGGAAGAAAATATGAGAAAAGGTATGTAGTATTTTTATTTATACAATATAATTATTTTTTGAAATTATTTATGCAATACAAGTAATGACTTGAAAAACATTTTTTGATGGGAGAGAGAAAAAATCAGCTGTAAAAGAAAGAAAAAAAAAAGTGCCTTTCAATTGAAAATAAAAATAAAAAGGGCTCTTCTCAATGGTCTCGAACTCGAGATGTTTGAAGAAAGGAGGACAAGTTTCAACCATCAGCACCATTTATAGTTTGCAATTGTCTTTTAGCATTTAATTTATATAATATATTTAATACTAATGAAAAAAAAATGCAGCATTTTCATTTTTGATGGGGCAAAATGCAGAGTCGAACTTGGGTGACTTTTTGAAACATAAAGACGCGCTAATCAACAGCGCCGTTCGAAAACATAAATAGATTGTGACATTTTATTTATATATTTAAATACGTAATAACCAATATAGCAATTTTAATTAATTTTTTTAAAAACTTCAGGGGGACACGTGCCCCTCTTGAACTAAAGCTAGGTCCGCCCCTGCGCTACACACTCTCCATCAACTACTGCTTGGACTGCATCTTCACACTCGTGTCATATCTACTGATAGGGACGTATCTACAATTTAATATTGGGGTGGGCTAGGAAAATTTTTCTTAATCAAACCTTTAATCATTATTAAATTTATCAAATATATAATGAAAAGCATAATAAATCATAACTATCATGATGCATATTTCAGAATAAATAAATCACTAAAAAAAAACACACACACATATATATATATATATACATGCACATACACACGTGCACGCACATATGCATGCGCACATACAAACAGAGATATATATATCTGTGTATATGTATCTATATATTTAAAATGATGCTACATACACAGAGATATATATATTCGTGTGTGTATCTATATATCTAAAATGATGTTGTATTGTTTATTTGAATTATGACTAATATAATCATAAAATAAAAATTAAGTCATTAAAACCATCAAAAGACCTAAAAAAATAAAAAAAAAAATACAGTAACCATAATTTAAGTCACAAGAATTCTACAATATTATCAACTTAAGATCTATTATTGATTAAGATAAACAATATTAAATATTCAATTTTAACTCTAAGATAATTTGATGACCAAATATTAAAAGAAATAAACATACTTCATTTTTATATTTGATCATGAGTTACAACCAACAAGATTTTCAATAAACATATGTAACATTTTGACTTTTAACGATATTTAATACTGATAGCAAGTAATACGTAGCATTTTGACTTTTAACGTGTGACATCCTATTGTATAATCTTGATAAATAATTAATAATGTTTAATCAGTCCGCCTTGATTCATGATTTGATCTAATGATATTGTTTATTATCTAACTACGTTTATTTAAGCCTAGTTTTGTTTTTTCAATTGTGTCTTGGTTGAGCTTTGATTCTTTTGGGTTATATAATTAGATAAATTTAGAGAGCTTTTCACTTTTGTCCAATTTGTAAACTAAAATTATGTTTTAGTCCATTATTTTATAAAACTTTTATTTTAGTATCTCAAACAAACTAATTACTATCCATACCCAAGTTATCTAAATTACCCTTTATTAGTTTTCAGTTTAAATTTCCTTTTATAACCTTATCAGAAATTACGAAATTACGCTTCATCTTCTTCCTCTTCCGCTTGTTATGTCACAATAGACCCTATATTCTTCTTCCATTTTCTCTACCATTTTGTGACCTCTCCATCCTCTACAAATTTTGTTGTCATCCATTGACGTCCATTTGTGCACCCATTAAACATTGTTGGACTCCTAAAAACACACATTCTCCACATTGAAGTTTTTGTTCAAATTTTGATGTACGTGATTGTTGTTGGTTATTTTCAATTTATTTTATTCACATTGCTTAGTTTTGGGCCATAAGAGTGACTTTTGCTTGTGATCTAACCTTACATGAGTGAGATCTACAATTTCTGGGAAGTTTGTGATTTTTTGCGTTTTCTGCAAGTCGTCGGGTTACGTGATATAACGTAACCCGAATCGGGTTACGTGGTATAACGTAACCCGATTACGTAACCCGAATCGGGTTACGTGGTATAACGTAACCCGAATCGGGTTAGGTAGTATAACGTAACCCGAATCGCGTTTTCTGCAGTTCTGCGTTTTCCGCTTTCCCTTTTTTTTTTTTTAAATTTGAAATTAGTGGCAATTTCGTAATTTTATGTTAGGGGTAATTTTGGTATCTTGGGTATATGATGTAATTTATTTGTTTGAGAGGTTGAAATGAAAATGTTTTTAAGTTTGGGGTTAAAAATATATTCTCTCTTATTGAAGTTGTTATTTTTGGTATTTTTCACATAAATTTAATATAGCATGTCTCCAATAATTTGCATTACTTTGTTTTGAAATATTTTATTAAGATTGAATAATAGTCGCTAAAATAATATGATTTTAGGTACATTCCCTATACTTTCTGGTTAATAACATCATATCATGTAACATGTATAATTAATTAAATGTCTTTCTCACGTTACATAATATGATTTTAGTGACTGAATGCAATAAAGATTTTCTCTAATGTACTTAATTGAATAATAAAGATAAATTTGGGACAATTTTAAATGTTAACATTTTAATTTCTATTAATTGAACTTAAATTACACATAATCATGACTCGTGAGCATATAGGATGATTTGTTGTATAACATTTTCAGGTGCTTCAAATTTTACTTTTATTAAGATGAGGTTTTGACAAATCATATATGGATTGTATACTAAGCTATTCTAGTCATGATTATGATTATTTGTAACCAATTTAGGCTATGTCGAGGTTTTAAATTATTTATGATTATTGTTCATGATTATGATTATTTGTAACCATACTAAGCAATCATATATGCCTTACATTATATGTTGTACTTTCAGGACCGGTGGACTGTACACGACGTACATAATAAGAGTGTGGGAGGCTAGTCGTAATGCCTACATCAGCTTTGTGAATTTAAACCCGTAAGAGTCGGTAGGTCTATGACCCCACCCGAGTTTAGAGATTCAATGCAAGTCTTAGAAAGAGCTCGAGTGCTTGTCACAAAGTGACTGTAATGGTAACCCGACTTATGGATTTGACTCAGTAATGGGTGGGTAGATATAGAGGTGTTTTTGTAAGTCGGATCTTGTGTGGGACCTAATTCAAGCTGTTTATGTTATACAATGTATACACACATGCACACACACATAAATGTATACAAACACACATGTACACTCATGCATGAGCGTGCACATACACATGCACACGTATACCTGCACACATATACACGCGCACACACATGTATGTGTATATGTGCGAGCGTGCACGCTCGCACACATACGTGTTCGTGTATATGTGCATTTGCATGTATATGTGAGTGTGAATATGCACAAGCACATGCACGTGTATACATATACGTGCACACACATGCACGGGGACACACACACATGTAGGTGTGCGCACGCATTTGTGTGTCTTTGTACGCTCATATTTGTGCGTGCACATGTGTGTGCATGTACATTCTGTGTACGTATATATGTATGCATGTGCATCCGTGCGTTTAGTGACAACAACACCTTGAAATAGGTCCCACACAAGATCGAACGTACAAAAACACCAGGTCTTCTGTGGGACTCAATTCAAGGCATTTATGTTAAAAGTGAGTCACTATGTAGTATTTTTATTATGCTTTGGTTTTGAGTTCGACTATTTTTGTTGTCTGAATCAAATTTTGATTGGCTTAGACGTGCAGTTGTACAGGTTACGTGTCGAAATCCTAATGGGTGTGGCAGTTCGACGGATGCGACTCCACTAATAGGAGGTAATGCGCAGCATTTTGACTTTTGATGTCTGACATATGAATGTATAATCTTGATAAAGAAATAATAGTATTTAATAAGTTTGTCCTGATCCATGATTTGATCTAATAATATTATCTACTACCTAGCTATGTTTATTTCAACCTAATTTTATATTTTCAGCTGTTTCTTGGTTGAGCTTTGATTCTTTTGGGTTATACAGTCATATAAATTTAATATAGCATGTCTCAAATAATTTATCATACTTTGTTATGAAATTTGATTAAGATTGAATAATACTCCCTCATAATATAATTTAAGGTACATTCCTTATAATTACATATTTATTATTGCTACAGTGTATATACACTTTATTTACATCATAATTACTTACAAATATATTAATTTATTATCAAAAATTATTTATTTGAGGCTATTATTAGTTGTTTTGGTTTAGTTTAAAGTTGTAATAAAAAATTTAAACTTTGAAAACAAATATCCATCACTTTTTAAATTTTTAGCCAAGTATCTAATCTACACCATTCGAAAGCGCAATGTTGTCAAAAACCTTATGCTATATCTAAAACTTGGGCTATATTTAAAACAGATGTTATCACCATTGAAAAGCCCGAATATTTAAAACCTTGGGCTATATATCGTTAACAACAGAAAAAGAAAATACAGACCTTCCTACTTGAAAAATAACTAAAATTGATTTCATATGGTGTAGGTTTGATTGCTGGCATTGGTGCTGCCATTGCCATTTTGCTTTACAGATCCATAAACGCAACAAGGAAGCTCAAGAGCGGCTAACTAGAGAAAAGAAAACTCAAGAGTGGTTTAATAGAGAACTAGAGGCGATCCTCAACGCCGACAGATAAGACAAATTCATGAAAATCTTCACTAAGAAAGAGATAAAACAAGCAACAAACAAGTTCTCTAAGGATCGTATTCTTGGCTCAGGAGGGCTTGGTGAGGTCTATAAGGTCATTCTTGCTAATGGCATTGTTATTGCCGTTAAATGTGCCAAGGCTGGAAACACCAAAGGCATTAACCAAGTCCTCAATGTGGTCCGGATTCTATGTCAAGTCAATCATAAAAGCCTTGTAAGCCTACTCGACTGCTGCGTTAAGCTGCAGCAACCAATATTGGTCTATGAGTACATACCTAATAGAACTCTTCTTGAGCTATAAGGGTAGAGACCTAATAGCCACAACTATCTTAGTTGGATAGATTGTCTGCAGATTGCTCATGACACTGCGGAGCGTATAACTTACCTGCATTCCTCAATAGTTATTCCTATTTATCACCTTAATATGAAGTCTAGCAACATATTTTTTGATGAGAGGTTGAACGCTAAGGTTTCGAGTTTTGGGTTGTCTAGGTTGACACATACTAATTTGAGCTACTTACCCATATGTGCGTAAGAGACTATTAGATACCTGGATTCAGAGTATTACAAGACATACCAGTTATCCACTTATCTGATAAGAGCGATGTCTATAGATCTGATAAGAGACTATTAGATACCTGGATCCAGAGTATTACAAGACATACCAGTTATCCACTTATTTGATAAGAGCGATGTCTATGCTTTGGGATTGTGTTGCTAGAACTCTTGACGTCTCAGAAAGCTATAGACTTTAGTAGAGCAGAAGATGATGTGAACCTAGGATTTTATGTTCAAAGAATGATGAAGGAAGATAAACTAATGGATACAATCAATCCAATGTTGAAAGAGAATGCAAGCGCTTTGGAGGCGGATGCAACGAAGGCATTGACAGTTCTGGTTATGGGTTGCTTTGAGGAACATAGACAGAACAGGCCTTCAATGAAGGAAGTAGCAGAAGAAATTGAATGCATCATCAGCATTGCATCGGCAGAGACTAGGAAGAAGCTTTTATTCAATACAGAGTTGCATCTGCATTGTCAACGTATAATCTTTGTTCTTTATGTCAACTGGATCTCCAAACCCGAGGGCCACTATTATCAGCCTCCAAGAACAAAGATTATGCATTGACAATGCAATCCGTCAAATAAGATGCAACTCTGTATTTGAAAAATTCTTCTTCCTAGTCTCTGCTGCCGGTTTCAATTTCTTCTGATACTTCCTTCATTGAAGGCCTGTTCTGTCTATGTTCCTCCAAGCAACCCGCCGCTATAACTGCCAACTCCTTCGTTGAATCCACCTCCAAAGCTCTTGCGCTCTCTTTCAACATTGGATTGATTGTATCAATCAGTTTCAATAAAAATTGGTGTGATATTCCGTCTGACACTGGTGACAAGTCAGCAGCGTTTCATCGACTCCCCTCACCCAATGGAGATAAATTTTTCCACAAGCCATCAGGTAGGTGTCGTGATTATTGATTATCTGGGTCAGTATCAATGTTTACATGCTTGTGTTTTTGCGTTTAGTTATAGGTGTTTGATGTGTTTTTTGACCATGGCTTGTGAACCTGGCAGTTTATGTAAATTCAATTTATAGGTTGCATGCATGCACTTGTTGTATACATGTTTCATGTTTCAATCACTTGTAAAGATGGTGCCTTCTTGTCAGTTCAAATTGTTAAATAGTATAGAGATGGTAATAGAATTTACTAGTGTGAACTAAGGCTGTTATTTGATACATGGGGTCGTTTTAATTCATGTGGTTTGTTTTGTATATGTATAAATGTAAGAGCATGGTAGAAGACAATATTATTAGAAGATGATGATGATGGAAGCAACTTGCCAGGTTTGTATTTGATGATGATTGAACAAATCGGCGTGTTGAAAATAATTTTTAACATAGTTGTGATTGCTTTAAGTTGGTGTGGTTGTAATGATGCAGTCAATTGAGATGCACATTTTGGCTGGCTGTTATGTGGAGATACGTAAATAGGCTCCCTGCAGGTTGTTATCCGTTGATTTGATATCAATGGATGTTTTGGAACTGTAGATCCAATTGTAGAGTCGAAAAAATATATATTTAATTTTAATATTTAATTGAATTAAACAAAACTGATTTTCGAAATTAAGAAAATAGAAACCGATAAGAAATCAATGAACACTTTCAGAACTTGGCCATGCTTTCACCACCAACGCAAGCCACCTTGCCCGCCAATGTTAAACTTGCTTCCTAGATAAAGGACTGTGAATAGAGAACGGGCCAGCCAAAAACAGATCTTGTGAGATTTTTGCTATGCACACTTGCCCTTTATTTTTACCACAGTACACACCAGCTTTTTCAGGCAAGTGAAAGTAAAGTTCCTTGGCACTTCACAACATGCAATTATATTCAGATGGGCCCTACCATTTTAAATAAAGTTCCTTGGCACTTCACAACATGCAATTATATTCAGATGGGCCCTACCATATTTTTTTAAATAAAGTATCTCATCAGTCACACACACACACTCTCTCTCTAACCGATCAAAGCCACTATCTTGGTGATAAAAATGAGCTTGTGATGCTGTCTGATGTGTGGCGTGGAACAGGCATGGTGTAGTGGGGTGGAAAAAAACACAATGAAAACAAAGAGGAAAAACGAAGAGAAGCCCAAAACGGCAAAACAGAGAAAAGGAGATTTAAAAGAGAAAAAACGAATCCACCCCAAAAACGGAAAAATGAAAACGAAATCTACCAACCTCCCACCCATCCCCATCAACCCCATTAACACCACCCACGCAACCCCCATCACCTCATTTATACAAATGAGATTTGCTTGTTATAAATCCACCAACCCAACCACAGAGGAAGTCCGAGTGAGCCTGCACTTCATGGGAGCCACAGAGGAAGTCCGAGTGAGCCTGCACTTCATGGGAGCCACAGAGGAAGTCCGAGTGAGCCTGAGGAACACTCTCTGGTCTCTCTTCAGCCAAGACAACGAGAATAGAGACTCCGCCGCCGTCGCCGCCGAAGCCACTAACTTAACCTCCTCCGCCAGGTCCTGCTTCTAAGGCCCCATTTTCGAGTCCAAAGAAGAGAATGCCAAACTTAAGCCCGGCAGTTTCTACGAGTTCTTCTCTCTTTCTCTCCTCGCTCCTCCGCTTTAGTGTAAATTGTTTTTACTTTCTTTCTATATTTTCCTGTGTTTATAGAAACATTTAATTTTCATTTTGGAATGATTTTAAGTGTCTACATTTAACATAAACAAACAGATATTAATTTTGATGGACATCGTGGATGTTATTGTGAATTTTGCAGTTATAAGGAGAGCGACCAAACGGCAGGTGGACGACATTTCTTTTGTTCATGTGTTTTGACGGCGATGAGGAAAGGTTGAGGGAGGCTGTGTTGGAGTGTGAGGAGGCTGTCAGGTTGGACACTGGTTATGGCAGGACTCATCAAAGGTTGGCTTCTCTTTATCTCTGGTTAGTGACTTTTTTCTTTGGTTTTGGTTATATTTTATACAACCATGTGTGTGACTTTTGTTCATGTGTTTGATGTTTTCTTGGAAGAGATGATCTTGTTTTATGTTATTTCAACTAATCGTTAGTTATTATCATAAAATTTTGAAGATATAGAAGCAATAATAATACAATCTTGTTTGCATATATAACCAAATGTATGCTGCAATTTGATGTTCACCTTGGTCTCTCCTAGGGGAAGTTCAATTTTATTTAGTCTATAAAGGATCCATATTATCTGATATTATGCTGCCTTTGGGTATATGTCATCAGTAGTAACATTTAGAAGGGTACTATTTTGTACCCTCTAATCTTTTGAATTGGAAATCATCACACGAAAGCTGCCAAATTCTGCATGTGGAAAATACTTTTCTTTAATCCCATTGACTACCCTTTTGTTTCTTTGTGCGCCTGTTACTTACTAATTCATGTGTATCTTTGAAACAAAAAAGCGTGTTTTTTCCACTCTTTTGCTATTTGTATGATGGATTTTGTCATTTTTTTTTGCGCTAATACGTGCTTTTAGTTTGTGGTTTTCCCATGGTCATTTCGTTTAATATACTAAGGCCTAAGTAGTGTCATTTTCTTTTTGGTTTGAGATAACTTATACACAAAACGTCTTTAGAATACAATTAACGGCAATGCATTTGCAAAATTCAGAATGTGAATAGCTTAAGGCTTCCCAAGCATTTCTGGAGAGGCTGCTGAAAGAGAGTATTGCTAAGCTTGAGGAAGAGGGACCAGAGCCCAGCGGGACCGTTTTGTGAGATGGGAACATGGAGCTTGCTGGATACAACATTTGCAGGACCAAAAGAATGCAGAAAAGGATAAGAAACCATCACATAAGAAGGCTAAGAATGAAATGAAAGTTGAGGGCTTAGTACACCTCTTAGGTCCCTTAAGAACAATAAGAAAAAAATGGACGGAAGCTGTCAAAAATGCAATTTGAAGATGTAAATGCCCATGCTACTGGAGATTCTGAAAGTGCTACTTCAGCTTCTCAGCTTGAAACTGATGCCAAAGATAATGAACTAGCACTAAAGCCAATTTTGTCTGATGCAGCCTTTGCTCGACTAAAAGAAGGACTTCATCTTGAGGTAGCTTTTGATTGATACTGTTGTGGAGGAGAATAATTATATCTCCTCGTGCATATAGCACAGTGTGAACTAACTGCGAATGTATTTGACAGTCTTTGCAGGAATTAGATGACTTGTCTCACAAATATTATGTTGAAGTTGCTCTTCCAAAATTGGTAATTAGAAACCATCATTTCCTTAATTCTAAAGTATTAACTGTCGTACCTCGGATTTGATCTTCAATTTAAAGGTGGTGGCGATCTTGTCTACCAGGGTGTCCAGCTCAATGGCAGCCTCCCCTTCAACGTCACTGGTTCCAACACCATCATGTACATGAACTGCTCCACCACAATCCTCAAATCTCATAGACTATTATTGGCTGCTGCAGCTCAACATAGCAGCTGAGTAGGCCTATAAGGTTTCTATGACTTACTTGGCATAGAATCTGGACCTTATTGAGGATTTGGTCAGTGCCCTTGGTGTTTACAGCCTTGGCACACTTGACAGCAACGATAGTGCCATCAGCAAGAATGCCCTTGTAAACATCACCAAACCCTCCTGAGCCAAGAATACGGTCTTTAGAGAACTTGTTTGTTGCTTGTTCTGTCTCTTTCCCAGTGAAGATTTTCACGAATTTGTCTCATCCGCCGGTGTTAAGGATCTTCTCTCGTTCTCTAGTGAGCAGCTCTTGAGTTTCCTTGTTGCGTTTATGGCATTTGTAGAACAACTTATTAACATGGTAAAAGATAGAGGAATCATAAGGGGCATCAGTTGGAAGGATGTGGTCTCAGATTCTTTTCTTGATCTTAGTACTTCAAATACTGATGCTGAGAGAGGCCCTCTTCATCTCACTTACATTGGAGATGAAGACAAAAGAAAAAGTCAAGTCAATACCAGTAATAGAAATGCTGGTTGCTTTCTCATATTGATATTTCTTCCACCAAGGTTTCATAATTTTTTTCCGGATGGAGGTATGTGATGTTTCAACTTTAGTTCAAATTAGAACTGATCATTGGCCTTGCTTTGCATATGTTGACAATTGTTTGGAAGCATTATTTTTTGTATAGGATTGAACTTTCTGTTCTTGTAGCTGTAGACATTTTGTTCTAGATTCTTTCTCCATATGTTTTTATCATCAACATATGTGTTTATCATCAATTATGTCAAGTGTTGGAGACTTTTTTTTTTTTTTTTTTGAGATGGTGCAGAAGTTCGTACTTGAAAGATAACTAAAATTGATTTGACATGGTGCAGGTTTGATTGCTGGCATTGGTGCTGCCACCATTGCTGCTACCATTGCCATTTTGCTCTATGGATGCCATAAACGCTCAAGGAAGCTCAAGAGCGCTGACTAGAGAATGAGGGGAGATCCTTAACAACAGTGGAGGAGGCAAATTCGTGAAAATCTTTGCTATGAAAGAGATAGAAAAAGCAACAAACAATTTCTTTGAAGGTTGTATGCTTGGCTCAGAAGGGTATGGTGATGTCTACAAGAGCATCCTTGCTGATGGAACTATAGTTGCTGTCAAGTGTGCCAAGCCTGGAAACACCAAGGGCACTGAGGTCTGGAACCTATGCCAAGTCAATCATAGAAGCCTTGTAGGCCTACTCGGCTGTTGTGTTGAGTTGTAACAACCAATAATGGTCTATGAGATCCGAGGATGATGGTGGACCAGTTCATGTACATGACGGTGTTGGAGCTGGTGACATTGAAGGGGAGGTTGCTGTTGAGCTGGACACTGCGGTGGACAATATTGGCTGAGACATGGGTTTTCGACATATGTTGGAGACTGTTTTTACTACTATAGGGGTGCATGTATTTTACATATTTATAGAAATCAGACTGGTAATATTATCAAGCATGACATGGTAAAAATCTTATTCGTCGAGCTTCTTGATTGACCCTCTCAGTATGTTCCTCATTTACAAATTTGATAACCAAAATTTTGGCTGACAATAGTATGTTGATCGAATGCAGCATAGGCATGACTAATATTTGTTCAGGCCATCAGATTCTTGGGTCTCTGAGCAATTGATAGTACTAGACTGTTTCCATGCCTGCTTTCTAATCTGTTTTATCGCCACCAGCTCTCATGCTTGGGGGCTAAACATTATGTTCTCTTTCAGGTAACTGACTCCTAGAAGTTCCGTCAGTCATCTTTCAAACCACAAGTTCTGCACCCCATTAGACCAACAGCTCCTTTGCCAAATAAGTCAAGTTGTCCTCCGTTCTGGTAACCTGTGACCGACTCAATAATCAAACAAGATAATAGAATCATAGAACAAACACAATTGCAGTAAGCGATGAAAAGAAAGTGAAGGTGTTCAGTTTGTACGATGCCCCATAATCTTTGTCCCGAATGGGAAGCCTAAAACCAAAAGGACAATTTTAAAAACCAGGGTCATTGAACTCGAGACGACAGTCATTAACAAAACAACGCTGCTTGGAGTTGCATTATACTCTTGATTACTCAAACCAATTCGGTATAACTTTCTCAGAGCAACTAGAATATTTTCAGCAGACATTCTATAAGAATGCAGGACATTGAAGTAGCAATAAACTAGAAATCTAACAAAGTAATGGTGCATTGCATATATAGTGAATGTAGTTGACAGAAACCAATGTTCTGGTTCACCATTAAAGGCCAGCAACAGAATGCTGCTGTTGGTGGTTTACTGACCATTCACACAAAACAAACAGCCTGGGGCTGATATGTGACTGGCTAATTGACCACCATAACTACAAGCAACGTTCGTTGCACCATATGAAACCACTAAACACTAACATTATGGTATTTGGTAGTGTTTTCTTACTCAGTATAAAATTACACGTCATGGGATGTTTATACAATCCAAAACATATCCTTGACCTTATTGTACCAACAAATCACCTAATAAAACAATTATAAATCTTCAATCTTTTGATCAATCAAAATCTACATTCTACAAATCTAAAGCACTGAACATTCGAATAACAAAAACAATACTATATTTCAGAGATTGATGGACGTACCCAGAAGTGAAACCATATGGTAGTGGATCCAGAATTATACGGCCTACAACAAAAACACTAGTTCTGGTGAGCTTACTGACCATTCACATAAATAAAACAACACCCTTTTTGTAAAGGGCCGATATGTGATTGACTAATTAGCCATCATCACTCATCAGCGTGTACAAAGACAGCTCACTTATATTTCAAAAGAACATTCTGTTGAAGGATCTGAATGTTTGTTTTGGGTTTTCTCAGTGCATAAAGCTCGTGAACAATGAAGTCAAACACCTGCAAAAGATGAATACGGTGACAAATAGGTCTTCTATATTCATTTGAAGACAGTTATAAAGCAAATAAAAGTTTTAGGAGTGCTACAAATTTTCACTACACGACCATTTGACATCTTTTAATATCAATTAAAATAATCATCCTCATTATCATGGTATAAACCATAAATTCAAAGTCAAATGTATTTTCATTCAAGAATTTATACCCAATAGCTGACACCAGTTGCACAGTCTCCGGATGTGCCTGAACCAAATTAATCCTTGTTTAAAAACTTTTAAAAAAGTTCTAAATTCCAATACACCATAACAATATCTGTCAATGTTAGGAGATAATAAATAAAATCTCCTTATATTTTCAAAAGAAGTCTGAGCCTTGCCACATTAAGAACGACTAAATAAGGAATCTATAAGCATTACGGTGACCTGTTTCAAGTTGTAATGTTGTTACCATCAGTTTGATTGTTGTCTTAGTGAAATTCATGATAAGAAAACACATATTAATAGGATGATTACAACCAAGTAGATAATAATATGGAGTCTTACATTTCACCATGTAGTTTCAAAATAGAATTTAAACATTAATTATTATTGGTGCGATTTTAATATGCAACTGACCGTTCCTCCTCACATATTCGACTGCAGTGAAAAGTTAGTATGTGGTCTATCCAACTATTGGTCTCGAAAATTAATTGGCAACGATAAGTAGGACTGTAGGAGACAGACATCAAGACATTAAATGGACACTATTGGCTGAGCTTGAAGTACAACTACCAGTGGCAATTTTGCATGGACCCAATTGCACTTTGGCACAGGAACACCTATGGCTTCCAAATAAATGCACTTCCGTAAGTTGTACAGTAGAATTTGGAGACGGAAAATATACACAATTATATATAAAAATAAAAAAATACACACACACATTTTTTCAATATTATTAATATTTGGATCCTATTAGTATTAGGTCAGTAGTTGAAAACATCTTTCCAAATATTAAATAAAAGACAGAAAATAATTATTAAAATTTCTTTTATCTATAATATAATATTCACACCTTGATCAAAATGAATAAATGATAATTTTTCTTTTAAATTTTATATTAAGATATTTTTAATAAATAATTTTTTTTGACAGTTAATAAATAAAATAATAAGACTAAATAAAAAATTAACTTTAAGAATGATGTTTTTGATGAAGATTTAGTCGGCTTGGTAGGGGTGGGGGGTGGGGTGGGGAGGGAACAACATTTATGATTACTGTTGGGCCTGACAGCAACCACCGAGTCATGGGATCATTATATATAGGGATAATCCCAAAAAACCGCCTGAGTTTTGATGGATTACCCATTTTCCCCCATACGATTCCGTTTTTATCCAAAATCACCCATCTGTTATAAAATTGACAGAAAATTTGAACAAATAGCAAAAAAACACTTTTACCCCTCAATTTTTAATAAAAAAATAAAATAATTATAAAATGATATTTTAAAATAAAATTTTTTCAAAAATAAAAAAAATGGAGATCATCCAAACCCACAACCATTACATCTCCACAGCCATTACATCATCACATCATCCAGACGCACAACCATGATCATACCAACAACCATCACAATAAATCGGTACACTCATAACCATCAACAACAAATCAGTAAAACCACATTGAACAATAATCAATCAACAAATCCATAAAGATTGAAAAATAAAATCATCAAACATCATCAAACACTGGGTTCATCTGGGTTTGAACCCAGTAACCCAGTTGAACTTCAACTGAATCAGATGAACTCTCATTTGGGTTCAAACTCACAGGAGGGTTCGTCTGGAACCCTCATCTGGGTTCGAAGCCAGATGAGGGTTCGTCTCATCTGGATTCGAACCCGACGAGACGAACCCAGTCGTCTGGGTTCGATCCTGATCTGAAAAGAAAGAGGAGAGGAGAGGAGAGGAAAGGAGATAAAGCGGTGGCGATGGTGCCAGATAAAGAGAGATGAAGAGGAGTCGACAAGGGAGAGGTTGGTGGTGGATGTCTGGCGGAGGCGACGGCGACGGCTAGCGACGGAGCCTGAGCGGTGAGGTTAGAGAGAGAGAGAGATTGGTGAAGTGAGAGAGAGAGAGAACGGTGAGGTTAGAGACTGAAGGTGGTGAGTGATTGAAAAAAAATTTAAAATAAAAAATTTATTTTTATTTAAATTTTTTATTTTTTTAAATAAAAATATCTTTATTTTTTATATTTTTATATTTAATATTATTTATTTATTTTAATTAATTAATATATATATTTTTAACTTTCTTCGCATTTTCGCTTTTACCCTTGGAGTCAAATGGTCAACTTTATTCATTTAATGGGATCCGTTACTGTCAAGGGTATTACCGTCTTTTCATACGCCTTCAGGGGGTATTTTGAGTGTTTAATTAAAAGTTATGCAATAATTTGAATAAAAAAAAAATCATATGGGGGAGAATGGGTAATCCATCAAAACTCGGGCGGTTTTTTGAGATTATCTCTTATATGCACATGAAAGCATGTTCATGAAGTTGAAGGCATGTTAGTGCTTTTGCATTCATTTGTGCCTTTGCATTCATTTGATAGTGGGAGAGACAACACTTATGAGTACTGTGGGGTTTGACAGCAACCAACGAGTCACGGGATCATTATATGCATATGAAAGCATGCTCGTGAAGTTCAAGGTATATTAGTGCTTTTGCATTCATGAATTTGAAAACTAGAAGTCACGGCCTAACCTCAAAAAATGCTTATGCAGAAGCTTCTTAACACTTGGCCAATGTTGCTTTCATTGATCACAACGTCTTCTTTGTTGTTGTTTCTCTAACACTCCGTGGGAGTAGACATAACCACGGTTCGAACCGTTCAGTTCGAACCGAACTGTCACTGTAGAACCGGAACCAGATGTTCTGGTTCTGATTTCGGAACCGTCGTTGTAGCGATTTCGATTTCGATTCCGATTTTGACCCTAAAGGAATCGAAACCGTCGGTTCAAAGAACCGGTGGAACTAGAATGGCCTTGAACCGACGGTTTCGATTCTTAAATAAATAAAAAAAAAAAGATCAAACAGAGACATTAATCCAGCATCAAACAGACCCAAAACATCAATACCATTTATAATAAACACAATCATCTACACCATTATAAACACAATCATCATCAACAACAAACAGTAAAAATCAATCATCCAAACGGAAATCCAGTTTTTCAAATGGAAACCCAGATCTAACTGGGTTTTGTATCCGAAAACCCAAATCGATTTGGGTTTTTAGATTTGGAAACCTAGATCTGGATTTTCGGATCGAAAACCCATCCGGGATCGGTTTTAGATCTGGAAACCCGATCTGGGCTTCCAGATGAAAACCCAGACGCTGGACAGGCGTTTGGGTTTCCATTTGGAAACCCGATCTGGTTTTCATCTAGAAACCCGATCTGAGTTTCTAACTCCCAGATCGGATTTTCAGACGACGTTTGGGTTTCCAGATGGAAACCCAGATGTCGAACTGGCGTCTAGGTTTCCAGAACTCAGATCGACGTCTAGGTTTCCACCCGCAGATGTCGATATGGGTTCTGGAACCCAGATCGACTGGTGAAGAAAACAAAGAGAAGAAGGAGAAAAATGAGAAGAGAGAAAGAGAAGAAAACAGAGAAATAGAAAAGAAGATGGAGAAGAAAAAGACGGAGAGAGAGAGACAGAGAGAGAAGAGTGAGGGTAATGGATTTTATAAATTAAGAGTATTTCCGTCTTTTTACCTTATTTTGTCATTTTTCAATTATATTAAACGGTCCAACGTGATCCAATGGGAGGTCATTATTATAAAATATAAAAGTAATTTTCGATTGTAATAATGCTAATTGTGAGTGATTTGTTCTTCAAATAATTAAATTTTTTATTTCGTTTGTGTATAGATTTATTTATTTAATTTTAAAATATAGTTTAATATTAATTTTTAAATTTCAAATTGTCATTTAAAAAAAAGTTCTAAAACCGGAACCGAAATCATTATAGAATAGAAACTGAAATCGAAACCGGAACCATTACAGAACCGACAGTTCCAAAACAGAACTGGAATCATTTTATTTCGGTTAAGATTACGGTTCTAACTTTTTTATAACCGGAACCGAACCGAACTGAATCGTGGGAGCTTAACCTGCACCACCTTCTCCTCCACTACTACCACCACCGCCAAACCCACCCCCGTGGTTTGATCCTCCACCTGCACCACCCCTACCACTCCCTCCGCCTCCTCCAGCGCCACCACCAAGACCACCTTCACCACCTACACCTCCGACTGCACCAAAACCTCCCCCATGGCTAGAACCACCACCAACCGCTCCTCCACAACCACCACTTGTTCCAATACCTTCTCCAGCTCCACCACCTACTCCTCCACCACCACCTCCACCAAAATCACGACCTCCAGCTCCACCACAAACACATCCACCGGCTCCAAATCCTCCACCATGACCTGCACCTCTTCCAACACCACTACCTCCACCTCCTCCAACACCACCACCACAAAAACCTCCTCCTCCGCCAGCTTCTCTACCACCACCAAAACGAGGCCTACGACCACCAAACCGGCCACCGCAGCGTCTTCTATTCCATCTACAACCATCATCATCACGCCATCTAGTTTTGTCCACCTTGCCATTATCACCAAGAGTGATTGCACTCAAATGGAGCACAATGCACATGAACAGAAGAATCAAAGAAAGCCATTTTTGAGACAAACCCATTGCTTCTTCTAATCGGTAGAAGAAACAAATCAATGAAAGCATGAAACGCGCTTGCTCTTGTTTGACGAAAGAAACAAGTCACAGCGCTCCACTGAGAGAGGGCCTATGGTGTAATGGATATGTAATGTTGCATTTGGTTTATGTTCAAAGAATGATGAAGGAAGATAAACTAATGGATACAATCAATCCAATGTTTAAAGAGAATGCAAGCGCTTTGGAGGTGGATGCAACGAAGGCATTGACAGTTCTGGCTATGGGTTGCTTTGAGGAACATAGACAGAACGGACCTTCAATGAAGGAAGTAGCAGAAGAAATTGAATTCATCATCAGCATTGCTTCGGCAGAGACTAGGAAGAAGCTTTTTTTCAATACAGAGTTGCATCTGCATTGTCGATGTATAATCTTTGGTCTTTATGTCAACTGGATCTCCAAACCCGAGGGCCACTATTGTCAGCCTCCAAGAACAAAGATTATGCATTGACAATGCAATCCCTCAAATTAAGATGCAACTCTGTATTCGAAAAATGCTTCTTCCTAGTCTCTGCTGCCGGTGCAATGCTGATGATGTATTCAATTTCTTCTGATACTTCATTGAAGGCCTGTTCTGTCTATGTTCCTCCAAGCAACCCGCAGCCATAACTGCCAACTCCTTCATTGAATCCACCTCCCAAGCGCTTGTGTTCTCTTTCAACATTGGATCGATTGTATCAATTAGTTTCAATAAAAATTGGTGTGATATTCCAACTATATTCAACTTCGGTAACTCGAATTCTAACACTGGTGGCAAGTCAGCAGCGTTTCATCGACTCCCCTCACCCAATGGAGATAAATTTTTCCTCAAGCCATCAGGTAGGTATTGTGATGAGCTTGTGATTATTGATGATCAGGGTCAGTATCAATGTTTACATGCTTGTGTTTTTGTGTTTAGTTATAGGTGTTTGATGTGTTTTTTGACCAGGGCTTGTGAACCTGGCAGTTTATGTAAATTCAATTTATAGGAATATGTTGCATGCATGCACTTGTTGTATACATGTTTCATGTTTCATGTTTCAATCACTTGTAAAGATGGTGCCTTTTTGTCAGTTCAAATTGTTAAATAGTATAGAGATTGTAATAGAATTTACTAGTGTGAACTAAGGCTGTTATTTGATACATGGGGTTGTTCTAATTCATGTGGATTGTTTTGTATATGTATAAATGTAAGAGCATGGTAGAAGAAAATATTATTAGAAGATGATGATCATGATGGAAGCAACTTTGCCAGGTTTGTATTTGATGATGATGGAACAAATCGGGGTTTTGAAAATAATTTTTTAGATAGTTGTGATTGCTGAGGTTTTTAAGTTGGTGTGGTTGTAATGACGCAGTCAATTGAGGTGCACATTTTGGCGGGCTGTTATGTGGAGATAAGTAAATAGGCTCCCTATAGGTTGTTATCTGTTGATTTGATATCAATGGATGTTTTGGAACTGTAGATCCAATTGTAGAGTCGAAAAAATATATATTATTTTTTATACAAACTGAGGATCGGTATTTATGTGATATGAATGATTGCTTAAATTTTTTGGAATTTGGAACTTGATTGTGCTTTTAAGTGCTTTAGCCTGTACACCGTTAGAAATGTGTGATCTGAGTTTTGCTACGTTTTCTATGTGGTGTTTGTATGTAGACGTGTGACACTTATATGTGGGCGAGCTGGGGTTTGTGCTCTTGGTGCTGTCCTGGCGACGCATGTTGGTGATGAAAGGCGACTCATTCGCTACTTAACTCGGTTTAAGGAGGTACTTGATTGGATGTATATTCATTATCTTGATAATTTTCTACTCTTTATAAACTCAATTATATTTGTCTATACTTATTTTATAGATTTAATTTTGCTCGTGAAAGCAGATCAAACTCCCTAGTGATTTGCCCAATGAGTTATTGTCGGGTAGAGTGGGATTCTTAAGAGCCTGCACTTTCTTGAACAAGCATATCGGTCACAAACTGAGCTAATTTTCAAAATCAGAGTCTTTGAACTCTCATCAACAAAATGACCCCGCCTGGACTCTGATTACTCAAACCAATCCGGTACAACCTTCTCAAAGCAATTAGAATATTTTCAGCAGACATTCTGCAAGAATGCATGGCATTGAAATAACAATAAACTAGAAATCTAACAAGTAATGGTGCATTGCACATTTAGTGAGTGTAGTTGATAGCCTAAAAGTAAAACCAATGTAGCAGACCAAAGTCTTATTATTGTTACGTTTATGTAGAACTAAACACCATTGAAGTAAATAGTATTCCCATTGTTAACCAGACAGTCACCCTCGGATTTGGCCAGCACCGAAGAGTCGATAGGTTCTACTGTCTGAAATCCAGCGCAGACAAGTTTATGTTCAACTGTGAGCAATAACAATCGTTGAAGATTCTCGCTTTTCATTGTGGCTCATTTTGCACATGTTTTCTAGTTTGTTGCTGTCTGATTTTTATGCCTTGGATTGTGCACAGTTGACAATGGCCTGCAATTATTTTTAAAAAAAAATAAATGTAGAGAAATTAAAGGTTAATACATATTAATATTGTGTTTTGTGAATGATTTTGCAATGAAGCGTTTTTGCGTTTATTTAGTAGTGTTTAATTGTAATAAGTGCTTGTTAAAAAGTGGCTTATAAATCATAAATACGATTTCCGAAAAAGAATTTGACATGATTAACATAATATTTTTCAAAAAGCTTTTAGGTTTTTGGAGGAAGTTTCTACTTAGAAAATGATTTTAAATCAATTTTAATATTTAATTGAATTAAACAAAATTGATTTTCGAAATTAAGAAAATAGAAACCGATAAGAAATCAATGAACACTTTCAGAACTTGGCCATGGTTTCACCACCAACGCAAGCCACCTTGCCCGCCAATGTTAAACTTGCTTTCTAGATAAAGGACTGTGAATAGAGAACGGACCAGCCAAAAACAGATCTTATGAGATTTTTGCTATGCACACTTGCCCTTTTTTTTTACCACAGTACACACCAGCTTTTTCAGGCAAGTGAAAGTAAAGTTCCTTGGCACTTCACAACATGCAATTATATTCAGATGGGCCCTACCATTTTTTTTTCTTTTTCGCTTTGTGACACTATTGGCCAAGCTTGAAGTACAACTACCAGTGGCACTTTTGCATGGCGCCAATTGCACTTTGGCACAGGAGCACCTATGGCTTCCAAATAAATGCACTTCCGTCAGTTGTACAGTAGCAATGGAGACAGAAAATGTACGCAATTATATATTAAAAAAAAAAAACACACACACATTTTTTCAATATTATTAATATTTGGATCCTATTAGTATTAGGTTAGTAGTTGAAAACATCTTTCCAAATTTTAAATAAAAGACAGAAAATAATTATTAAAATTTCTTTTATCTATAATATAATATTCACACCTTGATTAAAATGAATAAATGATAATTTTTCTTTTAAATTTTATATTAAGATATTTTTAATAAATAAAATATTAAGACAAAATAAAAATTTAACTTTAAGAATGATATTTTTGATGAAGATTTGGTCGCCTTGAGAGTGGGGGGGTGGGGGCATTTATTATTACCGTTGGCCCTGAGAGCAACCAACGAAAGGTATATTAGTGCTTTTGCATCATTTGACAGTGAGACAGCATTTATGAGTACTATTGGGCCTGACATTATATGCACATGAAAGCATGTTTGTGAAGTTCAAGGTATATTAGTGCTTTTGCATTCATTTGATAGTGGGGGAGAATTGGGCCTGACAGGAAGCACCGAGTCACGGGATTGCACATGAAAAGCAACGAGTCACGGGATTGCACATGAAATGATGAAAGCATGTTCGTGAAGTCATAGAGTTTGAAAACCAGAAGTCATACATTAGTGTTTTTGCATTCATAGAGTTTGAAAACTAGAAGTCACGGCCTAACCTCAGAAAATGCTTGTGCAGAAGCTTCTTAACACTTGGCCAATGCCTGCTTCCATTGATCACAGCGTCTTCTTTGTTGTTGTTTCTCCAATACTCTGTGGGAGCTCAACCTGCTCCACCTCCTACACAACCACCACCACCACCAAACCCACCCCGGTGGTCTGATCCGCCACCTGCACCACCCCCACCACTCCCTCCGCCTTCTCCAGCGCCACCACCAAGACCAGCTTCACCAGCTACACCTCCGCCTGCACCGAAACCTCCCCTATGGCTAGAACCACCATCAACCCCTCCTCCGGCCACCACCACCACCTGCTCCAATACCTTCTCCAGCTCCACCGCCTACTCCTCCACCACCACCTCCACCAAAATCGACCTCCAGCTCCACCACAAACACATCCACCGGCTCCAAATCCTCCACCATGACCTGCACCTCCTCCAACACCACCACCTCCACCACCACAAAAACCTCCTCCTCCGCCAGCTTCTCTACCGCCACCAAAACGAGGCCTACGACCACCAAACCGGCCACCGCAGCGTCTTCTATTCCATCTACAATCATCATCATCACGCCATCTAGTTTTGTCCACCTTGCCATTATCACCAAGAGTGATTGCACTCAAATGGAGCACAATGCACATGAACAGAAGAATCAAAGAAAGCCATTTTTGAGAAAAACCCATTGCTTCTTCTAATCGGTAGAAGAAACAAATCAATGAAAGCATGAAACGCGCTTGCTCTTGTTTGACGAAAGAAACAAGTCACAGCGCTCCACCGAGAGAGGGCCTTTTATGGTGTAATGGATCTGTAATGTTGTATTTGGTTGTGCTGAATCATTAATGTGCATGATCTAGCCACCGTCAACCGATCTGAACGACAACAACATCGGGGTGCTGTTGCAAAGACGAAGAGAGCATAGAGGCCAAAGTTGGTATGTAATTCATTCAAAATCTTCTGCTTTCTCTGTCCTTTTTCCACTTTAAGTTTTTTTTTTTTTAAATTAAATTTTTTTAAGTCAATCCAGAGAAGCTTAGACATTTCACATCTGGGTCTGTCAAAAATCAATTGGATGTGCAAAGAACGCTAAGATGTTTGTGGGTTTGCCTTTTTGGGTTTGTGGTTGCAGGTATAGAGAAAGAAGGGATGAACCAGAGAGGTTGTAAATCATCATCAATGGAGCCAGATTACAGTGGGGAACCAAGGAGACTCAGATGTGTGAGAGTCAAGAACTCAAAAAAATTCTCCGATAGATCAGAAACTTGTTGGTAATTTGTCTCTGGGAGATTGGATCTAGTATTGAATTCCTTCCATTTGTATGGTATGACTTGATTGCTTATCAGTCTTGTGCTGTTGTGTTTCGTTGTTTGTACTTTGTAATTTTGAGTCTCCATTATGTTTATCTGCAGATAATATGGATGCCCCAGGCCTTAAGCTGGTCCTTGTCTGTACCCGTCGCACCGATTTAAAACAATTCACCTGGTTTGTGTCAACTCTGCATTTCGTTTAATGGAGTAGGAATTTGAATTTGGTTGTGATATTTTTATTGGTTGTGATTATGGGATTAGTAGTCATCTAGATCTGGACAACACTATTAGTTAATCTTCTCTACATATCCTAACACTATTAGGATAAATTACCAACAAGTTTTTTTTTTTTTTTTTTAACCCCTGGTGATTTACGACGTTAGATCTAAAGTTCCTATAATTAACTGATAAAGAAATGAACTTGAAGACTAAGATACTGACAAGAACACACTAACTTGAAGACTAGTTTATATTCTGGTGGTGCATTATATTGGCCGGGAGCAAGCTGCCAATAAACCTCTTTTGAAAATGGTTTTTCAAGTACTCTGCCATGTTGCTTATGGTGAATGTGTTATTATTGATTTTCAGTATGTAATTGTCTACTTTTTTAACTGTGCATAGGTTATGATGCGCTTATTTAGCCCCCAAAAAAACAATCTTTTTGTTTGTTATACGTGATAAAATAAAGGTGAGTAATGTATAACCTATTTTTTATTTTATAATTATTATTATATATATATGAATCTATATCTTATTCATGACTATTCATTGTGATAAAAAATCATCGATTAACGGTGATTAATCACCAACCGACACCCTACTGGTCCGATTAGGACGAGATCAGGGGTCCTACTTGCTGGTGGTGAGTAATCTGTTGAATTGGCCGAGTAATTGGTCCTACTTGTTTGTTGACTCGGATCTCTGTGTGTTGTGTTTTCTACTGGTTTTGGTGTTATTTGGATCTGTTTGTAATCCTCATTTTGTGATTGGTTTTTGTTCTTTTGTTGGTGAATTTTCCTTTTTTTTTTAACCCCTGGTGATTTACGACGTTAGATCTAAAGTTCCTATAATTAAATGATAAAGAAATGAACTTGAAGACTAAGATACTGACAAGAACACACTAACTTGAAGACTAGTTGTTTATATTCTGGTGGTGCATTATATTGGCCGGGAGCAAGCTGCCAATAAATCTCTTTTGAAAATGGTTTTTCAAGTACTCTGCCATGTTGCTTATGGTGAATGTGTTATTGTTGATTTTCAGTATGTAATTGTCTACTTTTTTAACTGTGCATAGGTTATGATGCGCTTATTTAGCCCCCAAAAAAACAATCTTTTTGTTTGTTATACGTGATAAAATAAAGGTGAGTAAGGTCTAACCTATTTTTTATTTTATAATTATTATTATATATATATGAATCTATATCTTATTCATGACTATTCATTGTTTCAAAAAAATCATCGATTAACGGTGATTAATCACCAACCGACACCCTACTGGTCCGATTAGGACGAGATCAGGGGTCCTACTTGCTGGTGGTGAGTAATCAGTTGAATTGGCCGAGTAATTGGTCAAACTTGGCCTAACTCAAAACAAAATTGGCCACACAACCAGTCGAAAAACACGCTAAACACCATAAAAAAATCGACAAATATCCACCAACCACACCACAATGAAACATACCGAAGAGACAGCGATAGAGGAAAGTGAGAGAGGGACCGGTATGGTGTCATTGCATGGGTGGATGAGGTCAGATGGAAGTTATGACTCCTTCACTAGATTTGATGGCGACACCTATTGTGTCTTATGAAGCTCTGACCACAAGCATAGCTAAAAGAAGAAGTGTTACGCCAATAGTAATTTCTAAAGGGGCTGGTGGAAGAAAAATCTCCAGGATGGCAACGGTCGTTATGTCTAGAAGAACGATAATGAGTACATCAGTGTGTGGATGAATGACTTCATTTTCAACGATCTTAGAGAGAGAGAGAGAAAGAGAGGGAGGTAGGGCAGGAGCGGCGGTGAAACAAAAAGTAAGGGTTTTGTGGTTATGTTTGATTATATAGTAGGATAAATTACAAAGAACTTTCCTCAGGTTTGATAAAATTATATTAATATTTGAGTTTTGATCTCTAATGTTTAAAGAAATATCAATTTACGTTCTTAAATTTCAAAAAAAAATAATAATTTTTCTCTAAAACTGTGCTTGCCAATTACTCAGCAAGTAATTAATAAATCGTTCACCACTGCCTTGCCAGTTGAGCTGCAAGTAGCAATTTTCGGAACCATGTCCAACAAGATTGGTTGTGGCTATGAGGTCTTTATCCTTATAAATGCTAGAGAAAGGTTTTATTAGGTATATGCTCATTGACCGATATTGGTTGTTGCAATCAACATAGCAATCGAGTAGGCTTATAAGGCTTTAATGACTGACTCGGCATAGAATTCAGATATGGTTGACGATTTAGTCAATACCTTTGATGTTTTCAACCTTGGCACATTTGACATCTACTATAGTGCCATCACCAGGAATGCCCTTGTAGACCTCGCCAAACATTCCTGAGCCAATAATACGATCTTTGTAGGCCTATGCTCTCCTTTCGAGCAGCCAATAATGGTTTACGAATACATTCTTAATGGTACATTTCTCTAGCATTTACAAGGGTAGAAACCTGGTGGCCATAACCAACTTAATTGAACACGTTGTTTACACATTGCTGATGATATTGTTGAGGGTCTAACTCTCTTTATAAATGCTTGATAAGGGTCCTATAAGGTATGTTCTCAAAAACCAATATTGGCTGCTATGGTCGAGTAGACCTACAAGGTTTTTATGAATGACTTGGCATAGAATCCGAACATCATTGAGTACTTAATCAGCCTCATTGGTGTTTCCAACCTTGGCAAACTTGAAAGCAATAACAGTGCCATTATAAAAATTGCCCTTGTAAACCTTTCCAAGCCCTCTTGAGCCAAGAATATTGTATTTGTAAACTTTTGTTATCCTCTCTAGCAGTCGATAATGATTTGCGAATACATTCTTAATGGGACCCTTATCGAATATTTATAAAAGCGAAAACTTATTGGCTATAACCGATTTAGTTGGACACGTTATCTGTATATTGCTTATGACACTATTGAGAGTCTAGCCTATCTATATTTCTTAGCTGTTTCATCTATTTATCACCATGATGTGAAGTTTAGTAACATATTTCTAGATGAGAAGTTCAATGCTAAGATTTTAGATTTTGGTTATCTAGGTTGGCGTATAATAATATAAGCCACACATCTATATGTGGGTAAGAGACTATTGTGTACATGAATCTTGAGTATTATAAGAAATACCAGTTAACTAATAAGGGTGAGGTTTATAGCTCTGGGATGTCTTGAAATACTTTAGATCTAGAGTATTCCAACAATATATTCCCGAAGTTATACATATTACTTTTATCAAATAGTTAGTACGTTTTGAAATACTTTGGATTTAGATATCCAATAGTCTCTTACACGTATGTAGATTCGTGACTCAAATCAGTATATGCCAACCTTGATAATCCAAAATCTAAAATCTTAGCATTTAACTTCTCATCTAGAAGTAGGTTGCTAGATTTCATGTGGTAATAAATAAGAGGCGCTACTGAGGAATACGAGTTAGCTAGAGCTTCAGCAGTGTCATGAATAACCTGTGGATGGTAGGTCCAACTAAGTTAGACGAGCTATGGAGGAATATAGGTAAGCTAAAGCCACAGTAATGTCATGAGCTATCAGTAGATGACATGTCCAACTAAGTTGGATGCGGCCACTATGTCTCTACCGTTGTAAAAGTTTGAGAAGGGTCCCATTAGGTATGTACTCATAGACCAATATTGGCTACTATAGTCGAGTAAGTCTACAAGGCTTCTATGACTGGCTTGTATAGAATTCGAACATTTTTTAGCACTTGATCAGTGCCCTTGGTGTTTTAAGGCTTGGCAAACTTGACAACAACAATGGTGATCAACAAGAATGTCTTTATAGACCTCACCAAGCCCATCTGAGCCAACAATACAGTCTTTGTAGACCTCTGATCTCTTCCCCAATAGCCAATAATGGTTTACGAGTACATTTCTAATGAGATCTTTCTTAAGCATTTACAAGGGTAGAGACCTGGTGGTCGCAATCAACTTAGTTAGACACGCTGTCTGCTGATTGTTCATGACACTGTTGAGGGTCCAACTTTCCTAAATTTCTCAGTAGTTCTTCCTATTTATCACCATAATATGAAGTCTAGCAATATACATTTAGAAGTTAAATGATAAGGTTTCAAGTTTCGGTTGTCCATATTGATTTAAGTTATAAATCTATTTGTGCGTAAGAGACTCTTAGGTGTCTCGATCTAAAGTATTATAAGAAATACTAGTTAACTTATAGCAAGGTTTATAGCTTTGAGATGTCTTTAAATACTCTGGATCCAAAGTATTCCAATAACACAATCTTAAAGCTATAAACATCGCTCTTATCAAATAACTAGTACGCCTTGAAATAATCCTGATCCAGATATCCAATAGTCTCTTGTGCATATGTAGATACGTGACTCAAATCGGTATGCACCAACAACCAAAAATTTGAAACCTTAGCTCTCATTTAGAAATATGTTGTCAGACTTCACATCATGGTGATAAGTTAGAGAAGCTACGAAGGAATACAAGTAAGCTAGAGCCTCAACAGTGTCATAATCAATATATAGATGGCGTGTCCAACTAAGCAGTTATGGTCACCAAGTCTCTGTCATTGTAAATATTCAAGAAGAGTCCAATTACGTATGTACTCATAGACCAATATTGGCTATTGCAATTGAGTAGGCCTACAAGGCTTCTATGAGTGAGTTGGCCTAAAATCTGAACATTTTTAAGCACTTGGTCAGTGCCTTTTATGTTTCCAACATTGTATAACAACAACAATGTCATTCGCAAGAATGCCCTTATAGACCTCACGAAACCCTTATGAGTTAATAATATGGTCTTTGGTCTTTGTATACCTCTGCTCTCCACCCAAACAACTAATAAAAGTTTGTGAGTATATTCCTAATGAGACATTTCTTAAGCATTTATAGGGATAGCGATCTAGTGATTGCAACCAACTTAGTTGGACATGCCATTTACGATTGCTCCTAACACTACTGAAGGTCTAGTTTACCTACATTTCTCAGCAATTCCTTGTATTTATTACCGTGATGTGAAGTCTAGCAACATATTTTTAAATGAGAAGTTCAATGCTAAGGTTTGAGATTTCGGTAGTCTATGTTGGTGCATACTAATTTAAGCCACATATCTATATGTATGCAAGGGACTCTTGGGTATCTTGATCTAGAGTATTATAAGAAATATCGGTTAACTGATAAGGATGAGGTTTATAGCTTTGAGATGTTTTAAAATAGATCCAAAGTATTCAAACAACATAATCCCGAAGCTACAAATTTTGCTCTTATTAAATAACTGGTACATCTTGAAATATTATGGATTAAGATATCTAATAGTCTCTTGTGCACATGTAGATAAGTGGCTCAAATCAGTATGCGTCAATCTAGATAACCCAAAATCTGAAATCTTAGCATTCAACCTCTTATCTAGAAGTGTCGCTAGACTTCATATCATGTTGATAAGTTAGAAGAGCTACGAAGGAACACCGGTAAGTTAGAGTCTCAGTAGTGTCATGAGCAATCTGCAGATGACGTGTCCAATTAAGTTGGCCATGGTCACCAAGTCTCTACCATTATAAATGTTCGAGAATGATCTTATTAGATATGTACTTACTAACCAATATTGGCTGCTACAACTAAGTAGACCCGTAAGGTTTCTATGACTAACTTGGCATAGAATCCGGACATCATTGAGCACTTGGCCAGTGCCTTTTGGTGTTTCTAGCCTTGGCGAACTTAACAGCAACAACAGTGCCAATTGCAAGAAGGCTCTTGTAGACCTCACCAAACCATTTTAAGCCAAGAACACGGTAGATCTCTGCCCTCTACAATGGTTTACTAGTATATTCCTAATAAGACCCTTCTCGATCATTTATAAAGGTGAAGACCTAATGGTTGCAACCAATTTAGTTGGACATATCGTCTGTAGATTGCTCATAACATTATTGAAGGTCTAGATTACCTACATTTCTCAGTATTTCCTCATATTTATCACTGTGATGTGAAGTCTAATAACATATTTTTATATGAGAAGTTGAATTTTAAGGTATTCGATTTTGGTTATTTAGGTTGGCGCAAATTTATTTAAACCACATATCTATATCTGGACAAGAGACTTTTGGATATTTTGATCCTGAGTATAATAAGAAATACCAGTTAATTGATAAGAGCGTGGTTTATAGCTTTGGATTGTCTTGAAATACTTTGAATCTAGAGTATTCCAACAATACAATCTTGAAACTATAGACATCGCTTTTATCAGATAACTAGTATGTTTTAAAATACTGTAGATCTAGATATCCCATAATCCATTGCATACACATAGGAACGTGGCTCAAATTAGTATGCACCAATCTAGATAACTCGAAATTTGAAGTTTTAGCATTCAACCTCTCATCTAGAAGTATATTACTAGACTTCACATCACGATAATAAATAGGAGGAGCTACTGAGGAATGCCGGTTAGTTAGAGCCTTAACAATACCATGAGCAATTTGAAGACAGTATGTCCAACTGAGATAGTCATGGCCACTGTATCTTTGCTCTTGTAAATGCTCGAGAAGGGTCACATTAGCATTCATGACCAATATTAATTACTATAGCACAACACAGTAGTCAAGTAGGCCCGTAAGGCAACTATGACTGACTTGGCATAGAATCCGGACATCATTAAGCACTTGATTAGTGCCCTTAGTGTTTACAGCCTTGGCACACTTAATAGCAACAACAGTGCCATCTATAAGAATGTTTTTGTAGACCTCATCAAACCATCCTCCGCCAAGAATATGGTCATTTGAGAACTTGTTTGTTGCTTGCTAGATCTCTTTACTGGCGAAGATTTTCGTGAATTTGCCTTCTCCGCTAGTGTTAAGGATCTTCTCTCGTTCTCTAGTCAATCGCTCTTGAGCTTCCTTAATGTGTTTATGGTGTCACCAAGATTGCAATAGCAATGCAAGCAATCAAACCTGCACTATATTAAATCAATTTTAGTTATTTTAAGTAGAAAGTTCTACATTTTTTTTTTCCTGTTTTTAATGATATATAGCCCAAGGTTTTAAATATGGGTATCCATATCAAGCTTTCAAATTTATAGATATATTGGTAATAATATCGATATCGGGTAAATAATTGGCTAAAAATTTATAAGTGTTGGATATTTGCTTTTAAGGTTTAAATTTTTTATTAAAACTTTAAATCTAACTAAAACAGTTAAAATGCATCAAATAAATTACTTTTGATAATAAATTAATATATTTATAAGTTATTAAGGTATAAAATAAAGTGTATAAACACAGAAGTGATAATAAATATGTAATTATAATCTAATTATAATATATATTTAAAACTATAAAAATATATGTTTTTACTAATCAAATCTTTTGTGAAATAATATATTAGTTTACAACATTTTTTACACAAAGAAATATAAAATTTAAAGAGTTAGTACATGGTTACAAAATTTCGCAGAAGTAGAAGTTAATACCAAATTAATTCCTCAATGGTTTAAGGATATAAAGTATATTTCCATCTTGATTTGAGCAAAAATTTTCTCATGGAAGTGTGTGTATATAGTTTTAAAGGTAGTTTATGTCATATATATGTTGTTTCATCCTTTCCAATTAATCCATAAGTTGGGTAATTTTGATTTAATTGAGTTGGTGGATATTATTGTTTAGTATGCATTGAAATTTCATGTAGTATTTACAATGAAAGTTTAATGAATTGAGGATAGTTTAATGTATTATCATTGCGAAAAGATGTCAAAATTTCTTAATCTAACCCAAATTAACAATGCCTTGATTCTTTCGGACGAAATTTGAATATTGAAATCAGGTTTTAGGTTAGGTTTTGGTCAAAAAAATTATTCCGATTAATTTTAAGTCAAACTCTTTTGGTCGATCCCGACCTAATTACTTGCTCTATTATTATTTTTTTATTATACACTAGTACTAATTTTATAAACATTAATAATAATAATAATAATAATAATAATAAAAGAGAATTGCACAATACTCCCTCGAGGTTTGTCCAAAAACAGATGGAAACATAATTATGGTTTTATTGCACATAACCTCCATAGTTAACGTTGACTTTTGTCAACGTTAACTCAGTGAAGGACAATTTAGTCCTTTCACTCGAGATTTGGAAAATGAGTCTCTGTTCGTCATCTCACCCGCTCACCATCGCCGGCCAACTTCATTGCCAATCACCACGCAAACCAAACGCAGAGAACTCTCAATTTCTCTCTTCCCTCTTCAGTCCGTCCAGTTTCATCACACGTCCACTACGCAAACCAAACACAGAAAACTCTCTATTCCCTCTCCAGTTCGTTCAGCTCCATCATAGGTCCACCACACAAACCAAACACATAAAACTCTCTCTTCTCTCTTCACTTTCTTCCCTCTCCAGTCCACACAGCTCCATCACACGTCCACCACAGAAAACCAAACACAAAAAAAAAAAATCATCTTCATCATCTATAAACATAAAACCCAAGCATACACACAGAAACCAAACACAAAAACTAAAAATGAAAAGAGTGATACAGCGTCATCGTCCAGATCGAAACGGGAAGCCAGATCTGGGCGACGGTGGAGAGGGAAGAGAGTGATAAAGCTGTGCGACGGTGGAGACGAACAGATTGGAGGAACGGGAAGCCAGATCTACGCGACGGTGGAGAGAGAAGAGAGTGATAGAGCTGTGCGACGGTGGAGACAAACAGATTGGAGGAACGAGAAGCTCGGATCGATGGGGTGGAGGAATGAACTGGAGGAAGAGAGAGAAGAGAGAGAGGAGAGAAATGAAGTTGACCGGCGATGATGGTGAGTGGGTCAGATCGATGGAGTGGAGGAAGAAGAGAGGGAAGAAAGAGAAGAGAGAAATGAAAAGTTTTAATTGTGGGTGAGAGGTGATGAAGACCAGCAATAATGGTGAGTGGGTCAGATCGGTGGAGATAGTATGGATCCTAGGAGAAGACCAAAATGCCCTTCTTTGTTAACAAAAGTTAAGTTAAGTATGAGAGTTTTATGTAATAAAAATATAACTATATTTTCATCTGTTTTTGAACAAACCTGAGGGGGATGTTGTGCAATTCACTCTAAGAATAATAATATAGTTTATTTTCGCATGTCGTGTATTATTAGTTCATTCATTTAATGTTATTCGTATGACTTTGTGTATCAAATGAAGTATTCCTACAAATAATTTAGATGCTTGAATAGAATTTTAAATTTTCGTTTAGTAGTCGGCATAATTGTAGTACACTTAATGAATTAGTTATTTTAGTGTTTGTACTTCATGTTCGAATTTAATGTTTGTTAAATTTTAATGGTGTTTAATTGAATTCTTATTTATGTGTAAATTCAAATAGATGTTAAACTTTAAGTATATGTTTGAAACTTAAATATATGTTTAAATTTGATTTAATTACAAATTACCTATTTAATGTATAACCTAAAATAAGCATAACCAACTTTTTAATTTATTAATAATCAACCCCCACATTATTACTTACACAATAAGAGGTCGTTTGTTTTTTTTCACTTATCACTTAATAGTATTGAATTGCATCTATTAAGATGTATTCGTTTGTTTTTTAAAGTAGTCAAACCATTTAGAACTACAAAAAAACAACTGAAAAAATTAAGTAAGAATTTTTAACTTTTCACTTAATGGTAAATCACTTAATGACAATTAAAATTTTTATTTCAAATCTATCCTCCCAAAATAATATAATTTTAAATTTATCCTAACTTTATATTACTCAAATTTTTATTATTTTTTTTCCTTGATACTTATAAAAAATATATTTAACAAGTAAAACATAAATACATCACATCCCAAATTATCTTAGAATTGAACTAATATATTTTAATTTACAATTTAAACATTTATTTTTTTAGTTGTTTTCTTAAATATATTAATATATTTAAATATAAATATGGCTAATATTACTATTTTTTAATCATATTTAATTATTAATAAAACATTATTAATATCTACATAAAAAATATTTTAGAATTTATTAAATTAATTATTTTTAAATATTTATATTAAATTAATTAAAATTACATAACAACAAATAGTGGAAATTGTATAAATGTCAACTTATTAGTTTTCAAATAATTTTAAATTTAAAAAACAAACAAGTTTACAATATATTCAGAGATAAGGGAAAAAAAAAAAAAAAAAAAAAACAAACATGTTATTCAGATTTCAATCACTATTCAGTCTTTGGTCTTCAGCAGCACTATTCAGTTTTCGAACAAAAAAATAAATGATCCCTAAGAATTCTCTGTCATCACTTTTTTTGTTTTTTTATAATCTAATGACATTTTAGCATAAAAAATAATAAATGATCATGATAAATACATTTTTTCTCTTATATATCACATAAACTTAAACTGCTTCTATAAATGTTGATTTTGTCATAACCCTAACCTGAAAAGTATTAAAAAACAAATTGTTTATAATTTTATAAAAAAAGAATTTGATCCAAAACAAAATATAACGATTATCAATAATTGATCTAAATTAAAAATTATAGATATATCGAATTTGATTCCACAAAATTAATTTTAGTTTCATTTTTTTCTAATTTAGGAACATAATTTTTATTATTAATATGTTATATTTAAAACAAATATTTATATTCGGATTTGATAAATTTTTTCTCACATACATTCCTGCAATTGATAAATTTTTTTTTTTATCGTTTTATAAGGTCTAATTTGTTAATCTAACCCTTTCTTTAAACCTCAAGGATGTTTTGATCTTTACACATTAAATAATAATTACCATTAATATTAATGTTTTATTGTAATAATGTGGGGGTTAATTGTTAATAAATTAAAAAGTTAGCCTTACTTGTTTTAGATGATACCTTAGGTAGATAATTTGTATTTAATTCTTAAATTTAAGGGATAATTCTAATTTTTCCTTGTAGTTTGACATAACAGCCAAAAAATCATTTGATTTTACAAATCGTTAAGGACCTCATGTAGTTTATAAAAATAGTCAACTCTAACATTAAAAGTTAATGTTTGATTGCTAACCAAGAACAGCAAAGTTGTTAATTCAGTATAAAATAAGTTATAACAAATTTGAACAAACATATGAGTGCCACAAGTACACTGTATATGAGAGATTATATTTTTTAAAATAATTAAAAATGATATTTTTTAATCATATCCACGGTGGACATAATTAAAAAAAAATTATTAAAAAAATTAATATATATATTTTAAATTATGTATTTCAAAGAAAAAAGTAAAAACATAAGTGTTAGGTCCGTTGTCCATCGCCTACCATCATCTTCAACTCTTTATAATCATCCATCAAACTAGGCCATCATCATCAAAGGTAGTTCTCTCTCTTCTCCATCTCTCTCTCAACATCTTTCTTTGTCTTCTCTCTTGGTTTCTAATGACTTAGGTCAACTTGGGTTTGTTTGAATGACCAAACCCATGTGATTTGGGTTCGTTCGAAGATTGTTTAGATCTGGGGTTTTAAAACTCAGATCTAGTTCTCTAAGTTTTGAAACCTAACAACGATCTTCATAGTTGAAATGAAGATTTTTTTTATATTTCATTTTTTTTTTTTAACTTTGTTTTAAAAAAATGATGTTGATGTTGTTCAGAGATGGTGATGACCTATGATGTTAATGGTGATAATTTATGTTGATGTTGATGATATTTTTTGAAGATGAATTTAGAGATGATGAATTTATGGGTGGCTGATGAATTTGAAGATGAACTAGATGGAGACTTTTTGATGGTTTGTGAATTTTGTGGATGTTTTATTCTTCATCGTTGAAGAAACTGTTCTTCAATGATGGAGAACAATTTTTTTTTAAGTTTTTTATTTTATTATATTTTATTTTTTCTAATATTATTACATTGAAGATAAATGGGTCTTATAATAGATATTTTGAAGGTAAATGAGTCTTTTTGCCACTTGGTAACATTTTCTATTAAAAATTAATGGTAATGAGTAAAATGGGATTTCAAGATTTTACAAGAGATAATTAATGATTAGATTAAACAACAAAGGGATATTAGAATTATCCCTAAATTTAATAATATTTAAATAAGTGAAAGTGAAATTTACGTTTAAGTGTACATTAAAATATATTTTTGTTTCATAAATCGAGTCAAAATGGATTGGGGATCTAACGAAAAATCAAAACCCATCCGGTCATGGATCGGGTATGAGGCACCCCACTCAAATTAGGTTTCAGGTTTAGAGTGGTTGATCCAATCCTGATCCGATCTGTTTTGCCATCACAAATGGCCATAACTATTTATTTTCTAAATTTTTTCAAATTTTTTATTTAATTTTTTAATTTTCAAATTAATCTTCACCATCCATCTTAATATGAACAGTGAATATGTGATAACAAAATTCATTTAATTTTTTAATTTTTATTTAATTTTTTCAAATTGATCTCTACTGTCTATTTTAAAATGAACGGTGGATATCTGATTAAAAAAATTATTTAATTTATTTTTAATTTTTAATTTATTTTTAAAAAAAATAAAGTTGAGGGTGTTTTGGTCATTCCACTAAAATAAGTGATCAACCTTCACTTTTAACATTGGTTGCTTGTCATTTGGGGGGTATTATGTTACAAAAAAAAAAATATTAATGTGTTTGTATAAAACTTAACCTTAGAGAGACTTTGTGTATTTAACTCTTATATTTAAAACAAATATTTCTTCGTTTAAAAAATAAATAAATATGTTGGAAAAAAAAAAAATTGGTGGCATGGACTAATTATGGCTGTTACAAGGTTTGACATATATTTGAATTTGATAATTTTTTTCTTATGTAAATTCCTGCTGTTGATAAATTTTTTGTCATTTTATAAGGTCTAATTTGTTAATCTAATTCTTTCTTTAAACATCAAGGATGTTTTGGTCTTTACACATAAAATAATAATTGTCATTAATATTAATGGTTTGTTGCAACGATGTGGGTGATTATTAATAAATTAAAAAGTTAGCCTTACTTGTTTTAGGTGATACCTTTGGAGATTTGTAT
Source organism: Dimocarpus longan (assembly GCA_022984855.1). Classification (NCBI taxonomy): domain Eukaryota; kingdom Viridiplantae; phylum Streptophyta; class Magnoliopsida; order Sapindales; family Sapindaceae; genus Dimocarpus; species Dimocarpus longan. Next base: position 3,783,840 of record CM041015.1, on the reverse strand, counting down.
TTAAGCCTAAAACTTAAGAGATAATTCTAATTTTTCTTGTGTAGTTTAACATAATAGGTAAAAAATTTTATAACTTCAGAAATCACTAAGAACCCATCGTAGTTTATAAAAGTAACCAAAAACAAAATGTCGTTCATAAAAATAGCCAAAAACCTCTCTGTTGTCAACTTAAACGTTAAAAATCAATGTTTAATTATTAACCAGGAAGAGCAAAACCATTAATTCAATTTAAAATAAGTTTATTAAAAAAATGAACAAATGGATAAGTGCCACGTGTACACTATATGTGGAAGATTATATTTTTTAAAATAATTAAAAAAAATTATTATTTTTTAAATTATGTCCATGGTAGACATAATTCAAAAAATATATATAATTTTAATAATTTTTTAAAAATTATGTCCACTATCCTAGACAATGGACTTAATTAAAAAAAATAATAAAAAAAGTAAAAACATAAGTATTCGGTTTGTTGTCCACTGTTTACCATTGTCTTCAACTCTTCATCATCATACATCAAACCAAACCATCATCATCAAAGCAAGTTCTCTCTCTTCTTCATCTATCGCTTGACTTCTCCCTATTCTCTCTCGACTTCTTTCTCTTTCTTCTCTCTAAATTTTGAACAACCCAGATCAACATAGGTTTGTTCATCTTCGAACAAACCCATACAATTTGGGTTTATTCGAAGATTGATAAGATCTAGGTTTCAAAATTTAGATCTGGGTTTTAAAACCTAGAAACGATCTTCATCTTCATCTGATTGAAGGTCTTCATCTTCAACCAAAACGAAGATTTTTTTTTTTTTTTTCATTTTTTCTTCTAAATTTGTTTTAAAAAAATAATATTGATGTTGTTCAGAGATGGTGATGAATCGGGTGATGTTGATGGTGATAATTTATGTTGATGTTGATGATAGTTTTTGAAGATGAATTTAGAGATAATGAATTTATGGGTGCTTGATGAATTTGAAGATGAACTGAATGGAGATTTTGTGATGGTTTATGGATTTTGTGGATGTTCTGTTCTTCATCATTAAAGAAACTATTCTTCGACGATGGAGAACAATTTTTTTTTTTCATTTTTTGATTTTATTATATTTTATTATTTTTAATATTATTATATTAAGGGTAAATGGGTCTTTTTGCCACTTGGTAACATTTTCTATTAAAAAGTGACAGTAAAGGGTGAAATGGGATTTCAAAAATTAATAAAGGGTAATTAATGACTAGATCAAACAACAGGAGATATTAGAATTATCCCTAAATTTAAAAATATTTACATAAGTGAAAGTTAAACTTACATTTAAGCATACGTTAAAATATATATATTTTTCATAATTCGGGTCAAAATGGATTAAGTATGTTATGAAAATCAAAAACTCATTCGGTCATGAATCGGGTAAGAGACATCTCGCTCAACTTAGGTTTTTAGTTTAGAGTGGTTGATCCAACTTTGATCCAATCCAATATGTAATTTAACCTAATATAAACTAAAGTTTTTGGTTTGGGGGGGAGGGGGGGTTTGATGTAGACTCAGTTTTTTAGATCAGGTTGTAAGAAAAAGGGGTGTGGTGGTGATGGAGATTGAGTTTTGGTCACCCGATTTTGAGCACTAATCTCATTCTAGACCGAGTTTTTTAATCAGGTTATAAGAAAGGGGGGTGTGGTGGTGATGGAGACTGAGTTTTGGTCACCCATTTTTTAGCACTAATCTCATTCTTATCGGACTAGTAGGGTGCTGGTCAACGTTTTATCGTTGAAAAATTATCGATTTCTAACAATTTTACAACACTGATTATGTTCAGTAATTTGTTCTCTAAATTTTAAATTTCAATAAGACAACAAATTTTAAGTCAAAATATACCAGTTGAAATTGAAAAATATCTAGATATTTTATAGAGATATTGAGATACAAATAGATACACCAATGGATATTGGATATTCCTTTGTATCTAAACCGGTCTCTTAAAAAGTTGAATAATTTCAAACATCGTGTTGATATTTAAAACCTTGATATAGCTTAAATTGGTTACAAATAATCATAATCATGACTATAATAGCTTGGTATACAATCCATATATGATTTGTCAAAATCACGTCTTCATAAAAGTAAAATGTGAAGCACCTGAAAATATTATTCAGCAAATCATCCCATATGCTCATGATTATGTGTAATTTAAGTTCAATTAATAGAAATTAAAATGTTAAAATTTAAAATTGTCCCAAATTTACCTTTATTATTCAATTAAGTACATTAAAGAAAATCTTCAATGCATTCAATCACCAAAAGTATGTTATTTAATGTGAGAATGACGTTTGCTTAGTTGTACATGTTATATGGTATGATGTTCTTAATAAAAAAGTATAGGGAATATACCTAAAATTATATTATTCGAGGGAGTATTATTCAATCTCAATCAAATATTTCGAAACAAAGTATGATAAATTATTGAAGACATGCTATATCAAATTTATCCAACTAAATAGTCCGAAGGAATCAAAACTCAACCAAGAAACAATTAAAAATACAAAATTAGGTTGAAACAAACATAGTTGGGTAGTAGATAATATTATTAGATCAAATCATGAATCAAGAGAGACTTATTGAACATTATTAATTATTTATCAAGATAATACATGTTACATATGATGTTATTAACCAGAAAGTACACAATATGATAGTATTATAGTTATGCTTAAATATTATTTTTTAAGTGCTTCTTCTCATATCAATTTTTTGACCCGCCACTGTCATAAAATGATATGAAGATGATAATAATATTATAGTTACAAATGTGCTAGTTAAAATCATTTATTTTAAGGTTGACATCAAATAAATCAAAGATTCGTTCGAAACCTATCAAGATCAATCACTATTTGTATGGTCCAAATTTTTACTATCATAACGAGAGACAATTACATTTACGGTAAGTGGCAAAACCATCACACAAAACATACAAAATAAGTTTGATGAGACTTAAACCCCAATACTAAAGATGTATGGGAAGATTCATAATAATATCTGCTAGGAGATGATATGGCTTAGTTAAATCATTTAGATCATTTGTTTCAAGTTTAAACAAATTTTTTATTAACGCATCATTAATCAATAAAGATGTATCTTTTATAAATATAACCCTTGTAGTCTTTTGACTTTCCAAATAACTTCCAAATAAACACAAAATCTTCAAAGAGAAAATACATTAATCAATGATGGCAGCAGTTAGGAATTGGTAGAATTTATTGATGATTTTAAGTGCTGGTCTTATCTGCTAGGCTGCATGCATTATATACAACCTGTCTAATAATCCAAAGAGGACTTCCAGAAGCAACATGGGGTCACTGAGGATCATCTTCCAATTTCATCAGTTCATACAACTAAGAAAAAAACAAATCAGATGTACCATCATTCATTCTCTAATGATTAGAGATTTTGACTTTAATTCATATTCAGATGCTAAATCCAAACCGTTAAGTTAATACACTTAACAGATCAAGATTTGCGCATCTTTACTCATTATTTTGCACAAAGTCATAACAGTATTGAAATATTACGCGTAACAACTGAGAATTTTACTTGTTAATACAATTCAGGAAATTCGTGCATAAAAATTTTATTTTTATATATGATACTTATATTTTTATTTTCTCATACTAAATCCTTATTATTTTTCCCAAAAGAGCAAAATACACAAAACCCCCTCAGATAAGACCTAAATACAGTTATAGTCAAATATTGAGTTTAATAACACAATAACCCCAGTTTAACGGTCAAATATGTTAAAATTGACGATCAACTTTAATTTAAAGTGTAAAGACTTAAATGCCCTCCATTTTTAAAATTAATTTTTTTTCTTTTAAAATTTAAAACTCTCTGCAGCAACCATCTTCCAGGTCCTTCATCTTCATCCAGACATAAATGGCCACTACTCATCCAGAAACCTTCATCTCCCAAACATCAATCTGCATCCAGACATAAATGGCCACTACATGCAAAAACCCACATCAATATGTAAAAACCCAAACATATTATTAATCATCCGCAAAAATCCAAACACATTATCAATCATCTTCTTCAAACCCAGATAAACCCATCCAGATATCATCTTCAACAACAGCCAGATATCATCTTCAAACAGATCTGGGTTGTCTGGATACGAACCCAGACGAACCCAGATCTGGGTTCGTCGAACCACGTCTGGGTTCGTCCAACCATGACGAACCCAGATCTGGGTTCGGGGAACCACGCCGAACCCAGGTTTGGTTGAACCACGACGGGTTCGACGAACCCAGATCGATCTGGGTTCGTCATCTAGGAACCCAGACGTCTGGGTTCGTCGTCGCGAACCCAGATCAGATCTGGGTTCGCGTCGTTCGAACCCAGATCTGATCTGGGTTCGCGACGATGCGAACCCAGATCTAATCTGGGTTCGCGACGACGAACCCAGATCAGGATCTGATCTGGGTTCGCGACGATGCGAACCCAGATCTGATCTGGGTTCCGCGAACCCAAATCAGGAAGAAGAAGAAGAAGAAGAAGAAGAAGAAGAAGGTGGTGGAGATCAGGTGGAGAGAGGCGAGGATGTGGGAGTGACTGAGAGAGAGTTTTGGAAAAATAGTTTTAATAATTTTTGTTATTAGTAAATGACGAAATTACTCTTGATCAATCGAGAGTTGCCTAACAGATACTGTTAACTCGGGGGTATTGTGTCATTAAACCTAATCTTTAACTATAGCTGATTTAGGTCTTACCTGAGAGGGGTTTTATGTATTTTGCTCTTCCCAAAAAGTAGATATATACATGCTACTGTTGATAAGACTATAACCTTTTTTTTTTTAATAAATTGAACTGTCAAAATCTGCCAAAAGTCAAACCTCCTTAAAATCTTGTCACCAACTTTGACATAAATTAAAAGAGTCCGGCTTCTGCGTATATCCATCGACCAGGCTAGACAAGTAGAGTTTTTGACTCTATAACCAGCAACTTGATCAACATTTCATATTTATGTATTCTTAAAGTTTGAGCCCTGTGGTTGAATATTGGGAATGAAATTAAAGTTGACAAAACTTGAAAATGGGGTTTTGAGAATTTAGATAAAAGTAAAAAGAAAGGGTTTTGAGAAATAAAATTATAAATTTATAGACATAAATTACATATACAAGAACAATATTCTGTAAGAACATCCTAGACCCTTTTTTTTTTTTTTGAGAAAAATAAAATCATAGACATAAAACCTCTAGTTTATATCAGGTTGATATATCTAAACTTTAACTGTGTATATAAGATTTAAAATATAAATGCTAAATCTATATTTCATTTATTCAACTGGAACAGGATCTGATGGATGGATTTGTCGTGATGGAGGCAATTGAAATTCCAATAATAACCTGGGGGATACTAAAACGTCTCATATATATCAGCTTCTTCAACCTCAACCTCTGTCCAGTTTCTTTCAAAAACTAAAAACGTCTGTCCACTTCCATCAACTCCTCTCTCACACAAATGCATCCAACACTCAAGCTCCTCCTCTTCACGGCAGCGCTACTAACATGCGCCGGCCCCGCGCTATCCATCAACCGCTGCCCGGGCTGCGGCTCCACACCCGTGCCATACCCACTGAGCACGAGCCCCACTTGCGGCGACCAGTCCTACAAAGTCAGGTGCAACAGCAGCACCGGAACACTCCATTTGGACACTCTCAACAACTCCTACCCGATCACCTCCATCAACCCTTCAATCCAACGGCTGGTGATCGCTCCCTCAACTCTCCTCCCCAACACCTGCGTGACAGCTGATCTCGTCCACCAGGGTGTCCAGCTCAACAGCAGCCTCCCCTTCAACGTCACCAGCTCCAACACCATCATGTACATGAACTGCTCCACCACCATCCTTGGCTCTCCTCTCAACTGCTCCTCCTCCAGCCTCTGCCATCGCTACATCAACTCCACGAGCCAGGTGGCGCGTTGCAATGACCCTTCGGCGTCTATATGTTGCACTTTCAGAGCCGGTGGATCGACCAATTCATACATGATCAGAGTTAGGGAGGCTGGTTGTAGAGCCTACACCAGCTTCGTTAATTTGAACCCGGATGCATCGGTGGGTCAGTGGCCCGACCCGGGTTTGGAGATCCAGTGGGTGTCTCCAAGGGAGCCCGAGTGCTTGTCCCAGAGTGACTGTGATGGTAACTCGACTTGTGGGTCTGATCCGATAATGAATAGGTCGACCCGGAGATGTTTTTGTCAGTCGAATCTTCGGTGGGATCCTATTCAAGGCGTTTGCGCTGAAAGTGAGTTTTGTACCATTTTTATTTTGTCGTTTGACTTTGACTTTAATTTTTTTCTGTTTGAACTGGATTTTGATTGGCTGAGACGTGGAGTTGTCATTATGATCAGAGGTTACGTGTCAGAATCCTAATGGGTGTGGCGGTTCGACGGATAGGACTCCACTTATAGCAGGTAATACAACACATGTATAATGTTTAATGTCTGTCTTGATTCATGTTTTGATCTGATCATATTATCTGATAATGTGGTTGTGCTCTACCTAGCTCTATTTATTTCAGCCTAATTTTGTATTTTTAATTGTTTCTTGGTTGAAAATACAGATGGTCGTACTTGCAAAATAACTAAAATTGATTTGATACGGTGCAGGTTTGGTTGCTGGCATTGGTGCTGCCGTCATTGTTGCTATCATTGCCATTTTGCTCTACAGACGCCATAAACGCATCAAGGAAGCCCACGAGCGGTTGACTAAAGAACGAGAGGAGATTCTTAACGCCAGCGGAGGAGGCAAATTCGCTAAAATCTTTACCGGAAAAGAGATAAAAAAGGCGACTAATAACTTCTCTAAGGACCGTATGCTTGGTTCAGGAGGGTATGGTGAGGTTTACAAGGGCATTCTTGTTGATGGAACCATTGTTGCTGTCAAGTGTGCCAAGCCTGGGAACACCAAGGGCACTGATCAAGTTCTCAATGAGGTTCGGATTCTATGTCAGGTCAATCATAAAAGCCTGGTAGGTCTACTCGGCTGCTGTGTTGAGCTGCAGCAACCAATAATGGTCTATGAGTACATTCCTAATGGGAACCTTCTCGAGCATTTGCAAGGACAAAGATCTAGTGGTCGTGGCCAACTTAATTGGTCACGTCGATTACAAATTGCTCATTACACTGCTGAGGGTCTAGCTTATCTACATTCCTCAGCAATTCCTCCTATTTATCACCGTGATGTGAAGTCTAGCAACATACTTTTAGATGAGAAGTTGAACGCTAAGGTTTCAGATTTCGGGTTATCTAAGTTGGCACATACAGATTTGAGTCATATATCTACATGTGCACAAGGAACTCTTGGGTATTTGGATCCAGAGTATTACAAGAAATATCAGCTAACTGATAAGAGCGATGTTTATAGCTTTGGGGTTGTATTGTTGGAACTTTTGACATCCCAGAAAGCTATAGATTTTAGGAGAGCAGAAGATGATGTGAACCTGGCAGCATATGTGCAAAGGATGGTGGAGGAAGAGAAACTAATGGATGCAATCGATCCAATGTTGAAAGAGAACGCAAGCGCTTTGGAGGTGGATACAATGAAGGCATTGGCATTTTTGGCTGCGGGCTGCCTGGAGGATCGTAGACAGAACAGGCCTTCAATGAAGGAAGTAGCAGAAGAAATTGAGTACATCATCAGCATTGAATCGGCAGAGACTGTGAAGAAGTAGTTTGCATTTTAATCTGAGACTGAGAGATTGCATTGTCAATGTATAATTTTTGTTCTCATGTCAAGTTTTGAGACCGTTTCTATAACTATAGGGATGCATGTATTTTACGTATTTATAGAAATAAAAGTGTGTTAATAGTATCAAGCATGACATGGTAAAAATCATATTTGTCGATGACATGGTAAATATCATATCTGTCGATGACACGGTAAAATTCATATCCGTCGAGCTTCTTCATTGACCCTCTTAGTATGTTCCTCATTTACAAAGTAGTTAATCTGAGACCGAGAGATTGCATTGTCAATGTATAATCTTTGTTCTTATGTCAAGTTTTGAGACTGTTTTTATAACTATAGGGGTGCATGTATTTTAAAAAGAGTGTTAATAGTATCAAGCATGACATGGTAAAAATCACATTTGTCGAGCTTCTTCATTGACCCTCTTATTATGTTCCTCATTCACAAAGTTGACAACCATAATTTCGGCTGACAACAGTATTTCAATCGAATGCAGCATAGGCAAGAATAATATTTGTTCAAGTCATCAGATTCTTGGGTCCCTAAGCAATTGACAGTACTAGACTATGTCTTACTCGTCTCCATGCCTCCTTTCTAATCTGTTTAATCCCCACCAGCTCTCATGCTTAGGGCGTGTACATTAAGTTCTCTTTCAGGTAACGACTCCTAGAAGTTTCAGGAGTCATCTTTCAAACCACAAGTTCTGCACACCATTAGCCCAACAGCTTCTTTGCTAAATAAGTCAGTCCCCAGCAAACTTGGTCACATCCATTCTGGTAACCTGTGGGCGACTCAATAATCAGACAAGATAATAGTGAAAGTGTTCAGTTTGTACAATACCCCATAATCTTTGTCCTGGATAGGAAGCCTAAAACCGAAAGGACAATTTTCAAAACCAGGGACTTTGAACCCAAGATGACATTCATCAACAAAACGACCACACTTGAAGTTACAGTATACTCTGGTTACTCAAACCAATCCAGTACAACCCCCTCAAAGCAACTAGAATATTTTCAGCAGACATTCTGCAAGAATGCATAACATTGAAATAACAATAAACTAGAAAACTAACAAGTAACGGGTGCATTGCATATATAGTAGTGAATGTAGTTGACAGCCTAAAAGTAAAACCAATGTTCTGGTTCACCATCAAAGGCCAGCAACAGAATGCTGCTGTTGGTGGTTTACTGACCATTCACACAAAACAAACAGCCTGGGGCTAATATGTGACTGGCTAATTGACCACCATAACTACACGCAACGTTCGATACACCATATAAAACTGAGGAAATGGACCAGACAGTAGCACTTTATGGTACTTGGTAGTGTTTTCTTACTCAGTATAAAATTACACAACATGGGATGTTTATACAATCCAAAACATATCCTTGACCTTATTAGTATACCAACAAATCACCTAACAAAACAATTATAAATCTTCGACCTTTTGATCAATCAAAATATACATTCTACATATTAGGATCTAGAATCTAAAGCATTGAACATTCAAATAACAAAAACAATACTACAGATATTGATTAATGTAGTTGATGAACCCAGAAGTGAAACCATATAGTAGTGGATCCACCATTAAAAGGCCTGCAACAAAAACACTACTTTGGGTGAGCTTACTGACCATTCACACAAATAAAACAACACCCTTTTTTGTAAAGGGTTGATATGTGATTGGCTAATTAGCCACCTCTAATAACAAACAACAAAAATATAATCCACACACAAAACATGTAAACTCCTGATAAATATTAAACAAACAAAAAGTAAAAAAAGAAACAGAGGAACATGCGCGTAGCCTGCCTACAAAATCTACAAAGTGAGCTGATGGGTTACGGATTGAGTACCCTTTGTGGGTCTTCGAATGTGGCGGCGTTGGAGGAGGAGGTCGCGGCTGCTGTGTGGTGAACTGGTGATCTAACAGCCAGGTGAGGGTTTTGGGTTTTAATATAGAGGAGGGAAGTTGAGTTTCTGTGATACGACGTCGGATTAGGTTTTGTGTACGGTGTCGTTTTGATGATTTTTTTTTATAATCAATTATATTTCAGTTTTATGTTGTTGATAATTGTTAATGTCATGATTGATGAAGTTCAATGCTTGAGACTTCCAAAGTGATTTAATTCGATTAGTTTGATTTGATGTGAGTTGTGACCATTTAACCTATGTATATTGATTTGGTCGAATATTAAAACATATGTGATTAATATAAATGCCTGTATTACATTCATTTTAAATCTTTGCATATTGAATGATGTAGATGCAATAACAAATTATGGACTTCTAGAAAACCTTTTTTTTTTACTCTATATATAAAGAGATGAATATATGTGGGAATCTGTATGGTAATTTTATGAAAGTTGATTTTGTATAGTTAAAAAGTTAATTATGTAATATTATAAAGTTAATAATAATTATTATATATTGTTACAGAATTTGGATTATGCACTAAACATGCAAATTATCTTAATATATTTGTCTATAAGAACTTTATGATGATTTTAAAAAAAAATAAATAAATGAATAAATAAGAACTTCAAGATGAATTATTTGACAAATGGATATATACTAATGATAATTCAACACACATGTCAATATGGGTTTGAATGATTAGCACTACTAATAAGTATCAACTAGTTCAGCTAATATTGAGCAGGATATTTGATATGAAATCTGTTTTTTTTTTTAAAAAAAAAAAAAAATAATAATAATAATAAAAAAAGATTTCATGAAAAGAAAACCCAAACTAAGGAAGGGCATAAGAAAAAATATATGACACAGTGAAAGATTGTCAACTAAAATCCGTAAACTAAATTGTGTGTCAAACAGTTCCCATTTTGGAGAATAGCTTAACATTTACAAACAACAACTTTCTTACATAGAACTTCAAGATGAATTATTTGACAAATGGATATATACTAATGATAATTCAACACACATGTCAATATGGGTTTGAATGATTAGCACTACTAATAACTATCAACTAGTTCAGCTAATATTGAGCAGGATATTTGATATGAAATCTCTTTTTTCTTTAAAAAAAAAATAATAATAATAATAATAAAACAAGATTTCATGAAAAGAAAACCCAAACTAAGGAAGGACATAAGAAAAAATATATGACACAGTGAAAGATTGTCAACTAAAATCCGTAAACTAAATTGTGTGTCAAACAGTTCCCATTTCGGAGAATAGCTTAACATTTACAAACAACAACTTTCTTACATAGAACTTCAAGATGAATTATTTGACAAATGGATATATACTAATGATAATTCAACACACATGTCAATATGGGTTTGAATGATTAGCACTACTAATAAGTATCAACTAGTTCAGCTAATATTGAGCAGGATATTTGATATCAAATCTCTTTTTTTTAAATAATAATAATAATAATAAAACAAGGTTTCATGAAAAGAAAACCCAAACTAAGGAAGGGCATAAGAAAAAATATATGACACGGTGAAAGATTGTCAACTAAAATCCGCAAACTAAATTGTTTGTCAAACAGTTCCCATTTCGAAGAATAGCTTAACATTTACAAACAACAACTTTCTTACGTATAACCTTAACATCATTTATAAATCTCCTCTCACCCTAAGAGGTCAAGGGTTCTATCTAACGATTGTTAATTAAAAATATAAAATATTCTCTTATTGATAAGAGTTGTTATTTTTCTTGGGATTAGTAGTCATCTAGATCTGGACAACACTATTAGTTAATCTTCTCTACATATCCTAACAGTCATTTTAAACCTCGTAAGGCATCAATATTTAAAAAAAAAAAAAATCTCACACTTTTTCGAGGTTTTATTTTTTTAAATGTTTATATTCAAAAATAGCAAATTGTTTTTCAAAAAAAGATAAAATTGAATAACGACAATATAGTTGCTTGGTTACAATCAAGGTTTTTAAGAAACCAGTCTCTTAAAAGGAATTTCATGATTTGAGTCAACCAAAGAAGTTGTCCCATCCTTATTCAAATATATTTATTGAAGTATCAAATTTCAATCCTTTATAGCTTAAGAGATTTTGTTCATATACAAATATATAATAAATTGTTTTTAACTTTATTTTATTTTTAAATAATAAGGTAGTTGCTTGGTTACAATCTCATCTTTATTTAAGGGAATTTCATGATTTGAGTAAACTGGAAAAGTTGTTCCATCCTTATTCAAATATACTGAAAGAGCAGGCTATGATGGAAAATCATGCCTAAAACACATCACTTTTGAGGCTGTTCAACCTCTGGCCACACTCAAGCCCATGAATGCCCATCACTATCAATTCCATCTTTCTCTTCTTGACCAAGTCCACTACTTTTCTTCACCATTCTAGTCCTAATTGGTCCTTTCTCATCCATGCTTGATTTATCACCTCACCTATATACATGCATGCTCTCTACACATTACCCTTTGGTGAATCTTTATTGAACCTATATAATTTATCTTTTTCTTCAAGTCTAAATAATGTCAAACCTTAAAAAGAGGTAAATGAAATTTATCTCAGTAAAGCACTAATTCAAGAATTAGTGTTATTCTCAATTCAAATGTCAATCCAAAAGAGACGATATTTATACATTCTCTATTCGTTACTAACTTAGGAGATAATATTCAGATTGACATCAAAATAAACCCCTGGTGTGTCTTGGTTTTTCTATCAACAAATGACCCATTTTTTAAGTTTTGACCTCAGTCATCTTTCAATAAATTTTTGGACTATCATGTGCAAACATATTCATGCTTTACTCATTTTTTTTAAGTGATGGAAACAAACAACAATGCCATGAATTAGTGTGAGCTGTTTTTGCTGTTTTGGTAAGCTTGTTAGTCGTGACGGTGTGTTCAACAATGTGCAACGTATCAATAAAGAATTGTTTATTTATTTATTGTTTATTTGTTAGGTGTATACAGAAGAGAAATACTTGTATATCACAATACTCTCACGTGGCTTTGGCCCATAGAAATATGCATGCCTCTATTTTTATTTTTTCAAAACATGGAGAAATCAAGAAATATCATAGATGAAAACAATAAAAAAAATGTTTTATAGTTTAATTCAATGAAAAAAAAAAATCAATAACATCTTTTATACTTTAAAATTCTTTACCAAACTCATTAGAAAATTAAAATTTTCATATTCATTATATTTTGTATGATCTTATAAAGCACAAATTCTAAAATGTGATTTTTACGTACAAAGGATTGCAAAACAAACACCAATTAAAAGCCTTTGTTGCCTGCGGAAAAAACTCACTAAGCTCATGCTTTTTAAGCTTTAAAAATTGTTGATGTAAATTGGAAACTCAGAAAAGGTCTTCTCTTTTGCTTCAAATTCTAACAAGTTATGCTAACACAAATGACCAAATAACAATACTTTAAGTCACCACCATTTGGTTGCATAACATTAAAAAATTGTTAAATTTCCAAATTTAGGCCGCCCAATTACTTAGAATAGTAGCTGACTTGTTATTCAGTCAAAGGGCAATACCGGAAAGTCAACGCGTTTTTGTTAGGTTATTTGCATTAGGTCTCTAGATCCAGCCTTCATTTCACACATTAATTCGGGAATCCAAGGTAGTATTATTTTATATTTTATATATATATACATATATATATTTTTAATTATTATTCTTATTTGGGTTTTTGTTTAGGTTATTGCAACTAATATCGAGGTTATGAGTCGAAGGATTTTGCTAGTTAAATACAGATTTGATCCTAAATTTAATATGAATTTTTCCTTGACACATAAAATATAAAAAGAATATATGTTCAGGTTTGTTGTTTTATTTTTTCTCTTGTTTAGACAATTAATTCATCCAAATTTGAATAACTTGAAAAAATACAGTTCAAATAATAATTAATTTTAGATTGTATTAGATTGTTTAATGTATGATTAGAATAAAAGAGCCCGTCAAATTTCTTTTCATTGATTAATTAAATATTTTATGTTTCTGTTAATGTTTTAATTATTTGTACCACTGAGTTTTTTTTTTCCAAAAAAAAAATTAAAAAAAATGATGAGTTCTAGCCTTCTAGGTTGGGATGGGTTCAAATTTTACCATTTTAGAGTTATTTGGAAATGTTTATATATTTACAGTGTAATTTTATTATTAATTTTAATTTTGAGATGATTTAATAGTAAATAGTCAGAAATTCAAATTGTATCTCTTTTCTTAAATATTAACTTTACATTAGAAAGTAATAATTTTTTCTTAATGGATACAAATTACTCTTCGATTTTGATGTTGTCTTTATTTCTTATATTGATTTTTTTTTTAAGACAAGTTTCTAGTCTCCAAGTTAGAATGGATTGCGTTTACTATTTCTTAACATTAATGTTTGGATGTTAATTTATAATGATTTTAAAAACAAAATAATTACTTTTACTTTGAATAATTTTAAATGATCATAAATAAATTATCATATTCAAAATATGTATAATTTTTTAATTAACAAAAAAAAAAAAAAAAAAGAGAATCCAAAAAGTATATATTACAAAAGATATTATCAAAATACCTTTTAAAAATAAAATCAACGAGAGATCATTCTTTTTTAATTAAAAAGCTATGTTTAATTATATTATTTTTTACTTTAAAAAGTGTTTTAGATTTTTTTTTATATATTATAATATACTATAATTGTCGGCAGAAACCACCCAACTTGGCACGTTGTTTTCCAATTGTACCCTCCGGCTCCGGGATCTACAAGTACCATCTTAATTACTAGCTTTAATTAAATATAACTATACAAGGAATTAATTAATTAATTGCATTTGCCTCGATCTGATGGAATGGGTATTGAGTATTGACTCTGTTATTACTCTGAAATTTATGTTTTCTTTCAAAAACAAAAGAAAAAACGTGGTCTATCGATTTTGACAAATAGAGGTGGCAGATTGCGACTCGCTAATTCAGCAGTTCTTATCTTCAAACTACGAAAAAAACACAAGAATCTACTTTATTGCTTTAATTTATTTTGAATTTGATCGGTCATGTGATCTGAAACAAGAATTTCTAAAAGGATTCACACATATGCAGTTTTTTTTTTTTTTTTTCAATTTTTTAATTTTTTTTACAGTTCAACTATTGTAAATAATTTGATATTTAGAAAAAAAAATTTTGAACTTATAATTTCAATATTACTTTTATTCGAAAGCATATCACAAGAGTAACTTAACACAAAGTTTAAAAACATAACTAGGAGACAAAAGGATAAATTTAATCAATTTTCAAATTCATAAATAATTTGAGGTTAATGTAAAAACTTCTTGTCGGAGAAAACTCCAATCTTTAGAGTAATACTAAATCACCACCCTGTCTACGCAACATCTTATAATCAAGGGCAACAAAAATTTGGATCAAATATTGAAAAACATAGTAGTATTATTTTTTGCTTTTAATCTAGGAAACACTAAACTAATAATTGATTAATTGGAGAATTATATGATTTTTTATTTTAATTAAATATTGATAAACTTTTTAAATTCATCCCTTGTTTTTTTAAAAAAATAAAATAAAATCAAACAAGTTGAAAGTCTATTAAAACCAATGAAAAAAAAAAATCATTATTTGAGTAACTTGAATATTTACTCTTACAATTAAAAGAAATTTATTTCTATAAATTTTTGGATATTTCTCCCATATTAACCTATGATTTATATCTAATGACAGCTTGCCACACCATAAATTTCTTAAATTAGGAATGATCTAGATTTTATTTACAAAATAAAAAAATAATTATAATTATAATATAATTAATAAATATAAATTATGAGTAATATTAGACTTCCCAATTTCTTATCCAAATTTATAATAAATGACATGTTATGTAAGTTGTCAATATCGTATTAATTATCATATCATTTCATGATTTATAAGATATTGATAACTTATAAGATACATCATTTACACATAAATTTGGATAAAAAATTTGAAAAATCTACATAAATGGTATTATACATATTCACATAGCCTAAAATTTCCAACTTATCACCTAAAATCTACATAAATAATTAAATAATTATTGATTTGTTGACATGATTATCTAACTTATTATTTAAAAATAGATACTCATGTTGACAATGTTTACTTTCTTTTGTACTACCTCAACTTGTCATTTGTTGAGTGATAGTTGTATTAAAGATGTTTATTTTAACTTAATGTCTGTTCATCATATATGACATGCAATTCTTTTATAATCTATGAAAGTATTAAAGATACTCTAAACTCAATAACACCTCATATTGCTATTATCACAAAAATAATGTGTTGAGATAAATCTTTATACTAGTAAAGAATCCAAATTCATACAAAAACCTTATACTAATAACAAATTAATCAAAAATAACAATAGGAAGTTTCCACTTCCCATCAACCGAAATAAATAAAACAAAACCAAATTTCGTCTTTTTTTCCTTTTTATGACTAGAGTATCTAGATCATTTATAGTACAATTTTTATTTTTGTTTTCAAGTTATAACATACATATATTTTTAATGGTTATAATACAATCGTACTATTTTATCCACAATTTAAAAAACTTCCAAATCCCGAAACTACCCCGAAACTACCAGCAGACGGGACCCACTCTCAATTTGCCTTTTTCTTTTTTTGTTTTGTTTTTGTTTTTTTAATTTAATTTTGATATAATCCTATTATACTCCTATATATTTTGATAGAATATTAAATTCCCTCAATAGTTTTAGAAATCATTAATATTCTCATTATCAAGTTATGAAATAGATCAGATATCCCTTATAGTGTATAAAAATATCCAAAAACCTTACCGTTAACATTGATATTAAAAATCAAAGTAGAGGTGGGCTTAAGTAGAGGTGGGCTTGATAAAGTCATCAGTTTTTAAAATAAGAACCGAATATATATATTTTAAAGGTTAGAATCGATCTAAACCGAACATGATTAAATTGATTTCATTCAAGCTGATTTCATGTTTAACACCTTTCAAACACATTAAAACTCAAACAAACCCACCTATCAAACACATCAAATTTCATAAACAACACTCAAATAAACCCGATAAATCCCAAACACAGCAAACTTCACAAACCCAGTAACTCACCTTTCAAATTTACAAATCAAAGTTTAACAAATCCATAACTGACCACACAACAAACCCACCACACAATAAATCTCAAGCCAAACAATAAAAAAACTAATAAAAATGGACAAGATTGACGATAAAGGCAACAGAGGGATGAGATCGGTGATAGAGGCAACAAACAACAAAAAACAATGACAAGGACAAGATCGACAACGTGATCAACGATGTGCAGTTTTGATCAACGACAAGACAAGGATGAAGATGGAAGAAGAAGAGAATGACAGTGGGGCGAGTAGGTTTCTGAGTGATTTCTGAAGACCCTGGAAGCAATAGGTTCATTTTTAGGGGCACATGTGAAAGTACGCATGTGTTGCTCATAAATTATGCATGTGCCCCACATGTTTCTCGGGTTGGGTCGATTCTGGATACCCAAAAATGAATCGAACCGTGAAACACCATGTTTTTATAATTACCAACCCAAACGTCCTTAAATTAAACATGAAAACCAACCTGAACACCCATATTTCATGCCCACCTCTAAATCAAAATATGACCATTAACGTGGAAGGACAAAACTATAAAAACACTTTGATCATTTTAGTCATCTCAATAAGAATGGTAACGATAGGGGATAAAATGAGATTCTTTAAAATTATAAATGACTAATTAGTGATTACGTTAAACTACAATAAGGAAAGTATGATTATTCTTTTAAACTATGTTTGGAACATGAGATTTGAGGTGAATTTAAAATTCAAAATATCTCAAACTCATAAATCCCAAGTTTGAAAAGTAATGAGTGAGATTCCAAACTCAAACACAAACTCTTTCAAAACCTCCTCTCATGGACATACTCATTCTCAATCAAAATACTGGGATTCGATAGATTTGAGAATGAGTATTCTATCTCCATTTTTTTTTTTTTTTATAGAAAGATTCTAAAGAATTTTTAAAATTAATTTTATGTATTATATATATTATAAAATATTTAAATTAATTTTATTCTAATATAATATCAACCTAATTTAATCATGATATAATTTTAATCTAATCTCAATTCCTATCAAACATAAAATAATTATTTTTTTAATTTAATTTAATTTATTTTAATTCAATTCAATCCACCCCAATTCCAATTAATCAATTCCATTCGAAATGGTCAAAACTTAGCCGTAATTTATAATTAGAAATCGGGTAAAAACCCACACGTTTGCTGATTGCGTGATCTAAACGTTTATAAATACCAACGAGCTTTTCCTCTGAACCAACGAACTTTCAACAGCTTAGACAAATCAACCAGACAGGGGGCAAAAACTCGCGCGTGTCGACTCAGGACTCTACTTGTTTGTGTCGGTCCTGAGTTCTTTCCAACTCACGCGATTCGGGTCTTGTTCTTGGATCTGCTCTGGTTTCTGGTAACCTTTTTTTTTTTTTTTGTTGTCTCTGTTTTTGTTTCGTTTTTGATCGTGTGGGAAAATTTTGTCTTTCTGTTTTGGTTTTAAGGTTGTTTGTGTGTTTAGTTTGGTTTCGAATCTTAAATGAATCCGACAATGTGGATAAGGTTGTCTTTGAATTGTCTTTTTTTTTTTTTCCGTAATAAATTGAATGGTTTGATTTATTGTAGTGGTTGACTTGTGAGTCGCTTTTGATTTGGTTTAATTGTGATTTTAATGGTGTTTAAAGGATTGTGAGTAAGTTTTTGTGATAATTCATTTTGCTTATTTTGTTAGATCTGGTCATTGCAGGCATCTTTTTTGCTTTCATTTATGTTTTTGTTTTGTATGGTCTCATTTCATTGATTTTATCACTACAAAGGAATGATTTTTATTAAAATTCTTGTTTATTTGATACACTTGGGACTCCAATTGTTAGATTTGCTTACTTTTATGACTCAAATTCTGGAAATCATGATTTGATTGTGCTGTTGTTGAACCAATTTGCCTGCTTTTTGTTTAATAGTGGCTGTTTCTTGTTTGTGTTGGTTTGTATGTAAATTTTTCGTTTTAGTTCATGTTTTAGAGCTATGTGAATGGAAGAAGTAACCTGTTTAGTTGAGTTCAAGTGCTGGAGTATTCAGTAGAATGTAGCTACATTGATTTTTTGGACAGGATAATTTTTTTTTTTTTACTTTTCCACTACTATCTTAAAAACCGGCTTTGACAGCAATTTCTTGTGTTTTATGACTGATGAGTTTGAAAATAATCGTGACATTTTATATTAGTGAAATCACGCTATTCATCAAAAGAAGATCAAAGTTGTTTAGAGGTTTTGTCGTCTACTTGAAGCAAAGGTTTTTTTGAATCGTGATTCTGGATCAATTTCAATGTCCTGTATTGAGTAACCAATCTCAAAGTGGAAACTGATTTTGTCGCTTTTATTAAAAAGTTCAGCCTGTGGTATCCAGCTAATTCTTTTGGACGGATTTTCGCTCATTCTATGAGCGTTATGTTTCTTCTTATCACACGTATATGAATGTTTTGGTTGTTTCCTTTGAAATCGGCTTTTAGAATTTTGTTGGGGTTCCTTTTTCCTTGTGTGTGTTGCATTTGCATCAAGCTCATTTTATGTTTGTTAGTTCACGTTCATCTGCAAAAATGAGCTCAAGCTTTTTTTATTTAATCATTATTTTAGATCTACAAATATGATGTTTCAGAGAGGATTTTTTTTGTTTTTTCTGTTTTTCTCAGTATTAAAAGAAATATTCGATTGCATTCTCTGTTAGCATCCTACTGACTCTGTAATTTACAGGAAACACAATTAGCAAATCAAGATGAAGGCACTCATTCTTGTCGGAGGATTTGGAACACGGTTGAGACCATTGACACTTAGTGTCCCTAAGCCGCTTGTTGAATTTGCTAACAAACCTATGATCCTTCATCAGGTAGAATATTCCTTCTTGAGGTTTCCTTAATATGATATTGTTGATTGTCTGGATTTTCATTTCTTTCGTAAAACAATAATAAAAGCTGTTAGTTTTGACTTTCGTTCTTCAAGGTTGAGAAGCTACTCTGATGTTACCTGGAAACCTGTAGGTGCCAAGAAATATTCAACCACTTGACCAAGAATAACAGGCGTTATAGTTAGAATTTTGAAAACTTTTGAATTGATTTTGTGATTTTCTTTTCATTGGGTTTAACGGTGTATTTATGTGTGCTTTCATGACTGCTACAGTACTATTAGATTCTCTGTTCTGGTATTTAACATTGTTTGTGACACATATCACTGAATTTTGCACAGATAGAGGCTCTCAAGGCAGTTGGAGTGAGTGAAGTGGTTTTGGCTATTAACTACCAACCGGAGGTAGGAACAAGGCCATTTCTTTATGCCGAGAAGTTATGTTGATGACACCAATACAAGAGACTGCTTTAGTGCTTATGCTGTTATTTCTTTTCTTTGCAGGTTATGTTGAACTTTTTGAAGGACTTTGAGACAAAGCTTGGGATCAAGATCACCTGCTCACAAGAGACTGAGCCATTGGGCACTGCTGGTCCGCTGGCTCTGGCCAGGGAGAAATTGATTGATGACTCTGGCGAGCCGTTCTTTGTCCTCAACAGTGACGTTATCAGTGAGTACCCATTTGAACAAATGATTGAATTCCATAAGGCCCATGGAGGAGAGGCTTCTATTATGGTAACAAAGGTAAAATTTGAACTATATGGATTTCGTTTCATTACCTTTTTGAAGAAAATATTGTCTAGTGTTGAATGATTGAAAACCGTTTTGCCTTTATCCCATTAGGTGGATGAGCCATCGAAGTATGGTGTGGTGGTTATGGAAGACTCTACTGGAAAAGTTGAGCGATTTGTTGAAAAACCAAAGCTATTTGTTGGTAACAAAATCAATGCTGGGATTTATCTCTTGAACCCATCAGTTCTTGATCGCATTGAACTTAGGCCCACCTCAATCGAGAAGGAGGTCTTCCCGAAAATTGCAGCAGAGGGAAAGCTCTTTGCAATGGTCCTTCCTGGTTTCTGGATGGACATTGGACAGCCAAGGGACTACATTACAGGCCTGAGACTCTACCTGGACTCTCTGAGGAAGAAATCCTCATCCAAGCTGGCCACTGGCCCTAACGTTGTAGGAAATGTTTTGGTGCACGAGAGTGCCCGAATCGGAGAGGGATGTCTTATTGGACCTGACGTTGCAATTGGCCCAGGTTGTGTTGTCGAGTCAGGAGTTAGACTCTCCCGTTGCACGGTGATGCGAGGAGTCCGCATCAAAAAGCACGCTTGCATATCCAGCAGTATCATTGGATGGCACTCCACTGTAGGTCAATGGGCTCGCGTAGAGAACATGACCATTCTTGGCGAAGATGTCCATGTGTGTGACGAGATTTACAGCAACGGGGGTGTGGTTTTGCCCCACAAAGAGATAAAATCAAGCATTTTGAAGCCAGAGATAGTGATGTGAGCAGCGTGCAAGCATCTGTTGTTTGAGAGATGTAAGTAGACAGTGATTAGGGCCCTGTAATGAGTTGTTATGTTCTGGCAATCTGTTTGTTCTTTTGTTCTTTTATTTTCCTACACAAGTGTA